>ML662436.1:24551087-25180036 GCA_007570785.1 Antilocapra americana
GGAGGGGAAGCATATGTAAACCCATGGTGATATCATGACAATGTATGGCAAAAACAATTAAAAAATAAAAAATATATATATAAAAAAAAAAGCTATATAACCACTGGACACTCTTAATCAAATAGTTACAGAAATCAAGGTTCTAGGTGAACATGCAATTGATACCTTAGAACACATGTCAAACTAAAAATTACAATGAGATTAGCAGGTGACTCCTGTGCTGGGTAAAGTGGGTAAGTAAAAGGATAAACTCAGCACTTCACATGCCTAGCTCAAAAGCTATATAAATGACCTGAAAGTTTCCTGTCTTCCCTGAAAGAAATCCTTATCTACTGAAGCCTCAGAGCTGAGATTTCTGTAAACCAAACCCAGAGTCATCCGGTGAATGGCTGAATTCCAACACAAATTGAATTCCTGACCGCACAATATACTGTCTTTTAAAGGGCACTGGCTAGGAAGAAGAGGGCCCTGCAAACTGGAGTGAGAACATGTGCCCAAATGTCAGTGGAGCTGGGGACATTGAACCCCTAAATTTTGCTGGGTCTTCTTTACTATAAGACACAGACCCTTGACAGAGGTGAACTCTGGTTTGCATGAAGACTCTGTAATAACCACCCCTTAGGTGTCTTGCCAGACACAGCTAATTCTCTTCAGGATCTACAGAGACACTTTCCTTCCAGACCCAAAAGTCCCAACTGGCCCTGAAAGGTGTGATACAAAGAATGACCCTAGGTCTACACCCCTAGTATTATGATTCAAAAGAACAGCATGATTTTTCTAATTTATACAGATAGAAACCTGAGAAATATGTGTGGGATTTAATATTATGGATGTGGGACAATATGGACAAGACAAACTTGGATGAGGAGAATTTGCTGTTATGAGACTAACCAAATGGCTATTCTAGATTCAATATTGTACCTCAAGGGGCTGGTTAGAAAAGGCTCTGGGTCAATGGGATAAAACATGTACCAAAAGGCAAAATACACTAAAAGAACTTGAAATGCCAGGACTGCCTCAGTATAATATGGTAGAATACTAGTATAATGTAGAAGGTGGTATTCAAAGGCTTTGAGAACCTGAAACATTTTAAATGGTTTATCATGTAAAACATGATAGTCCAGAAGACATACCTTTCAGGACAACTGTCAGAAATAAACGTGTAAGGTAAGCCTCAGCATCACTAAAGAACTCCATGGTTGCTTTCTCGGCAGGTCAGAAATTACAGTGGGAACTGCTACCACTGAACTGAGATCCCCGAATGCAATGGACAAAAATGGATCCTGGGAGGCAGGGGCCTAAACAGTATTTAATCACCAAAGATAAAGTGGACTTGGTTACCACAATGCAGCAGGGTAAAAACAAAAATCAGAATAGTCTGACTCAGAAAACTGTATATGGCATTTGCCAGTTGATCATGGTACCTCTAAAAGAGAAACAGATCAGCTGTCTACTAAATTCTTATTTGATTAAAATGCACAAAAGAGTTCTAGGTCAAGTGAACACAAGACTAACTTGAATTACCAAAACAGAGTCAAGGCCCTCCCAGCTTACAGACTTAGAACCTCTTGGCTGAAGGGAAGAAGAGGTCTCCTTGAGGAAAAACCTTCCTACAAAGCAAAAATTTTATTCTGTTTATCTTTGTCCCAGCCATTCCCAAATGGATCTACAGCTTTTTAGCAAGATGACTATGCACTGGGGTAAGAACAAAGAAAAGGAAAGAAGAAAGAAGGCAAAGGGAATTCCAGCTTAAAGAAAATTAAAAAAAAAAAAAAAAAAAAAAAACTTCAAATTTGTCATTTGTTAACTCTTTAAAAATTACCCCAATGGTTTATAAAGGCTTCCTCAGTGGCTCAGTGGTGAAGAATCCAATGCAGGAGACACCAGTTCAATCCCTGATCCAGGAAGATTTCCTGGAGGAAGAAATGGCAACCTCCAGTTCTCTTGCCTGGGAAATCCCATGGAGTCTGGCAGGCTACAGTCCACTGTATCACAAGAGTCAAACACAACTTAGAGACTAAACAACAGCAATGGCTTATGAAGAAAAAAGAGGGAATAACCACTTGAAGGACTATTATTAGTACTACCAGACACGGTTATGCACTTCATATTCTTGGAAGAAGGCACTCGTGTTCCCCATTTCACAGGTAAGTATAAGAAGGGCTTAGCATATTCTACAAGTCTAATAAGCAGCAGAACCAAGAGTCAAACTCATACTGGCCAGACTGCAAAGCCTAGATACTTACCACAGACTATAATTACTGAAATAGGCAAATGTATAAATTTTTAAGTGTGTTCATGACATAATGAATACAGTTTGCAACAGATAAGTGAACCATGAACCAAATAACACGCAACTAATAGAGTGAACAAGCAAAATAATATTGAGCATTTACTCCATACATTTATCTCTCCACTGCCTTTTCAGAATTGAAAAAGGCTCCAACTATATAATCAAGCAAAATAACTTCAGGTTCGGTAGCAGAGACAATGATGTAAGTTCAAGAGAATTTAAAAGATCATCCAAATCAAGAAAGAAAAGTCAAAAACCTAATAAACTACCAAAGGAATACTGGTTAAAGTATGGATAAATAAAAGAGATGAGGTATTTGTAATTACATCACCACAGAAGAGGAAAGCTAAAAATCAGTAACAACAGAAATGAAAGCAGTATCAACAAAAAGAGTAAGGGGAAAAACTACAATAGACTATGTTTTAAAGGGACATGGAGAGCAGTTTAAAAAAAGTTTATTTGGCTTGGTATTAATGCTAATATACAACATCTGAAAGCTAAAAAGTTTGTTGCAACCTCTTACCTCCTTCAATTATGTAATATAGTATAAGCTTTTATGTTTTTACATCACAGTGGTTGTTACATGAACTTGATTTTCAGGGCTGGAGAACAGAAAGGCTTTCACTGCATTTAGTATCTGCATATAGAACCACCTATAGCATCCCCCACCAACTCCACAGCTAGCACTGGAGCTCCGCTATTCCCTCCCACTTGGACAAAAGCCTCCTAACTGGTCTCCCTACTCCCTGAGACTAGGACCTTCTACAGTCTCATCTCAATGAAGTAACTAAAGGGATTCTTTTAAGACACAAGTTAGACCATGTCACAACTTTCCTCAAATCCTGTGGTGGCTTCCCATCCAGAGAAAAACCAACACCCCTATATCAATCTGTAAGACTCTCAACATTCTAGATTCATCTACCTCTCCAACTCAATCTCTTCCTCCTCTCTCTATTATCTTACTCCACACAACAGTCCAGAGATTTCCTTGGAAGTTTCTGCAACATCCAAACACGCTCCATCCACTTCAAGGCCCATAGTACCTGCTGTTCCCTCCACCTAAGTAGGACTCACATTACTCTCTCTCTCTCTTCTCTCTTATCAAATGTCACCCAAGCTTTCTCTGACCACTGTATGCAAAAGAGCAAATATACTTAGACTTTGCCCTGGCATTCTTCATTCCCTGTACTTAATTTTCCTCCAAAGAATTTATTACTGCCTGACTTAATATTTAGTTTTCAACATTCAGAAAACTAAAATCATGGCATCTGGTCTCATCACTTCATGGCAAATAGATGGGGAAATAACGAAAACAGTGAGAGACTTTACTTTGGGGGGCTCCAAAATCACTGCAGATGGTGACTGCAGCCATGAAATTAAAAGACACTTGCTCCTTGGAAAAAAAGTTATGACCAACCTAGACAGCATAGAAATTACTTTGCCAACAAAGTAGTCCAACCATCTAATCAAAGCTATGGTTTTTCCAGTGGTCATGTACGGATGTGAGGGTTGAACTATACAGAAAGCTGAGCGCCGAAGAACAGATGCTTTTGAACTGTGGTGTTGGAGAAGACTCTTGAGAGTCCCTTGGACTGCAAGGAGATACAACCAGTCCATCCTAAAGGAGATCAGTCCTGAATACTCATTGGAAGGACTGATGCTGAAGCTGAAACTCCAATACTTTGGCCACCTGATGTGAAGAACCAACTCATTGGAAAAGACCCTGATACTGGGGAAGATTGAAGGCAGGAGGAGAAGGGAACGACAGAGGATGAGATGGTTGGATGGCATCACTGACTCAATGGACTTGAGTTTGAGTAAGCTCTGGGTTTTGGTAACAGACAGGGAAGCCTGGCGTGCTGCAGTCCATGGGGTCACAAAGAGTCGGACACAACTGAGCAACTGAACTGAACTGACTTAATACAAACTTGTTTTTCTAATTCTTTACTATGGCTTACCCACTTAAAGGTAAGCTCATTGTTTTGTTCTGTTCTCTTTTATTCATTGCTCTAGAGCCTAGAACAATGTCTATAAATGCTCAGTAAATATATGTTGATTCAATACATTAGCCTTAAGTTAAAATTTAAAACAATCTTCTCAATCATGTGAATATGCTGTTAGATAGCAAAAGCTTTAAGCAGGAGAATCTGATATACTCCCCTAGTTCTCCTTCCACTCTTCTTACCGCTTTGGTTTCACAATGGACATAAAAAGAAAGTGAATGTTCCACCTGCCGTGTTTTCCTTCTTCTCCACTTAACCACAAATTATGAGCTTTCAGTGTCCATACTTCCTTATTTGTCAAATAAGGGGAACTGGACCATGGTAATCAGTTTCTAAAAATCTAGCATCTAAAAATCAGGTATGAAGCAAAGTTCACAAGAATTTTTCAATAAATTATCATGAAATCTCTCAGTACTCAGGAAAAGTAAACACTGTAATACACATGTTACATATACGTATACCCTGTCTATAATCTGAGGTGATAATTTTAGCTACATTCTCATAATGCAAGTAACAGTGAACCTTACATTTTGCATTTCTCTGCTCCTAAACTCCTTAGTCTTATAAGCAGAATTTTATGAAAGCTTCCTTCTGACTTCACCTAGGCAAAACTCTGAAAAACCTGAAAAACTACAAATATATCCTCAGAAATGAAAAAAATATCACACATTAAAAACTACAGCCTTTACTCAAAGGAGGATCCCTTACACTACCAATAGTTATGACAACTCAAGCTTTTAGACACCCATCTTCCAGCCTTTGTTATCATTCAGTCGCTAAGTCTCGTTCGGCTCTTTGCAACCTCATGGACTGTAACTCCTCTGTCCTCTACTCCCAAAGTTTGCTCAGATCCAGGTTTGTCCTAACTCCTAGAGTTTGCTCAGATTCATGCTCACTGAGTCAGTGACGCTATCTAACCATCTCACCTTCTGCCACTCCTTTCTCCTTTAGCATTCCAGCCTAAGCAGCTAACAACAACAACAACAAAAATTTTAAATACAGCTATACAATTAATAAACTGTGATATAATCATATTTTGACAAGTCTACCTTTATATTACATTCAAAAACAGGAAAGCTATCCTACAGTACTGAATTAATGACAGTAGCAGTTAACCACGGGCAGAGGCAGACAGTGATTATGGGAGACATGAGGGGTGAAGGCAATATTGTGTTTTCTTGTTCTAGGTATTGGTAATATGGAGCACTCACTTTGGGAAAAATAACTGTACTATCTAATGATTTTATGCCATTTTCTGTACTGTTCTACTTTACTAAAAAGCTTATGAAGAAATAAATACTACAGCAGTTCAAAGCCATGAAAGATAAAGTTGAACAAATCTATACAAATCAACAGTCCTGAAAAATACCTGTGCTTCTGCATGAACACTAACAATATGCCTGATAATTTACATTCAGTACAAGGCAGAGAAGTAACAAAGCTGAGAAATAATCCGCTTCCAAAACATTTGAGATAAAAGAAGTTTATAATTCAAAAGAGTTAAAGTGCAATTAATTATTCAAGAATCAAAAGAGGACTGATTAAGGATAGGAGTGCTGTTGGTAGAATGCTGTCTCTACCATTTACCAGCTCTATGAATGTTTTTATTGATTGACTGATTTATGTCTGTGCTGGATCTTCATTGCGGTGTGGGCTTTTCTCCAGTTGGAGCGAGTCGGGGCTACTCTCTAACTGTGGTGCGCAGGTTCTCTTGTTGTGGAGCACAGACTCTAGAGTGTACGGGCTTCAGCAGTTGCGGCTCCCAGGCTCCAGAGCACAAGCTAGTAGTTGTGGCACACAGGCTTAGTTGCTCCGTTGCATGTGAGATTTTCCCTGAGCAAGGATCGAACCTGTGGCTTCTACATTTGCAGGCAAACTCTTTGCCACTGACCCAGCAGGGAAGCCCTATCAGTGTTTTCCTAACCTCTCGGGGCCTCCATTACTTCACCTGTGAAATGGAGCTCTATCTCGTAACCCTCTGGTGAAGACTAAATGAAGTACCCCAGGTAGAGCATTCAGAACTACACCTGACACACAGTACATCCTCAATGAATCCTGGCTTTACACTTGAGTGACATACTTAATCTTCCAATGATGCTAAATAAACAGGGTGTTCCAAACACAGTCAAATGACAGATGGGGGCCAGAATGCAACAAAAAGCCCCTTCTTAAAATAACATGCACTGTACTCTTTCTAAAAAGCTGTGCTTAGTCATGTCCGACTCTTTGCAACCCCATGGACTGTAGCCCACCAGGCTCCTCTGTCCATGGGGAGTCTCTAGGCAAGAATACTGGAGTGGGTTGCCATTTCCTTCTCCAGAGGATCTTCCCAACCCAGGGATTGAACCCAGGTCTCCTGCATTGCAGACGGATTCTTTATCACCTGAGATACCATGGAAGCCCAAGAATACTGGAGTGAGTAGCCTATGCCTTCTCCAGGGAATCTTCCTGACCTAGGAATCAAACTGAGTTCTCCTGCATTGCAACTAGATTCTTTACCAGCTGAGCTTCCAGTGAAGCCCTTCTAAAATATAGGATCATTAACTATTAGCTTTCCTTGTATCTGAGTTTCCTAAAGAAGCTGGGATAGTAGCAACAAATCACACACCAGTCCCATTTCAGTCCTTTTTTAATCCTCTACTCCAAACAGCTTTAAGAATTAAATAAACCATTTAGAGCACTCCATTATCACATAAAGAAACAGCAGGAATTTAAAGTAATACTAACAGCCAACACTTTATAAAAGTCACTATGTAGCAAACACTGTGTCAAACGTTTTTCCTATATTGCTCTCATTTATTCAAAACAATTCCACTAAATAAAATGGCACAAGTCGATTTTATTTTTATTCATCCTAATTAAAATGGCCTAAGTCCACTTTATTTCAGAGCCCATGTTATTACATTTATCTCCTTCACCTTACTCTCACATTTTTTTTTCTCACAAGTCTTTATATACACCTCTGTTATTCACCGTGTCTCATAGTTATATCCACTCTTCCTCACTAGGTTATAAATACCTCAACTCGCCATTCCCAGGGCTTTCCTGGTAGCTCAGCTGTAAAGAATTCACCTGAAATGCAGGAGATGTGGATTCAATTCCTGGGTTGGGACGATCCCCTGGAGAAGGGATAGCCTACCAACTCCAGTATTCTTGGGCTCCCCTGGTGGCTCTGCTGGTAAAGAATCCGCCATACCTCAACTTCCCATTACCAGGGCTTCCCTGGTAGTTCAGCTGGTAAAGAATCCACCTGGGTTCAATTCCTGGACTGGGAAGATCCCCTAGAGAAGGGAAAAGCTACCGACTCCAGTATTCTAGCCTGGAGAATTCCATGGACTGTGCAGTCCACGGGGTTGCAGTCAGACACGACTGAGCGACTTTCACTTTCCCCATTCCCAGAGCTGGTACTTAGAACAGCACAAAGAAGGGACAGAGGGTGCTCTCCAGGAACTGGTCATAACAAGCTGAGAAGCTGCAACTCTTAAGCCCAACTGTATGTGAGTGAACTCCACAGCAGCATCTTTTCTTCCAGAGGAATATAAAGAACTCAGGCATCTTATCCCATTATCCCAATCCCGATGGATTTTGTTTCACTGAGAGGGCAATCCATTTGCCTGTTAATTCAGGTGACAATCTGATAATCCTATTTTAACAACTACTTTTTAGAGAATAAGATAAATCCTGAGGATCCATCTGATGGGCACCCAATATGAAATTACCAACATCCTATGAAAAGACACAATCTTGCAAATTTATATGACTCACCATAAAGCAACAGTATTCCAGTATCCCACATGCTGCTTGCTTTCTTCAATTATAAAAAGAGCATTATTTGATAAAACATTAAGTCTTCTTCCAAAAAAATTAACAAATGTAGCATGAAGTTTTCATTTTAAATTAAAGTTTAAAATTTTTTTCATACTCTATTTTAATTATACAATTCTATTTCCACTACAGCTTGGTTACAGAGAACAAACCTGTTCAAGAGTTTTGCTCACCACAATGTAACTTACTGCATATGTTCGGAATCTGAGACGATGTCTTAACATATGCTCATACAATTCACACCTGTGTTTGAACAATATGATCTTCCCAGACATCGTGACAATCCCTCTATTTCCCAAGGGAATAAAACAGCTATTTACTGAATGCCATAACACACTATACAGCACAGGAATATACATGCTATGTGTGTGTAAAATTTAATCTCTAATGTGACCTTAAGATAGGAATCATCATCTCCTTTTCTCCCCAAGAAAGAAACTGAGGCACAGAAACTTCAAATCAATAAATAGGACACAATTAAAATGCAGGTTTACATTACTATAAAGGCTACTTTTTCCTTTATTCCAAGCCTGTCTTCACTTCCTACCTTCCCTGTTTCTCACTCTGCAATTTTCTCTGATCACCAGTTCCCATGGCGGAAGAGACACACAGTTCGGAGACTTACATATTATACTTCAAGCCATAAAAAGAGATGAATAACACAAACTTCAGACTACGCAGTTAGGTACTATGGACATTACCATCTGGAGAAGAGTCAACAATCAAGGGAAACTTGCAACCGACAATAAAGGCAATCAACATTTGTAATATACATGGTAACTTACTGGTAAGAAATTACAGTTGTTAAATTCAAGAAATTCAAGAAACTAAGTTGCTGGATTAAATGTGAATTAAGAGGGGAAAAAACCTACCAATAGCTGAAACTTCAACAAAATTGGAGAAAAGAAGCATAAATAATCTATGGGAAAGCTCAGCCCTTTTAACATCATACTTTTATAAAAATCACAATAATGGAATGTCAGGAAAGAATCAAGCTTCATCCTCTCACTAGTTTAATATAAGAGATCTGCTGCCAGGACCACTCTAATCCACCCCAACCCTCACAAGGGACAAAGTGTTAAACAATACACTGTGGGGGAACATTCAAACTCTAATAATTCAAGAAATGAAACATGACATTTCACCCAAAATAGCAAAGATTCTTTTTCACTGTAAACACCAATCAGTTCAATTCAGTTCAGTCACTCAGTTGTGTATGACTCTAGGACCTCATGGACTGCAGCACACCAGGCTTCCCTGTCCATCACCAACAGACGCTTACTCAAACTCATGTCCATCGAGCTGGTGATGCCATCCAACCATCTCATCCTCTGTCAACCCCTTCTCCTCCTGCCTTCAATCTTTCCCAGCATCAGGGTCTTTTCCAATGAGTCAATTCTTTGCATCATGTGGCCAAAGCATTGGAGTTTCAGAAAATACCAATGGGCACTCAAAAACACAATCCTTTCAAAATGCAATTCGGCAGTAATATATGCATTAGACAAAAATATGCTAGTAATTACTGCCAGTAATATACATATTTTTAAATCTTAAAATATTCATACCTTTTAATCTAATAGTATACCTTTGGGAACTCACGTTAACAGCCAAAATGCCAAAATGCTTTATGCACATAAATGTTTGTAACAATATTTTTAATGGAAAAACTGAAGAGAATCTATTTAGAAATGGGAAACTATCCAACAATAAGAACAAGCAAATATATCTTCTATTTCATTTAACAGTTAGGAAAAGCTCAGAATATGTTAGACTTTTAAAAGCAAGATGCACAATTGCATCTAAAAGAATTGCAACTATATATACATACAGTAACTCTGTATATTTAAAAAGAACAATAACAAAGTGGTTCTGAGGGTGAAATTTATTTTCTTTGCTACACTTGTCTGTATTTTCCAAGTTCATAATAAAAAAAAACTGTATAAAAGAAGAATGAAAACTGAGATAACACAGCACCCATTTTAAGTATCGTAAGATCTAAATAGAAAGGAAATCATTTCTGAATGTTTAAATTAGCATATACAGTTAAAAATACATTAAACATTTCCCTTAGCTTAATTCTACTTTGGCTTTCTAGCTTCAGAAATGGAAAAGATGAAAATACAAAAAGAGACTTATGCACAAAAGGTATGAATCAAGACACTCATCATCCAAAAAGTTTTATAGATTACCAACAACATACTAGACACTACTTAGGATATAAATAAGACAGACAAGGATCCGATTCTTTAGAAACTTACATTTCTATGGGCAAGTACAGACTGCAAGTTAATAAATATATTAAGATATAATTTCTAGTTGTAAGTGTATCAAACTATCAAAAGTGATTTGTGTATATAGTGAAGAAAGGGAAGAAAGAGGCTGCTCCTGCAGGTGGTCACCAAAAAAGACACAAAACACTAAAGTCAGCCATGCAAAAAGCTGATGAGTCCACGTTTAACGCATGAGACAGGGTGCTCAGGGCTGGTGCACTGGGATGATCCTGGAGGATGGGATGGGGAGGGAGGTGGGAGGGGGGTTCTGGATGGGGAACACATGTATACCCATGGCTGATTGATGTCAATGTATGGCAAAAACCACTACAATATTGCAAAGTAATTAGCCTCCAATTAAAATAAATAAATTATTTAAAAAAAAAAAAAAGCTGATGAAGAATAGGCCAAAAACCTCAAGTACTGAGACTTAGAAACAGGGAAAGAGTTTGGCATATTTAGCAGCAGAAAGGAAATCAGAACAAGCAGGGATTTACAGACCAGGGTAAAAAGTTGGTATTTTATTGTAATTACAAAGGAAAGCCACTGAAATGGGAAGGAAATGATCTTATGTGCATTTTTACAGGCTTCAGAGAGGAGAGACTGTCGAAGGTCAACAGCAATAACAAGAAGTTAGGAAGGTACAGCAGGAATCCCAGTGAGGGGTAATGGTGGCCTGGACTAGAGTGATGGCAATGGGAATAGAGAAAAGCAGGGAAACTCAAAACATATGTGGGTAGTTAGAACCCATAGTATTACTGACAGATGGTCAGGATGTGGGAAATGAGAAATCAGAAAAATCAAGTACAGCTCCTAGGAGTCTAGCTGAATCATTATTTACAAAGCTAAAACTTACAGTGTGTTTCTAATGGAGGAAGAATTAAGTATACCTTCAGATAAACATTACTAATGTTTGTGGAAGGTTTGCTTTCTCTTACTATCCAGAGATAGTAGGCATGATTCTTAACTATTTGAGCCTTCAGTTTCCTAAAATAATTACTCAATATTTCCTCAAATAATTACTACTACAAACAAACAAACAAACAAAATCCTCAAATAATTACTACTACAAAAAAAAAAAAAAAACCTACTGCTGTCATAGAGTTGTTGGAAGAATTAAATGTGAACCTATGAAAAGCACTTAACACAATGACTATGCTCAATAAGCTAAAGTTGCCAGAAGTCACAGTAATGACTCTGCACCCAGAATAAAGAAGGTAGTCAGTAAACATTTTATAGATAAACAGACAGGCAGATAAAAGAAATGGTGAAACAGGAATTTAAACCCAGGTTATCTGACTCAAACTCTACAAAACCATACATTCTATACTACAGGTGAGAAATGAAGAATAAAACCTGTAACAACTGTTAAGATTGTGAAATCAACTAAGGAGAATGGATGGAATCCTCCTTAGACACTTTTTGTTACAAATTACACAACAGTCCAAGGTCCAGAGGGCTAACTATAATACACAGTCAAGTGGATTAACTATAGAAAAACTGGCAATTTCTGAATCACAAAATTAACTGAAGCACTTACTGGCTATTCAGTCAGTACCTTACTTCCGTAATGTTGATGACTCAACCTGAAGACACTGCAGAGGAAGCACAAGACTAGGAATTTAGTTAGACCATGGGGACTGGGCAGCAAAAAATTATCAATAGAAAGTCAAGCCATACAAAGGGAAGACAAGTGAGTACCAGGATAAGAGAACAGAATCCAAAACCTGGAAGGAAAGAATTAGCAAAGATACATATACCAAAAACCACTATTAGTCAGAGTCTGAGAGATAAGCACAGACTGGGAGAAGTAGCTATGTACCAGCAGGACAGTTGAGAAATCCTCCCATCCCCAGGGCCCAGGCAGATTCACTGCTCCTAAGAAAAAGGAAAAGTAAAATCCCACTACCTTAGGAGAAAGACAAGAAACCCACTTGGCCCAGGATTCCATGCTGCAACTAAGCAGTAGGCTACCACTGGGCAAAAGACAGGAAGCTCTCTCTAGCCTAAGCACTCCCTTAGACACAAGGCAGAGTTTAGCTGCCACTAGGAGAAAGGGAAGAAGACTTAGAAAGACCCACTGCCAAGGCCCAGGCTCACAAGCCCTACCTAAAGCTGAAGGGACCTCAGGAGAATCAAGAACTCCTCCATTCCTACAGCAAACCCAGCACCCACAAAGAGGGCCCCCTCTACAGCACATTCGTGCTGCAGACAGTTGCCAGTGAAGCAGGAACATTATTGAGGCTACACAGAACACCAAGTAACAGCAATACTTCACTGGGGAAATTTCAGGTCTGTGGTGCACTGAAGGCGACATTAGTAACAGGAAAGCCACACCCAGCTCAACTAGTGCCACAAACTGCCATATAGTCTACTATAACTTAAAATGAGTTTTCAAGCACCTCACATGCTAAAGAAGGAAATGCTGAACCCTTCCTTATAATGAAAAGATGATAAATGGAAATTTAAGGTGTTCAAGAGAGTCGCTCAGTCAACATGGACGTGGACTGCAGTCTACCAGGCTCCTCCGTCCATGGGATTTTCCAGGCAAGAGTACTGGAGTGGGTTGCCATTTCCTTCTCCAGGGGATCTTCCGGACCCAAGGATCAAATCCGGGTCTCCCGCATTGCAGGCAGATGCTTCACCGTCTGAACCACCAGGGAAGACACTTTTCTGAATTAATAAGTCAGAACATGCAATGACTCTTTACTATGGTATTTTCCTTCAGCAAACATAAATACTAATAGACTGTGATATGTCTATTGATCCTCAATTCAAAGCCCACTTTTCCTGTAAGATTTTAGTTCTTCAATTTCAAATTGTGCTAGGGTTAAGAATTATCAGGACCATCTTCAGCATTATCAGAAAAGAATTATCTATACACATACCATGTCTTGCTTTGGAATTTGTATTTAACCAAAAACAGCTGCTATTTATCTGGAAATCTTGAAAAACTGACTAAAGACAAAAAAAAGACTTATCTTTTATTTTCTAAGCAGAATCTATTCCCATGTCGTTTCATTATAAATTAGAGGTCCTAGAATATAACACTTTTTTATCCCGTTACTAATCTAGAATATGAAAGAAAAAGTCCTAATTACTAACAATTCAATTTTCAAGGCTAATCATGACTACCAGACACCCACCTGAAAACAAATTTTTAGACTTCAAAATGTAAAACTAAATTTTAATACATTATAAAAGCTAGTTGATAATTTTATATACAAGTTTAAAACATTTCAGAGATTTTCATATGTGGTTCCACTAAATTCAGAGGGCCAACATATCTACATGTTTCTAGGACATTTTAAAATAGATCCCAAAAGATTAAAAGTTTTAAAAAGTAAAATTTTTAAAATACACATTAAGAATTTTTGTTTTGGTTATTTTTAAGATTTTACAAATGGTAAACAAAGAAATACAAAAAAAAGTGTAATGCAAGCTTCAAAAGAAACAAGATATATAAGTAAACTCTAAGAGCTGCAAATAAAAACACAAAAATTGACAAAGATAGACTCAGAAAAGTGGATGCCCTAAGGCTTACACACAGTTGACACTACCCAGAAAGAGGCTCCCAAGGAGGCATCAAGAGTGAAGTTAAGTACACACCTTGAAACAAGGCTTAAGCATGAGCTGAGGACAGGAGCAGGTACCAGGAGAGCAACTGGGGGGCAAGTCTGCCGAGGAAGCAGCATCAAGTGAGGAGTGGATTGTAGCAGGAGGAAGCAGAGGGATGGTGAGTAGGGAGAGCAGAGGACAATGAGAAAAAATAGGTCCCATAAAAAAATATTATATGGCACATGGCAAAAAAAACCCACAAAACCAGGAATTAATAGATTTTGAATTTCAGTTCTAGGTCTATTATATTAGAGTTGACTTTAGAAAACATATTTATATATGCTTTGTATAAAACGCAAAGAGATTTATTATGACTTGTACAACTGATATTATAAATGAGCATAAATAAAATCAATGTGCCACCCAGCTTTAATTACAAAGGAGTGTGGAAACCAGTGAACATTGGGATCAGTGGAAATCATAAAATGAAGAAAGTGTCAATCTGTTCAAAGATCAGATACTGTACATAGCAAAACTACAACTTCATGACAAGTGAAATCATGAGACCAGAGACTTCATTTGTTTACTTTCCATACTCCTCTGGCATGTAAAACATGTCTAGTAGTTTGAAGTAGGCATTCAAACATCTGCTGAATACACTCCCCAACTAAGTAACACACTGTAATCTCACAGTCCCTGCCGAATACTTATTGACTTTACTACTCTTAATTTCATATTAATCAGCACTTTTTAAAAGTTTTTTAGTCTGTAAGATTACAAACTGAATAAACTCCATTCTTTTCAATAACCACATCATTTTAGTTTCCCTAAACTCTTTCAAAAAGATGTGAAATTATCAATTAAAGAGTTCAAGAGTTAAGACAACTGAGTAACATATTAATTATAACTGCTCAGTTTTTAAAAGTGAAAAGCAAAGTTAATCCTGTTAACATTTTTCCACTAGAAGTTACAGGCACAAATAAAGATATGCTTTAATTCTGCCGAAAGATACTTGATACACAAAATTTATCAATCAAAAAATATATGTTACATCAAGTGTCAATGATGAAATCATACAGTATTCAGACTAACTACGCATATATTTTAAAGTGCTAGACCACAATGTAGCAAAGTGATATTTGTAAACCATAAATCACTATACAGATGTCAAGAGTCAACTCTAACAGATTACAAAGACAAAGCTTCAAGTCAAAAAGCATTTCCAAGACTATGATACAACTTTTAAGAGAAGATACCATAACAGATGCCTCTCAACTGAGTAAAAAAGAAAGAAAAACCACTGTAACACAATGTAAGTAGACAGATATTGCCTGCAAGAATTGCAATAAGGGTATAAAGAATCTGTTAAGAAAGTTTCAAGGTAGAAGAAGTCATGTCTTCAAATCAATGATGACTCTGAAAATACTTCATGACCAAAGAAATGCAGAAGAGCAGGAACCACATCAATTTTTGCCTACCACTGTATCTCCAACGCTTACAACAGTGCACTGAACACAGAATATTGTAATATTTAC
The DNA here is from genome assembly GCA_007570785.1 of Antilocapra americana. Taxonomy (NCBI): domain Eukaryota; kingdom Metazoa; phylum Chordata; class Mammalia; order Artiodactyla; family Antilocapridae; genus Antilocapra; species Antilocapra americana. Next base: position 24,566,572 of record ML662436.1, read on the forward strand.
TGACTGAATAAACAAACATTTAGAATGGACCTTGAGAGACTGAGAGGACACTCTAGCATGAGGGAAACATGTAAGGAAAAGAATAAAGGAGGAAATAAAGATGTGTTTCAAAGAACAAGAATTAGCCTAATTTTGGTGGAGTATATTTATAACATGCAGAAGATTAGAAGGAGTTTGTGTCCACTATGAATTTCAAAACAAGTTTAAATTTAATTTGGTATAACCAAAAAATAATAAGTTTTATGAATGAAACTAGAATATAAGAGAATACAAGATGAGTTATAATATCATTGTCTCCTCTAACACAAATGATTTAGTTCAGAACTATTGTGGTAGCAATAAGAATGAAAGGGGTAGGGGAAAGGTGAAATGTAATTCTAAGAATTTGAGTTTGGCTGATCAAAAAACAATAGTATAATTAAAGGAAATACAAAGTCCAAAACAAGATGGTAGGGGTGGGAGGAAGAATCACATAAAGAAAATGGTATTTGTTGAGAACTTATTCCTTGTTAAACATTTCAAATACATTATTTATTTAGTCTTCAAAACAACTCTGTGAGACAGTTATACTCCCATTTTACAAATGAAGCAAAGAGGTCAAGAGGCTTCCCCAAAACTCACAAGCTAATTACTTATGTGTCACTCCCTCTCTTCTTCCTTTCTAAGACAACCTCCATTTTGTTCAAATATGGGCCAGCAATGTGCTCAGGAAGCTGGGCCACTCCCCTAGCCCTGGGACAATGAATCCTGATTGTTCTAAACAAGGGAAATCCTATTTCCATTGTCCAATAACCCAAGCCTGACCTATGAGACACAAGAAGAAATACATTGAGGGCTCTGGGAAACTTTACTACCTGCCTTAGCATTTCAGATGTCATTAGGAACTTGAAGCTACCAATCTAACAGTCATCCCTGCTTTCCAACCCATCAGCAAGTTAAATCAATTCTAGTTCCAAAATATCTCATTAACCCTTTTCTCCTATCACCCTAGTCCAGGCCTTTATTAACTCTCAACTGGACTCTAAGAAATCTTTAAAGTATAAATCATGGAGCAACTGGAACACAGGCTCTGCTGCTAGGATTGTTAAAATGGTATAACCACCATAGAAAAGAGTACAGAAGAAAAGAAACCACCATAGAAAAGAAAAAAAGTTTAGTTTTCTCAAAATACTAATATATATATATACACAACCAAAAAAATTGAAACCAGAGTCTCAAAGAGGTATTTGCAAACCCACATTCACAGCAGCACTATTCACAATAGCCAAGAGGCAGTGGTCAAGTATGGATGTGAGAGTTGGACTATAAAGAAAGCTGAGTGTCAAAGAATTGACGCTTTTGAACTGTGGTGTTGGAGAAGACTCTTGAGAGTCCCTTGGACTGCAAGGAGATCCAACCAGTCCATCCTAAAGGAGATCAGTCCTGGGTGTTCACTGGAAGGACTGATGTTGAAGCTGAAACTCCAACACTTTGGCCACCTTGTGCAAGAGCTGACTCACTGGAAAAGACCCTGATGCTGGGAAAGACTGAGGGCAGGAGAAGGGGACGGCAGAGGATGAGATGGTTGGATGCATCACCAACTCAATGGACATGGCTTTGGGTGGACTCCAGGAGTTGGTGATGGACAAGGAGGCCTGGTGTGCTGCGGTTGATGGGGTCACAAAGAGTCGGACACGACTGAGAGACTGAACTGAACTGAAAACCAAAAGATGAAAGGATATTTTAAAAAATTCAGTAGGGAGCTTCTCTGGTTAAGAATTCACCTTGCAATGCAAGGGACACCAGTTCAATCCCTAACCCAGGAATATCCTACACGCCACAGAGCAACTAAGCCCACAAGCCTCAACTACTGATCCCACACATTGTAGCTACTGAAGCCCAAGCACATATAGCCCGTGCTCCCCAACAAGAAAAGCACACACACCACAGTGAGGAGTAGCCCCCACTGGCCACATCTAGAGAAAGCCCATGTGCAGCAACGAGGACCCACCCACAGCCAAAAAATAAAGTAAATCTCTTTTTAAAAAGTGCAGTATAAACATACACTGGGAAGTTATTCAGCCTTCAGATGGAAGGAAATTCTGTACTGTATTACATATAAAAAGGGCAAACCGTGAGGACCCTATGCTAAGTGACATAAGCTAGTCACAGTAAGACAAACACTACATAATTCCACTTATAGGACCTATCTAAAGTAGTCAAATTCACAGAAATTAGATAGAATGGTAGTAAATATACTTAACACTTCTGAACTGTACACTTAAAAATGGTTAAGATGACAAATTTTATGTTACGCATTCTTTTCACAGTATAAAATAGACACACATCAGGCCAAACAAAAATAAATCCTATCACTTCACTCTCCTTAAAATGCTTCAGCTGCTTCCTATCACCCACTGATAAACTTCAAACAAGGTCTATGAGGTTCTGTACCATCTGGTCCTTCTTGCTTATACACCCAGATCACACGCTACTCTCCTCCTCCCTTCAAGATGCTCAGTCAAAATAATACTCTCTCACTTCTTCAGACAATTCAGATTCTTTCTTGCCCCAAGGTCTTTGTCCATTCTATTGCCCCTGTGCACGCTCATCCCTAATCCTTCGCAGTCTTGGCTCTCCACTATTCTTCAGATGTCACCTTAAACGTGACCTTCTCAGAAGCCTTCCCTAACCAGCTTACCTAAACTAATATGTGTCCCCACACCATCCACATTATTTTCTATCTTCTGTCTCTTTCATTCCTTGAGGGCATTTCTAATAAACTATTTTTTTCCCTATCTTCCCAAACAAAATGGAGGTTCCATCAAGACAAGGACCACATCAATCTTGTTCATCATGTCCCTAATATTTATCATATGCCTGTTATATACTTAACATTTAAATACTTATTAATTCCACATTAAGAAAAAAATCACTCTATGAGCCTGTTATTAAATATACATAAAAATACATACAGATCTTTAAATGGCTGTAACTGATGCTACAATTATTATTTCTAGTTATTGAGGTAGATACATTAACTATAATTTTCAACATGCTTTAAATTTCCTGTAATAAATCTTCACACTAGGAAATTTAAGATTTCTAAGACTGATATTTCAACTGTTACATGCTTTAGATCTTTTAATTATATAAAATAAAGGTACAGAACAACTCAAGCTAACAATACAACCAACTTCTTAAAAATACCATCGTACTCCTCAATCTCTGTCTATCTTTGTTTTCTATCTCTACAAAGTTTTAACTAATCTCAGGACATGAAGGACAGGAAGTCTGGCATGCTGCAGTTCATGGAGTTGCAGAGTCAGACATGACTTAGAGATGGAAGAACAGCAGGTCATTAACGGTTGCTGAGGTTACAAAAGTGACTCAAAGTATGTCTTAGTTTTCTAAATGTATGTAAAACATCTTAACAATATGTAATATATCATTGCACATTTCTACAACTTTCCTACATCTCTATCTATAGATTAAAAAAAAAATCAACAATAACTGAACACTTACACTTGCCATACTCTAAGCGCTCTTCCACACAGATTAACTCATTTGTACTTTAAAACCCATTTTAGAGATAAGGAAACTGAGGTACTAAGAGGTTAAACCATCTACCCTAAGTTACAATACCACTGTTAGTCTGGGACTCAAGCCCAGGAAATCATGCTGTAGTCTAGAGACGACGCTCTTAATCACTCTTCACAAAAGCTGGAACTGACTTACGGCCCAAATAAAAATTCAAGATATAAAATGCTATGTTTCTTAAAAATTACATTTCATCCTTAAAGAATAGCCATGAAAACAAAGCACAAACAGCAATTACCCACTTATTGAGAATACCAATTTTTTTTAAAGTTCTTTGTCTTAAGCCCCAGAAATGTACATTTTAAATGAGTGTTTTTAAGAGCTCAGAATATTTAATAGCAAAACTTTAAGGAAGGAAAAATTGGTTATTTACCAAAGATAACGCCAAAGCCTTTGACTGTGTGAATCACAACAAACTGGAAAATTTTTCAAGAGATGGGAATACCAAACCACCTGACCTGGCTCCTGAGAAATCTGTATACAGGTCAAGAAACAACAGTTAGAACTAAACATGGAAAAACAGCCTGGTTCCAGATCGGAAAAGGAGTACGTCAAGGCTGTATATTGTCACCCTGGGTATTTAACTTATATGTAGAGTACATCATGCGAAATGACAGGCTGGATGAAGCACAAGCTGGAATCAAGATTGCTGGGAGAAATATCAATAACCTCATATATGCAGGTGACACGAGCCTCTTGATGAAAGTGAAAGAGGAGAGTGAAAAAGTTGGCTTAAAACTCAACATTCAGAAAACTAAGATCATGGCATCTGGTCCCATCACTTAATGGCAAATAGATGGGGAAACAATGGAAACAGTGACAGACTTTATTTTGGAGGGCTCCACAATCACTGCTGATGGTGACTGCAGCCATGAAATTAAAAGATGCTTGCTCCTTGGAAGAAAAGCTATGACCAACCTAGACAGCTTATTAAAAAGCAGAGACATTACTTTACCAACAAAGGTCCATCTAGTCAAAGCTATGGTTTTCCCAGTAGTCATGTATGGATATGAGTTGGACTATAAATAAAGCTGACTGCCGAAGAATGGATGCTTTTGAACTGTGGTGTTAGAGAAGACTCTTGAGAGCCCCTTGGACTGCAAGGAGATACAACCAGTCTATTCTAAAGGAAATCAGTCCCAAATATTATTATTATTCCAATATTCATTGGAAGGACTGCTGCTGAAGCTGAAACTCCAATACTTTGGCCACCTGATGCGAAGAACCAACTAATTGGAAAAGATCCTTATGCTGAGAAAGACTGAAGGCAAGAGAAGGAAGAAAGGGGGCAAGAGGATGAAGTGGTTGGATGGCATCACCAACACAACGCACATGAGTTTGAGTAGGCTCCAGGAGCTGGTGATGGACAAGGAAGCCTGGCGTGCTGCAGTTCATGGGTTGCAAAGAGTTGGACACAACTGAGCAACTGAACCAAACTGAACCAAAGATAAATGAAGAAGGAATTTATAAAATTCCTTGAACAATAAAGATCTAGAATTTAATATTAATCAGAAAGTTTAATTCTGCTACTTCTCCAGCCTCATTTTCTAATTCACTTTATCATAAAAATCCTTGGCACTGGAGGATTTTTAAGGTATAAACTATTTGAGAGCAATCCTAAATCTCTCCATTATATGGAATAATTATCATAGAGAAGACAATAATTTCACAAGGCTTCTGCAAAGTTTAAGTGAGATAAAATACATAAATGCCAGGTATGAATTTAAATCTCACATTCAAATACAAATGTTGATACACTACAAGCTGTCTCACAACTGACTCTGCCATCTTGGGTATCTTGTAATTCACAGTCTCCATGTAGCATTCTCAAACACCAATGTCCATGACCAGAGTCATTTCCTACTCCACTCAGCTTATTCCTCTCACACCACTATAAATTTCCCTATCTGGTAAACTCTCAACGTATTCTCAGTAAGGATATACCTCTACTATGGAGAAGCAGGAACATCTTCATTAATAACCCACCTCACCAAATCAAAGTTAGGAACTGCATCCTTGTATTTCTATTAAATATAGCACATAGCCTAACGTTCAAATACCTACATCACAACAGATCAGCACCTTTTCAGTGTGTATATCCCCTCCTGGAAAAATAGGAAGGATTCACAGTTTATTAATCCTTGGTGAGTGGCACATAAAACTCACTGAAGCTTTTTGTTTGCTTGCATTTTTCAGTTTCTTTGTTAATAAAGGATAAAAGTAACACAAAAAAGAGTAAACAAAAAAGAACGTTTATTTATATAACATTTCCCCAAAGAAAGGGGAGACTTATTCTTAATATTGCAAATGTGTAACAAGCACCTGTAACAAATATTATAACAGGTATTTTTAATAAATGCAGTCATGCTACTAAATAAGCTACTATATGTAGTCATTTCCTTTTAAAAAACAAATACACAGACATCTGTTGCATTTCTACAGACTAACAAGACACTATCAGAAAGAGAAACTAAGGAGGCAATCCCATTGACAATAACATCAAAAAACTAAAATATCTAGGATGAAATCTACCTGTGGAGGTAAAAGACTTGTACTCAAAAAACTGTAAGAGACTGATGAGACTGATGAAAGAAAACTGAAGACAACACAAACAAATGGTAAGATACACTTGTTCATGGATTAGATTAGATGAATACTATTAAAATGACTGTACTACCCAAGGCAATCTACAAATTCACTGCAATCTCTATCAAGACACCAAGGGCATTTTTCACAGAATTAGAACAAGTAGTTTTAAAATGTGTATGGAAACATAAAAGATCCCATATAGCCAAAACAACCTTGAGAAAGAACAGAGCTGGAGGAATCTGACTTCAGATTATACTAGAACTATAGTAACCAAAACAGTATGGTACTGGCATTAAAAACAGACACATAGATCAACAAAACAGAACTGGGAGTCCATCCACACACTTATGGTCAATCTACAACAAAGGAGATAAGAACATGCAACAGAGAAAAGACAGTCTCTATATAAGTGGTGCTAGGAAAACCGGACAGCTGCAAGTAAAAAGACTGAAACTGGAACATTCCCTAACACCACATACAAAATAAATTCAAAATAGATTAAAGGTTGAAGTGTATGACCAGAAACCATAAAACTCCTAGAAGAATTTGACATAAATTTATTTTAGGGCGGCTCCAAAATCACTGCAGATGGTGACTGCAGCCATGAAATTAAAAGACACTTGCTCCTTGGAAGGAAAGTTATGACCAACCTAGACAGCATATTAAAAAGCAGAGACATTACTTTGTCAATAAAGGTCCACCTAGTCAAGGCTACGATTTTTCCAGTAGTCATGTTATGGATGTGAGAGTTGGACTATAAAGAATGGATGCTTTTGAACTGTGGTGATGGAGAAGACTCTTGAGAGTCCCTTGGACTGCAAGGAGATCCAACCAGTCCATCCTAAAGAAGATCAGTCCTGGGTGTTCACTGGAAGGACTCATGTTGAAGCTGAAACTCCAATACTTTGGCCACCTCATGAGTAGAGTTGACTCACTGGAAAAGACCCTAATGCTGGGAAGGATTGGGGGCAGGAGAAGGGGACGACAGAGGATGAGATGGTGGATGGCATCACCGACTCAATGGACATGAGTTTGAGTAGACTCCGGGAGTTGTTGATGGACAGGGAGGCCTGTTGTGCTGTGATTCATGGGGTCGCAAAGAGTCGGACACGACTGAGCGACTGAACTGTACCGAACTGATAGCAATAGTTTATGGCTCTGTCTTCTAAAGCAAAAGAAATAAAACCAAAAGTAATCAAATGGTTCCAAATTAAACATAAAAGCTTCTGCCCAGAAAAGGAAACTATCAACAAAACAAAAAGACAACCTACTAAATGAGAGAAAATATTTGCAAATGCTATGACGGGTGAACATCCAATATAATCAGCTCATAAAACTCAATATCAAGAAAGCAAACAACCCAATTAAAAAATGGGCAGAAGACTTGAATAGACATTCTTCTAGAAGACAGGCAGATGGCCAATGAGCATACGAAAAGATCCTCAACATCATTACTCATCACAGAAATAAAGCTACAATGAGGTATCACCTCATTATGAATGAAGTATCATTAAGAATGGCTATCATCACAAAGAATACAAATAACAAATGCTGGCAAGGATGTGGAGAAAAGGGAATCCTCTTACACTGTTGGTGGGAATGCACACTGGTGCAGGTACTGTGGAAAACAGTATAGAGACTTTTCAGAAACTAAAACTAGAACTACCATATGATCTAGGAATTTCACACCTATATACATTAAAAAAAAAACACTAATTCAAATAGATATATGCACCCCAATATTCACAGCAGCATTATTTACAATTGTCAAGATATGAAGCAACTTAAGTGTCCACCAACAGATGAATGAATAAAGAAGATGTGGCATGTATACACACACACACAAACACACACACACACACGTACATACATACAAACATACTGGGAATACTACTCAGCCATAAAAAAAGAACAAAATTTTGCAACTTGGAGGGTATTATGCTAAGTCAAATAAGTCAGAGAAAGACAAATACTGTATGGTATCACTTATTTGTGGAATTTTAAGAAACGAAACAAACTAGTGAATATTACAAAAAAAAAAAGACTCACAGATATAGAGAATTAATGGTTACCAATGGGGAGACAGAGGTGGGGAGGGGCAAGAAAGGGGTGAGGAATTAAGAGGTACGCACTACTATGCATAAAATAAATAAGCTACAAGGATACAAAGGGAATATAGCCAATATTTTACAATAACTATAAATGGAGCATAAATTTAAAAATGTGAATCACTGTGCTGTACCCCTGAAACTTATATACTATTGTACATCTATACCTCAATTTTTAAAAATGATATAACATTTATAAAATTATGCAACACTCTGGCAATTTTCACGTTTACATTGTTTTTGCAACAATAAAAATGGTCAAATTTTATATCCCCAGTTCTTTGTGTCACATCTGGCACCAAACAGTCACTTAAAAATGTTCAAAACTTATGTGAACACACACATTCACTGAAGTCTGACTTTCTCACTTTTGGCCTCTATGGGTTTTTTTAGAACCCTTTTGACAGAACTAGAACTAAACACTGGATGCACAGCACAAGGTATATTTTAAAAAGCACAGTCAAGAAGCAGCAAAGGACGGGAGTTCCCTGGCAGTCCAGTGGTTAAGACCTTGTGCTTCCAAGACAGGGGAGGCAGGTACCATCCCTCGTCAGGGATCTAGGACCCTACATGCATGGCAGCCAAGAAACAGCAAAGGATACCTCTACCACAGTTGGACAAAGATTTCGAGTAGTTTTTTTGTTTTCTTTTTTTAATTTGGTACCCAGAAACACAGAAGGAGGAAACATCAAGGATTAATATAGTCTAAAGTTGTGTGACAAAGTAGAAATAGCTGAAGATGACAGAGAGCAGGAAAACACAGGGAAAATAATGTATTTGTCACGAATGGAAAAGTTAAAAGATTTATTGCTGGCGAATAGGAATAAAAAAGGAGGGGAACTAAGATTATCTATTACTCAACATATTTTTGAAAGGAAAGAACAACAACAGTGTAAAGAAAACATGAGTGCAATAACATGTACATTGTGAATAGCAGGAAAAAAAATTCAAATCAGGTTTTAAAAACCTTTTTCAATTATTGAGAATCACTTAAAAAACAATTATAAATCATCTTCATTAATGTAGGGGTTTGGGATGAGGTTTCTCAGTATTTTTTAACTGCACAAATAAGATATTCAAGTAGTTTAAAATTTTAATTTATTTAATTCTATAAAATGTCTTCAACATTTTCAGTTCCATATAACATTACATCTAGGGAAATCAAAGAGAGTTACAAAAAGTGAAAATGACTAAAGGAAAAAAGTAAATTGCAAGTTACAGAAGCACACAAAAACACAAATTCATTAGAAAGAAATACCGGGACAGAGATAGGCACTTGGTTTTGAAATGACTCAGTCCAAGTAAACTCTCTTTGTCATACTCTAGCTCCCTGGTCCTGGAGTGGGGAAGTTGCCACTATCTTAAGAAAGCACTGAAAAGGCACTGTTCTACAACTAATCTTAGCCTTAATCCTACAAGTTGTTTCATTTCAGACCAGATGGCTGATGAAGCCTAGCAGAAAAGGAAATTACTCTCAGGACTGCAACTATGATAACTGTGCAGTATCACCTCAAGGGCCAAATGAAATAAAGCCAAAAGTCAAATCAATCATTGGCTTGGGGTTCCCCACCCTCAGTTTAGAACTTTCCTAGTAATGAAGTTCTCTGAGGAGGAAATGTTCAGCTAGACCAGAGGAACACAAGACTGGGCACAGAGGCTTAGGAGAGAACCACCCCTAAATCCGCAACAGTGAAACCAGTCGAGGGGAATAGCTGCTGAAGGTAGGATTAGCAAGTGTCAAGAAGGATTGAATATCTAATACCTACTAATATAAAGATCTGGAAGAGTATGGGAAAGAATAAATCATTTAGATTTGGCATGTGATCAAATGTGTAATTCACACAATGAAACTCAAAAGTTAATTCTGAAACAAATATGTCAGTACTCTGAGGCACTGTTATTTATTCAAAGAGGGGTGGGGGGGAGGTTCAACTCTGAAGCACTGTAATGTTAGTTCAATCTAGAAAGCTATCCTTTGTTAAGGAATAAACATGCATTTCTAAATACAGAATACTAAAAAATTTCATATAAATACTTAGGAAATCAACACATCAGTCCAATCATATACAAAAATAATGTTACATTAAAAAGGCATATTTGAACTAAAGAAAATGCTCTACAAGCAAGTGTTTCTTCTGGCCTAACTTTCAAGGACTTGTACCAATTTAATTCATTCTACAATCTCTAGGAATTTAAAGATTAAAGGTAACTTTTATTTCTTAGACTTCCTATAAATAGATTCCTTTCTAATCTAACATAAAATTCTATAAAATTTCCTTTAAACATTTTCATAGCCACTGCATCATGGACTCTCAAGACCTCCACTTCTACGTAGCTTACTAATTGGCCCCTTTATTTATCTCTCTTATCTCCCTTCTTCCATCCACCCATACTTAGCTTTTCAAACACTGAGGTCATGTCACTCCCATGTTTAAAAACCACAAGGCTTCTCAACCCCCCGACAGGATGACAGATTTAGAACTCAGTTCATGAACAAAACATTATGAGAGTTCAAGATACATTTTTAAGCCTTTTGTTCAATCTCAAAATTTATAATAAACCTATTTTTTCCAGAACCTACACGTTTAGTACTGTTAAATGTTTTAAATTACTATTAAATATTTAAGTTTATTTTTGAAATATTAGTAAAATGAATATACCAAGAAAATGTATCAAAACTTTCCTGTGGTTTTCCATACTCCCCAGTACATGGCTGCATACCTCAGTTTTAGATGTCTTGACATTTCAATAGCCAGGGAATAAACTAGAGAATATTAAGTGAAAGTCACTCAGTCGTGTCCGAGTCTTTGTGATCCCACGGACTATACAGTCCAGGGAATTCTCCAGGCCAGAATACTGGAGTGGGTAGCCCTTCCGTTCTCCAGGGGATCTTCCCAACCCAGGGATCGAACCCAGTCTCCTGCATTGCAGGCAGGTTTTTTACCAGCTGAGCCACAAGGGAAGCCCAAGAATACTGGAGTGAGTAGCCTTTTCCTTCTCCAGTGGATCTTCCAGATTCAGGAATCAAACTGGTGTTTCCTGCATTGCTGGGGGATTCTTTACCAATTGAGTTATCGGGGAAGCCCTGACATCAGGGAATATTAAAGTTCTTGACAATCTGGCAAACCTTCTTTCTCCCTGCATTTCTACTATTCTACATACACCCTATCAGTATTAGTCACTCATTCATATCTGACTCTGCAATCCCATGGACTGTAGCCCACCAAGCTCCTCTGTCCACGGGATTTTTCAGGCAAGACTACTGGATTAGGTTGCCATTTCCTCCTCCAGGGGATCTTCCCCACCCAGGACTGGGTCTCCGGCATCACAGGCAGATTCTCTACTGTCTGAGTCATGCTTAAACATTAAATAAAACTATTTCACTTGTTAGTTATTCTTGTATACACATCCCTCTTGAAAGCCTTTTCACTCTTCTCCACAAGAAGTCCTATCTATAACACATCAAAGTCAAGCTCAAATCCAACCCTCCTCCAAGCCACAGTCTCCAGTAGCCTTACTTTCTCCAACATTTTGAAGTCTGTTATAGTTAATCACAGTCTATTATTATGTCTACTTGAGTATATAATGATGCATACAACATACCAGTTAAGAAACAAAGCTTTGGGGTCAGAGAAACCCACATCAATGTCTAACTCTGCTGCTTACTGTGATCTTGGACAAGTTACTGACTTAAGATTATCCTGCTTCAATTTTCTCATCTTTTATATGAAGAAAGCAATTATCTAACAGAATTAATTTCACAATCAAAAACAGTGATATACATACAGCACTTAGCAAAATACTGACCACCAAGTAACAGTATTATTCCCAGTGGGCAAACCCATGTCTCACTCTCTTTTTTTTCCCCATTCCTTCTATGTGGTGGGCTTCCCTGGTGGCTCAATGGTAAAGAATCCACCTGCCAATGCAGGTTCAATTCCTGGGTCAGGAAGATTCCCTGGAGAAGGAAATGGCAATCCATTCCAGTATTCTTGCCTGAGAAATGTCATTAATAGAGAAGCCTGGAGGGCTACAGTCCATGGAGCTGCAAAAGAGCTGGACACAACTTAGCGACCATGTGGTATTCTGCATACACTTGATAATTGCTTGGTTGATGAAATCTTATCAATTCAGAAGTAATCTCCTAGGTAGGTCTTAAATCAGGTAAGGTCCAAATTCTGACAAAAATCAAAAATGGCTTGCTAATCACCTAATCACATTATTAGTTGTTAATTTTAACATTAGCTTAATGAGTTTATACTTTAGCTATCATATACACAAATATAGTGCTCCACACTGCATTATTATCAGTGAGCTGGGCAATATCTAAAATGCTTGATATAGTTACTCAGAAGTCTTAAAATATTAGCATGTATCCAGTTACAAAGCAAGCCTTTAGCAAATTAAACAATTTCTGTGTGGATCCTCCTACCGTTAAAATTAAGTTAAATCCTAAACTAACTTTTCCAGCTGGCCCTCTGAGTTTTTCCTGTGCCAGGGGATTCCCAACAGAGACCAATCAGTTCTGCCACAGTATTCTCAAAGAGCACCAAGGGATGCAGTGTTTCCAGACCAATGAGATCACTACCAACTCTTAAATGGTCAGAATACACTAGATCAAAGAGATATGAGTATTTTCTTTAATTCTGCAATCAGGAAAAAGAAAAAAACAACCTAGAGCTATGGCCAAAGACTAGTAAAGAAAGAGATTGGTAAATGTTAACTATGGGAAAGGAAAAAAAGGATACAGCAGAAGAGCTAGACTTCAAAAGGTGGTTTCATGAAATCCTAACCTAAATCCAAAAAGAGTAACCTCACAAAAGGAGGAAAAACATTTTCTATTACTATGTGAGCTACACTATGAATTCAACTCCTGTCACAATAAAACCACTGACACGTGTAAATTCACAAAATATTACAGTAACATATATATATATACTACACTCAAGCCAACTGCTAATTTTAAAAAAAGTGACAGCATTTGCTGGGTAAATGTTAGGGAGGCAAGATGAAAAAAGTGAAGTTTAATGTTTTCCCAAAGACAATCATGCTCATGTGAGATATTTTCATCTAAGTGAAAGCCCTACAACACAGATATGTTTAACAGTAGAAAGTAGTAGTGGCTCTTCTAAATGGCATTATACTTTCAAAAAAGAATACTTTAAATTTTCAATGAAATGTTAATACTTCCAAAAGACATGTTTTAAAATATGAATTTTATATTTTTAGTAGTATGCCAAACTAGTGAAAAGTATTACAGTTAAAACCTTTATATAAACACTAAAAAGAGTTACATTAATTCATAAAAGAATGAGAGAAGCAAATACTTTTAAAGATAAAATTTGTTTTAAAAGACTGAAAATGTTCTAATATTTCAATTGTTCTGCATATTTTGCCAGAATAACTGCATTCTATATGCATGCAATGTTTATGTATGTATATTATGCACACACAAACATACATATGTGTATCTATATGTATATGCCCTCTGTCAATGCCCTTTCATAAACTGTTTCTCAGGGACCATATCTGGATGAGATCACTCACTCAGACTTGATTGGGATCAAGTCATTGACTGTGAATCTGTTGGCAAAAGAGAAAAAACATGATGTTTTAAACTATTCAAGCACTGCTTAGATTATAATCAACAAGTGCATCCCTAACTTGCTTTAAATTTCAAAATCTCTTTCAAAGAACCCTAAGTATATATCCAGTTATTATTAAGCTAAAATTATTATTAAAATCTTATATACATATACACATATATAACTTAAACCCTTACTACAAAGCATCGTAAACATTTAATGGTTTCATCTTATCAAAAATTTGCACACACTAAATCCTAAAAAGGTAATATAAAAAAAAAGAAAAGAAAATATAAATCAATATTCTTACGACAATGGGTCTGTTTATCCTGATGATTTGACATAGTCTCTCTCTTTCAAGGGCTTCCCCAGTGGCTCAGCAGTAAAGAATCCGCCTGCAAAGTGAACCCCCCAAAGGAGATGGGGGGTTCGATCCCTGGGTCGGGAGGATCCTCTGGAGGAGGAAATGGCAAACCATTCCAGTACTTCTGCTTGGCAAATTCCATGGACAGCAGAGCCTGGCGGGCTACAGTCCCCGGGACTGCAAAGAGTCAGACGCAACTGAAGCAACACACTCTCTTTAAAAGAACACCTGCTTGCTCAAAACTAAGCATGCAATAGATGACTGAAAGACAGTTTATTCTTAAAATACACTAAACCTCTAAAGTAAAACTCTTGAGAGGAAAACTTCAGGGGAAGAGAATGCTTTCTAGATTTAATCAGTAAGAGAAAAACTCATGGTGTTGCTAAGGGAAGTATTTAAAATACTAATCTGAAGAGGAAAAGAAGATAGTGACTCCAATTGTCATTTTTAGATCTACTAAGAACTCACAATTAAATGACATCATTAACACAGAGTCAGAACAATTGTCTCCAAATTCTTATAAGAACTTTCCACTTTCAAAAGTCACATAAAACTTAGTTTTATTACTGCAACTCTCTACTCCATGTCTACCCATCAACACTGACTAGATTATGATAATGCTGTATGTTTTTGGTTCAGTCTATGGTTCTACTTCCTGAAGTGTACAATAGCAATAATTATGTTCTGAGTTTAGCACAACATTTACAAACGGAAACCATAAAAGACAGTACTATTCATACAATCAGAAGAACAGGAAGGAGCCCCATACAGACCATATAAATCAATGAAATTTTCAATATTCTCTAATCTTCTTGTGGACTTTCAATCTACCTTTCCCCAGCCACCAGTTCTGTTGACTGTATTTACATACTTATTAAAATGACAACTTAACTTGTGCACTGTGTAGTTTGATTATCTTAAAGTTTAAACAGAAATGTCCAACGTTTCAAAATCAATATTCTAACAAAGGGAAAGAATATTAAGAACAAATTCCAGGCTTAATATTATTTTAGTAAACTTACTTTAAAGCACTACCACTCAAACTCATTTTGTGTGATATATCATACTTTTCATCCAATACAAATCACCTTGTCTTTTTCACAATGCCATAAATAACTCAAAAGAAATTAACTCTTCAAAAGAAAGGATTATTAACTGCTTATTAAAATAAAATCCCATCTTAGGTAATTTTCCTGATGTAATCTACATGACACACAAAGTTAGTGGTTAATTCTAAATTTTCTGAATCATGTTCCCTTCTAAATATTGATAAAAACAGTAGTCAATTATTTATTAATCAAACTTTTCTACTCAAGAAACCAAGAGTCACACGTCTATAACTTCCAGAAACCCAAGGAGTTTCACCCCCTCCCTGCCTGCATGAGGCATTAAAACTCCACATTCTAGTTTTATCTTGCTACCTTCTTAATGATTACTATAAGACTATTCAAGCATTAAAGTATCCAATCTATTCTCTCACTCAAACTCTATTACACTCCTAATACTGACCATTTTGTAATCTTTTTATCAAAATCATGGAGATCTGATGTTTCAAGTTCCATTTAAAGGGCCTGATAAGTTTTAGGGTAAAGCAAGTTAAATATTCCGATCATTATGTTTCATAAAACTTCCAAAGAGCTTGGAAAGTTTACCAACACCCTCCTCTTCAGAATGGTAAACATACTATCACAGAACCCAGAGAATAGCTGCTTTGCTCTGAACTCCTGAGCACCACTCACAGCAGCTGTTAGTAACTTTCAAACGCCTGTTCCACTATCTCTTTGGTTAAATTAATGATGGGTCATACTGTTACACTTGACTGTTTCCTTTTTAGTCCTGCAATTATATAGAAAACCTACAAATTACTTTTAAAAATAAAGTTCGCCAAAAAAGAGCTGACTTTAACTCCACTACTTTTCCAAAAGAAATCATTTCAATATCCTTAACATCATTACTTAAACCACAACCTATCAGTAGCACACGACAACGGAAAGCTTTAAAGGATTTAACTTTCTACTTCACCTTACCATACATGTTCGCAAATTTCAAGAACGTTCCATATTTTTAAAACGTGCTATTACAGTCTGTAAGAACTGTGCTGCTCAAATACAAGCACCGAATATCCTGCACTGGTAAATTTTCGGTATCTTGCTGGTTAGCTGCTGAGCTTTCTGCACCCTTTGAACCGTGATGATCCCACCAGCAAATACTATCTATCCATCCTTTAAAAAGGGTCTTCCTCCCACTCCTCAAAAAGAAAAAAGAAAGAAATCCACATTAGACTACAGGTTTCCCAGACTAACAAGGAACCACTAATACCACTAGGTATTATGGCTCTCAAAGAATCCGCTCTAGCAGTCTCCCCTGGGACATTTTGCTCAGCGGGGCTTTGAACCGGTGAGACTCGCTGCCAGCTGCCTTTGCAAAAGCAGCACCAGAGACGGACTCCATACCGCAGTGCTACTGCTGACTACTTCTAGCAGCTTCAAAAAAAAAAAACATCAGCCCAGTACCCTGCAGACCCTGCTGGCTTTCTGCAGCACGGAAGAGAAACCACTGCACTGCTCAGCGTGGAACACCGGAGAGCAGACTTAAGGGCGGGGAAGCTAATGCCGTCGAGAGGCTCTGGCGAGGGCGGGGTGTCAGGGGGAAGAGGGAAGGCATCCGGAGTGCAGGAGACCGCGACCAGGCAGCGACCAGGGCGCTGGCGTCCGGGCATCGCGCACTGACCCGGGCCGTCGAACTGCAGGCGTCGGGAGAGGCGCGGGCCCCTCCCGAAGACGGGGGTCCCGCAGCGCCCGGCAGAGCCCCGCCCGCCGCCCTCCGGGCCCTCACCTGTCACGAGCACCGAGCTGTCGCCCGCCGCCGCCGCCGCGGCAGGGGAGGCGGCCGCCGCCGCAGAGCCCGCCGCCCGCGGTCCGCGGAGGTGCCTGGGCACCAGCTCGCATCCGTGCGCCGCGCCGGCCACCAGCAGCCCGAGCACCAGCAGCGGAGCCCAGAGCCGCCGCCGCCGCAGCCAGCCGCAGGCCGGGCCGGACGTCGTGGCGGGATGAGGACGGGGAGGAGGAGGAGCGGGGGGACGGCGCGGCGGCGCCGCGGCAGCCGGCCACTCTCCCGCCGCCTGTGACTCCTCGGGCCGCCCCCGCCAGCGCGGACGCGAGCTCCCGCCGGGCGCCAGTCTGGTCCCGTCCGCACCGGCGGCCTCTGGAGCCGCGGTCCCTGCCGCGTTCATTGGTTCCGGTTATTTAAAAAAAAAAGAAAAAAAAGGTGAGGAGCAAAAAGGTACGGCGTCTTCAGGCCGCGCGCGACGGCCGCGCTGCTGCGGCAGCGAGACCGGGATCCGCTGCTCTGGCGCCTCCAGACACCAGCCCCAGCGCCCGCGCCGCCGCCGCCGCCGCCGCCGCCGCCGCGGCGCATCCCCCCGCCCCCTCCGGCCCGCGCCCGCCGTAGTACCACGCTCTGCCCGGACGCCTCCTCCCCTCACACATTCGCTCGGATACCAATCCCCCGCCTCCTTCTGCCGCTCGGCTGCGCAGGCGCGGGGCGACTGCAGTGGGCCTGCGCGGCCCCCAAGCCCCGCCCCCGGGGCGTTCCGGGGAGGAAGAGGGCCGCGCAGTGGTTTCCAAGGCTTTCGCGGAGCCGCGAAGATGGGGGGTGGGGAGGGAGCCCGGCGAGGCCTCCTCCCCCATTCGCGCCCCCACCGCGATCGAGAAGGCGGGGGGCTGGGAGCTGGACCCAAGGAGGCGAGGAGGAGAGTACCAACATCCCAAATCGTTCGAGCGAGTTTTAGCCGAGCAGACGGCAGACAAATAATTGCATGGGTCGGAAAACCTTGTAATCCGAAACTGCGGCGTCTCCAGTGTACAGGTGGGGCTTACAGGAGGCTAGCAGTGTGGAAGTCGAGGTCATCGCCTTTTACTTATTTAAAGCTCTTGCTAAGTACTAGTGTGCCAGGGAATATCCTGAGCGCTTTACAAATTTACACATAGTAAGTACAAATTTTAGATGGTGGTATCGTTTTCATGCCCATTTTACAAAAGAGGAAACTAAGGCTCAGAAATGTTCCCAATTTTCACAGCTAATAAATGGGAGAAAGGGCCAGATTTAGCGCCACTGAATGTAAATACTGAAAAGGATCTGGTCTAGCCTCTGATTCTCCTGTGTTCAAACATTACCTGAACTCATCGCCTCCCTAACCGCACCCCACCCCATGGAGTCTTTGCTATCAGTTGAATAGGCTAACAGAAAAACGGTGTTTCAGATCTTTCTTGGCTCCTCCTACCTCAAATGAAGCACGAGACACACACACAGGCACTCTCTCTCCCCCCCCCCCCCCCCCCCCCCCCCTCTCCCCCCCCCAGCTCCCCCAACTCTCTCCCCCATCTCCCCAGCACCCCACCCCTACCCCAGCGGCACGAAGTTGTTTAGTTTGCAGATGAGGTCCTTAAGCACAAAGGTCTTGTTTGGTATTGGGTTTCCGTTGTTGGGTTGGGGTTTTTATTGGTTTATTTGTTTTCTCAATCAAGAAGATACTCAAATTACACCGTCTCCCAAAGAATTTCTTGGGCAACTTGACCATAAATTTCACTGTGCAAGAGCAGATGCACACTTCAGAAAGGAATTAAAAATTTCTTTGAAGCTAATCAATTTATCAACAATGATTTCTTGACAGACTTCTTGGGAACATGGTGTTTAGGTGCCAATTCTTTATAGGGCAACAGGGAGATTATATTTCCCCTGCTGAAAGGCACAGCAGTCAAGTCACATACTTGCTGAATGTCCTCCAAAAGGAGATAGTTCTGCTAGAGGGCCAGCAGAATATAAAACATGACAGGCTTGTTTCCTGCTCTCCAGAAGGCAACGTTTCATTCATTATTAACTGAGTGCCTAGCGTGTGCTCAGTAGTGGGAATGCAAGGCGGAAAAAGTCAAAGTCAGTATTCAGATATAAGATAGAAAACAGCGTCCCTGACTGGGGAATCTTACAGTCTTGCTTAGGAGATAAAATTTATACCCATTAAACAATGAGAGGTTAAGACAATCAGTTGTTAAATTGGGAAGAGCAAGCTGTTACAGCAATAACAGCAGTAAGAAACCACGAACAAATTAACAAATCACTGGGTCCAAGCTTCTTTAAACAAAGATGATGCGGGCTTTTTTCCTGTCTTTAAAAATAGATGTTGGCACTGAGATGGTACTAGATTTGGGAGTTATGATTGTTTATTCCTCTTACTGGGGCCACAAAGGAGTTACGGAGCTAGAAAACCTTCAAGTATTAAAGAGACCTCTCTGAGGAAGATCAGAGTTCAGCAAGAAACCCTCCATCTCCTATGGTTTTTGTGATGGGTACCAAAGTTTCCGACTGTTAGATGGGTGGCTGGAATGCATCTTCTGCCTGAACGGAGGAGTAGTTATCACTATGTATCTAGCATAAATCTAGGTACAGAAAAGAGATAGTCCACTGCTTTGGAAGAATCTCTAGAATTACAGATGCTATAATTTGCAAGCCAAATGTAAACACACGGTTCCAGTTGAGGCAATTGTTTCCTTTTCTTCTCAGGTTTCCGGTTCCACCTCCAAGTTTATGCTTTCCCCTTCCTTCCTTCCAGCCAAATTCTATTCAAAATCCACTGTGACCCCTTTACCCTGACACCTACCTACCCCTACAGCCTGATTTATACCTTTTAACGTCCAAGCCTCACGATTTACCATTTATTTACAGAGTGTCTTTCTTGTCTAATTATCGCCCATTCATGAATTCCAACCGTCTAATAGGCAGCAGGTGAGCTTTGGAGACAAACCTGGTGGAAAGAGCAACTCCATTACTTTTCAGCTGTGCGACCTATAGACAACTTTATCTGTCCTAGGTTTCCAGAAGGGAAACTAGGGACTAATGTAATAAAGCCCGCCCCGCAGTCGTTGGTGACAAGAGACGGAAATAACATATCAGCTTTCGCGCAGTGACGGCACACCGGTACGGAGTCATCCCGAAGGAGGACTATCCCCAGGATCTGGGCGTGAATCTGAGCATGTGCCTGGCTTAGGGAAATCGCATCGCACCTTTGCAGAACAGTTTGATTTCATCTTTCGACAAATCCCTAGCTGTAGTGCGCATCCAGCACAGACGCACACTAGGATACGTCCACTCGGCCCTTCCCCATCACAGAAGCAAATCCACCCTTGTCAAGAGTCCGGCTCCAAGCGCATCTCCTTTTTCTCTCCCGTCTTCCCCCGCAGCCAGGACAACCCACGACGCCCCGACCGCTCCAACCCGGAGAACCAGATCCAGTCCCTCGCGCGATGCCACCAGCGCGCCTGCGCCGCCCGGCAGCCTCGCGCATGCCCGCTGTCTCCTGCCCGTCTTCCCCAGGTGCTCAAGCTCTTAGGAGCCCGCGGTTCCCGGACGCCGCGCGCCTGATCGCCCGGCTTCCGGCTCCCACTCGGTGGGCCGCGCGATCCGGCACCCGCCGCCGGGCGATGACGTTCCGATGTTGGCGGGCTGTGGGTGGGCGTGGAGCGAGAACGAGGATGGAGGTGGAAAAGGGGGGCGCTCCAGCCTGTGGTTCACCCAGCGGGGCTTAGTCTTGCGACTCATGCCACGCACGGAATTTCTCCCGTCCGCCGGTGATCTGGATTTGTCAGCTTCCATTCCCTGTCTCTGGAATATCGGGGACTGACTGAACATCATCGGAGAGCTCGCTTCATTTGCTCTTCCTAGTTAAGCCCCTCAGAGAAATTCAGAGTTTCCGTTGGTGGAAGCCCTTTTGCATAACAACTCTTTTTCCGACTCCCCACACTAGCTTGCAAGGGAATCGATGTCCTGAGAACTTTGGAAACACGTCCAAAGTGATGCTGCTTATGTGATGGCCCCAGGATCTGATCAGTGAAGCCTCCGCATATAAACATGGGCTTCAAATTGATCAATAAATTAAAGCACTATAAAAAAAAAGGGGGGAGGTAACTCTTTAGCAAGAGCCTTTCTTTCTAAAGTCAATAAGTCCAATAAGCCAATAAGGCGTGGAGTATTACTCAACTAGTTCAGTGAAGGTGGTAAACCTCATTACATCTTTCTCCTTGAGTGGAGGAAGGAAGCTTCCTAAAAGGTGTCAAGCATCCAGAGTAGAAAATCAAAAACTAAGAACTGTTAATTTATCAACATTTTTTAAAGCCACCATCAGAGCAAAGGAAAGACAGAGGATGAGATGGTTGGATGGCATCACTGACAAGAGTTTGAGTAAACTCCGGGAGTGGGTGATGGACAGGAAGGGCTGGCGCGCTGCAGTCCATGGGGTCGCAGAGAGTCGGACACGACTGAGCGACTGAACTGAACTGAGTCAGAGCAAAAGCAAGTCAGCTTTCCCCACCGAAGCCACGGGAGTCAACGGGCTCTGGAGTCATTTTTTAAGGATGTTTGCTCTGTTGCTACTTAATTTGAGGCGCTACATGAAAAATGATCACATAGTATCTGATAGATACAAAAGCAGTAGGAGTGCTGATAGGTCCTGTAAAAAGGAGGAATAGAATTGTGATTGGGAGATAAAAGAGGAGACAGTCACAATTGAAACTGATGAGAATGATAATTGCTTCATTTGCACACAGATGACTCCTTGGATAGTACTGACAATTCTGAAGGTGAAAAGCAAATCATGCAACAGGTAAAATATGATATGCCTATGCTCTTGACAGCAGGAGACTGGGAAAGTGATTGATGGAATGGAAAAACCTTGGAGTATAATCCAAGAGATAAGCTTCTAAGTCAGATTCTTACTAACCTAACCTGCAGTTAGTTAAGAACAAGTATTGGTTCTAGAACTAAAGTTTAAGATGGTAAAATTTGTATTTGGGGGCAAAATGTGGTTCTGTAGGCTCAAGGCACTAATCAAATGTTCAAAATATCTGTGGGCACAAAGCTGCTAAACAGTTCCTCTTCACACTTGAAGAGATTATCTAGGAGGCAATTACCTACCCTCAATTTCAAAGTATACAAAACATGTCTCCTTTAGAAAGAGACACTATAGTACTTCCCTGGTGGTCCAGTGGTTGACTTCTTGCTCTTTCTGCAGGAGGCATGGGTTCAATCCCTGTTTGGGGAACTAAGATCCCACTTGCCACATGGAGTGGCCAGAAAAAAAGAAAGAAAGAAATGCCATAGGACATACATGAGCAAGGATGAGAAAAGTAGACATCTTTTAAAATTTCAAAGGATTGCCCATCTCCCTTTCATTTTGTGGAAAATTCATCTGGAGACTGGAAATGTAAACCCCTTCGTGTTAAGTTTGAATGAATTAAAGCCATGGCCATAAGTATAGCCATTTGGAATCTAAACTCTTTGTAAAGAGAGAAGCTCCTGTACCTTGGTTCCAGGAAAGCCGGGTCCCCGCTGGAGGCTTATTTGAGCTATGATGTCTTTAAGAAGAGGAATTCTGGAGCCCACATAGCCATTTACTAACTGTGCTGTGTTGACCAAGTCACTAAACACCTTAATCTCAGTTACCTCTTTTGTAAAAAAAAAAAAAAAAGTCATAATGCTAATACCAAGACAGCTGTTGTGAGATAAAAATGGTTGTAAAAGTGCCTGGTGCATAATTAGCTGTTATTATCTAGGCCAGTGATCCCCAACTTTTTTGGCACCCAGGGACCTGTTTTGAGGAAGACAGTTTTTCCTTAAACCAGGGTGGGAGGATGGTTGGGGATGACTCAAGCACATTACATTTATTGTGCTCCTCCGAGAATCCAATGCCACTGTTGATCTAAAAGGAGGAGGAGTTCAGGCAGCAGTACGAGTGATGGGGTACAGCTGTAAATACAGGGGAAGCTTGCTCACTTGCTGCTGCTTACCTCCTGTTGTGCAGCCCAGTTCCTAACAGGCCACCGGACCACTACCATTCCGTGGCCTGGGGGTTAGGGACCCCTGATCTAAGCCCTTTAAGGGTGGTAAGGATAAGAGCTTGCTTTCACTTGAATTGTGCAAAAGAGGAACATGGAAAGAAAGAACACGAGAAACATATATGAGAGCACAGACGACAAAAGTAAACACATAAAAATCTTTACAAGGCCTATGCCTGGGGAGATGTTCAATGGTGATATTTGAATCCTGGTTGTCTAGAAAACAGAACCTGAGGTATGCTTATATAACAATTCCCTAGGGAGTGCAACCCCAGGAAAGCAAGAGTGAGGGGAAAGGGGAAACGAGGCAGGTAAGGAAGTTAAAAAAAAAGATAACCAAGGTGATGAACTGAGATGGCCACAAAGAGGTCTGGCTGCTCTGTCTCATATGATTTCTCCATGGCAGACCTGGGAGACCACAGTGTTTTGGAACAGAGGAAGAGAGAAAACTGGAGCTCCCTTTGGGCACAGGTTACTGCAGGAGCTCTGGATTACCCTGTACTTCTGAATCACGCCTCCTGCCTCCCTAGGCAGCTCTAGGGAAGCGAGACTCTGAACGGCAGTGGCATTATCCGTGCATGAGCTGAGCTGGCAAGTGAATGAGAGCCAACAGCATTCCCCAGCTGTCCACCCGCAGCCTGCGGCTTCTGCAGCGCCTACCACCACTGTAGCAACAGAGAAGTTCCAGGAAAAAAGGCTGGGTTTTCAAGGTATTAAGTAAAATGTTACTAAGTCATGTCCAAAAGCAACGTGAGGAACCTGAGCAAGCAGAGCATCAGAGTATCTTGGCCACTATCACCAAGGCAGCCACAGATTTCAACAAGCCTCCTTCCAAGGAAGACTGAAACATCCCTTTTGCAACCTAGAAGAGTGCTCTACAATGGAGTCATATTCCTGAATGGTAAGCATAGCATCAAACAGTAGACTTTAGCCAAGCAAACTCAAGGAGGCACATAACCTGGATTAGACATAATAGTAATGGCAGAGACATGGGAGGACCAAGGCTTAAAAGGCAATATGAACTAACAGAAGCCCTTCATGAGTCATCCATCAAAAACTGAATTTATTTTAGGAGTTAGATGATAAATTAGGTGCTAGAATCAAAGATGAATAAAATAATCCTTAGATCCAGGACTGAAGGAACTCACAGTCACATAGCAGCAATAAAAAATATTTAATTCATTTTTTCATGCTTTGTTAACTGTTTAATAATATCTGCCATCATTAAATGCTGGTTCTACAATATCTGGTGTGGTTTTTAAAGTTCTTCCCCCCAAAAATTAATATCAAATGAGTTCATGAATGTTCTCATATTTCACATAATACAACTGCCATGAACTGGAAAATTAGGCATTTGTCTGAATGTTTTAATGTTTACACAAAGGTGTTCCAGAATGTGTTTGCAATCAGGTGAGTGGAATGATAAAAGCAGAGTTTGGGAACAAGCCGCCTGACATGGAAAAGAATGAAGGTTTGTGGAGGTTCAGACTATGGAGGAACACATTCTCATAGCATTATTGCAAATCCAGAATGAAGAAGATGAGAGTTCCGTGTTATCTCTCTAAACAGGACAAATTAGTGCTGTTTGTCCAAAATTTATTGAGTCCTTAAAATATAAGAGGAAAATATAATTCCCACATCATGGAAATTATGTTCTAGCTGGGGAAGCTGACAATATGTGAGATAAATAAGTACATGTCCAGTGTTAGAGGCTAATAAGTAATAAAGATGGGGGGGAAAGTGAAAGGAGATTTTTGAGTGAAGTCTCAAACAAAGTGAGATAATCACACACATACTGAGGAGAGAGGATCCTGAAGCAGGAAGGTTTCAGGGAAAACAATACGTGTGGCTTGTTCCAGGAATAACAAGAACATAAATGTGGTAGAGTGGGCTTCCCAGGTGGCTCAGTGGCAAAGGATGCACCTGCCAATGCAGGAGACATAGGAGACACAGATGCAATCCCTGTGGTGAGAAGATCCTCAGGAGAAGGAAGTGGCAACCCACTCCAGTATTCTTGCCTGAGAAATCCCATGGACAGGTGAGTCTGGCAGGCTACAGTCTATAGAATTGCAAAGAACTGGACATGACTGAGCTTGCACGCATGCACACACAAGTGTGGTAGAGTAGACATAGGGAGACAATAGTAGAAGATGTAAGAGAAGTAATAGGAGCCAGAAAATGCAGGGTCTCTCAGGTCACAGAATTTTAGCTTTTCCCTGTGAATGAGTTCAGAAATGAGTGGAAGGTTTTGAAGAGTGTGATGAGATCCAACATACATTTTTCTAGAACCACTCCAGTTGCTTCATGGAAAGAGCAGGGACAATAGTTTGGAGTCTCCTGCAACAACCCAGACAAGAGGTGATGGCAGTTTGGGCCAGAACAGAGGCAAACGTGGTGGTAAAAACGGTGAAATTCTTGATACATTTTGAAAGTAGAATCAGCTGTCATTATTGAACCAACTGAAAATAATGTGTGACAAAAAAGTCAAAGATAACACTGACTTTTCTGCCTTAAGCAATGAGAAGAGTAGAGTTGTCATCAACCAAGATAGTGAAGACTATTTGAAGATCAGGTGGTATGTGTTGGAAAAGATAAGGAGCTCAGTTTTGGATCAGTTCAATTTGAGATGCTACTAGGTATCTCAATAGAAACACCAAAGAGCAGCTGGATATACAGGCCTGGAGTTCAGAGGAAAAGCCCAGGCTGGAGATCTACCTTTAGTGGTCATCAGCACATAGGTTGACTATAAAACTGTGAGATTATCCACACACACTTTACCAAAATATATCCATTCTGTCTTTTGTGTATGTGTGTGCACTAAACAGGTACAAATCAAAGAAAAATTACTTATTGCAGCAAGGAACTCATTTATCAACTGCACTGCCCTTAGAAGCAGTATGACATAAGTACTAAATAACTGCAGAGACTTTTTTAAATTAATGGCCAAATGGTCCAAAGTGAGCTTATTAAAGAAAATTCAGCAGATTAGCTTTATATTTTTGCACCACTCACTCAAAGTTTGAAATGCCAAGGAGTATGTTTCACAATAAAAGAAAAAGTCTTTGAAACTAATCAATCCTGGAATCAGTCTACTCTGTTTGTCACTAAGAAAATAAATACATTTCTGTATTGGTTCATTTGGGCTACCATAAAGTACCACACACTGGCTTAAAAAAAAAAAAAAAAAACAGAAATATGAGTTCTGAGAAAGAATTCTCAGAGTTCTAGAAGTCCAAAACCAAGGTGTCAGTAGGGCTGGTTCATTTTGAGGACTGTAGGAGAAAGATCGGGCCAGTCCTCTCTCCTTGACTTGTGGATGGACATTTTCTCCATATGTCTCTTCATGTTGCCTTCTGTCTATGCATGTCTATCTCCAAATATCCCCCTTTTATAAGGACACCAACTATACTGGATTAGAGCCCTTCTCGGAGAAGTCAACAGCACCTCACTCCAGTACTCTTGCCTGGAAAATCCCATGGACAGAGGAGCCTGGTAGGCTGCAGTCCATGGGGTCACCAAGAGTCAGACCCGACTGAGCAACTTCACTTTCACTTTTCACTTTCATGCATTGAAGAAGGAAATGGTAACCCACTCCAGTGTTCTTGCCTGGAGAATCCCAGGGACGGGGGAGCCTGGTGGCCTGCCGTCTATGGGGTCGCACAGAGTTGGACACGACTGAAGCGACTTAGCAGCACAGCTGCAGAGCCCATCCAGTAACCTCACTTTAACCTGCTGGCCTCTGTAACGACTTATCTCAAAATAACGTCACATTCTGAGGTACTGGGCCTTAGGACCTCACCATATGGATTAGGAGGACACGGTTCAACCCAATGCAGTGACTATGAAAATAATAAACCTAGGTTTCAATACTATTTTGAAGTTTAAATAAGTCCAGTATCTTATACAGTACCTGGCATATAGTAGGCTATCAAATATTGTAGGGTAACAGAAAATACAGTTTGGCAAACAACATTGACTTAAGTACAATCCCTTAAAACACACACACATATCTGTACTATTAACATAGTAGAGGTTTCCTTGGAGGCTCAGTGGCAAAGACTCATCTGCCAATGCAGGAGACACAGGTTCGATCCTTGGGTCGGGAAGATCCCCTGAAGAAGGAAGTGGCAACCCACTCCAGTGTTCTTGCCTGGAGAATCCCATGGACAGAGGTAACTGGCAGGCTGCATCATGAGGTCACAAAGATTCAGACACGACTAAACAACAAACAACAGTTAGCATAGTACCAGACATGAGCTGGCTTTAAAAAAAATGAAAATGTCACTCTCCTTCACAGCCAACCAATAGTTGCAGCTATAAGTGTGTTTTAGGTTGTTCTAAAACTTGGAAAATGATTTAGATGCCCACCCAACAACAAGAGTACTTTAATTTTTCTGTGCAGTCATTAAGCTCTTTCATTTGCAAAGGGCCTTAATTTTGTCACCATATTTGTATTAACTGATTACTAATGCCAGTCACTGTGCTCCTAGCTGAGTCTCAGACGTTAAAAAGATAGACTGCCTGCTACAAAGAAACTTCCTATCTAATGATGGAGACATATGAATAAAGATGTATAGTAAAGAGTGATAACAGGGGTAAAAATGTAGTTATAGGTGTAAGAAGAGAATGCTGTATAACCACAGTCCAATTAGGGAACCAAAAAAATACAACAGAGGGACAATTGTCCTTCAGGAGACAACGACTGAGATGGTTTTGAAGGTCAAGAAGCTGTTACCATACCATCTAAGTGTAACAAGACGAAAAGGAAGGAGAAGACATTCCAAACGGAAGTACTAGCAGCTAAGTAAAAACTTCCTTATAGAAGAGTAAATATGCACTTTTTGGAGAACCATTTCATTCAATATTAGCATGTAAATAACTGAATAATAGATCTTGGCATCATGGTGCCTCAGATCCATGATGCACACATGTGCACACACATGCATATTTTAATACTGAGGAACTTGGGAAGTTCTTAGAATACCACACTTTAAATGGAAAGATCTAAACCTAAAAGTTTATTTCTGCCTAATAAGCAATGAAAACCACAGTCATGTACATCCACTGGCGCAGAAATGGGTGGGAGAAGATCTTTAGAAAAGCTAGTGGCTTATCATTGCAAAGTAAAAGAAGTGATAACGGCAATAAGACTGAGAATTTGATGAGCAGTGTCATTCCTTGGCTGCCAGGAAGCTCAAAGCGAAATGTGCTGTAAAATTTCAATAAAATAGAAACTTAAACCTATGTAACAGCTTGCTGTTTCCTCTCAGTTTTTATTCCTCTGTTCTATGAAAATTGTGATTTTATACATATACAGAGTGCCTGGAGCTCAGTATGTAGAACACTTCTCTAGCTATATACATTCTTCAGAATTTCATCCAGTCTCATAGCTTTAAATGTCATCATATTTTAATGAATCCCAAATTTCTCCATCTCAAAGCTGTCTTGTGAACGCCAGATTCATACTGACATCTTCCACTTGGCTCTGTAATTAGCATCTCCAGTCCACATGTTCAAAACCCATGCTCTTGACATTCTCCCCAATCCTGCTTCTCTCTAGTCCCTAGTTCAGTCAGTAAGTGAGATCCTTCCTTACACTCCCACATCTAAACACTCAGTAAATCCTGTTGAACCTGCCGATTTCTCATCGCCTCTACAGTTACCACTCTGGTCCAAGCAACCATCACCTCTCGCCTGGATTATTGCAACCAGCTCATAACTGGCTTCCTTGCTTTGCCGATGCTCTCCTAAAGTCTATTCTTGACACATCCGCCAGAGATCGTGTTATTTCTCTCCTTAAAACTCTCAAAAAACAGACAATTTTGCTTGGTGTAAAAGCAATAAATGACTGACAGGTCCCAGCGTGATGTGGCCCCAATTGCATCTCTGCCCTCATTTCCTTTTGCCTTCCTCCTGATTCAATCTGCATAAGCCTTTCAGTTCCCTCACTCCTTCTGGAACAAACTAAGTACAACATGCCTCAGGCTTTTGCATTTGCTTTTCCTTCTGCCTGTAATTTTCTTCTAACAAATGTCCTCAATGTTTTTCCCTCATCTGTCTCCTTTAGCTCCTTGCATACATGTCCCCTTCTCAGCCAGGCCTTCCGGGACCACTCAGTTTAAAATTGTAACACTCACATCAACCCATGGGCACTTTTGAACTTCCTTGCCTGCATCAGTTCTCTGTAGCCCTTAAATACTGTACATTGTATGTACTTAGAATATTGTCAGTCTCTCCCCTGTAAGTTCCATGAGAGTAGGCATTTTATCTCCTGACCTAAAAAAGTGCCTGGTAGAGTAAATGTTCAAGTAATATTTGGTGAATATTAAATGATCTAATGACTGAATTTATAGATCTGGGCAAGAGTTTCTGCCAACAAATTAAAAAAATGGGGAGAGGGTATCATTGACATATGGGTCCAAGGGGCTAATTACTTAGAGAGCATGTACAGCATGAGAAGAACAAATGATTGAAATCAATCTTAGGAACAGGTAGGAAAAACGTGCAGGGAAAGAACCTGAAAACCAATAGCAAGAATGTGGAAGAACCAGGAAAACAGTGAGCAGCAAATTGTAGGCATAGTTTCAGAAAGAGTGATTAGCAGCCAATGTAGCAGAAAGATAAGTAAGCGTGGCCATAAAAAGTGTCCTCAG
Source organism: Antilocapra americana (assembly GCA_007570785.1). Classification (NCBI taxonomy): domain Eukaryota; kingdom Metazoa; phylum Chordata; class Mammalia; order Artiodactyla; family Antilocapridae; genus Antilocapra; species Antilocapra americana. Next base: position 24,596,335 of record ML662436.1, read on the forward strand.
AAATTGATTAGATCATGTTACATCATATATCCAACTCCAGATGGATAAAATGTTGAATGAAAAAAATCAGTGAAGAAATAAGCTCTTGATGCAGAAGACTTCTCTAGGCTTAAAACAATTTGTATAATTTACAAATGTACTAAATGATTAATTTGACTACAATAAAATAAAAAATATTCTCATTATCAAAAACAAGCCTAATCAAACTGAAAAGGCTAAAATAAACTGAGAAAATACATACCCTAAATTTGACATTGGGAAAATATTTTTAAATTTAAAAAACTCTTAGTTAGAAAAATCTTAAGATTCTAACATATATATATATATAAATATATGGGTGAAAAACATGAACAGACATTTCGAAAAAGTGGAAATATAAACAATTGAAAATGCTCTACTTGACCAACAGAGAAATATCAATTAAAACAATGCTAAGACATTATTCTTCTATTAATCAACAAAGTTTTAAAATATTATGGCAACTAAGCTGTGAAAAAATTTACTTATATACTGTCAATGGACCTAACCAGGTATAATTTATTTTAGAACAAAATTTAAAAAGAAAATGAGATATATACAATAGCCAAAAGGTAAAAGCAATCCAAGTGTCCATCGACAGATGAAGGAATAAACAAAATATGGTATATATACACAATGAAATATTATTTAGCTTTTAAAAGGAAATTTGATACTTCTATATTATGAATGAATTTTAAAGACATTATGCTAGGTGAAATAAGCCAGACATAAAAGGACAAATATTATGTGATTCCATATATACGAAGTACCTAGAAGAGTCAGATTCACAGAGACAGAAAGCAGAATGGCACTTACCAGTGTCTGGGGAGAAAGTAGTGGGAGGTTATCATTTCATGAGTAGTTTCAGTTTGGGATGAAAATCTCTGGAAATGGTTAGTGATGATGGCTGTACAACACTGTGCATGTATCTAATACTGCTGAATTGTACATTTAGAAGTAATTAAAATGATGTTTAACATGTACATTTTACCACAAAATGCTCAACACATATATACCAGACCCTGATAGGAAATGTATGCAGGTCAGGAAGCAACAGTTAGACCTGGACATGGAACAACAGACCGGTTCCAAATAGGAAAAGAAGTACGTAAAGGCTGTATATTGTCACCCCGCTTATTTAACTTCTATGCAGAGTACATCATGAGAAACGCTGGGCTGGAAGAAGCACAAGCTGGAATCAAGATTGCCGGGAGAAATATCAATAACCTCAGATATGCAGATGACACCACCCTTATAGCAGAAAGTGAAGAGGAACTAAAAAGCCTCTTGATGAAAGTGAAAGAGGAGAATCAAACAGTTGGCTTAAAGCTCAACATTCAGAAAACTAAGATCATGGCATCTGGTCCCATCACTTCATGGCAAATAGATGGGAAAACAGTGGAAACAATGTCAGACTTTATTTTTTTGAGCTCCAAAATCACTGTAGATGGTGACTTCAACCATGAAATCAAAAGATGCTTACTCCTTGGAAGGAAAGTTTTGGCCAACCTAGATAGCATATTGAAAAGCAGAGACATTACTTTGCCAACAAAGCTCCATCTAGTCAAGGTTATGGTTTCTCCAGTAGTCATGTATGGATGTGAGAGTTGGACAGTGAAAAAGACTGAGCACTGAAGAATTGATGCTTTTGAACTGTGGTGTTGGAGAAGACTCTTGAGAGTCCCTTGGACTGCAAGGAGATCAAACCAGTTCATCCTAAAGGAGATCAGTCCTAGGTGTTCATTAGAAGGACTGATGTTGAAGCTGAAACTCCAACACTTTGGCCACCTCATGTGAAGAGTTGACTCATTTGAAAAGACCTTGATGCTGGTAAGGATTGGGGGCAGGATGAGAAGGGGACGACAGAGGATGAGATGGCTGGGTGGCATCACCGACTCGATGGACATGGGTTTGGGTGGACTCCAGGAGTTGGTGATGGACAGGGAGGCCTGGCATGCTGCAGTTCATGGGGTAACAAAGAGTCGGACACGACTGAGCTACTGAACTGAACTGAACTGAACTGATAGGAAATGGTGTGATATAACAAGTGAAAAAAAAGCTGAGTAAAACTTGTATATACAATTTGATTTGGACTATGCAAAAACAAAAATTCTTGTTATGTGAGATAATGAATTCCCCTATTTTTTAAGTCGATCTGAGTTGGGGCTTTTATGACACCTGAAAGCATTCAGCAGATCTTTACACCCACACAAGAAATTTACTCATCTAGAATTCCTCATGCTTTCCCAGAGCTTATTAAAGAGTGATGTGGAAAGTAAAAAAAGTAATGGTACCATTAATAAAAGTTATCTACCAGCAAGGGAGAAAACTGAAAAAATACTTAAACAAAGCACAAAAAAATAAATGTAGTATCATAAAAACACAGCTGGCTGTAGAGTTTAGGGCAGGATCAGACAGTTTTATAGACTTCATAACTTTTTAAGCTATTCTTACAATAATAGATATTTGTAATAATGATCCTGAGTCATCCATAATGCTGCCTAATGTGTATAATATATTCTGTTTGAGAAGATGGTGCATTATATAACACAGTTTAGAAGGATTTTCATTAAAATATTTAAAACACTGAAATTTGAGGGGTAAACTGAAATTAAATTCTTTTGGGAAACTCAGCTGGAACCTCTCATTTCCCCCCAATACTGTTAAAGAGAAAAGAAAATTTATTTTATTTGACAATTTAAAGTTCTTTTGTTTATGCTGGAAATTGGGGTTTTGTAAAATCTGGAGTGCCTAATGATCACTTGAGATGGTGAGGAGGGCTTGTTAAAAAGGCAGCATTCTCAGTCCTTCCTCCAAAGATCCTAATTTAGCAAGTCTAGGATGGGACTTAAGTATTGGCATTTTTAACAGACACCTCAGATGATGTGATATGGACATCCTGAAGCAGTGGAATCAAGCTATGAAGACTTAGCTTAGGAATTACTAGTGAGTTCTCCACTTTATCAGGCCTCCAGCTCAGAACATATCAGTGCTTGCTGCTCTGCACAGGAAGAGGTAGAGAACCTCACTTGTTAGATTAAAGGAAAGTACTAACCTACCCAGAATAACTGACTCCATTTTTAAGGCGGTTGAAGATCACACTTGAACTGCCTTTAATTAATGTTTTATAATTCTGGGTTTTGCTAACTGAAATACAGTTGATGTACAGTATTATATAAGTTACAAGTGTACAATATATTGATTCACAGTTTAAAGATTATATTCCACTTATAGTTACTATAAAATATTGGCTATATTCTCTGTGTTGTATAATATTTTTATAGCTTATTTTATACACCATAGTTAGTACTTCTTAACCCCCTACCCCTATATTGCCTTTCCCCACTTCCTACTTCCTATTGGGAACTATTAGCTTGTTCTCAATATCTGTGAATCTATCTCTTTTTTGCTTTATTCTCTAGTTTATTGTATTTTGGGGGGGGATTCCACACATAAGTGAAATCAGGCTTCCCAGGTGGCTCATTGGTAAAGAATCCACCTGCCAATGCAGGAGACACAAGAGATGTGGGTTTGATCCCTGGGTCAGGAAGATATACTGGAGAAGAAAATGGCCACTCACTCCAGTATTCTTGCCTGGAGAGATCCATGGACAGAGGGGCCTGGTGGGCTACAGTCCATGAGGTCGCAGAGTCTAATGAGCAGACACGAATGAGCAACTAAGCACACATGCACACATGAGTGATATCATACAGTACTTGTCTTTTTCTGACTTATTTCACTTAGCATAACACCCTCCAAGTCCAAATTGTAGATAATGCTGCTGTGCAGATATGCAGATGACACCACCCTTATGGTAGAAAGTGAAGAAGAACTAAAGAGCCTCTTGGTGAAAGTGAAAGAGGAGAGTGAAAAAGTTGCCTTAAAGCTCAACATTCAGGAAACTAAGATCATGGCATCCGGTCCCATCACTTCATGGGAAATAGATGGGGAACAGTGGAAAGTGGCTGATTTTATTTTTGTGGGCTCCAAAATCACTCCAGATGGTGACTGCAGCCATGAAATTAAAAGATGCTTACTCCTTGGAAAGAAAGTTATGACCAACCTAGACAGCATATTGAAAAGCAGAGACATTACTTTGCCAACAAAGGTCTGTCTAGTCAAGGCTATGGTTTTTCCAGTGGTCATGTATGGATGTGAGAGTTGGACTATAAAGAAAGCTGAGTGCAGAAGAATTGATGCTTTTGAACTGTGGTATTGGAGAAGACCCTTGAGAGTCCCTTGGACTGCAAGCAGATCCAACCAGTACATCCTAAAAGAGATCAGTCCTGGGTGCTCATTGGAAGGACTGATGTTGAAACTGAAACTCCAATACTTTGGCCACCTGATGTGAAGACTCCTTGGAAAAGACCCTGATGCTGGGAAGGGTTGAGGGCAGGAGGGGTAGGAACGACAGAAGATGGCATGGTTGGATGGCATCACTGACTTCATGGACATGAGTTTGAGTAAACTCTCGGAGTTGGTGATGGATGGGGAGGCCTGGTGTGCTGCGGTCCATGAGGTTGCAGAGAGTTGGACATGCCTGAGCGATTGAACTGAACTGAACTCATATGGAGAGCCGACTCATTGGAAAAGACCGTGATGCTGGGAAAGATTGAGGCCAAGAGGAGAAGGGGACAGCACAGGATGAGATGGTTGGATGGCATCATTGACTCAAGGGACATGAGTTTGAGCAAACTCCTGGAGGTAGAGAAGGACAGGAAAGCCTGGTGTGCTGCAGTCCATGGGATCACAAAGATATACAACTTAGTGACTGAATACCAACATTCTGATACGTGTGAAGTGATATCTCATTGTGGTTTTTATTTGCATTTCCTAGGTGATTAGTAATATTGATCACAGGATTTTCTTTTTGACTTCAAAAAACTCTCACTCTGCTATTACTAAAATTTAAAGTTTGAGTTAACAACAGACCTTGTCCCAGAGTTCTTAGTTAATGTTGATGAAAATGTAATAGACGTTAGTAATGGTCTTTGGTGTCAGTACAACATTTTATCATAGTGTTTTCACTGGAATGCTTTTGCACCGTATCACTTTTCCCTAATTCCTTAATCCTAACATCTGGGTTTGTAAAACACTCAGTAAGACTATGTACTGAATATAGAGAAACCTTGATCAAAAGTATGCTATGACTAAAATGTCTGGGGAGACATGGATTTACTTGTACATGGCACTGATACTTTTTCCTTGTGTGGACTTTGAATAAGCAAGAAGCTTTAAGTGTCACGGTACCAATTATAAGATGAATATAAAATAGTCAAACTCTTAGAAACAGAGAGTAGAATGAAGTTTGCCAGAGAAACATGGAAGTATTAGCCAAAAGGTATAAAGTTTCAGTTATGCAAGATGAATCAGTCCTAGAGACCTCCTATACAGCATAATACCTAAAGTCAACAATACTATACTGCATACTTCAAATTTTGCTGAGAAGGTAGATCTTAAATCTAGTGTTCTCATCACATAGTAATAGCAATAAAAACAGTAATAAATACTTTCAAGGTAAGGGACATGTTAATGCACAGATCATGGTGATGGTTTCATGAATGTATGCATTCGTGCTCAGTCACTTTGGTCATGTCCGACTCTTTGTGAATCGATGGACAGTAGCCCACCAGGCTCCTCTGTCCATAGGATTCTCCAGGCAAGAATACTAGAGTGGGGTTGCCATGTTCTTCTCCATCACAGACACATACTTATCTCCAAACCCATCAAGTTGTAAACGTTAATTATGTACAGCTTTCTCTATATTAAATTTTTTAATGTCATATTAACATGATATGCTTTCCAAAAATTTTAATACAGGAATTATTTCATTACTCATTAATTTTCATTATATAATGCACAGCACTTCACAACAAATAGATGGGGAAACAATGGAAACAGTGACAGACTATTTTCTTGGGCTCCAAAATCACTGCAGATGGTGACTACAGTCATGAAATTAAGACTCTTGCTCCTTGGAAGAAAAGCTATGACAAACTTAGCACATTAAAAAGCAGAAACTTACTTTACCAACAAAGGTCCATCTAACCAAAGCTATGGTTTTTCCAGTAGTCATGTATGGATGGGGAGAAGGCGATGGCACCCCACTCCAGTACTCTTGCCTGGAAAATCCCTTGGACAGAGGAGCCTGGTAGGCTGCAGTCCATGGGGTCGCTAAGAGTAGGACACGACTGAGCAACTTTACTTTCACGTTTCACTTTCATGCATTGGAAAAGGAAATGGCAACCCACTCCAGTGTTCTTGCCTGGAGAATCCCAGGGACGGCGGAACCTGGTGGGCTGCCGTCTATGGGGTCACACAGAGTCGGACACGACTGAAGCGACTTAGCAGCAGCAGCAGCAACAGCAGCATGTATGGATGTGAGAGTTGGACCATAACGAACGCTGAACGCTGAACAATTGATGCTTTTGAACTGTGGTGTTGGAAAAGACTCTTGAGAGCCCCTTGGACTGCAAGGAGATCAAATCAGTCAATCCTAAAGGAAATCAGTCCTGAATATCCATTGGAAGGACTGATGCTGAAGCTGAATCTCCAATATTTTGGATACCTAATGCGAAGAACTGACTCACTAGAAAAGACTCTGATGCTGGGAAAGACTGAAGACAGGAGGAGAAGGGGGGTGACAGAGGATGAGATGGTTGGATGGCATCACCAACTTGACCTACATGAGTTTGAGAAAGCTTGTGGAGTCAGTGATGGCCAGGGAAGCTTGGCATGCTGCAGTCCATGGGGTCACAGAGTCGGACATGACTGAGTGACTTAACTGAACTGAATGCTTTTGCAAGTAACAAATTGTTTTTCCTGCTTTTTCCCTTTTTCTTCTTCATGACAAGTCTATGTTCGAAATGAACCTTTAGCTATACAGATATGGGGTCTGCCTCCATCTTCTGTCCACCAAAGCCCAGGTATTCCTAGAATTTTCTAGGAATTTATTCTATATAAGATTCTACTTTTTCTGACACCCATAAATTCTGTTGTATTTTTTCTGCACTATCTAATCATTTACTGAGAGTGTCCAATATACTCTGCCAGACATAAAAACTAGTGTGTGTGTGTGTGTGTGTGTGTGCGTGCGCGCGCGTGCGCATGCTCAGTTGTGTCCATCCCTTTATGATCCCATGGACTATGGCCCACCAGGCTCCTTTGTCCATGGAATTTTCCAGGCAAGAATACTGGAGTTGGTCTCCATTTTCTACTCCAGGTGATCTTCCCAACCCAGGGATAGAACCTGAGTCTCTTGCATCTCCTACATTGGCAGGTAGATTCTTTACCACTAGCACCACTTGGGAACTTAGAGGTAAATAAATACATCCTGTCTTTGGCTTGCTCCCACTCCAGTAAGGGAGACAGACATATATACACAAATAATTATAATATAGCATAATAAATGTAAAAGCAGGCTGTAGGATTACAGAAAAAGGAATGACTGATTCTTCCTGGATGGTTATGAAAAGGCTTCTTGGAGAAGTGACATGTGATCTGGGTTTTGAACCAGAGTTAAACAGATATTGTGGGCAGCATGTACCATACATAGGCACAGAGACATAAGAGGGAGTGGAATGTTTGGTTAAACTGATGGAACTTGATGACCAACAGGATATTGGAAACTGAGACAAAGGAGAGAATTGAAAATGCTTCTAAGATTTTATTCATCCATTTAACAATTTTAGGACTCCCCTGGTGGTGTGGTGGATAAGAATCCACCTGCCAATCCCTGGTCTGGGAAGATTCCACATGCTGCAGAGCACCTAAGCCCATGCACACCACACCTACTGAGGCCTTTTGCCTAGACCGTATGCTCCACTACCAGAGAAGCCCCTAGAATGGGAAGCCTGCATACCCCAACAAAGAGCAGACCCTGCTTGCCACAACTAGAATCCGTGCCCAGAGAAATGAAGACCCAGCCCAGCCAAAATAAATAAATACATATATCAAAAAATTTTATTACCAACACAAGACATTTTCTTTTTTCCAGTCTCTTAGCATGTCATGGTGGTTTTCATTTGCTATTTAATGTTCTTCTAAATAAATAAAAATTTAAAATCATTGGCATGAATTTTACCATTCATCTTTATATTGTGCAATGCCAGTTCTAAATGTAGATATCATAATGTTTAGCTTACATGGAATCATTGAAATTCTGCAATTTATATTTCTGGCTGGACCCTGGAGGATGCCTCAAGCTGCTCAGAAAAAAATAAATACTAGCCAGATTAAGGAAAGTTAAGAAGAAAAGGTTCCCCCAGCACAGTGTGGGCCCTAAGTATCTGGAGGTACTTGAAGGGTAAGTTCAGTGCCTCAAAGGTCCTAGGGATTCCGACTTGGGACTGGAAAGTTCTGCGTCATGGCTACATATTTCCCCTCCCACCAGTGGACCCCCCCCCCCGTCCCCCTGCTTAAAGGTCATACCTCAATAAGAAGCTGGGAAATCAAGTCAGGAATCTCCCATTTCCACAGACCAACCCACGGCAGAGAGGCAACCCCATGGGTACCACGGCCTTTGTGTCAAGATATGCTGGGTATTTGAACTGCGGATGGTGAGCGGTTGGCTCCAGCCAGTCACTCACTGAAGGAGCTACAGAGCCACCAGCCAGGCTGTATGCCCGAGATGCCACTGGTTGTGACCCCAGCCCTCTTACATCTTTGCTCAGATCCCTCAGGGCGGAGGGCAGTAGCAGTTTGGGGAGAAGGGGGGGAACAGGAGAGCAGGCAGGACCCAGGGTGCAAGGGTAGGGAGCCAATGGCCAAGAACCCTTTCTAGGGAGGCAGAGGAGGTGAGAAGTCACCTAAACTGAGATGCCAAGCCCTCAGCACAAGCTCCCATTGTCCCATGAAACTTCACTCCCAAACACAAATTCAAAAATGGCATAAGATTCTCAAGAGAGTAGCATGAAACCCAGAGTGGGGGACTCTTTGCAACTGTACTATTAATAATCGCAAACCTGTAGAGCCAGCCCTCGGCCTGTGGTATCACCCAAGAGGATGAGAAAATCGAAGAGGGCCAGGAAGGAAGACTGGGGAGCCCTGACATGAGAGAGTAGATGGAAATCATATACAGAAACAAAAGCAAAAACAAGGCAGAGATGAAGGAGAGAGATAAGCACGGATGCCAAGAGCAGCAGAGGACCATCTCCAGCAGGGGCTTCTCCCAGCAAGGCTATTGATACAGTTGCTTGTTCCACACTCATTTGAAAATTTTGAGCCAATATTTAGAAATGGGAAGCATTCTCATAATAAACAAGTTTTCCTTTAACAAATTTAGAGCTTTAACAACACCATGTCTACACTCCACCATAGCCCAAATCAATCAACGATGAGCTGAACCAGGCTCCAGTGACTCACTGGGCTCTGCCTGTACAGCCTTGCCAGGACCCACTTCCCCCAATCAATCACCGTGGGTGCTGAGATCAGAACCTTAGCTCCCACAGCCTGTCCAATCTGCAGAAAGGTCAAGTAGGAGGGGGCCTAAAAATGGGTCATTGGATTCGGCAAGTAGGAAATCGCTAGTGACATCTGCATCAGAACAATTTGAATGGGGCCATGGGGTGGGAGCCAGATGGCAGTGGGTTGTGAAGTGAATGGGAGGTGATGAAGTTGAGTCAGCAAGGCTAAGAACTCATTTTTCAAGCACTTTTTTTTTTGGTCATAAAGGAGGGTGATAGAAAAGTGGTTTGAACCCACCCAGCTCTCTATATCCCTCCCTTGTCTTCCTTCCCACACACTCTCTATATCTAAATAAAGAAGGAAAGCAACATGACATGAAGCAAGATCTCTGTTTGAAATTTTACACTTGGGGGAAAAAAATCACTTCAAGAACATAAGTGGAAATTAACTGAGATTTTACTGCTCAGTGTTAAAATGTCATCCTCAAAGATACCAGTCGTGAGTATTTATTGCTTCATATTGGCAGTTAGAAAAAATAAAATTAGGCCATTTGAGAGGAATGCAGAGGGTTTTTTTTTTAAGTTACTTTAAAATATTTTATCCAATGGCAACATAGTATTGTATGGAAAAACCTGATTTTCTTTTTAATATGGCAGGACAACATTTAAGCAGAGTCTAACATTTAGGCACTGTTCTAAAAATCTAGAAAACTATTTGATAGCCCTGTATTAAAAAAAAAAGCAAACTACTCAAATCTTAAGCTGCTATGTAGAATAAGCAACATTCTCCCTTTCAATTGTTGAATAAACTAATCTTAAAATAAATAATGACATCTGTTTCCACCTACTACACCATTGTTGGGATATTTTGCAGGCTTGTTTTTCCATACAGAATGAGTCTTAGGTTTGGATTTAGTGCGTTCTACATTTTATGAAAGGTCTAACCTGGGCAAGTATACTTTACCTCCAAAGCGGAATTTACCAGAATCATGAGGGTTGAATACCTCTGGCTCAGTGTTACTGGAGACGCTCTGATTTGCTAATGGACTTGTGTGAGGTGATTTAAGTCAAGTTTTGGAATCCTAGCAAAGTAATCAGATTTTAACCTTGGCTTCCGCTAGTCTCAAAATACAGGAAGCCTGCTCACTCCCTCTGTGGCCTCCTGTAACCAAGTATTTAGAGTGTATTCTTCAGAGTTCAGCCGGGTCTTGTACACAGGCAGCTTTCGGCATTTCAAAGTGTGCATTGATGAGATTTTTGTGACTTTGAGTGGATGTCAAGTACATGAGACAAGCTACACTTTATTTTAAAAAGCAAAGGAAAGGAGGGGAAGGGAGAGCTGCATAATTCTTCTGTATGTTTTTAATGAAGTTGTGGAAGGCAACCAGCCTTTATTTAATAAACTACTAGTTATCTTTAGGGAAAACCCCTAAGCATAATTTTAAGGGTCATTAATCTACAGCTTTGAGCACCATTCTTTGAAGCTAATAAATAGCTTTGGGGGGGGTGGTTTAGTTGCTAAGTTGTGTCCTACTCTTCTGACCCCATGGACTGTAGCCTCCTAGACTTCTCTGTCCATGGGATTCTCCAGACAAGAATACTGAAGTGAGTTGCCATTCCCTTCTCCAGGGGATCTTTCCAACCTGAGTTTCCTGCATTGCAGGCAGATTCTTTACCAACTGAGCTATGAGGGAAGCCCAATAAATAGCTTTGGCTTCCACAATAAGCTGATACTATCTACATGAAGTCCAAAGTTAAAAGTCAGTGAGCTGACTTTGTATGCATAATTCCAACAGTTGACCCATCCTAGACTTGGATGAAGGTGGTGTGGGAAGCTGTGGACAAGGGGCTGAGGTGTGAGAGACAATAGTTTTGTGGTAGACAGAGCAAATGGATGCAGAAGGGGTCAGGAGGATGGTAAATATGCATTTTCACCGTCTTAGTTCCTCATTATTCAACCACTCTTGCCATTAGAAGTGGGCTTTCCCAGTGGCTCAGTGGTAAAGAATCCACCTGAAATGCAGGAGCCATAGGAGACGTGGTTTTGATCCCTGGGTTGGGAAGAAGATACCTCCACTTTTCTCTTAATTAAATAGGGGGAATTGTGGTGCCGTTTGGTTTTTCCTCTCTCATTCACCTCATCCAACAAAGCTTCACAGCCTCTAAATACTACATTTCTGCCAGTTTTTGGAAATAGCAACCCACTCCAGTACTCTTGCCTAGAAAATTCCATGGTTGGAGGAGCCTGGTGGGGTACAGTTCATGGGGTCAGAGTCAGACACGACTGAGCGACTTCACTCACTCACTTCTTTCCAGCTCATCCCACCCACCACTAAGCAGAACAGTCATCTCATGCCCATCTCCAATCAGAGCACTTGACTCAAAGCCTCATTGAATCTCCTTGATCATCCAGACCCAGTGCAGACATTTCTACCAGTATCTGAGTTCTTCCACACCATAGGCTTTGTATGCCTCTGTGGCTTTTCTCCTTGCCATTCTCCCATTTAATCACTATACCTCAGCCAAAAGAAGTGAGAGTCGCTCAGTCGTGTCCAACTCTTTGTGACTCCTTGGATTGTACAGTCCATGGACTTCTCCAGGCCAGAATACTGGAGTGGGGAGCCGTTCCCTTCTCCAGGGGATCTTCCCAACCCAGGGATCAAACCCAGGTCTCCCGTATTGCAGGCAGATTCTTTACCAGCTGAGCCACCAGGGAAGCCCCAAAATACTGGAGTGGGTAGTTTATCCCTTCTCTAGTGGATCTTCCCAACCCAGGAATCCAACCGGTGTCTCCTGCATTACAGGTGGATTCTTTACCAGCTGAGCTATACCTCAGCCAAACTAGACTATTTTGTGTTCTCCAAAGGTTCCTCCAAATTCTTCCAACTCTGGACTTTTGCTCATGGCAATCTCTCCCAACAGAATACCTTTCTGTCTTCCCCCTCATTCTGATATTTAGGCAATATTGGTTTGGATCCAGGCAGGGAATTGGTTGCAAAAATGCTGAAAGTGGTGGAAGAGCAAAAGGTGAGATGGGGGAAGCTGAAGGAATGAAAGAGAAGCCACAACTAGGCACCCTTGGTCTAAAGCGCTCAGTACATGCCTGCTACTGTGCTGCTTGTCAGTTCTGGGTTTGCCAAACCGATGCTGCCTGGACCAGTCTGGAACTGCTGAAATGATGCTGCCTTCGTCTAGGCTGCCACAGTCTGGACTCCCATCCATGCAGGAACCCCAGCAACCACCTCACTCTCAGATCCAGAGCAGGACTCCTCTCTCTCCTGCCTTTGGATTCCCTTCTTGGTCCTGCTCACAAGAAAGTCTAGGAAATAAAATTTTCAGTTGCTCAAAATTACCTCTCCGGAGCAGAATGGGGCTGTGAGACCACAGGCAATAACTGGACAAGAGCCCTGTGCAAACTCCATGCATTTCCTAAAGGAGTTATTAATTCCTACCTCCCTGCCCCTTCACCATCCCTAGCTAAAAGAAACACTCCCTCTTCCAAATCTTTTCTGCATTGCATTTGTCTCTTTGACTCAACTTAAAGTATATCTATTGAGAAACCACTTTGTGCCAGGCACCATGCTAGGTGCTGAGGATACAGCTATGAGCAGGACAGCCTGCACTTCGGTTTCCCTGAAGCTCCATGGAATGTAACGTCACTGGGGAGACACACCATTAAATCTGCACTTATCATACAACGTGGGCTTTCCTGATAACTCAGTTGGCAAAGAATCCGCATGCAATGCAGGAGACCCCGGTTTGATTGCTGGGTCGGAAGGATCCCCTGGAGAAAGGAAAGGCTACCCAGTCCAGTATTCTGGCCTAGAGAATTCCATGGACTGCATAATCCATGGGGTCGCAAAGAGTCGGGCACGACTGAGTGACTTTCACTGTCATACAGTGTGGCTTGATGAGCACTAAGGTAGGGGAAGTTCAAGTGTGGAAGCCCACACAAGAAGGGTGTTTAAAGCAAACTGGGAGGGTCAGGAAGTGCTTCTAGAGGAAGCCAAAGTCTGAAGGCAAAGAGGTAGGGGTCAGGGGAAAAGGCTCTTGATAGAAAGAAACTGACGTACAAAGGTCCAGAGGTGGAAGAGAGTGGACTGCGAGCCAAAGAGCCGGTGTGCGGGCAGAGTGGACGGCACAGAGCTTCTGAGGTGGGGAATGGGGGAAGACGGGGCTGGTGGAAGCAACAAACATTGTTATCAAGGAGGGCCGGTAAGCTACATTCTAGAATCTGGATTTTATCTTAAAAGACAATGGGAAACCATTATGGTGGTATTCATTTTAGGAAGTTTGTGTGGAAATAGCATGCCTGCAGAAGTTCTGTTATCCGTGGCAGAGTTTATGGCACAGGCCGCTTTACCACCAACTGCCTCGTCTGTCTTAACATGCTTTATAGACATTAGATCTCTAAAACACTCGTCTTGGCTTGAGATTAAAATCTCACTTTTTCTGCTACCCACTGGATGTTTCCATTTATCTGATATTCTGGAAAAGGCAAAAACAGAGATCCCATGTATATGTAGCGACACAAATCAAGTCAGTGTTTGGGAGGGGCTGGGACTCCCCAGAGGGTTTGACTACAAAGGGCACAAGAGAATATTTTGTGGTGAGGGAAATCCTGTTTCCTGATTGTATGTGTTTGTTAAAACTCACAGAACTATACTCTCAAGAGGGTGATTTAACTGCTTATAAATTATGTTTTAATAAACTTAAAAATATCTTCCCTTCCTACTGACTCTTGCATCTCCATTTCACCCCTAATTTCTCTTATACCCCCTCCTACTTTGGCATGTGTCAAGTCTGGCTACTCATGTCAGCTTACATCTGTTATTGGGCAGTGTATTGTAAAAATCAGGCTTCCCTGGTGGCTCAGACGGTAAAGAATCCGCCTGCAACGTGGGAGACCTGGGTTCGATCCCTGGGTTGGGAAGGTCCCCTGGAGAAGGGAATGGCAATCCACTCCAGTATTATGGCCTAGAGAATGCCCATGAACGGAGGAGCCTGTCAGGCTACAGTCCATGGGGTTGCACGAGACTAAGGACAGCACAGCATTGTAAAATCATCTCTTGTTTGTCTCTTTGTGGGTTTGCAACTTCTGTTTGCTCCCATAGACAAAGGGCAGAGCTTACACACATTTTGGTTGTTTTTCTTGTAGGTCAGTTAGCACTCACTCGTTCTGAGGGAGTCTGTTTTCCAGAGAGAGTGATTTCAGTTTTGATGGGCTCTGTGATGGTCTTTCGATTGACTTGTCTCTGATTCATTTGGTGCCCAGTCCAGCCCTTTCCCTTAAGCTCTTAGCTCATTTGTTCAAACCTCACAATCTGATACTGTGCAGGTAGGAAATGTTCTGACCAGACAGCATGCAAAACTAAATATGAAACAGGAAGATAAAATGACTCTTAATTTCAAATGCAGAAAGTAAAAAGAGGTCCAGGGTTTCTGTCATCTTGCTTTAGAAATGAAAGTAACTGCAGACTTTGGAAGCATCACGAGGATTTCTTTTCTCCCCTGTTGGACAAACAGCAGCCTGAAGCCTGGCAGGCGCTGTCTGCTTGTGTTTGTGATGCCAAAAACCTGTGATTCTAAAGGATATCAGGTTTCTAGAAAAAACAGAAGTCTATCTGCGGAGGATCAGGGAGGGATTTCCCACTGGAGTGAGGCCTGAGGGTAAAAGGGTCATTTTACTGTCATCATTTGCCAACAATACAGTTTCCTTGAGGTACATGGAGACAAATCATGGTTTAAAGAATCCAGTTTTATTTTTGTCTTATGCCCTGGAAAAATCAGACATGTCTAAATCTTTTGTTCTTTTTAAGCTATGTCTTTTATCTTATTTTTTAATTGAAGTGTAGTTGATGTACAATGTTAAATTGGTTTCAGGTGTCCAATGTGATGATTCAATATTTTTATAGATTCTACTCTATTTAAAGTTTTAATAAAATATTAGCTATATTCCCTGTGCCCTACAATATATCCTTGTAGCTTCATTTTATGCAAAGTAATTTGTACCTTTTAATCCCCTACCCTTGTCTTGTTCCTCCCCTCTTCCCACTCCTCACCAGTAACCACTAGTTTGTTTTCTATATCTGGAAATCTGTTTCTATTTTGCTATATTCATTCATTTGTTTTGTGTTTTAGATTCCACACATAAGTGATATCATGTACACTAATATGCATGACTTATTTCACTTAGCAAAATGATTTCCAGGTCCCTCTGCATTGTTGCAAATGGCAAAATTTCATTCTTTTTTCTGATTGTGTGTGTAGGTATGTATATCTTCTTTATCCGTTTATCTCTTATAGCTCCTTTTAGTTTTTTGAAGAACTTCCATACTGTTTTGCACAGAGGCTGCACCAATTTACATTCCCACAAACAGCGTATGAGGGTTCCCTTTTCTCCACATTCTTATCAACATTTGTTATCTGAGCTCTTTTTGATGACAACCGTGAGGCATGTCATGAGGCATGAAGTAATATCTCATTGTGGTTTTGATATGCATTTCTCTGATGGTTAATGATGCTGAGCATCTTTTCATGTGCCTGGACTTCCAGGTGGGCTAGTGGTAAAGCCACTGCAGGAGATGCAAGAGTTTGATCCCTGGGTCAGAAAGATCCACTGGAGAAGGAAATGGCAACTCACTCCAGTATCATGCTTGGGAAATCCCATGGACTTAGGAGCTTGGTGGGCTACAGTCCATGGGGTCCCAAACAGTCAGACACCACTGAAGTGACTTAGCATGTATACATGCATGAGTTGCTTATATATTTTACATTTTAAAATATTTATATATTAACCCCTTATTGGTCATATCATTTGCAATTATTTCCCCCCCACTTGGCAGGCTGTCTTCGTTTTGTTGATGGTGGCATGTGGAGTTATAGATTTTAATTGTCAGATGTTTAATGTAATACATAGCTTGCCTGACTTGCAGAATAACTTGTTGAAATTACTTTCTTTCCAATGCAACAATTAATATAATAATATAATCAGACATTTCAGTTTTTGCAAAGTAGCTTGACATAGGTATTTATCATAAACCTGGCAAATATGTGAGCCTTATTATTTTCATTCAATAGCATCTTCAAACCTCTAAGATAGGGATCAGCTGTTATGGGCTAGATTTGGTCCACCACTTGTTTTTGTAAATAAAGTTTTATTGAAACATCACCACTTTCATTTGTTTACATATTGTCTATGGCTGCTTTCCACAAAGCAGCACAATTGAGTAGCACAAAGCAGCAGAGACCACAAGGACCAAAAAAGCTGAAAGCATTCACTACTGACTCTTTACAGAAATTTGACCACCTCTGTTCTTAGAGATACCATTTTCCAGAATCAGGTTCAGAATCCTCCTTAGTCCTACAGGCCTTACTTTTGAAGTAAAGAATGAAAAGGTCACATCTGTGTTGTGATCAGCTCTCTCAAGAATGCAGATATTTTGTTTTGAATAAAGAATGAGAGCAAAGCTAATAAAATCATTGTTTGTTTTTCTAGAAAATATCTTAGGCAAAGTTTCCAGTTGGCCCTCTCTGTGACATATAAAATTTATGATTGTCTTTTCATTTATGTGTTTTCCAGAACATTCAATAGTAAATAACTTAAAACATCTTACCAGAAAAAGCAATTATTCTTAAACTTTTGGGGGGTTACTGATACTTTTGAGAACCAGCAAAGACCTAAAGTGCCTCTCTTCAGGGCTAGAAATTAGCAAATGCATACAAACTCTGTGTATAACCTCAAGAGCTTACAGAGGTCTGAAGTCTACCTGTACAGTCCAGGTAAATTACTCCTTTACTGAACAATGAGTCTTGAGAGGCAGAACTCCAGGCATAAACTGGTTTGAGGAGGGGTATGTGGAGGCTCTTGGGCAGTCCCAACATTAATGGAAAAATCACACCTCATAGACAGTCACTTTGTTTTATGAAACTAAAACCTTAAAGAGTTTTTAAGCTGCAGATATTAGAATCTGAATGCTTGTACTATGTGATCTGAGGTACGAATAAAAACCTTTGTGAGCCCCTGAATTGCAGAAGCTGCAATTTGGTAGTTAGGGAATCCCCAGTAATAGAAGGCAAATGCAGAAGTCAGAGGTGATAAACATCCCAGAAATATGCAAACACTGCACAGTTCGGAGAGTTGCACATGGGCCCCATGCTTAACTGCAAAGACCTGTCTCTCTCTTATCTCTTTCAGTTTTGTCTACCCATTAGCACAGCAGGGAAGTCAGGTTGGCAGAAACATCTAAGCAGAGGTAGGATGTCACATATACTTAAAGAAATCAGAATAACTGGATGATGACCCACCAAGTTAGAGATGGGAGATGGAAACCCTCCAGTGAAGTCTCCCCTGGCATGAGACCCACACTGCTCAGGAGTCCTGGTCAAACACAGGTGTTCACCATTTGCATATAGGCTTTGTTTATTCACAGAGGGAATAGAGCAGGTGATTTGCAAGTACCTGTTAAGTTGAGGAAACAGTTCTGTGATCTTCCCCATTGAATACGTAAGATTGAGTGCTCTTATGATAGGGTCTACTTCTTATAGAAATCTCTTTTGTGGATGGTGGACACTGAGGTTGGGAAGCTATAACTTCCTTGGAATGGAACGACCCACATCTTTGAGTCCCTATTCCCCGAGTCTGGCTCCCAGATGGTTCCTGTAAGGTTTTATGATTGTGGCAGGGGTGCAGAAGGAATTGCCAAAGATAAGCTATAACCACCCATCAGTTCAGTTCAGTTGCTCAATCATGTCCGACTCTTTGTGACCCCATGAATTGCAGCACACCAGGCCTCCCTGTCCATCACCAACTCCCGGAGTCTAACCAAACCCATGTCCATTGAGTCAGTGATGTCATCCAGCCACTTCATTCTCTGTCGTCCCCTTTTTCTCCTGCCCCCAATCCTTACCAGCATTAGGGTCTTTTCCAATGAGTCAACTCTTCTCATGAGGTGGCCAAAGTATTGGAGTTTCAGCTTCAACATCAGTCCTTCCAATGAACATCCAGGACTGATCTCCTTTAGGATGGAGACTGATTGGATCTCCTTGCAGTCCAAGGGACTCTCAAGAGTCTTCTCCAACATCACAGTTCAAAAGCATCAATTCTTCGGCGCTCAGCTTTCTTCACCATCCACCTCTCACATCCATACATGACCACTGGAAAAACCATAGCCTTGACTAGACAGACCTTTGTTGGCAAAGTAATGTCTCTGCTTTTTAATATGCTATCTAGGTTGGTCATAACTTTCCTTCCAAGGAGTAAGTGTCTTTTAATTTCATGGCTGCAAGCACCATCTGTAGTGATTTTGGAGCCCCCCAAAATAAAGTCTGACACTGTTTCCACTGGTTCCCCATCTATTTCCCATGAAGTGATGGGACCAGATGCCATGATCCTAGTTTTCTGAATGTTGAGCCTTAAGCCAGTTTTTTCACTCTCCTCTTTCACTTTCAGCAAGAGGCTTTTTAGTTCCTCTTCACTTTCTGCCATAAGGGTGGTGTCATTTGCATATCTGAGGTTTTTGATATTTCTCCCAGCAATCTTGATTCCAGCTGTGCTTCTTCCAGCCCAGCGTTTCTCATGATGTACTCTGCATAGAAGTTAAATAAGCAGGGTGACAATATACAGCCTTGACGTACTCCTTTTCCTATTTGAAACAAGTCTGTTGTTCCATGTCCAGTTCTAACTGTTGCTTCCTGACCTGCATACAGGTTTCTCAAGAATATAGAGCCCTATTATACTTGTATCAGGTTACACTGTTTGCTAGAGTAATTCCAGGAGAGTAAAACCTCACTAACTGGGTAGCTAGCCATGCTGTTTGTCCACAGGCATCTCAAAATGCTCAGGTTTTAGTCCTAATGAAGTAAAAATCAACAAACAAGAAACATACCTGTGGCCAATAAACTTGCTCCTTGAATGCTTATTGATCATTGCTTTTTGATCATTGATTGCTTGTTTATCATTAGCCTCGACACTTTTTCTGGTAAACTATAATTGTTTCTACAGGTATATGATCAGTTTATCCTTTTTTCCGTGTGAAAGGGAAAAACTTGGGGTGCTCCCTATCTGCAAGTTGCAGCATCCTTTCCCTTCTACCACTCCCTCTTTCCTTCCTCTCTCCCTCTCTCCTGAACTAAGAATTAAAGAAAGTGGAGGTTGACTTTAGCTTTGAGGTTGAAGGTTGCTGAGTTGCCTCAGGCAAATCCTTTAACCCTGTTGGGTTTGTTTCTTCAGCTATAAAAAGAGAGCTTAGGAGGAGATGGTTTCTAGATTCCCTCCTATTATAGCTCTGAAATGTGATTTTGTGATTGTTTTGGAATACCTTGGGACAGTCAAAGAAATCTTTGACTTCCATAGCGGGAACAAAGTCTCTCAGAAAGAACATGGCCTGTGTATTATTTAAAAAACTAAATTGCAGTAAGGTTTTTCCCATTAAGGCATTTGGTGCAGGCAAGCATTTTATAATAAAATTCCCATGAGCTCATTTAAAGCCCCATTAAAAAGCAAACATTTTTAAGTGAGCTCCTTCTAATTACCTGTTATTAGAGCTTCATGTTTGCTTCTAATCTTGAATTCTGGGCATCTCTGGATGCCCAGGCAAACATTGCTCTCAAGAAAGGTAATTAGTTTGATAAACGTTGTACATACAATGGCTAAAGTGTATTAACTAAATGGATGTGTTCTAATCTCCCTCCCTGAGCTCTTCCTACTCTTCTGCATCACAGTCTCTATCATTTAAAACAGTAATATAAAAGCTAACATTTACTCAGTGCCTGCTAATTGCCAAACACTGTTCTAAGGGCTAACACTAAATACAGCACTTACAATATTCTAAGTCTTCTACATTTGTTAATTTAGCAAACTCTCCCTACAATCCTATGAGGTGACAGTCGCTCAGTTGTATCTGATTCTTTGTGTCCCCATGACCATTACAGTCCATGGAATTCTCTAGACCAGAAAACTGGAGTGGGTAACCTTTTCCTTCCCCAGGGGATCTTCCCAACCCAAGGATGGAACCCAGGTCTCCCACATTGCAGGCAGATTCTTTGCCAGCTGAGTCACAAGGGAAGCCCATTCTATGAGGTGCATACTTTTATTATTCATGTTTAATAACAAGGAAACTGAAGCACAGAGAGCGTGTCACACAGCTAATAAGTGGCAAAAGCAGGATTTGAAGGTGGTAGGACTCCAGAGCTCAGACTCTTAACTACTTTAGCATAGTGTATTGTACTTGGGCATGCGTGAATTTGGGAAGCAATGTTTTAGAATAGAAGTTTTAAAAATATCATTTCATCTAGTATTTTATCATCCAAACAAAGGCTAATCTAGAGATGATCTGGAATGACAAAATGGTTTCTATTAAATCATCTTTCAGTATAAAACCAACAGCTCCAAGATTGTATGAAACAAGCAAATATGTCTCAACACTTTCTTTTTGTCTCTGATCCCACTGTGAATTTCTGAAAAAACAAAACAAAATAAAAATCTACCAGAAAGAGTCTACTTTAAACCGAGCTAGGGTTCACAGGTCAGGTTCCTTCCTTTTAAGGTAGTTGAAGCTACAGTCTTGGAGGCCGAAGTTTATTTGCACAGGTAATGTATGTTATGTCTCCCCCAGAAGTAACAAAATAATGGGTATCCTTTGTGTTTACACATATAGCCCATAGATCCTCTGCTAAGTCCATTTTAGAGAAGAGGAAACTGAGGCTCAGAGGACTTGATATCTCTCCTGGGACCACACACATGCGAGTCAGAGCTGAGGTATTCAGACTTATGGTGTTGGGGAGTTTCCCTCCTACCCTTTAAGCTCATAGTCATCAAAGCTTTTGCCATACTAATTCTTGGAGGAGCCATTGCAAAGTTCTTTGTTTTACAAATCTTCACGTGCAGATTTGTCAGGTGGCCTCTGACTCTCTCAAAGTGCAGAGAAGTGGTCCCTTCCTCAAAACACATTTGCTTGGGTTTAGGGCTGGATAGATGGGTGCCAGCCTAACGTTTTTGACCCAGATGATGGGTTTTGTGACTAAGATGAGAGATCATTTGAATATAATACATTTAAATACATTATTTAAAATGAGTATTTTAATTAAGTGAAAGGGAAAATAAACTGTGTTCAATTTTTGTATTTATCATGTATTATGATGGAATTTGTGACGAGGAGTAAAAGAAAGGTTATGGAACAGTAACCCCCATTGGTTCACCAGAGTGATCATGGAAAGGTCAAGCCATCCTGGTTAAAGTTAAAAATTAGTTACCTTTCCCCATGATACGACTGAATAAACACATTAACAGTTTATAAAAGAGGTTGTGAAACTTCCTAAGGGGAAAAAAATATTATGCAATTGGTTTAGGAGAGAGACTTGCCTGACCCCACCTCTCAGTAGGGGGTTGAGTTAACTGGGAGGTTCATTCCTATTTCAAAACTATTATTATTTCTCTGGAAGAGCTTATCTTTTTTTGCTAATAACACTTCACTGTCCACTTTCTCTGCTCTCTCCTCTCAATCTACGTCACCACTCACACCCTGAACCAATATAAACATCTACCCAACATTGGCGCATTAATCTTTATTAAGTAAAAGCAGTGCCGTCTTTTCTGCCTACCGACACAGTTATAAACTGAAATGTCATAAGGCCAAGCTTTCCTGGACTTTGTGGTTAGAGGACTTGAATGTCTAGCTGAACCCAATCTGACAAAATGTACACAGACATCAATTCAACAATGACTCCCAAAGGTATATTGAAAAGCCACAAGAAGTCTGTTAAGAATTTAAAACATGGAGAGGAAGGTGGGACAAACTGAGACAGAAGTCTTGACATATATACACTACCATGTGTAAAATAGACAGCTAGTGGGAATCTGCTATATAGCACAGGGAGCTCAGATTTGTGCTCTGTGATGATCTAGAAGGGTTGGATGGGGGCGTGGGAGGCAGGATCAAGAGGGAGGGAATGTGTGTATACATATAGTTGATTCAATTTGTTGTACAGCAGAAACTATCACAATGTTGTAATGCAATTATATTCCAATTTTTAAAAGTTTAGATTTTTGTAAGAAATTATAAAAGAATGTAAAACATGGTTAATAGTGTTTTCCATTCTTATATTTTTTTCTACAAAATGTTCACTATAACCAAATAGTATATATGTATATATATATATATATATATAAGCTTTGTATATACTATATATTACTTATATATGTATTATGTGTATGTATATATATATGTATTACAGTTTTATATATATATAGCTATATATTAGCCTTAAACAGTTTAAAAATTTCCTGCCTTTTGTGATACTTGGTATCATTAAACATGTATTAGGCTGCTGGGTAAAAATGCTCTAATGCTAGATTTAAGTGATAGGCAGACAGAATGTAAAGTTTTACCTGCAAGTGGGAATTCAATTACACTTTTAAAACAAAAGTACTGCTTTCAAATTAAAAAAAAAAAATTTAAATGTGAACCACCTGTCCTCTATATTCTCCCAGAGGTAATGTAGATGAATTTTAGTTCCAGTTCCACATGTTAACAAGGAGATTTTGGCTATGTTAGTTAACTCCTGTGAACCTTGGTTCATTTATAAAATGAGTATAACAAAAGATATTGATTCAGAAAGTTGATGAAGATAAAGTTGGGTGTTTCTTTCTTCTGTATCACAGTAAACGTTCAATATAGTTTAGCTATAATTATATTTCAGTACTAATGGTTAATACTTATGAGGGCTTAACTTGTATCAGGAGATTTTGTTACAAGTACTTTACTCACTTTACCTTAATGATATAATAATCCTAAGAAGTAGATACTATCATTCTAAAGATACGGAAAATGAGGCACAGAGATTTGGAGCAATGTTTCCAGAGTCACACAACTGCTGTCATAGGGCTGGGATTTGAATCCACAATGTCTGGCTCCAAATCCTTTTTACACCAGTAGTGTGCCTAGACAATAGAGCTTCTCAAGTCATTGTACTTAACTAGTGGCAGGTCAGTAATGCAGAAAATTGTGAAAAAATTTGAAGCCATGGGATGGGTATTTCCAACCAAAATGCATCCATTAGAGCCTGGAGGGTTTTCTGTTTTGTTTTCATCTCCAGAAAAATAACTAAAATAACTGAATAATGAAGTATTCCCTTATCTGTCCAGTTCCTCCTGAAAAAAAAAGTAAAAGAATTCCAAATTTTGTGTTGCAGAGAGGCAAGTCAAGAAAAATCAATACATGGACTTATTTACAAAACAGAAACAGACTCACAGAATGAGAGAATGAATTAATTGCTACCAAGGGGGAAGAGTGAAGAGGAGGGATACTTAGGGAGTTTGGGATTGACATGTACACACTGCTCTATTTAAAATGGGTTACCAACAAGGACCTACTGTACAGCACAGGGAACTCTGCTCAATATCACGTCACAATCTAAATGGGAAAAAGAATTTGAAAAACAATAGATACATATATATGTTTAACTGAATCACTTTGCTCTATGCCTGAAACTAACACAACATGGTTAGTCAACTATACTCCAATATAAAATAAAAAGTTAAGGAAATATCAATGCAAATTTCCAACCAACATGTGAAGAATATCTTCATCTTGATAGTAATGAGGTAACAGTAACATGCAGTATGTGTGATCATGAGCAGGAGCAGCAGAGGAACAGGGTTAAGTAAACTTCCACAGGGCGATTTGATCAAAACCTTCACCAAACATACCCTCTACCTGGTAATTCCACTTCTAGGAGTTAATTCTGTAAAAAGAATACATAAATGTATCTATTTAAGCATTATATATAATAAAAACTTGGGAGCAACTTCATGAGAAATTTATTATGTATATGGCAATGCAATTTTTTTCTAGGGAAATGGACATAGATGTGTGCAAAGATTTACTAACATAGATGTTTGTGTTAGTAAATAGTAAATAACAGGAAAAAGAAGGATAAAGAAGGAAAGGAAGAAGAAAAATTACTTCAGTTGTATAAAAGGAAGAATTAAAGAAATTACAATACACTTGCATAATTTGGAAATTATATTGTGGAATTCCATAAATATGCATATGAAAAAAGACTCAAAGAGCATACATGAAGAGGTTGGCAGTCATTACAGAGTTGTAGTATGAAAAGTGCTTTATTTTCTTTGCTTTTTCTTTTCTTTTCCAGATTATCTGAATTAATCATGTATTACTTTTGTAGTAGGGGAAAATAAGAATATTATAATAAATAAAACTATTTTAGTGTGAAAAATCAGGTCTATATAATCAGTATTCTAAACTTGAGTGACAGAAAACCCAGATCAAACTGTTGTTAACAAGAAGGAAGTTCTTGTTGAACATGCCTTAGGCATGGTCGCACCAGGCCTCAGACAATGAATGTTAGAATTTGGTCCTTCTCTTACCATATTTTTATCTCTTGTTCTTCTTTTCTTTCTATTGCTTCATTTTCAGGAATATTCTCTCCACGTGGTGGCACACATGTCCCCTTCTCCCTCGGCATACCCAACAATTGCCTTTTTAATAAGATCTTAAAGTACTGGATCTTATTTTCTTTGGCCATCCGGGAATAGCACAGCCATCTGTGATCCTAATCAAATGGGAGCCGAAATGCCATTTCATGCCTGGGTCACAGGTTCTCTCCTGGAGCCAGGATGTGGGGTTAGCTAGGATGGCTGGAGTGAGAGTTTGGGAAGCAAGAAACAATGGGGTTCCAAGTGAAAAAAGAAGAGTGGAGTATGTTGGTCAGGTAAAAGTCACAAACGCAAGGAAACAAAGACACACCCACCACAAGACTGCAGTTTCTTCAGAGGCTGGCTGGGCATGGCTAGGAGTAGCTTTAGCAGCCTCAAACCATTTAGATTTCTTGCAGTTGCAAGTGACAGAGAATTCAATTAGACTTGGCTTAAACAACAGAGAGAATTTATTGTTTTACGTAACTGAAAAATCCAGAGGTAAGGCTGGTTTCACTGAGGCTGAGCCACCCAAGATCTGGCTCTTTCAGTCTCCCCCGTGGTGACAGTTTCAGCTCCAGATTCCACACCAAAGCCACCTGCAGCTCTGGTTCTCTCCCCAGGACTGAAGTTTCTCATCTTCACACCACACCAGGTGTGATCCTGGGACAGAGAAACTCTTTTAATATTACCACATAAGTCCTGTGATTGTCACCTTGCTCACTGGCCCATATGGGAGGAGTCTGGGAAGAACTGGTATTAATTCTTTAAATATTTGGTAGAATTCACTAGTGAAGCCATCTGCTCCTGGACTCTTTTTGTTGGAGGTGTTTTGACTATTGATTCAAACTTTTTTACTAGTAATCAATCTGTTCGGATATTCTATTTATTCAGGATTCAACTTTGATAGATTGTATGGGGCTTCCCAAGTGGCTCAGTGGTAAAGAATTTTCCTGCCAATGCAGGAGATGAAAGAGACTTGAGTTTGATCCCTGGGTCTGGAGGATCTCCTGGATCTTCCTGGAGTAGGAAATGGCAACCCACTCCAGTATTTCTGCCTGGATAATCTCATAGACAGATGAGCCTGGCAGGCTATAGTCCATGGGGCAGCAAAGAGTTGGACATGACTAAGTGACTAAGCATGCATGCATGCATGCTTTTAGGAATTTATTAATTTCTTCTAGGTTGTCCAGTTTGTTGATGTGTGATTATTCCCAGTGATCTCTTACAATATTTTGTATTTCTGTGGTATTATTCTTAATGTCTCCTCTTTCACTTTTAATTTTGTTTATTGAGTCCTCCCTCTTTTATTCTTGGTAAATCCAGTTAAAGTTTTGTCTATTTTATTTACCTTTTCAAAAAACCAACTCTTACAGTCACTGATATTTCCTATTGTCTTTTTTTAGTCTCTATTTCATTGAAAATTTCTTCTCTAATCCTTGTAATTTCCTCTTTCCTATTAACTTGGACTTAGTTTCTTCTCCTTTTTTATAGTTCCTTGAGGTATAAAGTTAGGCTGCTTTTTTGAGCTCTTTCTCTTTTCTTAATGTCAGTGTATATCACCATGAATCATTGACCTAAACTGAATCATGAACTCATGAGTTCATGAGTTGAATCATGAACTCATCCCTGACCAACTCATCCCTATCCAACCCTCAAGCCTCAGGAATAGGATGCATTGATTGGCTTCAGCCAATTATAGTTCATTCCTGGAGTGAGGGCTGGGGTCAATCCCAACTAGACCACCAGTGAAGGTGGAATATGTGTATCCCCAAAGAATATCAACATGGAGAAAGGAAGACTCCATTCTGGTGGGGTGAGTAGCAAATGTCTACAAAAATTCTTTAGGAGTCTGATGTGTTTAAACACTATCTAGTTTTCTAGAGAGTGTTTCTGAATAGAAAATATTTGTTAACTGTATCTATCATATTTTAACACATATATATGGAACCTAAAAAAAATAGTACTGATGAATCTATTTGCAGGGCAGGAATAGAGATGAAGACATAGACAACAGACTTGTGGATACCGGGGGAAAGAGAGGGTGGGACGAATTGAGAGAAAAGATTGACATATATATATACTACCATGTGTAAAGTAGCTAGCTAGTGGGAAGTGGCTGTATATCACAGGGAGCTCAGCCTGGTGCTCTGTGATGCGCTAGAGGTGTGGGATGGAGGGGTGGGAGGAAGGCTCAAGAGAGAGGGGATATGTCTCTATGTATAGCTGATTCATGTTGTTGTGCAGCAGAAACTAACACAACATTGAAAAGCAACTCTGTGTGCGTGTGTGCGAAAGTCGCTCAATTGTGTTCAACTCTTTGTGATCCCATGGACTGCCAGAATTCTCCAGGCCAGAATACTGGAGTGAGTAGCTGTTCCCTTATCCAGGAGATCTTTCCAACTCAGGGATTGAACCTCTGTCACCCTCATTACAAGTGGATTTACTGCCTGAGCCACCAGGGAAGCCCCAAAGCAACAATACTCTAGTTGAAAAAAATAAATTGAAAAAACTGTATCTTGCTTGCAGCTTATTTGCAGAATATTGCTTACCTATGTGTCTAAGTGAAAAAGCATACATGGATCCCGAGTAAACATATCCCCATTTTAAACCTTTTAAACATGCCTGCTGTTTACCAAGAGAGGGAGAGACAATCAGAGCCTCTGTAAACTACCCTCCACAGCCACAGGCAGTCAGCCTCTCTCCTCTTGGGTTGTAATAACCTAAAAACCATTGTATTATTTTTTAACACATATTTTCATGAAGCTTTGTTTAGGGAAACAAACATATGGGAAGATGAGATGTTTAGATAGTATCACAGGCTCAATGGCCATCTGAACAAAATTAAGATCATGTCACCCGGTCCCATCACTTTATGGCAAATAGATGGGGAAACAGTGGCTGACTTTATTTTTCTGGGCTCCAAAATCACTGCAGATGGTGACTATAGCCATGAAATAAAAAGACGCCTGCTCCTTGGAAGAAAAGTTATGACCAACCTAGACAGCATATTAAAAAGCAGAGACATTACTTTGCTGACAAAGGTCTGACTAGTCAAAGCTATGGTTTTTCCAGTAGTCATGTATGGATATGAGAGTTGGACTATAAAGAAAGCTGAGCACCAAAGAATTGATGTTTTTGAACTGTGAAGTTGGAGGAGACTCTTGAGAGTTCCTTGGACTGCAAGGAGATCCAACCAGTCCATCCTAAAGGAGATTAGTCCTGGGTGTTCATTGGAAGGACTGATGTTGAAGCTGAAACTCCACTACTTTGGCCATCTCATGTGAAGGGTTGACTCATTGGAAAAGACCCTGATGCTGGGAAGGATTGAGGGCAGGAGGAGATGGGGAGGACAGAGGATGAGATGGTTGGATGGCATCACCGACTCGATGGACATGGTTTGGGTGGACTCTGGGAGTTGGAGATGGACAGGGAGGCCTGATGTGCTGTGGTTCATGGGGTTGCAAAGAGTCGGACAGGACTGAGTGACTGAACTGAATTGAACGGACTCAATGGACATGAATGTGAGCGAACTTCAGGTGATAGTGAAGGACAGGGAAGCCTGGCGTGCTGCAGTCCGTGGGGTCACAAAGAGTCAGACAAGACTGAGCAACTGAACAACAACAACATGGGGTTTTGAAATGTCAGCATTCTGGGAGGAAAGTATAAGGAGTTTTGTGCTCCTGTCTCTTTTATTTATGGAGTAAGTTTAAAGTCATGCATAGCAAGAAAAACGAAATGGTCCATGCCTACTTTAGATGACATCTGTCCGCTAGGACAGTCACTAGTTTTGGATTTGAGAAGGTTTTCAGGGGATGGCCCAGGCTAGGAATGAGATGTTTTCTTTTCAGCTCCAGAAGGAAGTTTGCACAGATCCTTTCAGAGGCAGGCTCTTCTGTGATAAATAAATGTGCCTCTGCCAGAGAAGGCAACAAGAAAACCTCAACCACTGACAGCTTAACACCGGGCAAAAAATTCACCCAGGCTAATGTCATGGCAGACGAGGGACAGTTTTGAAAGTTACATGATTCAAAATGCCCTGCACAGACAACAGCCAGGACTGGCAGACGATGTGACTAATAGATCTGTTGCCCCAGGTGGCAACTGCTGCAGAAAAATCCCTCATCTTGTCTCACATGAGTCAACAGAATTCTGCAGACGTATAAAATGTCAGTGAAAATATTTCCTTTGCCAGAGCCCAGGAGGTGATGGAGACAAGGGTCAGGAGGGAAGTGGTCTGCCTGGCCACCAGGGGTCTGCCACACATCAAGAATGGGTGCCCGGCTCATGCATGACAGCAGCCTTGGAGGAAGACTCCTAGCCCAACCACGACGAGCCCAGCCACGGCCACTGGCTCCTCACCACGCTCACAGAACATCTCCCACCAGCCAAGGACTCACATTATCAGGCAATAAAGGCACACTTCCATTTTCCACTCTTCGATTTTTGCCGTGACTATTTTATCTGTTGGATTTTCTAGGTCCAAGACCTGGGTGTAATGAGATTCCAGGAGCACATAAACCTGGCTGAGTCCCCAAAGAAAATGATTATTTGCTCTCATATCGTAAAACCTGAATTCACAAGGCTTACATAAATGCCCACAAAGCATAGCATTATCCCCATCTCATTAACTGTTGCATTGATTATTCAGAAGAGTTTCGTGACATTTGGAGATCATTTGAAGGTTAGATTTGACTTCACTTCTAAAGAATTCCCAAGTGCATAACTGCTGAAAGTCAGAGCCAATCGTAAATTAACAGTGTCACTCACTGCCAAATGATTTCAAAAGCAAAATTATAATAGTCTTTTAAAAAAATTTAAGCCAAAGTTATGTTTAATGTGGAAGGTAAGTGTATTTAAATAGATATTCTAAGATGTAAGAATTTTATAAGATGTGGGATCTTCAAGAGAAAGGGTAACTAGGACTTGAAGACCTTTCAAACAGTCTGAAGCTTCTGAGTATTTAGTCACATGCATGCTTAAGTCCAAAGGTCCTCTATTCCATGTACCACATCAGAACCAATGCATTCCTACATTAAATTCAGCATGAGGGGCAGGACATGCAGAAACCTGAGTAAATGATTCTCGTCCATTTAGCAACCAGTCAAGAGACAGAGACTTATGTGTCTACTGTATTCCAGGAGATGCTCTGGGTACTCAGAATACAGCCTTGAAAACAAATAAATCCATTTACTGACAGAGCTTTCAGTCTAATGGGGTCAAGGATTATCACCAAATAAGTTAAATGTATAATGTCAGTATGTTAGGTTGTTGTAAACACTGAGAAGAAAAGTCAAGCAAAGGAAGTGTGCTGAAGGTTGCAGTTCTAGACAGACATAGTGGCAAGAGAAGGTTTCACTGAGAAGGGTTATTTGAGCAAAGAGCTGAATTTCAGAGGAAGAAAGTCAGGCAGATATGTCGGCCCAGGAAAAGCATTCCTGGCTGAGGGAGGGGCAAGCACAGATGTCCAGAAGCATGAAATGTTTGGGTAGCTCGAGGAGGAGCAGGAGGTCAGCAGAGTTACAGAGAAGTAATCAAGGTGGGGACTAGTATTTATTTAGTTTAGAGAGGCATCTGAGTGCCAGACTGGGAAGGGTCTCATGAGCCATTGTAAGGAGTTTCAACTTTACTCTGAGACGGGAAGCCACTGGAGGGAACAGTGTGGCATGATCTGATTTATATAGTATTAACAAGATGACCACAGCTGCGGTGTTGGGCACAGACTGAAAGTGGCAAGAGCAGAAGCAGGGCAATCATGGGTATGGCTGTTGCTCCTGCCAAATCTATGGCCATCTCAGTCACTTAAATGAGAGGACGTGGGCAGCTTGTACCAGTGTGTGTGACGGAAATGATGAGAAATGACAAAGTGCTGGGTCCACTTAGACTTCCTTCTTCTCTGCGTGTGTGGTTCTCTCCTCTCTCCATCATTCCCCACTCTGTTCAGGAAGCAAATCAGAGCCGGAAGGGTGACCCAGAAGCTCCAGCACCCCTTCCAGGCACTCCCAATGGCAGAGATTCTGACCCAGCCCTCTCGATCTCCAGGCGCCATCTCTGGTTACTAGAACATCCGTGGGCCACCACCTTGGGAGAGGAAACAGATGCCCAAGTTTAGAGCAAGTTTCAAACACTAAAGAAAAAAATCTAGTTATTCTTTTTCTAGGAACAGTTAGTGGCCGGGGATTTCTGGGAGGTCACACCCCGCCTTTGTTGTGCATTGGGCTCCCTGGCATCCATTTCTTTGGTGATGCCACAGCTGTGGCTTCCAGAAGTTCAGATGTGTTTTCTACATATACATTAGCCCCTAGGCTTACTTTAAGCCTGGTATCTGGAAAGATTCACTTTTACAGGATGGTCTCACAGCGCTCTGGTTCCCCTGGGATCCAAGTCTCCACTGCCAATAACGGGCTGGTCTTGAGTCCTGTAGCTGTCAGGTGGCTGTGGGGTGTGGTCCGAGGACTGGGATCCAGGGAGGGGTGAGAAATAGGTTTTAAATGTATAAAAATGATATATACCTGTTTAAAAAGTATTTACACAATACAAATTTTTAAGTAAAAAGTAAAAATGCCTGCTCTCCAGGTGAAAATATTAGAAATAGTTTGACAGCTTTTCAGATTCTAAGTGCTTGTTGGAAATGCAGATTCAATGGTCCCCTCCTGGGCTACCAGGAGCAGAGTGTGATATTAATACAAATTTTATTAATATTAAGTTCACCAGGAGATTCTTATGAATGCTAAAATTTGAGAACTCTTTTGTCATTTCTTTTTTTTTTTTTTTAATTTTCTTTATTGTGTTGGTTTTGCCATACAATGACATGAAACCGCCATGGTTATTTTCTTTTTCTTTTTTTTTAAATTTTGTCATTTCTATTAACATAAAATGTGTGTGTACGTATTAATATATAGATTTACACACAGAGTATCAGTATCAGTTCAGTTACTCAGTCGTGTCCGACTCTGCAAACCCATGAACCACAGTCCGCCAGGCCTCCCTGTCCATCACCAACTCCCGGAGTCCACCCAGACCATGTCCATCGAGTCGGTGATGCCATCCAACCATCTCATCCTCTGTCCTCTCCATCTCCTCCTGCCCTCAATCTTTCCCAGCATCAGTATCTTTTCCAAGGAGTCAACTCTTCACATCAGGTGGCCAAAGTATTGGAGTTTCAGCTTCAACATCAGTCCTTCCGATGAGCACCCAGGACTGATTTCCTTTAGGATGGACTGGTTGGATCTTCTTGCAGTCCAAGGGACTCCCAAGAGTCTTCTCCAACACCACAGTTCAAAAGCATCAACTCTCCAGTACTCAGCTTTCTTTATAGTCCAACTTTCACATCCATATATGACCACTGGAAAAACCATAGCCTTGACGTGACGGACCTTTGTTGACACACACAGTAGTCATGTGTGTGAGAATATGCTTTAGAAGTATATAGGTTTATGGAGGAGACAGACAAGTTTCAGATAATTACAGTACGACATAGCAATTGCTCTGAAATAAAGCAAGGGACGGCAAGCTAAAAGACCCCGGGTCAAATCTAGCCCAACACCAACTTTTATAAATAAAGGTTTATTGAAACACAGCTATGCCCATTTACTTGCCTATTATTTCTGACTACTTTAACACTATAATGGCAGAATTGAAAAGATTCAGTGGAGACCACATGGCCCTCAAAACCTAACATATTCACTACCTGGCCCTGATAAAGAAAAGTCTGCTGATCCTTGATAAAAGGGCCTATGGGGACAGCTCTGCTGAACTGGACTTCTGTTTAACTTACAATAGGCAATATTCATTCATTCTGTGGCCCTGCGGGATATAGCAAGTCTAGGAGGTGGGAGTACATGCATTCCTGCCCTGGAACCCAGGCATATGTAGGACTTCCCCATTTGGGTTACCACATACCCTACAGAGGTGTTATGCAATGTCTTACCAAAAAAGAGATTAATTCTGGTCTTTTGTTTGGTTTTGGTATATAACTATAAATTATCAAGAAGGACAAGTTTACTAAGTCACAGAAATTAAATATAATTATCATAATTAGTATGATCAAAAGTTTTGCATATCAAAGTATTTCCAAGTCCTATAAGAATGTCCTCTTTATTTCTAGTAAATTTGGTAAAGCAAACTCATGGATCAAAAGAATTTGAACAACCCTCAAAGCTGTTTTGACACTAGGTTTGGTAAAGATAAATCATAAGAGTTGTGAAAGTCACTTAGTCATGTCCGATTCTTTGCGACCCCATGGACTGTAGCCTGCCAGGTTCCTTTGTCCATGGAATTCTCCAGGCCAGAATACAGGAGTGGGTAGCCTTTCCCTTCTCCAGGGGATTTTCCAACTCAGGGATTGAACCCAGGTCTCCCACATTGCAGGCAGACTCTTAACCAGCTGAGCCACAAGGGAAGCCCAAGAATACTGGAGTGGGTAGCCTATCCCTTCTCCAGTGGACCCTCCAAACCACAATCAAACCGGGGTCTCCTGCATGGCAGGCAGATTCTTTACCAACTGAGCTATGAGGGAAGCCCCATACAATAGTAAGTGTTATTGAGAGGTTAAAAGTATCAACTGGTCATCTATATGTGAAGTCACTTTTATTTCCAAAATGTATCCTGTTCACTGAAGTTCCATGCCACATCAGGCAAAACTGAATGTGCTGCTCAGGCTATGTTTTGTGATATGAAGAGGAAGTTCTGGCAAACCACTTAAGAACTCAAAAGTAACTTAATCTTGTTGATTGTTCCCTTTTATGGGGAACACCCATGTAGTGCTGGAACGACCAACTCCAGGAAAAGAGCAGATTTTTAGGCCAAGTCTATATGACTAAAGTACAGAGTAAAATCTTTCTGATGAATTATGGCCACACACACAAAAAATTGATCTAGATTTTTCTCAAGCCAAAGCACAATTTCTTACTGATATAAAAAAAAAATCCATAGGAGATTCTTGTCTGAAATAGTTTTAGATTAAGGTGGTAAAGAGAATTTCAGAGAGTGATAGAGTTATTAAAAAAAATATTCATTTATTTTTGACTACACAGGATTTTCCTTGCTGTGTGGGCTTTCTCCGGTTGTGGAGACTGGGGGCTACGCTCTGGTGTGGTGCCTGGGCTTCTCACTGCAGTGGGCTTCTCGTGTGGAGCACAAGCTCTAGGGAGCACTCTTAGTGCTCGCTGCTCACAGGCTTAGTTGCGTGTTGGCATGTGGGATCTTTCCCGACCAGGGACTGAACCCATGTCCCTGCATTGCAAGGCAGATTCTTAACTACTGGACCACCAGGGGAGCCCGATAGAGTTCTTACTAAAGATTATTACTTTGTACTCTAGGGGACACATGTGACTTTAAAACAGATAGAGACGTCCATCAAACAGGACAAAATATTGAAGATCATAAAAATGAAACCCAAATAATTATAAAATGTCAAAAGATGGACAAGAAAAAATAGATTTACCCTTGTAAGACCAAAACACAGACACTTCTGCCTAAGACAGTCACTGAAGCTGGATGATAAAAATTAAGTTTAGGCAGCGAATAAGGTGCACAATTAGGAAGAGCAAGGGCAGGCTGGGAACTTTCCTTTTTCTGGTCACCTCAGTCTCAGCACAGGGCCCAGGTAGACTTAGCTTTTACAAAGTGTCATGAACTTAATGTCTGTGTTCCACCCCGTCAAATTCATAGGTTGAAACCCTAACCCCAGTGGGATAGCAGTAGGTGGTAGGGCCTTGGAAGGTACTTAGAGTTAGGTGAGATTATGAGCATGGGGCTCCAATGGTGGATTAATGCCTTTATGAAAAGAGGAGAAGATATGAGATCTCTCTCTCCATCAGCTGAGGATATAAGGAGTAAATGACTATCTGCAAACCAGAAAGTGTCCCCTCACTAGATGCTAAATCTTCCAGATACTTCATCTTAAGACATCCCAAGATGTTTGCTGCTTAAGCCACCCATGTTGTTTTTGTTATAGCGGTCTGAACTGACACAAAGCAGACCTTCTTATCCAGAAGATTTGAGAGATTAGGCTATTTGGAATAACTGCATGTTCTAGTTTCCTCAGCATTCTTGAATTCTTAGCATTTCTATAGAGTTTTCTGGACACTGTTACATACACTGATCTGTCTTATTACCAAGGAACGCTCTTAAATAAGCACTTCAGCCCCTTTGAAGATAGGAAAGCTAAGGAACAGGAAAGTGAAGTGCCTTGGCCAAAGTCAGTCAGTCCTGAAACTTGAGCCTCTTGATTCCAGATCAGTGGGTTTTACGGGGCATTACAGGGACTCTGATTTGACAGTGTATTGGTTGGGGTACAGCTGGAAACAGCGTTCACTCCAGATGGTTCAAATGGAGAGACTCTAGTAAACGGGCTGCTTATGAGGTGTGGGCAGGGTACAGAGAACAAACACGGAGGTGGGTACACTCACCTCCTGCAAGAGCAGGGAGCAAATACTATCTCTAAGGGCTGAAGGAAGGAGCGAGTGGGGGATTTAGCTGCTGGGCTACTCAGCAGGAGCTGACTTGGGGAGGGAGGCAGGCAGTGCCTGTGATCAATACTGAAGTGGGAGGAAGTGGCGAGAAGACACTCCAACCTCCTTCTCCTTTGGTTCTCCAGCCAGCCCCTGACACTGGCCACCCAGTTCAGTTCAGTTCAGGCACTCAGTGTCCGACTCTTTGCAACCCCATGAACCACAGCATGCAAGGCCTCCCTGTCCATCACCAACTCCCGGAGTCCACCCAAACCCATATCCATTGAGTCGGTGATGCCATCCAGCCATTTCATCCTCTGTCGTCCCCTTCTCCTCCTGCCCTCAATCTTTCCCAGCATCAGTGTCTTTTCCAATGAGTCAGCTCTTCACATCAGGTGGCCAAAATACTGGAGTTTCAGCTTCAACATTAGTCCTTCCAATGAACACTCAGGACTGATCTCCTTTAGGATGGACTGGTTGGATCTCCTTGCAGTCCAAGGGACTCTCAAGAGTGTTCTCCAACACCACAGTTCAAAAGCATTGATTCTCCAGCACTCAGCTTTCTTTATAGTCCAACTCTCACATCCATACATGCCCACTGGAAAAACCATAGCCTTGACTAGACAGACCTTTGTTGGCAAAGTAATGTTTCTGCTTTTTAATATGCTGTCTAGGTTGGTCATTACTTTCCTTCCAAGGAGTAAGCACCTTTTAATTTCATGGCTGCAATCACCATCTGCAGAAAAATAAATCACCAGAAAAATAAAGTCAGCCACTGTTTCCCCATCTATCTGCCATGAAGTGATGGACTGGATGCCATGATCTCAGTTTTCTAAATGTTGAGCTTTAAGCCAACTTTTTCATTCTCCTCTTTCACTTCCGTCAAGAGGCTCTTTAGTTCCTCTTTACTTTCTGCCATAAGGGTGGTGTCATCTGCATATCTGAGGTTTTTGATATTTCTCCTGGCAATCTTGATTCCAGTTTGTGCCTCCTCCAGCCCAGCATTTCTCATGATGTACTCTACATATAAGTTAAATAAGCAGGGTGACAATATACAGCCTTGACGTACTCCTTTTCCTATTTGGAATCAGTCTTTTGTTCCATGTCCAGTTCTAACTGTTGCTTCCTGACCTGCATACAGGTTTCTCAAGAGACAGGTCAGATGATCTGGTATTCCCATTTCTTTCAGAATTTTCCACAGTTTGTTGTGATCCACACAGTCAAAGGCTTTGGCATAGTCAATAAAGCAGAAATAGATGTTTTTCTGGAACTCTTCTGCTTTTTCGATGATCCAGCAGATGTTGGCAATTTGATCTCTGGTTCCTCTGCCTTTCTAAAACCAGCTTGAACATCTGGGAGTTCATGCTTGAGGCCATCAGAAATGAGGCTGTCCACATGGCTGGCCACCTGTGACAAAAAACAGGGTGGTGAAGTATGGGTCCAGCAGGGGACAGGAAAGTGGTGGGAATTAAAAGGGAATGCCATTATTTCCACTTCACTAACACTAAAATAAACATGAATACAGTTTTTATGGGTTCAGTCTCATAATCCCTTATCTGAAACCCTGTGGGCCAGATGCATTCTGGGATTGAGAGTATCTTTACTCCCATGAACTACATGTTATTTAACGTCCGCAGCAGGGTCTAGGGCAGCACCCTGTAGCAAAATACATTCATGTGTCTGCAGCAAAAGGCATGAATATTTACTCTAAGTTGAGACAAATGAATATAAATAACTGATCATTAGTTCAAGTCAAGTTTTACTACCAAATGGTTCTTTTTAAACTGTCGATAAGAAATTATTAACTAGTAGTTAAATTTTTCCTGGTGACTGAGTAGTAAAGAATCTGTTGCCAGTGCAGGATATGTGAGTTTGATCCCTGAGTTGGGAAGGTCCCCTGGAGGTCCCCCATTCCAGTACTCTTGCCCGGGAAATCCCATGGATAGAGGAGCCTGGGGGGCTACAGTCCATGGGGTTGCAAAAGAGTTGGATGTGACTGAGCAACTGAACAAGTTAAATTTTCGGAAGTCATCCTAGGAGTTGTAGTATTTTATTGTCATTATTATGAATGTTGATTGTTTTTTTATAGTCTTTGTTTTACTGCATAGTTTTATACACACACACACACATATTGTCTGGATTCTAGAAGAATGGAAATTTACCTTATATAGGTTTTTTTCAAATTATTAATCAAAAAATAAAAAAGAATGGCAATTCACTTTACAAGAGTCTCTGTCCTGGAAATGATTCATAGCAGGATTCCTTTAAATAGCAAGCATCCTGTTCATTACAATTTGGCTTTGGGCAAAAAGTGGAGGGCACAGAACTCTTTCTTAGTGGCCTTGAATTCTCTGTCAAGGATGGACCCCCACAGTGAGGAGATCAGCTTAACCCGCTGGAAGGCTGGTGCTCCCTAGAGTGCCCAGGTTAGCTGAGTGAGGAATCGTATCTTGGAATTCTTGGGGATCTTCAGTGGTGATTTTGCTGGCAGGCATTCCTAGTCTCTGAAGCTATGAAAACCACAATTCTCAGAACGACTAACAGGAAACCTCACCCACTAACAGAGGAAGCTGAGGAAGGAAGGAAAGATGGCAGAGCCCGGGGAGGGTCAGTATATGAAACAATAAGTAAAGTCACACATTTGGAGACAGTGTCTACATAGTCAGAGGAAGCACCCCCCTCGGCACCTTCCTTACTGCCCCCGCAAAAGCTCTCCTGAGTGCTGGCCTGGAATCTCAGGCCATTCTTGCTCAGGACTCCCTCTCTCTGGAACGACTCCTCTCCCTTCTCCTCATCATCTCCAGTTCCACTGCCTGTTTATTGCCATCCCCCATGATTTTCAAAGCCAAAGTTCACCTCTTTGACAAGAAAGTCACCACTGCCTTGTCTCTACGCTGGCCACCCACAAAGTGGTTTAAACGTTCTTCATGACCTCACCATATCATACCTTGTATTAGAGGATTTGTCTTATTCCCTTGCCAAAATTACAAACTTTGTTCATTTACTACTTTTTTCTGTATTCATCAAGCATTTTTCAAAACCTATTCTATCTAGATATGGTGCTCGACTTTGGGATTTGAATATACATAAGATGAGTTCCTGCATGCCAGAAATTACAGTCTAGTGGGAGAAGATAGGCAATATGAGGATAGAGTGGTCTGGGAGCACAGAAGAGGGACAGGTTACCCAGCTTGTGGGAGGTGGTCAGGGAAGCCTGCAACCTCTCACTCAGCCTAGTGAGAGGGAGACTGATGAATGGTGGGCACGGGTGTTCCTGGCAGAGACTAGCATGGCACAGGGCCAAAGGCTTGAGGATTGGAATATTTTCCAAGAACCACACATAACTGAGCATAGCTGGTATGTGGGAGTCAAGCAGGAGGATGTGGTGGGGAAAGGATTGGGGAATGGTGAAGCTTGACAAGATCTTGATAAGATCTTGGAGGACCTTATCCATCTTGCTATGGAATTTAGACAGTTCAGTCCATAGAGCCATCACCCACACAATGATGCCAGGGTCAAGATCTGATTACTTGGGGTCCTAGGTTGAATCCTCACAGAAGCAGATTCTGGGACAAGGGTTCAAGGGCCAGCAGCTTCACTGGGAGATGATCCTAAAACAGACTGTTTAGGGGGTTGGCAAAGTGGGCAGGGAGAGGGATGGCGGCCCACACAGGGAGTACCAACCAGCAGTTACCGCCCTGAGCACTTCAGCTCAGACTCCTGGACAACTGAAAATGTGCTTCAGAGTTATTCCACTCCAGGGGCAAGGACGCCAGGGAACTGTCCTCCGTCATTGCTGGAGAGCGGCTCCCAGGGGCTTTGATTCCCGACACTGTGGCTCCGAGTGAGTGGGAATCAAGCAGGCCTGCAGCCTAAGAAGCCGGCGGGCAGAACTCTGGGCACGCAAAGCTGCTGCTGTCGGAACTTCAGTGACTAAGGGCTGGCCGGGCGCAGGGAGGCAAGGATCTGAGCCCTCTGGTTATTAAGATAAAATGATCTGGAGAAACAAGGCAAGTTTAGTAGTTAGGCAGGGAAGAGAAAGCACACCCAGGGGTTAAAATGCAGAGAACTGGATGAAGGGAAGATCGGGCACAGGTGTGGGCTGGTCAGGCTGGTGTCCCTGGGCAGCAGTGAGCCCTCGAGTCCCTGAAGCGGGACCCCGGCCTACTCACCATTCCGTGGGGCAACTCTGAGGTCCGGGACACTGTTTTCAAAGGTCTGAGCCCAGTAGCTCATCAGTGCTCCCTGCATCGTTGCCTTCCCTTTCCAGGCTCACCTTCCCACTTGCCTAAAAGTCCTTAATCCAAGAACGTTCTTTGGAGAGAAGGGAGAGCTGGAGCCCAGGGAAAGTCATTGTCTGAGGACAGTGTGGTCTTACCTAGAAAACTGCAGCCCCGCCAAGGGACAGCTTGTCAGACTGGGAGCTGAAGGCAGGAGCTCCCTCGTCCCTTCACTTGCCCAGTCCACCAGCCAGAGAGCCAGGAAGCCCCGGCAACCTGGTGGGTCCCAAAGGAAGGGTCTCTGGGGCACAGAGCAGGAAGGGAACAGGGAGGGTGAGACAAATAGAGGATGTGCAGTACATCTGTCTCCCTCCAGGATGTAGTCCGTAACTTTCACTGTTCAGATTGATGTCTATGCTGCGGGAAACCTCACCATTTCATGACACAGCTTTATCCAACAAGGCCTTACACTTGTGAGCTCCTTAGAGCTGCAGTTACTTTACACTGAACTCAGGCTTTGTCTCAAAATAACTGGGCCAGCTGGGCAGAGCAGGTATCAATACCCATTCCCTACTGAGCCAGGAGCCTAAATCTATTCTGCTTCAACGTCCAGGGTTCACTCTAGTACACTATGTCTTCCCAGAAAGTAGGGTTATTGGTGCTCAGCAATGACTACATTCTGAGTGTTTACCAAACACTTTAATAATTGTTTAGTTGGTGTTTAGAATCAGTAACCAAACTTCCTGAACCTTGGTTCCTGGAGGTCGCTTTTAGCTTCCAATATCAGTTTAATGGGCTTCCCTGGTGGCTCAGCTATAAAGAATCTGCCTGCAATGCAGGGGACACAGAGACTCAGCTTTGATCCCTGGGTCTGGAAGCTCTCCTGGAGGAGGAAAAGGAACCCATTCCAATATTCTTGCTGGGAAACCCCATGGACAGAGAAGCCTGGCGGGCTACAATCCATACAGTCCAAAAGAGTCAAACATGACTGAGTGACTAAACAACAGCAGCAATGATCAGTTTAATAATAATCTCAAATTAGATGTGAACTAAGGTAGTTTTATGGATGGGATGTTTGCACACG
The DNA here is from genome assembly GCA_007570785.1 of Antilocapra americana. Lineage (NCBI taxonomy): Eukaryota > Metazoa > Chordata > Mammalia > Artiodactyla > Antilocapridae > Antilocapra > Antilocapra americana. Next base: position 24,636,951 of record ML662436.1, read on the forward strand.
CCCCCAAATTCATGTGTTGAAATTTTAACCCCTAAGGAGATGGTATGAGGAGGTGGGGCTTCTGGGAGGTGATTAGGTCATAAGCATGAGCCCTCAGGAATGGGATTAGTACCCTTGTAAGTGTCTGAAGAGACTGGAGTTCTCCCTTCTGTCCTGTGAAAATATACCAGGAAGCAGGCTCATGCCAGACACCCAACCTGCTGGCTCCTTGATCATGAACTTCCCAGCCTCCAGAACTGTGAGAAACAAATTTCTGCTGTTATTAAGCCACCTGGTTTGTGGAATTCTGTTACAGAGGCCAAAATGTATTAAGACAGTGGGTATAGCATGTCTCCTAAACTGTGGCATTTCACATAAAATCTACTTAGGCAGAGAGAGCTGACAGAACTGTAAGCTGAGTACCTACCTTGTGCCAGGTAACTTGTAAATGCCATCACTTCACAGGTGGAGAAACTAGGGTCCAGAGGGACTAAGTAACTTGTTCAAGGCTACATATCTAGTGAGGGCAGAGTCAGAAATGAAATCTATGTCTCACTGACTCCAAATTTGATATTCTTCTGTGCTTCAATACAGGTTTCTAGTGGATTATCGCTAAGGAAGTTGATACTAGCTATTTTTAGAAACACAGCAAACAAGGTAAGGCCTCTGAGGAATCATTTTTTAGTCCTCAGTGATAGCATGATATGCTTCTTCCAAAGATGTGTCCTTCAGCTCTGCTATCAGCAGTGGCTCTGGGGCCAGACCACCATCATCATACTCTTGCTTGTCACTTGTCCTTTACTTACTGTGTAACTTTGAATAAGTTTTTCAACATCTCTGTGCTCCAGTTTCTGCATCACTGAGGCAGGGTTAATAATAGTCCTTACCCCTATGGGGTGTAATGACAGTTAAATAGAGTACATGGTGCCTGGGTATGACTGTTATTATTTTTTATTAATCTCCATTGTTCTATCAACCTGATATAGTCTATAACCATGTCTCACCCTGTGACCTGGCCTAGAGAATGTAAGGGGTTGACCTTAAAAGACCTAGAATCTATGATCCAAAGAGAGAGAAAAACCCACTGGGCTCTGTCCTCTTGTGTCCTGTGTGAGCTGATGATGTCCCACCATGGATGGAGAAGGAATGGACTTACCCTGCAAACTGCGCATTGAGGGGTGGGCGGTTCTCATCAGAAACGTATTTTGGTCTGTGGTTTTTGCCGAGCCATTTTTATCTTTGCCAAATGACCCCCTTGGGAAAATGAGGCAGCTCAGTTTATATAAATAGCCAAGATTCAAGAGAGGAAGTGAGAGGTTTCCCAGGAGAGAGTAGAGCAGTATTTGTGGGATCCCAGAGTCAGGCTCAGTACCTGGCAGTCAGGGGTACTCAATCAATGTCACTGAACCAACGGATGGGTTTTAACCACTTTTGTTGTGGAAGACCTTTCTCCCACCTTGAATAGGGGCCGTTGTCTTGATGGCAGGTGGTGGCTCAGTTTTTGTTGGGCTAACCTTGGCTGAAGCAGGGCAGTTACTGGTCTCCCCACTCCAAGTCAAAAGTGAGAAGGACTCTGGGTCCCCAGCTCTGTATCCCAAAAGGACTGCCAACACCTGTCTTCCAACACCCTGCAGAGCTCCCTGGTGATGTTACAGGGAAAAAGAGAAGAGCAGCCTTTGCCTTCTCTTGGAGGTCAGTGTGCCAGGGGAATCTGGACAGTGTGTCTTTGAATTATTCTTTCTCTCTCTCTGTCAGCAGTAACCAGCAGTGGTAATCACTTCCTGGGACTGCCATAACAAAGTACAATTTTGGGTGGCTTAAAACAACAGAAATTACTCTCACAATTCTAGAAGATAGAAGTCTGAAATCCAGCAGGAATAATCCTTCTGTGCCTTCCTTGGCTTCAGGTTGCCTCAGTCCAGTTTCTGCCTCTGTCACCACATGGCTTTGTCCCTCTGCGTCTATGCCTGTCTGCATCTTCACACAGCCTTTTAGGAGGACACCAGTCATTGGCTTTAGGGCCCACCCAGTACGATCTCACCTAGTTGCATCCGCAAAGACTGTTTCCAAATAAGGTTACTTTCTGAGGTTCTGCATGAACATGAATTTTGGGGTATATTATTCAAGCCAGTAAAGATGTCTTTATGCCAGACACTCTGCCAGTTGGCCTGAATATTAAGATGAGTAAGACCTCCTCATAATCTTATAGTCTGCAGAAGAAGTTGGCACATAAATAAATTATTGTAATTCAGTGAGACAAATATGAGCTCACATCTTACATTTGTTGAGCAGTTGCTAAGTGCCTGGCACTATTTCAAACAATATAGATTTTCCACTGAGGAGTGAATAAGGAAAATGTAAAATTATGTAATTGCTTATTTCTATAAAACATTATAATATTTAATTTATTTATATAAAATATATTACATTATATATGTATATAATATTCTGTGTATGCTCAGTATTATTGAGTCATAAAAAGAAGGGAATCCTGTCATTTGTGACAACATGAATGGAACTTGAGAGCATTATGCTAAGTGAAATCAGAGAAAGACAAATATATGATCTCACTTACATGTGGAATATAAAAAATAGTACACATGAACTTACTTACAAGACAGAAACAGACTCATATAGAAAATAAACCTATGGTTACCAAAGGGCAAGTGGAGGAGAGGTATACAGGGAGTATGCAGTTCAGTTCAGTCGCTCAGTCATGTCCGACTCTTTGCAACCCCATGGACTGCAGCACACCAGACTTCTCTGTCCATCACCAACTCCTGGAGCTTGCTCAGACTCATGTCCATAGAGTCGGTGAAGCCATCCAACCATCTCATTCTCTGTCATTCCCTTTCCTCCTGCCTTCAATCTTTTCCAGCATCAGGGTCTTTTCCAATGAGTCAGCTCTTCACATCAGGTGGCCAAAGCATTGGAGCTTCAGCTTCAGCATCAGTCCTTTCAATGAATATTCAAGACTGATTTCCTTTAGGATGGACTGGTTGGATCTCCTTGCAGTCCAAGGGACTGTTAAGAGTCTTCTCCAACACCACAGCTCAAAAGCATCAATTCTTCTGTGCTCAGCTTTCTTTATAGTCCAACCCTTACATTCATATATGACTACTGGGGAAACCATAGCTTTTACTAGATGAACTTCCCTTGTGGCTCAGCTGGTAAGGAATCCACCTGCAATGCGGGAGACCTGGTTTGATCCCTGGTTGGGAAGATCCCCTGGAGAAGGGAAAGGCTACCTACTCCTGTATTCTGGCCTGGAGAATTCCACGGACTATACGGTCCATGGGGTCACAGTCAGACACGACTGAGCGACTTTCACTTCACTAACAGATATTCACTACTATATATAAAATAGATAAACAAGAATTTATCTATTATATAAAGCACAGGGAACTATATTCAATATCTCATAATAAACTACAATAGAAACAAAATTTAAAAATAATATAGATATATATCTATATATGTATAGTTGAATCACTTTACTGTACACCTGCAACTAACACAATATTGTAAATTTACTATACATTAATAATAACAAATAAATACAGAAAACAGGTTGATGGTCACCAGCACTGGGAAATGAGTGAAGGTGGTCAAAAGGAATTAAATTCTAGTTATAAAATAAATAAGTTATGTATAGGGATGACTATAGTTAGCAATGTGTGTGTGCTCAGTCTTGTCCAATTCAAACTGGAGTCTCTTGTGTCTCCTTGCTTTGGCAGGCAGATTCTTTACCCCTAAGCCACCTAGGAAGCCCATAGTTAACAATGAGTATGTGTGAGTGAAAGCTGAATTGAAATGAGGACTCCTGGGTTGAGAATCCTGCTGGCATCCACTGTTGGGGCTGGGGCCACTTCTGTGTGAGGTCATGAGACCCTGATCTCCAAACCTGGTTACCTATAGAGCATATTCAGAAATACAGATCCCTGGACCTTTTCTCAGACAAACCAAATGTTCATATAAGGGAGGGCCATATAAGGGAAGCCTGTAGTTTCCTAGGCTTCATGTAGAGTGAAGTAATAATAGCTTACTTTTATTAAGCACTTCCTCTGAACCAGCACTTTACATTCATTTTTTTTTTTTTTTTAATCTCACAAGAGTTCTATGAGATAGGTACATTCCTCTCCAGCTGTAACAGGTGCAAACAGCAGGGCTGCGAGCTCCTCAGTAATTCTCCCAGAGTCTCATGGCAAGCCCAATGAAGCATCTGTGGGCTGCGGAGCTGGGCCACATGACTTCTGACTGTACCTTGATTTCCTTAATCTCCTGAATCTTCATGCCCTCTTTCTTTCTACCAGTGGGGTTTCTTTGTGGCCTGTGGTTGACTGCAGAAAAGCAATCTTCGGCCTCTTGTCCTGAGTCTATGTTAGAATGCGTCAACTGTCCGCAGATCTCCTCTCTGAGTAAATATTTAAATCAGGTTTAAATTTTTCCTCTTCAACCTTTCTAAATAAAAATAAATCTTGCCCTCTGGACTGTGTCTACTGCTTCCCGTTTATTTAAGAGCTCCGTTTATCGCACGCTGCTCAAGCGCTAGTGAAGTGGATGGCTGAACTCAAGGAAGGGGAGAGCAGCCCCCAAACCTGAGCTGACCTCTGCTGCAGCTGCTCAGGCCACGCCGGTCTCCGGTCTCCGTTGTGCCTGGTCGTCATGGTGATTAGAGCCAGCACCCCTCTTAGTGGACCAAGGTTGGGAGGTGGCTTTCCTGCTCTTTCACCATGCTCTAGTTTAGCTGAAGTCTACCAGCTCCCCCAAGAGAAAGGCTGGGGAGGAGTCAGGTCGCATGCAGACTTTCATATGCCAGGGTAAATATCCATGATCTGCTGTCAGAGATTACCAGTTATTAACTTTTCAATAATACAGAAAAATGCAGCTAGCTACTTGCGTCCCCTTTCCCCCATCCCAAGTTAGATCCGTGGGTCCTCCCAGACAAGTCCACTGAAAGAGAAATTGAGCCTGCCTGTTGAATTCCATCTGAATTCATTAGAATACATTGAATTCCAGAAAATTTCACATTTCCTAACTTAACTCCCCCCTACCCTTTATTTATAATGTAGCTGTATTTTGCCGAGGGCATGCAGGCACAAAAATTATTGTTCAGAAGGCCTTGCAAAATAAAAAAATGAGAGAGACATTTCCATCTCCTTTCCCCAACCATCCTCTCTGCTGTTCTGCCAGAAACCCCTCCAGTTTGCCAAGAGCCACCCAGGAACAGATTTCCTCTCTAATCTGTTGCATCTGTTCACCCACTCCCACTCCCTGTTAATCCCTCCAAATGCACCGTTTGCCACAAATGGGCCGGAGACAACTGGGAGCGGGACTGTGGGGCTGATTCACACGGCTCCCCAGCCACAATCGCATTTGTTCTGTTTCTTTCGGAAACACAGAGAGGCAGCCACCTTCACCTCCACCCCCACCAAGGGACACTGGATAACTCTCTTAAGTCATGGGGCCAGATCCAAACTCCCAGGCTGTAAAGCCAAGCCTTTGTCATTTATATGTTTATGTTCATCGATTTCATGCTAATGACTTGGTTATATTTATCTGGGAATGATTCCGATTCAAGTCATGGGAAAGTCAGGAGCCTTGGGTGGTATTTATGGTTCAGTATTTGCCTCACTGTGGGGCCCTGGCTCAGGAAATAATCCTCTCTGAGCCTGCATTTCTCCACATTGAAAACAGGGAGAAACTTTCCATGCCACAGCTGTTGGTCAGGTGCACTGAAATTTGCTGGTACAAGATAAATCTTTATTTTAACAGATAATTCCTGTGATTTATTTCCTTCTTTATCCACCCTTCTCCTTTTTAGTTGTCCTGTAGCATCCCCAATGCATCTTTGGTTCCCTAGGCAGCCTGTATAGACAGCTTAGGACTTACTTGTTATTTACTGTGTGTATGTCCTTCCAAATTCATGTATTGAAGTCCCAGCTTTAAGTGTGATGGCATTAGGAGGTGGAGTCTTTGGGAGGTAATTAGGGCTAAATGAGGGTGCTTACCAGGAACTGAATCTCTTGATCCCTTGGTCTTGGACTTCAGCCTTTAGGACTGTGAGAAGTCAATGTCTGGTGATTAAGCCACCCAATCTACGGAATTTTGTTATAGCCGCCCTAGCTGACTGAGATAGTATCCTTTCACTATTGTATCCATGTTCATATAATCTGTGAATATCCATGTACACTGACACAGGTGCATGTTTGCTTAACATTGTTTTATTATTTTTATATTTTTCTGTATCTTACCTTTAAAAAAAATCTTTAAAACCAAATGGGATCTCTTTTAATCCACCTGCTTTATCTTCAGTTCATTATTTTTAAAGGCCATATACAACTTTATGGAGTGACAGAACTATAATTTATTCAACTACTCCCATATGGATGATACTCACTTTGTTTCCAGTTTTTGGTTTATTTTTTACCAGTGTTTACAATGCAGTCCACTTTTGTGTAAATATGTCCTTAGGTTTGGAAGCTTTCATTCCTAAGAGATAGATTTCTGGGAGTAGGATTTCTGAGTCAAAGATGTATGTATTTTTAATTATTAACAGATGTTGTCATAATGCTTTCCAAAAAGACATTAATACATATTTCCAGCCAGAAATGTACAAAAGCCTTCACAGCCCCTTTAGCAATATGGATTGTTGGTCTCTAATTTTCCCACCTGACCCATGTAAATTGATGTCTCTCTGTGATTTTATTCACAAAGAGATCTTTGTGATCTCTTTGATTGCATGCGAGTTTGAGCCTCTGCACATATTTGTTTGGCCACCTGAAATTGCTTTTCTGTGAATTTCTTATTCATATCTTTGGCTTAATTTTCTGTTGTGGTATTCATCCCTGCTTTATTTATTTGTTTTGTAAGAGTTCTTTGTATATTATAGCCATTTACCCTCTGATCTCTGGGTTACCAGCCCTCCCCTGCTCCCCAGTCTAGTGTTTATCTGTTGACTTAGTTCATGGTGTCTTTTCCAAATGTTTCTCATTTTCATTTTATCTAATATATGTATATGTCCTTTAAGGCTTCTGTGTTTCCAATCTTGACTAAAAATCCTTCACCCACCCTAGATTTTACTTGTGATGGTCTAGTATTATTTATCCTATTTAATTTTTTACATTTAGGCCTTTAATCCACCCATAATTTATTTTTGCCTATGGGTAAAAGAGAGGTTCATTTTTATTTTCTTCTGGCTGGAGAGTCAGTTGTTTTAGCATCCTTATTTAATATCTAATCTTTCCCTACTGGATTGAAAAATCACTTTTAAAAACAGCTTTTTGAGGTATAATTTACACACTATAAAATTCACCCATCATTAAGTGACTTTTAGTGTATTTAGTGTGTTTATAGTGTTTGGCAACCATCACCACAATCTAGTTTTAGAATATTTCCATCACCTCAATGTGTTTCTTATGCCTGTTTATCCTCCAGCCTAGGCAACCACAGGTCTGCTTTTTGTATTTGTATATTTGCCTTTTTGATTGGAGAAATCTGTTTTGTCCTACCTGAAACTGTAAATATATGGTTAAATCCATTCAAGACCCTGTTTTATTCCATTGATTCATTTGTCTATCCTTCAACCCAGTAGAAATATGAGCAAAGGATATGAAGAGTTTTGAAAAGAAAATATAACTGTCTTTTAAAAGATGCTCAATCTTACTCAACAAGAAAAAAAATATGTACTGTGCCAGGATACTGTTTTCTACCTCTTAAGTTGGCAATAATTCAAAAGCTTGCTACCCTCTGTGCTGGTGATGCTATGGGCAAATATATTCTTACTCATTTCCGGTTAACAGCATAACCCCTTTGTAAGGCAACTTGGCAATGTGTCAAATGCAAATTCCCAGCAGTTGTACTTTTGAGAAGTTATTCTACAGATACATTTTCTTTAAGGAGAAAAGGTGTGCATATACACACAGAGAGACACACTTTGCAACACTGTTTTTAGTAACAAAATATTAGAAACAACCTCAACTTTTAATAGTAGAGGAATAGTTAAATAATTATGGTATATTCATACAATAGGACATGAAGTAGCTATATAGTAAAGAAGGTGCATGCACGCTTAGTTGTGTCTGACTCTTTACAACCCCATGGACCATAGCCATGGGGAACCACATGGTTCCTCTGTCCGTGAGATTTTCCTGGCAAGTATACTGGAGTGGATTATCGTTTCCTCCTCCAGGAGATCTTCCTGACCCAGGGATCAAACCTGAGTCTCCTGCATTGGCAGGCAGATTCTGTACTACTGAACCACCTGGGAAGCTCATAGAGTAAAGAACAGAAAAGCTCTTTTTATACTACAAATACCTTGGAGTCTTAGTAAACAAAAAAACATGATTCAGAATGAATAATATGCAACTCTTTATGTAAAAAATGTAGAAAAAAACAAGATTCTGTATTTGCTTCTGCTTATACATATATAACCTGGAGAAGGGAATGGCTACCCACTGCAGTATTCTGGCTCAGAGAATTCCATGGATTGAATGGTCCATGGGGTCACAAGGAGTCGGACATGATTGAGCAACTTTCGCTATATCTATATACAAAGAAATTCTGGAAGGATATGGTGGGGGATGAGGTGGATCTGGGCAGGTATGGGACAAGGATGGGGAAAAAAGTTTTTAACTGTATAATTTTCCCCTTAATTTTACTTTAAAATTTTGCCTATTCAAAATTTTCTCTTAGCTATTCTAAGGCATTTATCTTTCTGTACACATTTTAAGATAATTTTAGCCAATTCTCATCTTCCCAACACTGCTGGCATTTCAATTGTAATCACATTAGATTTATATCTTAATTTTGGGAGACTGGATTTCTAAATTATGTTGTCTTCTCAGCCAAGACTATGAAATATTTTTCTATTTGTTAAGATTTTGGCTTAGAGACTTTGATTTATGGTTGTGTCTTCTTATGAAATTTATTTCTAGAAAAGTTTTGACTTTATTGTGAATGAAACATTTTTCCCCATTTTGCTTTTCAAATGTTTATGCTTAAAGAGAGAATACATTAGTTCTTTTATTAATTCCTGTAATATTTTATAAGATTATCTTGGATATTCTAGATATATTAACCATATCATCACCAGAGATCATTTAGACTCTTTCAACATTTATAGCAGTTATTGCATATTCTTGTCTCAATGTGCTTGTTAGAACCCCAAGACACTGTTAAATAATAATGACGATGGTTTTACTTCCAAATTTCTAGTTTTCTTTATTAAATTATTTTAATTGGAGGATAATTACTTTACAATATTGTGATGGTTCTGCCATAGATCAACACGAATTTGCCAAAGGTATACATGTGTCCACCCCATCCTGAGCCCCTCTCCCACTTCCTTCCTCACCCCTTCCCCCCAGGTTGTCCCAGAGCACCGGCTTTGGGTGCCCTGCTTCATGCATCGAACTTGCACTGGTCATCTATTTCACATTGGTAATTTACATGTTTCAATGCTATTCTCTCAAATCACTCCACCCTTGCCTTCTCCCACTGAGTCCAAAAGTCTGTTCTTTACGTCAGGTTTCTAGTTTTAACGGAAATAGTTTCAGCACTTTGCATTTAGATTAATATTAGGTTGAATCATTCACAGTTTTTGTTTAATAGGTCTAAAAGAATTAAAAATTAGTTATTTCACATGATTCAATATAAATATTTGCTCTTGATTTCCACACCTCTTTTACCCAGCTTTTTTTTTTTAATGGCTTCAAAATTTTATCAGATGTGCTTTGGCACCCTTGGTAGAGTCCTACGATTTTTCTGTTTTAATCTTGCGGTAGACTGTTGCGTTGGTAACCCCAGTGAATGCCCTTCCCAATATTCCCATCTCTGTGTAGTTCTGCATGCGACTTCAGCCAATTGGACATTAGCCAGCATGCTGCAATTAGAGCTTGATAAGCACTTGCACAATGGAATTGGTCCTCTTGAGAATTCCCCCTTAGAAGCCAGGCACTATGCTGTAATAAAGCTGAGACTAAACTACTGCATGATGAGTGCCCATGCTCCAGGCCAGCTTAACTCTCAGAGACAATCACATGAGGGCCCCAACAGCTCCATGGAAACAGAACAACCCCTCTGAGCCCAGACTAGCAATACTACACTGTGATTTATTTAAGCCACAGGTTTTGAGGTTGTTTGTTAAGTATTAATAGATAACTGGAAAAATATAGTAATGAATTATATTGATAGATTTTCTGATACTAACCTAGCCTTGAATTATTGGAATAAAAACTCAAGTCATGAGGCTGTTATTCTCCTGATTCCCTGCTGGATTATATTGACTGATTCGTTTTCAAGTTTTGCATTCAAGTTTAATTGATTAATTTTATCTTTTAATACTAAATTAGAGAACTTTATACATTTTTCTATGACTTAGAACTATTTAAGTAACATTTAATTATCCATTTGAGATAGTTCTAATGAGGTGGATGAACCTAGAGCCTATTATACAGAGTAAAGTAAGTCAAAAGAGAAAAACAAATATTGTATATTAACGCATATATATAGACTCTAGAAAGATAGTACTGATGAACCTCTTTGCTGCAGGGCAGCAATGGAAGTGTAGACATAGAGAACAGACTTGTGTACACAGTGGGGAAAGGAGGGGGTGAGACAAATTGAGAGAGTAGCATGGAAGCATATCTGTTCAGTTCAGTTCAGTTGCTCAGTCCTGTCTGACTCTTTGTGACCCCATGAACCACAGCATGGCAGGCTTCCTTGTCCATCACCAACTCCTGGAGTCTACCCAAACCCATGGCCATTGAGTCAGTGATGCCATCCAACCATCTCATCCTCTGTCATCCCCTTCCCCCATGTTCAGTCTTTCCCAGCATCAGGGTCTTCTCCAATGAGTCAGCTCTTCACATCAGGTGGCCAAAGTATTGGAGTTTCAGCTTCAACATCAGTCCTTCCAATGAATACCCAGGACTGATCTCCTTTAGGATGGACTTGTTGGATCTCCTTGTAGTCCAAGGGACTCTCAAGAGTCTTCTCCAACAACACAGTTCAAAAGCATCAGTTCTTCTGCACTCAGCTTTCTTTATAGTCCAACTCTCACATCTGTACATGACCACTGGAAAAAACCATAGCCTTGGCATGATGGACCTTTGTTGGCAAAGTAATGTCTCTGCTGTTTAATATGCTGTCTGGGTTGGTCATAACTTTCCTTCCAAGGAGTAAGTGTCTTTTAATTTCATGGCTGCAATCACCATCTGCAGTGATTTTGGAGCCCAGAAAAATAAATTCAGCCACTGTTTCCCCATCTATCTGCCATGAAGTGATGGGACCAGATGCCATGATCTTAGTTTTCTGAACATTGAGCTTTAAGCCAACATTTTTAGTCTCCTCTTTCACTTCCGTCAAGAGGCTCTTTAGTTCCTCTTTACTTTCTGCCATAAGGGTGGTGTCATCTGCATATCTGAGGTTTTTGATATTTCTCCTGGCAATCTTGATTCCAGCTTGTGCTTCCTCCAGCCTAGCGTTTCTCATGATGTACTCTGCATAAAAGTTAAATAAGCAGGGTGACAATATACAGCCTTGATGTACTTCTTTTCTGATTTGGAACCAGTGTGTTGTTCCATGTCCAGTTCTAACTGTTGCTTCCTGACCTGCATACAGATTTCTCAGGTGGTAGGTCAGGTGGTCTGGTATTCCCATCTCTTTAAGATGCAATATGTAAAATAGATTGCCAGTGGGAATTTGCTCTATGACTCAGGGAGCTCAAACTGGTGCTCTTTGTCAATCTAGATGGGTGGAATGAAATGAGAGATGGGAGAGAGTTGACACATAAATACCGATAGCTGATTCATGTTGATGTATGGCAGAAACCAATACAATATTGTAAAGCAATTATCCTCCAATTAATAATAAATAAATTTTTAAAAAGTTTAAATTTAATTGTGATGCCACATGATGCTAATGTCTAGTTCAATGGTGGTTTTAAAAATCACCTTTTCTATCTCCTCTATGGTACTTAACATTTATTTGACTTTCTAGTTATTTTATGATTAATTTTGATATTTTTTATTTTGCTTAAAAAATCATATATATCCTTCATATTTTTCATTGTACATCCATTTTTTGGCTTAATCTCTTCTGTACATATTGCTGTGTTTCCTTTCTATTTTCAAATATATATTTTCTCTTTTTCATCCTTAATAAAGCTCATAAAGTCTGATTATTAGTCTTTGCAAGTAATTCAACTTGGGATTTATTTATCCTTTCATTATTTTGTTTCATTTTTTTCTATAATATTAAATTTTGTCTCATTAATTTCACCTTTCTAGTTCAGTTGGCTTATTGTCTTATTAAAAAATTAATTTTAAGCTCCAAAGCATTAACAAAGTAGGTTGGAAAATGTGAAGAGCTAAGCAACAATACTTCTTAACTAAATTAGGAATTTTCCCTTCAAAAATAAATTGAAATTAGTAGTGTAGAATGGACATCAATATTTATTTTTGCTCCTGTAATATGCATCGGTCTTCTTTTTGGCAACAGAACATCAATTTTCTTTTGAGGACAACATCTCCTTCATCCTTAGGCAATGAGATCTCACTGCCAAGCTCAAGGATGGAAGCACATGACTCAGATCTAAGCTAATCAGAGCTCTGTATCTATATGATCATGTGATTGGTCCAGGAATGTACACAGGACACAAGATGAGCCAATTAAATATCTTCCCAGGGCTTGCTAGTACTATTGGGAAAGAGAGAGCCTGTCTTTCTGAGATTTCAGGTGCTATGAAGCAAGAGAGTCTGGAGCTGCTGGTGACTGTCTTTGATGCCACTAGGAAGAGCCTGAGAATGAAGTCAACACAGAGACGAAAGCAATGGGTTCTTAATGACGCCATGTCATGTCTGAGCTGATTCAGCTCCTTTGAACATTCTAGTTACAATAAGCAGGTAAATTCACACTTTTGTCTAGTGAGTCTGAATTGGACTTCTGACACATACCACACGAGAACTCCTGATAGACACAGTTAATGTCATCACTGCATGTCTCTTGGTTGAAAGGGGTCAAGTTGCCCCAGGCAGACATACCCCATATACTTGAGGCTTTCTGGGTCACATCTCTCACTCTTCCTGCCTCCTTCTTTCCTGGCTCACTCCCTAGGCCTCTTCAGTGTGCAATTTCTACATTGTTTTGGTTCTCCATTCTTCCAGTTGTCTGTTAAATGCTGGTATTTTTTAAGGATAACAGAAAATAAACCCTTTTATTTAAAAGCTGGTTAGAAGTTTAAATGTTTTGACTTAGGAGAAAGGTAGAATGCTTTACTTTTTCAGGTCACAGAACTACCTCCTTAATGAATCCATTTGCCTAAAGAGTGTGTGTTGGTGTGGAGAGTGAGGGAGGCCAGGAAAGGAGCTGTGTTCAGGGGGGATAGAGGGCCTGGAAAGCCAGGCTAAGCAGCCAGACTTTGGTCTGAATTCAGCTTATTATATTGGAGTATGTACATCCTTTTGAGTACTTGCAGGGCAAAAGGACAGATACAGAATTTTTTTTTTTGGCGGTTCAATTTTACTCAAATATTTTGAGAAGGTAAATTGCTTGTAAATTAAAACATATTCTCCAGAGTGAAGTAGGCCAGAAGGAAAAACAACAATACAGTATACTAACGCATATATATGGAATTTAGAAAGATGGCAGCAAGAACCCTGCATGCAAGACAGCAAAAGGAACGCAGATGTATAGAACAGACTTGTGGACTCTGTGGAAGAGGGCAAGGGTGGGATGATATGGGAGAATGGCATTGAAACATGTTAATTATCATATGTGAAATCAATCGCCAGCCCAGGGTTGATGCTCGGGGCTGGGGCACCGAGATGTCCCAGGGGGAGGGAATCGGGAGGGAGGAGGGAGAGGGAGGGGGGTTCTGGAAGGGGAGCATATGTAAACCCATGGCGGTTTCATGTCATTGTATGGCAAAACCAACACAATTTTTTTAAAAAAAAAACACCATATTCTTCAGAATAAAAAGGAAAGTTGATATGAATCTTTAAGACTTCAAAGAAGTTTAATGCTTATGGCAGGCTGCTTCAGCCAATGTACTCCCAATTTTCTGGTGTCATACATTTGGATGCAATTTCTCCCATGTTCAGGAAAGCCCTCTCCTGATCCTATACACTCCTCCAGCTCTAGCCCCTTTAATTGACTTCCTTAATAACCAAACTCATTCAAAATGTTGTGTCTAAATTCATTGTCTCTCCTTCTCCTAATCCTACTCTCTCTTGAAACCACCTCACCAGTGATTTGCTCCCACTTCATCTTGCCTAGCAGCTTCCATGTTGCTGAAATCCAGCAGTCAATTATCTGCTCTCAGCTCCCATGACTACTGCAGAGTTGAATATAGTTTACTGGCCTCTCCTCCTGGAAACACTGCCTACAGTTGGTTCCCAGGATCCTACATTCCTTTGCCATCTCCTTTGCTGGTTCTTTTCATTTCCCAGACCACTTTGCATGGCAGTGTCAGGGGGCAAGGGGTGGAGCATTCCAGGTCTCAGTCCTTTAATGCCTGCTCTATTCGCATGCTTTGGTGTGGTGATCTTAGTCAGTCTTATACCTTTAAATGGGCTTCCCTGGTAGCTCAGATGGTAAAGAATCCATCTGCAATGCAGGAGATGTGAGTTTGATCCCTGGGTGCAGAAGATCCCCTGTAAAAGGAAATGGCAATCCATTGCCATATTCTTGCCTAGAAAATCCCATGGACAGAGGAACCTGGTGGGCTACAGTCCATGGTGTTGCAGAAGACTTGGACACAACTTAGAGACTAAACAACAACAACAACAGCTTTACATCTACATGCTTGTTCACGTTCAAATTGCAATCTTCAGCTTGGGCCTTTCCCCTGAATTCCAAATGCTTACTTAACATCTCTACTTGCACCTAATATACATCTTATATTTAATGTACCCAAAAAGGAAATTCCTAATCTTTCCACAATAAACCTATTCTTCTCCCATCTCATTAAATGACAACTCCATCTTCGACATTTTTAGGCGTCAAACAGTGGATTGATTCCTCTTTTACAATCCACATCCTATCAATCAGAAAATTGTCTTGCCTGTATGTTCAGACTACACCCAGAATTTCCACTGGTGCCACCCTGGTCTAAGCTGAATTGATCCATTGTCTCTTGCTCATGCTCCCTCAGGCTTTTTACTGATCTCCTGGTTTCTGCCTTTGCTCACTTTAGGCTATTTTTCACCTAGCAACCAGAGCTATTATTTCACTGTGTAAGTCAGACCATGCCATTTATTCCTCTGTTTGGAACCCTCCAATGGCTTTCCAGTTCACTCAGGGAAAAAGCCAAACTTCATCTGATGGGTTTCATATCTTCACTTGATCTACCGTCTTCTTTCTCCTCACTCATTCCATGCCAGTCCTGAGGGATTCCTTGTTGCTCCTCAAACAAACCAGGCCTGTTCTAGGCTCAAATTTCTTCCTTTTGGAATGCTCTTCTTCAGCTCTGGACATACCTTGCTCCCTCATCTTCTCAGATCTTGGCTTAAACATCAGTTTTCAGTGACTCCTTCCCTGATCACCTTATTTAAAATAGCATCCTACTACATCTATACCTTTTACCTACTATTAGTCATTTCTGACTTTTTTCCTTCTGCTCATTACCATGTAATGTACCATGATTTATTTCATTCATTTATCCTCTATCCTCCTGCACTCTAACGTAAGCTCCCTGAGGGCAGAGGTTTTTTGGTCTTTTTTTGCCTCCCCCCCCCCCAACTGTTGTATTCCCTGGTTAGTAGCAGGTACTTAAAAGTGTTATTAGAATGAACTGACTCAATGACTGAAGAATAGGTGACAGCGTTTTTTCTCTTCTACCACTGTGGTTATATGGCTCTTCTTTAGAACAGTCTGAGATTCTCTATAGGAGGCAAGAGCCATGTAGGGTTAGCGCAGGAGAGAGAGAAGTGACAGATGAGCAGTGGGGGTAGTTGTCTTGGGGAAAGAGTGATAGATGGATGTGGGGGTGGGCAGGGTGGCCAGAAGAATGTCATTTTTATAATCAAGAAAAGAACTAATGATGGTTTTGGGGTTTAAGCCTTGTGACTGGGGCAGAAAGACAGCACTGCAAGGGAAATACCAACATTTGGAAACGGAGATATTCCTGAAGTATGCTCAGTTATGATGTTCCTTCCTTCTTATTTCAATAAGCAACAATTTTTAATAATTATTTGAGTGGAAAAGTAAAAATATTATTTTTTCTTAAATACCATATTTGGTTGAAAAAAAATCTAATTGTCTCATCCATACTATATCTCTTTGAGGAAAGCAGTAGTCTTTTGTATTTCTTCAAGAAACACATGAATGTACTAATAAATGCCACACCATAGTTTTCTACAATGCCATCTTTTGCCCCCAAATGCAAATTCTACAGCTCTATAGTAAAAATACATTTTTAACATTATCTTGGCAATAATATGAGAAATAAGATTCTGGCTTAAATGAAATAAGGCAAGTAGAGAAAGACAAATACTGTGTGATCTCATATATTGCATCTACCAAAAAAAAAACTGACCAAAAAACCCCCAACCAAACTTACAGAAAAAGAATCAGATTTGAGGTTACCAGAGGGTGAGAAGAGGGAGGGGGAATTGGTGGCACTAGTAATAAAGAACCCGCCTGCCAATGCAAGAGATGTAAAAGATGTGAGTTCATTCCCTGGATCGAGGAAATCCCTTGGAGAAAGAAATGGCAGTCCACTCCAGTACTCTTGCCTGGAGAATCCCATGGACAGAGGAGCCTGGCGGGCTACAGTCCACAGGATCACAAAGAGTCGGACACGACTAAAGTGACTTAGCATGCACGCACAGTCAGCAGGTGCAAGCTTCCAGTTATAAAATAAATAAGTTCTAGGGATATAATGCTCAACATGATGACTATCATGTTCAATACTGAAATCAGATTGATTATATTCTTTGCAGCCAAAAATGGAGAAGTTCTATATAGTAAGCAAAAACAAGACCAGGAGCTGACGATGGCCCAGACCATGAATTCTTTATTGCCAAATTCATACTTAAATTGAAGAAAGTAAGGAAAATCACTGGACCATTCAGCTATGACCTAAATCAAAACCCTTTAGATTATACAGTGGAAGTGACAAATAGATTCAAGGGATTAAATCTGATAGAATGCCTTAAGAACAATGGATGGAGGTTTGTGACATTGTACAGGAGGCAGGGATCAAGACCATTCCCAAGAAAAAGAAATGCAAAAAGGCAAAATGGTTGTCTGAGGAGGCCTTACAAATAGCTATGAAAAGAAGAGAAGTGAAAAGCAAAGGAGAAAAGGAAAGTTATATCCATCTGAATGCAGAGTTCCAAAGAATAGCAAGGGGAGATAAGAAAGTCTTCCTCAGCAATTAATGCAAAGAAACAGAGGAAAACAACAGAATGGGAAAGACTAGAGGTCTCCTCAAGAAAATTAGAGATACCAAGGGAACGTTTCATGCAAACATGAGCACAATAAAGGACAGAAATGGTATGGACCTAAAAGAAGCAGAAGATATTAAGAAGAGGTGACAAGAATACACAGAAGGATTATACAAAAAAGATCTTCACGACATAGATAATCACGAAGGTGTGATCACTCACCTAGAGCCAGACATCCTGGAATGCGAAGTCAAGTGGGACTTAAAAGCATCACCATGAACAAAGCTAGTGGAAGTGATGGAATTCCAGTTGAGTTATTTCAAATCCTAAAAGATGATGCTGTGAAAGTGCTGCACTCAATATGCCAGCAAATTTGGAAAATTCAGCAGTGGCCACAGAACTGGAAAAGGTCACTTTTCATTCCAATCCCAAAGAAAGGCAATGCCAAAGAATGTTCAAATTACCATATACTTGCACTCATCTCACATGCTAGTAAAGTAATGCTCAAAATTCTCCAAGCCAGACTTCAGCAGTATGTAAACTGTGAACTTCCAGGTGTTCATGCTGGATTTAGAAAAGGCAGAGGAGCCAGAGATCAAATTGCCAACATCCACTGGGTCATAGAAAAAGCAAGAGAGTTCTAGAAAAATATCTACTTTTGCTTTATTGACTATGCCAAAGCCTTTGACTGTGTGGATCACCACAAACTGTGGAAAATTCTTAAAGAGATGGGAATACCAGACCACCTGACCTGCCTCCTGAAAAATCTGTATGCAGGTCAAGAAGCAACCGGTAGAACTGGACATGAAACAACAGACTGGTTCCAAATCAGGAAAGGAGTACGTCAAGGTTTTGTATTGTCACCCTGCTTATTTAACTTATCTGAAGAGTATATCATGTGAAATGCCGGGCTGAATGAAGCACAAGCTGGAATCAAGATTGCTGGGAGAAACATCAATAGCCTCAAATACTCAGATGACACCACCCTTATGGCAGAAAGTGAAGAGGAAGTAAAAAGCCTCTTGATGAAAGTGGAAGAACAGAGTGAAAAAGTTGGCTTAAAACTCAACATTCAGAAAGCTAAGATCATGGCATCTGGTCCCATCACCTCATGGCAAATAGATGGGGAAACAATGGAAACAGTAAGAGACTTAATTTTGGGGGAGCTCCAAAAGCACTACAGATGGTGATTGCAGCCATGAAATTAAAAGATGTTTACTCCTTGGAAGGAAAGTTATGACCAACCTAGACAGCATATTAAAAAGCAGGGACATTACCAACAAAGGTCCATCTAGTCAAAGCTATGATTTTTCCAGTGGTCATGTATGGATGTGAGAGTTGGACTATAAAGAAAGCTGAGTGCAGAATAATTGATGCTTTTGAACTGTGGTGTTGGAGAAGACTCTTGAGAGTCTCTTGGACTACAGGGAGATCCAACCAGTCCATCCTAAAGGAAATCAGTCCTGAATATTCATTGGAAGGACTGATGCTGAAGCTGAAACTCCAATACTCTGGCCACCTGATGTGAAGAAATGACTCATTTGAAAAGATCCTGATGCTGGAAAAGATTGAAGGCAGGAGGAAAGGGAATGACAGAGAATGAGATGTTTGGATGGCTTCACCGACTCAGTGGACATGAGTTTTAGTAAACTCTGGGAGTTGGTGTTGGACAGGGAGGCTTGGTGTGCTACAGTCCATGGGGTCACCAAGAGTCAGACACAACTGAGGGATGGAACTGAAATGATGACTATATTTAACACTGATATGTAGTATATTTAAAAACCGTTTAAAAAGTAGACCCCAGGAATTCTCCTGAAAAGGAAAAAAGTTTTCATGTGTCTTTTTTTATATCACTATGGATGATGGATGTTAACTAAACTTACTGTGGAGATCATTTCACAATGTATGTCAGGCAAATCATTATGCTGTATACTTTAAACTTATTCAGTGCTGTGTGTCAGTTATACCTCAGCAAAACTGGAGAAAGACTCTGGGGAAAAACTCTTTGTAACCCTTAAACGTAATTCTCTGGCTCTCCTCCTCACTCTCAATCTCTAATTATCCATCCATCCACCCATCCATTCATCCACCTATCATGATAATAGCAATCCTGTATGTAACTTATTTATATATATTCCAGGCACTGTTTTGAGCTCTGCATACATTACTTCATTTATTACAACCACCTTATCAGGTAGGCTAGCTGCTGTTGAAACGCACTCTAAATCCTCAGCTTCTTAACACAATAAAAGTTTGTTTTTCATGCAAGTAATAGTTCTCTCAGGTGTTTGGCAGGCAGCCCCCCTCAGTGACTCAGGGACCCAGGCTCCTTCCCTCTGGTAGAGTCCATCACTCCCAATGCCTCCGGGTCCTCTTCGGTACCTTCAGCTAGTGGATGGGGTAAGAAAGAATGTGGAGTATCACCCAGGAATTTTCCCTGGCCCAGGCCTGGAATCAGAGCACATCACTCCCGTTACAATCCATTCACTGAAGAATTCAGTCCCACAGCAGGCCTACCGGGAGGGAGACTGGGCTGGGAATAACAGTCTGGCTGTGTGTGAACAGTGGGCACTGATCTGCTTTGCCAAAGGCCGGCACTAGTGTGTTGTTTTACATAGGAGAAGACCACAGTCTAGAGGGTTAAAAAATTTCCCAAGATTATATCAGAAAATAGTGATGGCGCCAGGATTCAAAGCCAAGCTGTCAGGCCCCAGAGTATATGCCCTTTATCACTACAGCTATGACAGTGCTCCATGGAGGTTAGGGCAGAGTGACAACAAGCCACCCACATATATGAAAACAATTAAAAAGCAACAATGACTCCTAGATCCCCAGAGTGCTCCCATGTTTCTGCTTGCTCTCAATCTGCTGTTTTCTCTGAGTACAGTCACGACTGCCAGAAACCCAGCAAGGATCCCATCCCCCACCCGCCCCCCTCCTGCCACCTCCCCTCCCTGCCAGGTACTTAATAGTCAGGGAGCCAGCTTCAGCAGTCCTCTCATCACAAATGCTTGTCACCAAGAGCATGCTGTCCTCTTAATAAGAAGCCAGCCTGACAGGTGGGTGGTCTGTGGGGAGAGGGGTTCCCCGGAAGGAGGAGAGGCCACATTTAAAGTCACATTAAGACTTTCAAAGTAGTCCTTCTTGATATGCATAGTTTCCATCCAGGGGGCCCTGTTCAGAACATCACAGGCTGTCATCTTATTTTTGGCTCTCTCTGGGGCCAGGGAGGCCCTGGAGAAAGGGCCCTGGAGACCTCGCTTCCACCCTTTTTCTCTGCTGCCCACTGGTGGAACAACTTTAGGAAGTCACTCATTCATGCTCTCTGGGCAAAGTGAGGAGTTAAGATGTGATCAAGACTTCCAGGGGGGATTTAGAACCAAAAATATCCAGCTAAAACTAAGGGGTCCCCTCCCCACAAAATGCACACAGTCACCTAACTCTGCTGGAGCTGACAGACTTCCTTAAGGGTGTTCCTGAACCGCTAGTTAAGATCGGCTGACTCTGGGCACTTTGTAGCTTGCTGAAAGCAGTGAAGGACCGCTCTCCCTTGACTCTGTCGCCTCCTATGAAAGGAAACCTCCCTGGTACCTTCTAGGCTCTGGGGTTGGCCCCCGGGAGGTCTGTGTGGCCCTGTCCAGCCCAGCCCCTCCCCACAAGCCAAGGCCTCTGGTTGCCTGGCAGCAGGCCCCCAGATCTGCTGGCAGACGGCCTTCTTCTTCACCAAGCCTTGTGTAAGAATGAGTCACCGCAGGAGCTTTTCTGATTCACTGGGTGCATTTGTTTGACAAAGGAGGTGTAAGGGGCCTTGTTTCTCTTTGTGGCAGCTAATCTTTAAAAATCATTTGCTTCTTCACTGTCAGGGAAGGGTTTGTGTGGTAAGCAGCCTGTCAGCTGCTCCCCTGGAGATGGAGAGGCCGGCTGCCACAGTCCTGCAGCTGTGCTGGGCACAGGAAGTCCAAGGGCTACTGGTAAAAAGTAAGGGGAACTATAAATACTGTAAAAACTGAGAGCCTCCAAGTTCAAAGGCAGTCCGGATGTTGTCAAGGTCGGGCAGAGGAAGAAAGGGGGCCCAGAGGGAGCCTTTCTGCTTCCTCTGAACATCCGGTATTCCCCCGCCAACCTCCAGGGAGAAGCCAGAACTCCTTAGCACAGCAAATCCTCTGAGCTTGGGCCCCAGAGCACCTTTGCCATCTCAGGAAACTATGGCTCTAGGTGGCTCCCTTTAGTGACGCTGAACATACTCCAGCTTTTCAAGGTACATGCTCTCATCATCGTCAGAGGGTCCTTTTCCTCCTGTCAATCCATCTCAATCCCATCCTTTCTCCAGGCCTGCCTTTATTCCATGTCCACCTGGAAACATACCTAGATCATTAGAATACAAATGTCACTCTCTATTGTGCTAAGTCGCTTTAGTCGTGTCCGACTCTGTGCGACCCTATGGACTGCAGACTGCCAGGCTCCTCTGTCGATGGGATTCTCCAGGCAAGAATACTGGAGTGGGCTGCCACACCTTCCTCCAGGGCATCTTCCCACTCAGGGTTCAAACTCACATCTGTTAACGTCTAACCTGCATTGGCAGGTGGGTTCTTTACCACTAGTGCCACCTGGGAAGCTCACTCTTTATTGAGTGTCTACCATATACAAGCTGCTTTACAAACCTTATCACATTTGATTCTCTCAACAACCTTGCAAGGTAAGGATTATCATCTTATTTTATAAGTAAAATAATTTGAAGCAGTTAATTACATCTCCTAAGGTCATGTCACCAGTAAATGACAGACCAGCCACTCTGGCCCAGTGGCTTTAAAGCCACTGTTATGTTGTCATACCCATGCCTGTATGCAGGCACCCATCTGTCTGCCCGCCCATCCACCCTCCCGTCCACCCATTCAGCTGACCATCTACCATCCTTCTATTTTCTCCCCCGAGCACCTATGTGAAGCAAGGCAGTTCTCTGCCACCTCCAGTATCCTGTGACACTCAGTATCTGCACCCCCCTCCCACAACAGCCCAGCATGATATTAATTCTTTCCTAGGATAGACATTACCTTTCTCACTGCATTGGGATTGCAAAGGACGGGGATCAGGTGTCGTTCATGAAGACTACCACAGCGCTTTGGACACTTTGAATACTTACTAACAACTGGATCATGATTGAATATTTACTCTGCCCTGTTATGGGCAGGCTGTGACGATAAAAGCCATGTTTCCAGATGACCAGGAGCCAGGAGGCCAAGTCTTCAAGTGACCAGGGCCAGGGAAGGCCATTCAAGAAAGGTCAACGGAGGAGAGTCCAGAGCAAGAGTCTCCTGAAACCCAAAAAACCTTAGTTTTATATTCTTTCAAAAATCTTTTGATAGGTATACCCTGCTGTCAAGAAAATCCCAGAGTGAGCATGGAACTTTAGCCTTGAGATTGTAATCACAGGAAAGAGTGCTCTGTTTCCTAGGCAACCATAATTCTTCTTCTTTCCATCCTGCATGCCCCCTTATATAACAATGAAAGCTCTAATGACTGGAATACACATCCAAACTACCCTTCAATAGCATCCTAAAGTGGCATTTTTTAAAGCTCCTGGAGAGCCTGGCCTTGTGTAGCAGAAGGAAGAGGAAACGAGTAAAGCAGCAGTTGTCTAAGCCCAACTCTGTTCCTGTTTACACAGACAGATGGACAACCAAGCGGTCGCCTGACAGCCACTCATGCACGTCCGCACTGCACATCTGTGTGTTGACCGAATGGTGTGGTTCCCACCTGCACCCTTGCCCCCAGACTTGGTGGACTTCTCTCTTCGGTCCTGATCACCCTTCATGCGTTATCTCATTGCATCGTATTATGACCACCTGTTTACTAGAATGCTCCCTCCCCTAGACTGTGAATGTTACCATGTCATCATCACCACTGTCATCATCATCACCTTCAGGGTGATATTAACATCTTTCACTGCACACTGTGTAACAGACGTTGCGTTAACTGCTGTGCGTGCATTATTGAAATTATTAATGATTGCATGGAATCTTAGGGGGAGCTTCCTGGAGATGCCAACCACCAGAAGGCGTGCTCTGGGAACATTTCTGCCACTGCTGGTGAGCCATTCCTCTTAGGGCAAGTATGAGGAACACGCATCTCTCTAAATTAACCCGATTCATTCACCCTGCCTTCATTCTGCTATCTTATATCTCCTTCATTGAGCTCTTGTTTTGACATTGTGTTGCCAGTCTTTACACTTTATTTTTTTTTTGTCTTTATTGTGTTGGTTTTGCCATACAATGACATGAAACCACCATGGGTTTACATATGCTCCCCCTCCAGAACCCCCCTCCCTCCTCCCTCCCGATTCCCTACCCCTGGGACATCTCAGTGCACCAGCCCCGAGCATCAACTCTGGGCTGGCGATTGATTTCACATATGATAATTAACATGTTTCAATGCCATTCTCCCATATCATCCCACCCTTGCCCTCATCCACAGAGTTCACGAGTCTGTTCTATACATCTGCTTTCCTTTTGCTGTCTCGCATGCAGGGTTCTCATTACCATCTTTCTAAATTCCATATATATGCATTAGTATACTGTATTGTTTTTCCTTCTGGCTTACTTCACTCTGGATAATAGGCTCCAGTTCCATCCACCTGAGTAGAACTGATTCAAATGAATTTTTTTTTAATGCTGAGTAATATTCCATTGTGTATATGTACCACTGCTTTCTTATCCATTTGTCAGTTGATGGGCATCTAGGTTGCTTCCATGTCCTGGCTATTGTAAACAATGCAGCGATGAACATTGGGGTACACGTGGCTCTTTCAATTCTGGTTTCCTCGGTGTGTATGCCCAGCAGTGGGATGTCTGGGTCATATGGCAGTTCTATTTGCAGTTTTTTAAGGAATCTCCAAACTGTTTTCCATAGTGGCTGTACTAGTTTGCATTCCCACCAACAGTGTAAGAGAGTTCCCTTTTCTCCACATCCTCTCCAGCATTTATTGCTTGTAGATTTTTGGATGGCAGCCATTCTGACTGGTGTAAAGTGGTACCTCATTGTGGTTTTGATTTGCATTTCTCTGATAATGGGTGATGTTGAGCATCTTTTCATGTGTTTGTTAGCCATTTTTATGTCTTCTTTGGAGAAATGTCTGTTAAGTTCTTTGGCCCACTTTTTGATTGGGTCGTTTATTTTTCTAGAATGGAGCTGCAGGAGTTGCTTGTATATTTTTGAGATTAATTGTTTGTCCATTGCTTCATTGACTATTATTTTCTCCCACTCTGAAGGCTCTCTTTTCACCTTGCTTATAGTTTCCTTTGTTGTGCAGAAGCTTTTAATTTTAATTAGGTCCCATTTGTTTATTCGTGCTTTTATTTCCGATATTCTGGGAGGTGAGTCTTTACACTTTAGTTCAGAAAGCATACCCACTTTATTTCTCGGGGCTGACAATTTCTTTCACATTAAAGGGGGAAAAACAGGATTGGCTAATGTTCCACCAAATAGTTTCTTTTTTAAAAAGTTTTTTTTTTTTTTTTTTTAAATCTTGGAATAAGATATTCCAATTTGTTCTGCTCTTCCTGGTCTGTTCAAAATGTTTTTCAGTAGACCTTCGATCTGAAACCAAGATTTTTTTTTCCCTCACAGATGTCAATGGAAGGTGTTTCTCTAAGGCACGGCAAGTCATCTTCCCGGAGCAGCATCTAGAATCCATCACTCCTCATGCCCTTAATTAAATTTTCAAGTTGGGGCTTACATACCGAGATTCTTTATTCAAGAATACCAAGGGAAACATAAGCAGGCTTCATTTCTTGTTGTAACAATGCCAGTTTTCCATAATCTGACCTTCACTTAACACCAGTGGACCAGAACCTTTCTTCAAAGCAGTGTATATATTTTTATAACCTAGATGCACAAGATGACGACAGAGGATTATCTTCAGTCATTAAAGATGCTGGAACATTCTTTATTACAGATGGAAAAAATAGCCCTGCGGTTAGTTTTGATTCCTGTTTGAAGCTGCCTTGAGCTGTCTTTTGTTGTCACAAGGTGTGGACTCCAACTGTAGGATTATAAGTACCTATGGTCTTTAGGCTCAATATTTAAAAGTAGATTAGATATGTGACTCACACATTCTGTAGAATGTAGAATGTGTGATCATAAAAATGCAAATATACTCACAAGCAAGAAAACTAATTGTATTCTCTTCCCTGAGCACACTGTGTTCATTTTCAAGGAAAACTTATTAACGTCTTGTTTTCAGGATACATGCTATGCTTTATTCCCTCATGATTTTTTTGTTTCAGTTTGCATTACGTTTTTTATTAATTTCAATTGCAGTATAGTTGATTGACAGTGTGTTAGTTTCAGTGTACAGCACAGCGATTCAGTTTTACATATATGTATATTCTTCTTCAGATTCTTAACTCATATAGGTTACTACAAAATATTGAGTATAGTTCTTCCCTGTGCTGTACAATAAGTAGGTCCTTGTTGTTCATCTATTTTATATATAGTAGTGTGTGTATGTTCCATGATTTTTTAAAATTTGTTTTATAAGAAAAAAGTCAATGTTGTTTTTTAATCTACAGATCCTTCTGGAATGTGGATAAATAAACAATCAGTTACATGGACAACTGGCATTGCCACAAGATACCAGTGTCAAATGGAATTTGACGGTAAAGCTTTTGGTCTCCGTTAACCGTATAACACACAATGCTGAATTTAAGACAGAGATACAAAACTGTGCTGGTGATGGAGTCTAACTCCAGTTTTGAGGTTTATCTGATGCCAACCTGCAAGTCCCTCTCATCTTTTCCTGTTTGGCCCCAGGCTGGGAAAATAGAGTAATCCAGCCCAGGTGCAACCTGCTTTGGCACCAGAGGGAAGTTCAAACCATGCGAGGCCCCTGTCTGTATGCAGGAACCCTCACCCAGCGCCACCTTCCACCCATACAGAAAGCCCCCAAGCCAGTCTCATTTCCCTGCTCTTTCAAGCCATTTTTGGACCTCATTGGAAGCCTGCCTTGCATTCCCCAGAAAAACCTCATATGTGAGTAATAAACCTTTTCATATCCTTCTGGTGTGTTTGTGGCATCATCAGTTTTGATGTTGAAGCAAAATTTGGAGGGAGGAGTCCCTCTTCCCTGCAGGGTGATCACAATAATACAGCCGATCCTATGAAAAAGTTTTTCTATATGTCCACCTATTAATAATTACACTTGAAAGCAGAAAACCAAACCTTGGAGAAAAATACTGAAACCTTAATAGTGATTAAGTGGTGATCTCTAAGCAGTAGGATATGGGTATTTTTCTTTCTCTTTGTATTTTTCTATATCTTCTAAAATTCTTGCTATAAAGATATGTAAATAAAAAATAATGTGGCATGCAATGAAGAGTCAAAAGTATGGTGCCTTAAGTAGGAGAAAAGAAAAATGCTCAAATCAAATGCACAGATTAACTTCGCCTGATCCTGAATTACATATACAAAAAGCCCAAATCAAACCTCACATGATCTGGCCTTCTCTCTCTTAAAATGAAGAAGAAGAAGAAGAAAAAGGAAGGATCATTGCAAAAAATTAAATTTCACTTTTTAGGAAAATTTTAATCTAAGCTTTGAAACTATTTGCATGAAAGTCAGCATGAGGAAATTTATTTCTAAAAAAAAAAAGCCTTTCCTCAGGATTCAAAGGCTGAACTGAACTTTTAAACCTGGAATCATTAAAAATGTTAATTAAACAGTATTATTAGTACCCTGTAATATCTTACAGACTTTTACTCTAAGGACAGTAGTAGGTCTTGTTCTGTAAATTTCCTATCAGACACATAGGAGTGGGAAAGAGAAACTGTTGTATGCTCATGATCTCTCTTGGAAGAGGTGTTATTTCCCCCGTCTTAAGAGCCAAGAGACCCATCTGCAAGGTCACATGGCTAGGAAGTGGCAGAGCTCATATTCAGACCTTGACAACTTGACCCAACTCTCTTACCTCTGGATGGTCCCAAAGCAGCCTGATTTCAAGGGGATGAACTAATGATGAGCAGTGGTCTTCAAATCTGAGCCCACACCAGAATCACCTTGTTAAGTCAAGGATTACTAGATGCCACTGCCAGTGATTCAGACTCACTGGGTCTGGGACAGTGCCTGGGAATGCACATTTCTAACAAATTCCTCCTTAGTGACCACACTGAGAACCAGTGGGCGCAAGTAGAACCTGAATTCTGGGACTTGCCAATGAAGAGGGTTCAAGGACTAGGTCTTAGAGCCCTTAAGGAGATGAGCTAATTTATTGGCTACTTAGGGCTTCCCTTGTGGCTTGTCTGGTAAAGAATCCACCTGTAATGCGGGAGACCTGGGTTCAATTCCTGGGTTGGGAAGATCCTCTGGAGAAGGGAAAGGTTATCCATTCCAGTATCCTGGCCTGGAGAATTCCATGGACTGTATAGACCATGGGGTTGCAAAGAGTCAGACATGACTGAGTGACTTTCACCCACTAAGACTGTCAGAGGGTCCCAGTGGCCAGGCTGAAACTTCCAGTCCTGTGGAGGCCAGTCTTCACACAGTGGGCTGTTTCTCCATGATAAGGACTTACTGCTTCTTCCTCTATTCTCTGTTGGTTAATGAGCTACCCTTCAGATGAGGTTTCACTAAGCCAATTACTCACCTACCAGCTAGGAAATTTCTTTTGTTTCCACTGTCCAATGCCCTATATTTCACCAGTGCCCCTGAGGGGATATTGTTAGGCTTGGGGAAGTGACAAGAGAAACCTGTCTACTTAGATTAGTTGTGGGAGACCTGAGGCCCATCTGAGAGGCTGGGTCCAACCCGCAGGATGTGAGGTGGGTATCCGGCCACTTGGTAGCTGGGGCAAGAGCCTAGGGGAGGCTACTGAACCCCCTCCTCTGGGGAATGACGCATTCCATTGGCTATCCTTCAGGGAACAATAAAGATTAATTATGCTTTCAGCAGAAAGAAGAAACCTGCTCCTCCTTTGAGCTACATTAGCTCTGTTAGGTCCCAGAGTGGTTTTCTTTCAACTCTTAGAAACTGGCAGGAAGTTAAAGAGAGTTTCAAGAATCTGGGGGTGGGGGTAAACGTTGTTGCAGAGGGTAAACAGGTTGTGTTCTGATGACGAGTTTTACATGGCATGTGGTAAAATGCCTTGTAAGTAGGGCTTAGAAAAAATGTCAGTGAACAAGTTCCAAATAAAAACCCCAGGATAATCCCAGTTAGAAAGAAGAATGCCCTGCTTGGCTGCATTGGCCCTAGACATCCTGAGGTCTCAGTCTTCCCCTTCCCTTCCCGCCGTTCTTCCTGTCAACCCCAGAGAAACATGAACTAGTTTGCTCTAATGTATAGGTTAATTTGAGGGCCACTGGAGTTTTAAGTAAGCCTCCTGTAGTCTTAGAAACAGGGGCAGTTAAGGTTGTCAGGGCCTTCCTGAGCTGCGGCTTGTCCAGAGGGAAGCCCTTATTCAACCTTTGCCTCACAACCATCCCAGCCCTGACTGCTGGAGGCCAGGGGATCTGAATCAAAACTGGGCCACAGCTGAACCCAGCAGAGGCCCGCCTCACACTCAGCTAGTCCCTTCCAACCTGCTGATGACAGTGCTTGGATCTTGCCAAGGGAGAAAAATATGTAAATTATAAGCTGGAGAGAACGCCGTGTATGTTAAGTCCTGCCAACTACAGTCATCAGACCAAATCTTGCCTGCCGTGCATGCAGCTAGGATGAACCGCAGTCAAGTTCCGTCATGCTGAGTCTCTCAAGCACCCGTCCCTGTGGCCCTTGTTCTGGCTGGAGTTCCTTGGTGTTACGGCCTGAGCTTTTGCAGCTTTGAATTGATCTAAGGCCTGAGTAAGCACACAGCAGGGCGAGCAAGGCCTCAGGGGTTGTGGTAAGCCTACCCAGGGGCGCCTAGGGTGAAATGAAGGGAGAGGCAGGGGAAGACAAGGGAGACAGCCTGTGAAGGCATGGGCAACCAGAAGGAAGTGTGTGCTTGCAAGAGCTCTGCCCTGAAGCCCAAGTGCTGCAGCCCGATGCTGGCTGGCCCACTCAGCCTGGCTAGGCAGAGTGATCTTGCCCAGCTCAGCACCAGGTCTGAAGCAAGTTGGAGGGCCACGGAAGAGCCTGCGGCACCCCACTCCCCTTCTCCCAGAGTTCCTTGTTTTATCTCACTCAGTGATCAGCGGGCCAAGGCTGTGCCTTAGATAAGCTTGCCTTGATCATGTGCTATTTGCATTTATTGGTATTATTGAAAGAAACCCCAGGTAGTTTCATTTTGCTCCAGGAACTCCTTGGACCAGTAACACTTGCCATTTGGGAACTTATTAGAAATAGAGACTCTTAGAATCCCCCACCCAAGATCCTCTGAATCAGCATCGGTTGTTTAAGATGCTTCCATATGATTCCTAGGAGCATTAAGGGCTAAAAGGCTCTGCCATAAGCACTGGTTTTCTAAACTTGGCTTTGCTTTGGGGGTTTTAAAATACAGTATACTGATGTGTGGGCTCTATTCCTAGAGATTCTGACTTGTTAGGAGCTGAGGCCTGGTTATTGGGATTTTTAAATATGTACAAGGCAGGCTTCCCAGGTGGCTCAAGTGGTAAAGAATCCACCCACCAATGCAGGAGAGGCAAGAGACACAGGTTTGATTCCCTGGGTCAGGAAGATTCCCCTGGAGTAGGAAATGGCAAATCGCTCCAGTATTCTTGTTTGGAAAATCCCATGGACAGAGGATCCTGACGGACTGCAGTTCATTGGAGTCACAAAAGAGTTGGACATGACTGAGTGACTGGACATACCTAAGATGATTCTAACATGCAGTCAAATTTGAGAACCACTGACTAAAGTACCCTCAGATTTTTTTCTTAGAGCAGTGTTTCTCAAATTTTAATGGCTCAGGAATTACCAGGGCATCTTGTAGAAATTCAGATTCTCGTCCAGTAGTCCTGAAGCAAGAGAGATTCTGCTGTTCTAATGAGTTTCCAGGTGATGCCAATGCTGCTGGTCCAAGGACCTCACTTGGAGAAGGAAGGTTTTGAGACATATGAGAGTGACCATGGGAAATACAGTCAGTGAAATAAACACAGAGAAAGGCCAATTGTAACATCTGGACCCAAGCAGCAGGGTAGTGTAAAAGGAAGAGCTCAGGATTGAACGCTGAGCAGGCCAGAGGTCTAGTTCTCTTTCTACAAGCTGTGGAAACTTGACAAAATTGCAGAGCCTTTCTGATCATCAGTTTCGTTATCTGAAAAGTGGAGATAAGATGGCCTGTCTAGTAGAACTTCATAAAGATACCAGATGACCTACTTCTCCAGGGTTTCCTGTAGAAGAAAAACCAAAATAAGGAAACAGAACAAATACTAAACACTGTATTTCAAGAAAATTTTCCTGAAATTAAAAACTTTTTTGAAATTAGGTGTTGAAAGAATATAGCACAAACTTCAGATGAACACAAAACAACCAACACCCACATCCTGATTTGTTTGCCTATTTTTCTGTGAATAATTGACAGAGGAGTGCTAAAATGTCTGTGATTTTAAACTTGTCTCTTTCCTTGCACTTCTGTCAGTTTTGCTTCCTATTTTTAGGAACTGTTTTGTGTATAAATGTTCATGACTGTTGCATCTTCTTGATGAATTCACCTTTTGTCCTTATACTAATATTCTTTTCTTGCAAATATGCCCTTTAGAATAATGTCAGTTAATTGAAAGGTCTTCATTTTTATGAATAAATAAAACAGTTGTCTTATTAAATATTAATGACTGTTTGGTCTTTATAAAAAATCTAATCTGACAATCTCTGCCTTTTGATTGAAAGGTTTACATTTACCATTGTAACCTTTATTTTCTTGGCTGTGCTGGGTCTTAGTTGTGGCATGTAGGATCTAGGTCCTCACCAGGGATTGAACCCAGGCCCCCGTGCATTGGGAGCACAGAGTCTTAGCCACTGGACCACCAGAGAAGTCCCTGAATTGTTTACATTTAAATCTTACATTTTAATGTGATTATCGATTTGGCTGAATATTGTGCTATTTTCTCCATCTATGTTTTGTATCTTTTCTACTCCTTTTCCTGGCTTCTTTTGAACTGCATATTTTTATGATTACACTTTATCTCCTTTGGCTTATTAATTATAACTTGGTGATTTATTTTAGTGGTTGCTTTAGGATTTATTGTATACTTCTTTATCATAATATTCCTTCCAGTGATATTCATACCACTCATGCGGAGAACCTTAAACTGTATGTTCACTACATTTCTACCCTACTTGATGTTGTGCTATTGTCATATATTTTACTTCTATATAACCTCATAATTTCTTATTATTCTTGCTTGACATGGATAATTTTAAAACACAGATAAAAGAAAAAAGTGTTATATTAACCTAAATATTATTTTTAGGGTTCTCCATTACTTTGTGTAGATCCAGGTTTCCTTCTAATGTCATTTTTCTTCTGCTTGATTCCGTTTATAACAAAAAGATCCTTTTGTCTGAGTAATTAAAATAATCTCTCCCCAAGCCATGAATAAGGTTGAAACATGAACAGACAAAAGCCCACAGAGGGAGAAGAGAACCAGACTCTCTGGATGGGGGAAACTATAGCTCCCTCACCAAAGCAGAGCAGTGCTAATGCAGAGACAGCCACCGGTGTTGCTGTCTGAAGCAGCCGCTGACTCTCATTAGACCATACCAACCTCAGGCTGCCTGAGGAAGCAGCCGCCCCACCACAGAAAATAGTCTGATACAGAACCGTCACCACTGAGAGGATTCCCTGTTTGCTCTACTCTCCATTGGAATATGAAGCTTCTCAGTCATCACTTACTTACCTAAACTTTCTTTACTTATTCTGACCTAATTCCCACCAATCCTTCATTCTTTCTCCCTCTTCTGCCTCTAAAATTCCCATTGCCCTGTGAAATCAAGAAGCTCTTGTAATTTTAAACCTCCTCTCTGAATGTATTCACCTCCTAACAAAAAGCAAGCTATTTCCTGGAGACGTGGTTTCTATGCAGCCCTCTCAAATGGATTATTTCTATTCTCTCAGGCCCAAAGTACTTCCACACCAGCCTTACTCCTCAATGCTAGTTGAGTTTTACTCCCCCTTCCTTCTTGCAACCCCCTTCTGCTCCTCTGAGACTCACGCCATCTGATTATGACACTCTTCTTCCTCCATGGTAGAGTCACTAATTGGTAGTCTCTGGGTCTTTCTTCCTCATTCTCAGTAAAATGAACTTACAGTTCAGTTTTCTTTTTATCTCTACCCATGTCATCTTTGTCAATTTCAACATGTAGGCTGATTGATTCATCCAGTATCACAGACTCCTGGTTTCTTGACTTTCCATATATTTAATGATGTATTCTTTTTTGGTATCAATTAAATTGGCACAATCTCCAAAATTTCAAATGTAAATATCTCATTTGGCTACAAAGATCATCCTTCCAAGCTACTTGTTGAAGTACCCTTTCTTCAAAAGTGCTTTTACTTTTTTGTTGTGACTTTCAGTCCATTCACCTCTCTTAATCCATACTTATTATCAACTCCTCCTTACCTCTCATTTCTTTTCTAGTTTATATTCCATGACCCATTTTTATAGTTTCTGCCTTGCAAACCTTGACTTCTTTACCCTATTGAGTGAAGTTCAGTAAGTAGCACACTTCTTCCTGCCTGAGTTCTGAATAGTTAGATAAAATCTAGGCAATAAAAGCAGATGAAGATGGTGCATCATCTTTCTCACTGATAAAGTTAATTCCAAGTAACGTGACTTAGTTTTGCCACAAGGATAGGTTTTTCAAAACTGTGTCTTGGACCTGTCTGCCCAGCGATGAACTGAACAACCGCAGTTACTCCCCTTGCCCCACTTCCTCCCATTCCACGGTATCCAAACTTTCTAAAGCTAGGGCACAGAGGAACAGTAAAGAATATATATTTGCTCTGGGCTGCTGGATCCCCAAAGAAAGGTGAGAGAAAGGGGTTGGCTTTATTTACATGGCCACTCGTTGATCCCAACCTCATCGATAATATAATTCACTCCTCTTCATGAGAAGAGGGAGTGAGGGGTGTTACACCAGTGAACTCCCTCTACAGGGAAACAAACGTTAGGATTTGGCAATGCATATCCCTCGAAACCTCTATTACATGTGCCTTATAAAAGTCCAACTTTGGTGAATCTTTTCCCTGTCAGCACCAGAGTGGTAGAACGTAGTCTTCAAAATACTTCACAAATTTTATCTCTTTTGACTATTATAAAAATCACAAGAGGAATTGGACAGGTAGAATCATAGATCTTATAGGTAAGAGAATTCAAGCAATGTGGCCTTATTGTCAGTAGGTAACAGTCAATATGATAAATCCAATTCATCTGAGAGGAGGTGGACTAGGTTTCTGTTGTTGCTGTAATAAATTACCACACACTTAGAGGCTTAGAATAACACAAATTGATTACTGTTCTGAGAGTCAGAAGTCCTAAAATCAAGGTGTCAACAGGGCTGAGTTCCTTCTATAGGCTCTAAGGGTGAATCATCTCCTTGCCTTATGCAGCTACTAGAGACCACTCGCTGGAAAAGGCAATGGCACCCCCGCCAGTGCTCTTGCCTAGAGAATCCCAGGGATGGGGAGCCCGGTGGGCTGCCGTCTACGGGGATGGCCCCTTCCTCCATTCTCAGAACCAATAGCTAAGCATCTTCAAACCCTTCTCTGACTCTGAGACTCCTGCCTGCCTTCCTCTTTCCCTTATAAGGACCCTTATTACACTGAGTTCACCAGATAATCCAGAATAAGAGCTCATCTCAAATTCCTTAAGTTACTCGTACAAGCAAAGTGCCTTTTGTCATGTAAGGTAGCAGATTCACAGGATTCAGGGACTGGGACATGAAAATCTTTGCGGGACCATTGTTCTCATAGGAGGGATAGTACCATTACTTCAGAAAAGAGGTGTTAGTATTCTAGTTCCATAAGAAGCAGTCTCTTACTACATTTATTGCTGAGAAAGCAAACACACAAATACATATAAACATTGAGAACTCAGAATAGTCTCATGTTCTGAGTAAGCATTTAATGTTTATTGAATAAATATATGCATATCACATACCTAAGAAAAAAGTTTTAGGGACAAAGAATAGTAGAAGTAACATGAAATGATTATGTAATTAACATAACAAAGACATTAATACCTGGGGCCAATTGCTTAAGAATTTGAAGAAGCCATTTGGATTATCAGCAACACAAAACTTTGAGCAAAATTATCTTGACTTTGTATGTCTTCCCACCTCATACTGAATCTATTTCACTCCTTTCCATTATTTTATCCCTAAATTGGTCAAACTAGTAAATTGACATATATTGAAAATATTTGTTGCATTTATTTGAGAAAGAAGTATATTTAATTTAAAATTAGATGAGCTGCAGCACTTCTGTATTCTGTTGCAGGTTCTAGTCAGTGAACAAAGGAAGAAAAATAATTAAAAAACACAGATTTGAAAAAAATGTAAAAGCATCTTTATTTATAGATGACATTGTATACATAGAAAAGCCTAGGACAGCTACAAAAAGAGATACTAGAAGTGGTAAATTTAGCAAGATCTCAGGATACAAGGTAAATATTTAAAAAGCAATTGTATTTCTATATATTAATAAACCATTGGAAATTGAAATTAAAAATATCATTTACAATAGCATAAAAAGTAAAATAATTTTAACAAAATATGTGTAAGAACTCTATATGGAGAGCTATAAAATACTGCTGAGTGAAACTAAACAAGACCTAAAGAAAATGAAGACACAGCCCATGTTCATGGATCGGTAGACTCAATATTGAGTTGTTAAGATAC
Organism: Antilocapra americana; assembly: GCA_007570785.1. Lineage (NCBI taxonomy): Eukaryota > Metazoa > Chordata > Mammalia > Artiodactyla > Antilocapridae > Antilocapra > Antilocapra americana. The sequence continues at coordinate 24,672,125 of ML662436.1, forward strand.
CAATTGTCCCCAAACCTATCTATAGATTTAATGCTATCTCAATATAAAAAAACAATTCCAGCAGCCTTTTTTGGTACAAATGGAAAAGCTAATTCCAAGAGTTATTTAGAAATCCAAATAACTTAAAATAGCCAAAATAGTTTTGACATAGGTGAGCAAAATTAGAGAACTTATACTACTTGATTTCAACATTTACTCTAAAGCTACAAAAATCAAGACAGTGTGATGTTGGAATAAGTATAGACATAAATCCATGGAACAGAGTAGAGAGCACAGAAATAAGCCCATAGATAATACAGTCAATTGATTTTATACAGAGGTATGGATGTAAAGGGATAGTTTCTTTAGCAAATGGTGCTGGAAAAAATTGTGTATCCGTATGCAAAATGTGATCCTCAACCTTTAATTTGTACCATACATGAAAGTTAACTGAAAAAAAAAAAGAATCAAAGGCTTAAATGTAAGGGCTAAAACTATAAAGTTTCTAGAAACAAACATAGGAGAAAAAATTGTGACCTTGAATTATACAAAGATTTTGTAGATGGGAGACAAAAAATATGAACCATAAAAAAAATGGATACACTGATTCAACAAAATTAAAACTTTTGCTGTTTAAAAGATGGTTAAAATGAAAAGACAAGGCACAGGCTGAGAGAAAATTTTACATAACAGAAGTAAGTGTAAACAGAATAAAGAATTCTTACAAGTTCAGGTAACTGATTAAAAGCTGGCAAAAGATTTAGACACACTGCGAAAGAGTATTATAAATGGCACATGAGCATAAAAAGGTGCTCAGCATCCTAAGTAACTAGAGAAATGCAAATTAAAACCACCTATTAGAATGACTAACATGATCATGTCAAGTGTTGGTGAAGATTTGGTGCAACTGGAGCTCTTATACACTATTAGCAATGTAAAATGGTAGAACCACGTCAGGAAAAATTTGGAAGTTTCTTATGAAGTTCAACTTATGTTTACATGTGACTCAGCAATTCTACCCCCAGGTATTTACCCAAAAGAAATGAAGATATTCCATGTAAAGGCCTGCACACAAATGTTTGTAGAAGCTGTATCTATAATACACCAAAACACGAGAACATGGAGATCACTAACCATGATGGGTAAACAAATTGTACGAAATCCTACCAAGTCAAAAGAAGGAATGGAAAACTAATCAAGCAACAACATGGATGAATCTCAGAACATCATGTTAAGCAAATGCTGTCAGACACAAAAGTGTACATATGCATGATTCCATTTATATGAAACTTGAAAAAGACCATTCTAACATTTAGGAGCAGAGCAGAGCATATCAATGGTTGTTTGGAGTGAATGTGCATATGGAAGATCGGATGGGAAGGAGCATAAAGAGAATTGTTCCAGGTGATGGATGTTCTGTAACTTGACTGTAGTGGTGGTGATGTGAATATATACATTTGTCATATTTTACAGAATTGTATAATTAAAATGCATACATTTTGTTGTACACAATTGTATCTTAATAAAGTTGATTTAAATGAAAAAGCTTGAGTGAGCCTAAGAGTTTACATTTTTTTCTCTCAAAATACTCCTTCTTGGATTTTCACAGGCAACTCCACAAATCAACTTACTAGGTAAAATAACTGAGTGACACTGGAACAAGCAAGTTATTACTCTGAACTAAGCAATTTTCCTCATCAGTAAAATGAGTGAATTAGGTTGGATGATTTCATTTGTTCATTCAGTAAGCATTTACTAAAGCCCACTATGGACAAGCACTGTGCCAGGTTCTAGAGATATAAAGCTGAAAAAGGAACCAGCTTTTCCCCTTAAGGAACAGAATGAGTCTAGTGGAAAAGAAAGACAAGCTAACATATGATTAGGATATTGCTTATGTATAATTATGGTATGAGGAGAACTCATAAGAGAAGCAGTCTTCCCTGATGATGTTAAACCTGAGTTGGGTTTTGAGGTACAAGTAAGAATTAGGTAGAGACGACGAGGCATTCCAAGCAAAGAGTGTGGTGTGGGCAAAGAGCCAGAGGTGAGAGAGACACAGCATGTGTTTAAGGTACTGCAGGTAGCTTAGTAGGTCTGGAACACAGAATTCATCCTTGTAAACTCACGGAGTGCCTTGACTGAAAAAAAGTTCTAAAAGATTCCTCTAGGTTAACCAGCATGCAGATAGGAGTCCTGTACCAAATAGTGATACTCATGTTGTAGAGGATCTCCTAAAAGGTAAAATAACTACACTGTCAGTTAGGATCCTTTTTATGGCAAAGATAATATTTTGGCTCATGTAACAAAACAGTCCAGGGGTAGACTGGTGGAGTATGACCTGGGAATTAATAAGGTCAACAGAGCAGCTTCTCACTCTTTGTATTCTTAGGCCACAGCAGCTCCAGATCTTATATTGTCTTTTTTTCATATCCAGTTTCCCTGAGAGATTAAACTAAAGCCTCATAATCAAGTTTCACCAATTTTGCACAACCTCAGACTTTGCACTGGATCCCTCTAGCCAGAGGGATTATATATACTGATGGTTTAGCCAGGACCCAGAGGCCCTGGAAGCGGGAGTCAGCCTCATCTGAAGTGCATGGAGGAACAAGAAGATCTCCGGATAAAAATTAGAGTCTCTGTAGAAGAAGGGAGACTATGTGTCCTGAGGAGGAACTAACAGATTCCAACAATTTTTAGAACAAGGCAGGGAGTACAAACACATGGTCAGATTTCTTCTTTCATAGTCCATTCCTAGGACTAGTCAATGAAAACTGACTTCAGAATAAAAGGATGTGAGACAACATATACGCAAAAAACTATCACTACTCTAAGCACCGTATTACTAAATGAGAAGTTTTGTGAGAACAAAGAAAAGGGTGTAATTAATTCCAGTTTACAGGCTCAAGGGTATCTTTACAACAGAGGAGAGTTTTTTAGTGGGGCCTTGAAAAATGGAGGTCCACTGGCAAAGATAAAGTACGTGGCCATAGCTGGTTGAGGGGCAGCATATAATCTGGTGAGGGTGAAGCACAGGATAATGGACTAGTGTGAGAACACAGGAATGGAAAGATCGAGCTGTGGCGAATTCCCCCCACTCTGCTGCAGAGCCTGAATTTTATCCTTCAGGCAATAGGGTGTTGTTTAATTTTTAAGCATGTAAGTGACACAATCGAACCTGTATTTAGAGAGCTGTAGGAACAGATTAGATACTTCCTGAGACTGAGAAGAAGGAGATAAGTATTGGGGAATAAAGCTAAATTGTGAAGTGGAAGGCTGAGGGAGTTCAAGCTTAATGCTCTCTGTTTTCTCTATGAAATAGGTAGAGAGAGGATGTGTTAAATGTAAGGGGGTACTATGCAGTTAAGACACTCTGGAAATTTCAATTAGCCAGAAGGTTGCATTACCAAAACATTCTGATCAAAAAGGTTATTCAGTAAACTCTTCTATAATTAAAGTCACACACACTACATTAATAGGTGAACTGAAATCCAGAAGAGCCCAATACAATCCATTAGGCTATTTCGCCCCAAGTGAGAACGCCACAATGTAATTATCACTGGTCACTCAGAACCTTGTGATCACTGGCAGAGCCTATGTGAGGCAGAGTCGGGTTGGTAGGAGATGGCGTGGGAGGACTCTGAAGGGAGGAGGCAAAGAGAAGCAGCAAGAGGAGTGCAGCGAGAGACGGAGTGGGCAGGGCAACCTGTCTCCCGCGCAGTACTCCAACAAGCAGCCAGGAGCAGCATGTGGCTGAGAGGGTACGTGTGGCAGCCTATCAGGTTTGGCTTTCGGATTCAGATTCAGAACTGCAGGCTAGAGCCACCCCTTCTAAATGAAAGGATCTGCTATGCCATGTTCATTACATTTTTTTTTCTTATAGATATAAGGTCTCAAACTATCAAATGAAGTCACACAAATGCTAATGAAGTTGGGCACTCTTCACATATTATTTTCTACACTTGACCTTAAACTGTCATATGGAAAATCAATTATTGAGAACCTCTTATATTTGTTTGGTGCTTTGTAGTAGTATAATAATAATAAAAAATAACTTTCAAATATATTTTCTCATTTGGTTTTACTCAACCTGTCAGGTAAACAGAGCAAATATAAAACTTCCGGTTGCCTGTCTTGTCTCCCATATCCCACAGCCAAATTACAGATGTAAGAGATTAAATTATCTAGGGATTTAAAGCTGGGACAAGAACTCTCCAGTCAAATGTCTCTCCTACTAGATTACTACATTGCTTTGTTTAAAACAGCTTATGAATATTCTCTTAAAGAAAGAAACCAAAGGTAGGTGTGTCTGTACACATCTGACCTTAATCGTTCAGAACTCTCTTCCTGACTGTCACAGGTGTGTGCTTGTCCTTGTGATGAAAGTGCATTTGTGTACAGAGAATGGCAAAGCATATGATCATAACCGTATTGCCTTCAAAGGTATAAAGTGGAGCTTATTGAGAATCAATTACTGAATAAATGGTTATTTGCTTCTTCTAGTCATTATTTAGTCCTCAAAAGTCAACAAGTACCTGATGAATAAAAGCATTTATATAGAATTTCAAATTAATAACTAGTAGTTATATAAAATTCCACCACACTTGTGGTGTTGTGCTAAACTTCATACCTTTCCTAAAATATACTCTCTAAATGAAAGACTCAGGAAACAGATTTGGATAAAACTTTATACAATTCTAGACATTTAGTAAGACTAGCAATATATTGATTCAGAATTTTATTGAAATGATTAGAATTTTGAATTTGAGTATAAAATTGAAAGACAGTGATTTTTGGACTTCTTCCCCCCACAATCTATCATTCCATATTACAGAAATGCTAACTTTTTAAGAAGTAATATAAAATAAGACCCTCCACTTATAATAGGACCAAAATAAGATTGATGCCATGAACAATGTCTTCAGTCCCTACTTCTGGTCTCTCTCAGCTGCTCTGCCCTAGACATAAATCTTGTTAAACCAAGCTTCAGCCAAAGTGCACATGGTTTTGATTTTTCATTCCCTTCATTGAGTTCTTGAGTGACCCCTTTGGATACTTCCGAAGTAAGAGAAGTTAGCAATACACCTCAGCAGTGTCAAGTCTTCTAACCAAGAGATGGAAAGTTGAGAAATTTGAAGGGATCATTCCATAACTTTCTTTTTTTCAGAAAGTGATGACTAAAACACTGTCAGGTGCAAACAACTGTAATTGACCTTCTCCAAGAGAGACCTTTAAGGGAGAAATAAAAGGGAGAGAGACCTGGAAGACCTCTGATGAGAGACAAGTTGTTAAAAACACCAAATGTATTTGCATTCCTACTAAAAAGCACTATCTTTTTCAAGTCTTCTCACATCTTACCCCACCCCTGCTTTGAGTGAAGAGCAATTTATAAGACAAAATGATTCATTATCTAGAGACAAATTTACAAACTGACATAAGAGAACTGTCCCAGAGGCTACATTACCTATTCAAGTTTATTACAATATCTTTAGTTCTTATTGCATATATAGTTACATGCCTTTTACAAATCAGGATTATCTATATAGTATGCTCGATTTAGCAGAAGTTATGTCTATTGCTTCTCTCTTGAAAATCAACAGCATGCAGTGCAATACATGGTGTGCAGAGTTATTGTTTCAAAAAGTGAAAAACTACTTAGGTTTAACTGAGAAGGGAACATGATCTTTATTGGCTTATATGCAAAGTTTAATTTTGGTTTTATGCAGAGTTTGCATAGTACATGATTACTTTCTAATGAAAAACTAGATGTATTGTCAGTGACCTTGCAGAAGATCAGGTGACAGTAGCAAACAGAAAAATCTGAAGAAGAGGCATAACTTTTAAAGTAGAAAGGTCAGCAAGAACTGCCTGAAACAAAAACAAAAGGAAAGATTAGTATCGGCATTCTGATCAGCAAAGTGAAGCCTCTGAAATAAACACAGAAAAACCAGTACAATGCACTTCTGACATCAACAGACTCTAAGTGTTTCAGATTGGTCCCAAATCTGAAGCTACAACCTTCTTTGTCTTTTCTGAACATCTTAATGTTAGAACGTGTGCAAAATGCTCAAACGTGCAGTAGGAAATAACCTGGACTTCAGCCTTGAGCTTTCTTCAAATATACAAGGTAGCATGAGTTTATAAGAGGTCTGACATTTCAACTTGCTTCTATAAATAAACATACATTATGAATCCTAGTCTTGTTATACTAGTGTAAGGAGTAACTGACTTTAGGAAATCATTTTAAGAAGGAATTAATGTTTATTCAGTTGCGAGATGCATAAACATCCTCTTCCCTTTAAACAAAAAATGTAGGCAGCTATTTTAAGGATAAAATTGCCTTTCTATGAGAGATAACAAATAGAGTGATATTGTAAGTCACTACTTAATTGAGCCATGTTTCAGGTATAAGTTATACTATTGAAAAGAAACCAGCTTTAATAATTAACTCACTACTAAAAATAACCAAAAACTGTGTATCTTTACTGTATCAACCAAATGTATGCTCTTTAATTTTTTCAACTAGTGTGTCTTTGTTCTATGAGCATAACACATGGATGTGAACAATTATAAGAAAATGCAACACAAGCCTCAATAGTTTCTATCAAAATTACTAGGTATCTTGTTTCCCATAAAAGTTATAATGGTTTCTCATAATAACCTTGCTTATTACCCCTTCACAAGAACATTGTTATCAAGTAATTAAGGAATTCTGAATATTTAATATTACTTAGCTTAAAACTTCTAGGCATTACTCAAGTTAAAAAATTAGGCTGTGAGTAATGTGTGTCCTATGCATTGGAGACTGAAGTACCCGAGCCTGGCAATCTCTCAGAAACTATTTCCATCCCATCTCAGTGAAACTTATCCTTACTTCAGCTGCAGCCAGTGATGTCACCTCCATCAGGTTCACTGCTCGGAAAGCAAACACAGCAGCTGCCAGGACTGGAAAAGAATGAACACTATTTTAACTGCTGGCCTACTCATCAGCCTGACAAATTTACTGGTATACCCAAAACCCACAATGAGAACTCAGACCTAGTGCTTAACACAACTGCATTCAGTTAAGGTCTGGTGAGGAACAGAAATTTTCTTCTCTGGAGATCAGTATCTGAGGGCATTTCATTTTCTTTGGAAAAAATTAAAATTTTAGTGATCTTTAAAAAGCCATTTTATAAATTGTTTCTTTCGTACCTACGCTTCAATTATAACAGTTTTTAAATGGTAGATATAATGACTGCCTTATGAAGATTTATTTTGATGCAGGTGTTTCTTATTGATGCAATGGAAAGGCTTCTGAAAAGTTACATGTAGACTGAATTTTTAAATATATCAGATAATGTTTCATAAGTATCAACATATTATCTATATAAAAATGCAGCAACAAGTATGTCTTTCTTTAAAAATGTTGTTATATACTTTGTTATTTATTGACTTCCTTAGAGTGTCATAAATGGGTAAGTCTGGGGATTGATCCTGACATTTACATTAAGGTTGGTTATAGGAAAAGAGAAGTTGAAACTGAAAAAAAAATAAACCAAACCATTATAGAGTATCTTGAAGGTCAATAATATATACTGAGTAGAAAACATATAGATTTTTGTTCCCATTAGTCATATGCATATGAAAAGAGAGTAATGCTGATATGCATTATGTCTTATTATATAATCTCCCATAAAACCTCACGAAGGGGAATGAGTCATCATGAACAATGGAAGGACCCACGTAAGAGGTTCTGGCAACTCTGATAAGGAAACAGTAGTGCCTGGAGGTGACTTGACTTCTCCCTATTTTGCTCATCACCATAGTGGTAGTAGTGCATTCCCTACCCAACAAGTCCTTGAAGTTTAGGAAATGAATGGTAAGGAATCTTTAAAATTATTTGGAAGACTGGTTCCTAAGTATATTGCATAGATAATGCAAATAATTGTTAAAAATACATTTCTACTATGGAAATAATAATCATAAGAGCAGTTAATTCTCATATCAACTCTATGTATTTATTACTATTGTTAGCCCCACTTTACTAACATAGAAACCGAGGCACTGTGAGTTTGGATTACATATTCAGAGTCATACAGGTAGAAAATAATAGAGAGAAAACTCAACTCTGGTCCCAGAGCCCAAGCATTTAACCGCTGTGTGATGAAATTTTTGAGGCTGAAGGTAAGCAGTAATGACTCATCCCTGACATGGAAATCGGTGTGCTTTCCTAAGAACTGTCTTCATTTCTGACCCTCACAATGGTTTTCCCTTGGGATAAACCATAATGTAGAAGAGTATAAAAAAGAATGTATATTCATGTATAACTGGTCACTTCGTTGTACAGTAGAAATTAACACAACACTGTAAATCAACAATACTTTAATTTTAAAAAATAATGGTTTGCCAGAGATGGCCTGAGGATAGTGCATGGTGATCCATGCTCTGGACCACCTGGTAGGTGGCTGTTCCTGGGAGTAGATGTCAGGATCCAGGCTTCTTAATTACCCCAGGTAGAGGCAGAGTGACTGGGAAGAACAGGTAATTTTTGAGGGGACAACAGATTTTGGAAAGCTTGTCAAAAAAGCATTAGAACTAGTTAGGAAAATTCTGGAGGAATGGTTGTGGTAAAATGAATAAATTTATTTAAAAAGTCAAGTCAGCTGGAATTGTTTAATATATAAAGAGGGATATAAGAGATCTGGAACAAAGAATTTACCTTTTAATTGCGAATGGTGAAAACTTAAGTACTTTAAAGTACTTGAGCTTCCATTTTTACAAGAATATCCAAGAAAACCATTTCTGTGAACCAGCAACTTCTTTATAGTTTTCTAATATCTAGAATCATATTTGACAATGGAGACATTTTATAAGCTAAGGGATGTGGTCACTATTTCCTTTTTTGTGTGTAATTTAATGGAGTTGGTGAAAGCTTGACAGGATGGTCAAATTTTCTGCTGTAGCAGGAAAGAGTTTTACATGCTGGGAAATAGTTTTTCCAAAGGTAGACAAGAGGGAGAATAAAAGAGTAGTTACTAATTAACTTCAGCATCCAAAATGCTTATGTGCTCATAACCTTTATTTATCTTGGTGTCACATCACAGAAGTTCCTTTCTGTCTACTTCATGTTTGGTTTGCCCAGCCCTTCCACAGAGCAGGATTATTTCCCAAGGAGAAAAGCTCTATACTTTGGGATATTTTCAACTGAATTCATGCTTTATATGAAATATAGAAACTCAAATACTTACTTTTGGTCTTTTAAATTGTTCTCATTAATTTTAAGCAACTCTATCATGAACATTAAGGTACCCATGCTTTAAACTGTTCTTCAAAAGGCCCGAATAAGTTCACAGTTGAAACCAGTAATATTTACTAAAATATTTCTAAAGATTATATAAACTCACTTGAGCAAAAAAGTTGGTCCCAAAATATTCTGTTCCAATATACTCAGATGAAAAAAATGTATAAAATGATCAAAACTAACTTACATACATGCGTGCATGCACGCTCAGTCATGTCTGACTTTTTACGACCGCGTGGAGTGCAGCCCACCAGGCTCCTCTGTCCATAGAGTTTTCCAGGCATCTACATGCAATTATTTGCCTTATGTCTCTTTATCTGAATTCCATGGAAGGAATTCCCATCAGTCTAATTTCATTTCTAGATGTTCTAGAATTCTTCCCTGTTGGTTTTTTAAAGAACACTCTGAGAAAGTGAATGGATGCAACAGTGTGGATTGTCTTTCTACCTATGTATCAACAACTTATTAACTTATTAACAACTTATTAAGCATGCAGCAGTGTGCTGGCTTAGAGCAAATGCAGCATTCAACATTCATTTCTCTTTCACTTCAGTTTGCTGAGGGCATGATAAGTCACAGAAAGGGAGACTTTAAATTGGAAGAGGTTTTGAGGTCTTCTAATTTAACATTTCTTTCATGATAGAAAATCTCTTAATCCTTCAGATAACAATTAAAAAGCCCATTCTACTTTTGAAAAGTCCTAATTATTAGAAAGTACTTTCTAATACTTAGTCCATTTCTTTAACATGCTCTAATATCTTTTTGAAGTGATACAAAAAGTTACATATTAATACAATACTCTTCAAAATTTATGAACATCCAGAAGAATTATTTGGTGGAAAATCTTAATATCCTGTTACCCAAGAAAAGTTAGCAAAAAACAAGACTTCTTAGCCTGGAAAATAGAAGACTTTGGGGAAAGAAGGGGTGGGAGAGTAGAAAAAACATGATGATGATCCTGGTGCAACAGTAGTACATTTTAACAGATATGATATTATCCAGAAATGAAATAGGCCACTTAGTAAGACAGGGATTACCCAACACTGAATGTTCAAACACAGGATAAATATTACCTGCCAGAAATATTTAAAAGAAGCTATATTTGATGATCTCTAGGAGTCCTTCCATCTCTAGATGGTATGTATCACAGCCATTCTGCCAAAAGAGGTGATGACAGACCATTTTTTTTCCCCTAACTCGTATTTGTATTGGCTTTAAAAACAATTGAGAAGGAAGGATACTGGGAGTTATTAAAAACTTTGGTAAATGATAACGCTGATTACACCAGGGGCAACAGTTATCTTCATGGCACTTTATTATTATGCTAGCTTTCCTTTCAGAAATACCACCTAATTACTCTAAATCTCTCAGCACTCAAAACTATCTTAATATGGTACCTAGAGAATCTTTTCCAGGAAAAGGGTCTTCAATTAAGCATTATTTCCATATGGCCAGAGAGGTGACTTTACAATGCTGTCACTGGGTAAAGAAATAAAGGCTCTCACACCTTAAATAATTTGCTCGGTATTCCACAATCATTGAAGGCTGGAACCAGCACTCCGGCAACTTTTCAGCTCTCCACCCATGTGAAAACCCTGTAATATTTATTTGAATTCCCTGATAATCCTGGTGATAGAAACAATTGAATCTATTTAACATGAAGAGAAGGAAAATAATATAATAAGAAATCTGTGCTGTACGTGTTATACAGTTGCCCTCTGTGTATATCTGTTGTAAGAACTGCTTACTTATTAAATAAGAGATGAGTCTGTGGCTTTCTGAAAAAATGTTGAATTTTTTTGACTTAAGAGAACAAGTAAAAGGGGAAACTTTCATGTATTACTCACAGACAGAGATTTCAACTATGCAGGGAGGCTCAGTCTTGGTTTGGCTTTTAGGCTGAGGAAGGGCACAGAACAGAATTACAAGATAATCAGAGGAGTCAGGAGAAGAATGGAAGCAGACCTACACTCCGCTGCACAAACCTGAACTGAGACTGAACAAACCCCCTGGCTGGACTAGAAGCAGGAGAGGGGAAATCGACGTTCCTGGAAGCAATGAAGAAAGACTAGGAATAGACTGGGGATGGGCAGTTCCACAGGCGTATTTAGATTACAGAACATCAGTCCTTGTCTTCTAAGGCAGATAAACCGACTAAATGTTCATGAATTAGAAATGGCAGACAACTGGAGATTCCAATTACAATTATAGATGGTAAATGTTAGAAAGAAAAGAAAGGCTTTACTATAGAAACAGCATGTGTTTTATAAACAAGCACTTACTCTTACCAGCAAGAATTTCCAGAGAGTTGTATCCTAGGATTCTGTCCCACAAAAGCAAGAGTTGATCTGTAGCTAAATATCCAGAGAAAGCTCGAACCATCCATTTAAATGATATGCGAAGTCTATAAACAAAGAAAACCAAGATATTTTACCAGTGGAATTATTTCTCATCAAAAAGCAATTATCATAAGATCTCAATGAGTTACAATGACAGTAACTCCTGTGTGGGTTTTAAAAATCACAGTCATTTAAAACTCAAGCATTCTACACATATACAATGGAATACTACTTAGCCTTAAAAAAGAAATAAAATAATGACATTTGCAGCAATATTATTAGAGATTACTATACTAAGTGAATTAAGTCAGAAAGAGAAAGATAAATACCATATTATATCACTTATATGTAGAATCTAAAATATGAATCTTAAATGAACTTATCTATGAAACAGAAACAGACTCATAGATTTAGAGAACAGACTTGTGGTTGCCAAGGCCACCAGAAGGATGGACTGGAGTTCAGGATTAGCAGATGCAAACTATTATATATTGAATGTATAAACAATAAGGTCTTGCTGTATAGCAAAGGAAACTATATTCAATATCCTGTGATAAATCATAATGAGAGAGAATATGAAAAAGAATATATATATGTATAATTCAATCACTTTGCCATACAGTAGAAATTACCACAACATTGTATATTAACTATACTTCAATAAAATAAATTTTAAAAAACTCAAGTACTCTATTAACAACTGTAAAAATTCAGTTGAGGAACCCTGAGTTCTCAAATTAGTGGTCTCAAAAGTATTAAGAGAGATTTATATTCCCAAGCCCTACTTTATGTTGTAGGTCATTCTTTAGAAAACTCACTTCTACATTTTGTTTTTCAGGGTGTGTACTAATTAGCTATCAATGAGGTGATCTTATAGTCTTAACAGTTTCAGGCAAGCCAAGATTATTTGAATTTTTATTCACGATACTTAAATACTTATAGCTGCATATTTTTCCAACTGAATAAATTATATTCCTAGATTTCACTCAAATGGCTACTAAGGATACAAAAAAGACAAGGAAAAATAGTTTTAAAGCTACAAGGGGCTTCTCAGGTGATGCTAATGGTAAAGAACCCATTTGCCAACGTAGGAAACATAAGAGACATGAGTTTGATCCCTGGATTGGGCAGATCCCCTGGAGAAGGAAATGGCAACCCACTGCAGTATTCTTGCCTGGAGAATCCCATGGACAGAGAAGCCTGGGGGGCTACAGTCCATGGGGTTGCAAAGAGTCAGACACAACTGAAGCAACTTAGCAAAAGAAAAAGAAAATAGAAAAGCTATGAGGGAACTTAGAAATAGATTTCTGATTTCAATCCTTTTGTTTTGAAAAGGAGATCATCAGAACTCTGAAAGATCAACCAAAAAAATTCAATTAAATTCTATTTTGTGAAAAAAAAAAATCCCAAGAAGTATGAGATCCTACTGTTTCATAACAAGGTTATGTTACAATAATCTTTTATCTCTAGAATCAGGAAACAAATCTGGCTTTGGTGCCTGAAGAGATAAAATACTCTCTCATATTTCTCTACTATTAGCAATTCAATATCACTTGACTGCCCCTGAGAGGTTTTAGCCAAATTCTTTGTTAAAATTGTCATAATATTATATAAATATCGGTATTTTTTCTTAAAAGAGAAAATGGGATCCAGAGATTGCCTTTGTTGATGTCATATTAATTTTCCTAAGATTGAAAAAGGACCCCCAAGTTTCAGAAATTCCTCAATATTATATAACTATTGCTCTAATATAACAAAGTACATGTAGGCAGTAGTATTATAAGTCAAGTTTCTTGGTTGGTTTTAGAATATCAGTTTATATATGCAAAAAAACTTTTGGCCAGTGAATGTTTTAAATTTTAAAAGTTCACTAATCCCCTGGCATGCCATTAGGACTCCATACTTCCACTACAGGGACCTGGGTTCGATCCCTGGGCTGAGAACTAAGATCCCACAAGGCATGCAGCACAACCCAAAACAAAACAAATTAACTTTTAAGTCTAAACTATTAACTTCAAGTAGTTTCATTTTATGGATCTCTCATTGCTCTTATTAGACCAACAGTAACCCATACCATGCCTCCCTGCTCCCTAGTATATCTAGCACAGAATCAGTTTCTTAGAAATTAAGCTTATTGAGGTATAATTTACATATAGTGGAATTTGCTTTTATTAGTGTACAATTCTGAGTTTTGTTAAAACCAAATAGAAATTTTAGAACTAAAAAATACAAAAACAATAACAACAACAAGGCAACCCTCACTGGATGAATCCAACAGCAAAATGGAAATAAACAATGAGAGAGCCAGTGAATTTAAGTATAACTCAATAGAAAGTGTCCAATCTGAACAACAGAATAAAAATAACTGAAAATAAAATGAAAAGAGCTTTAGAAACCTGTGGGATTAGATCAAAAGTTTTAATATTTGTGTTCCAGAAGAAAAGATGAACGTGAGTGGTACAGAAAAAAATTATTTGAAGAAATAACTGTTGAGGGAAAATGGATACACGTATATGTATGGCTGAGTCCCTTCACTGGTCACCTGAAATTACCACAACACTGTTAACTGGATATACCCTAATACAAAATAAAAAGTTTAAAGTTTGGGGGAAAAAAAAGATGAAACCTAAAAAGAGAAATAATGGTTGAAAACTTCCTAAATTTGACAAAAGAAATAATCCTCAAATTCAAGATGTTCAACAAACCCTGAACAGGATAAACCCAAGAAATCCATGTCCAGATATATCATAAACTGTTGAGAAACAAAGACAAAGACCTTGAAAGCAGTCAGAGAAAAACAATAATTGATATTATTTCTCCCTGAAATGTCTGGATGAATTTGCCTGTGAAGCCCTCCAGGCCTGGAGTTTATTTGAAAATAGAATGTGATAAATTAAAGATGTATATTGTAAATCCTGCATAAAGTATTTTTTAATTAGGGCATGTACATTTTTTAGCACTAATGCTATGGGATTTCCCAGGCAAGAATATTGGAGTGTGTTGCCATCTCCTCCAGGGGATCTTCCTGACCCAGGGGTCAAACCCATGTCTCCTGTGTCTCTTGCACTGCAGGCAAATTCTTAACCTGCTGAGCCATCAGGGAAGCCCAAGGCACTTCATAGCCTGAATGCTTGTGTCCCTACCCCTACCTCAAATTCATTGAAACTACCTGCAATGTGATAGCATTAGGAAAGAGATGTGGCCCTTGGAAGTTAATTAGGATTAGATAAAGTTATGAAGTAGGTTCTCATGATTGGGATTAGTGACTTCATAGTCATGCGACAGCTTGTTTTTCCTCTCCGTTCTCCATCACATGAAGATACAGTAAGTCAGCAGTCTGCAACCTAGAAGAAGGTCCTCTCTGGAACTTGACCATACTAGCAACTTGATCTTAGATTTCTAGTCTCCAGAACTGTGAGAAATAAATTTCTGTTGTTTATAAGCCATACAGTTTATAGTAATATGTTGTACCCAGACTGCACTAGGACAGACATTATCAAAAAATATTTTTTAAAAGGTGTAAAGAATAACTCAATACTGGAGATAAAAATGGAATAAAAAATATTTAAAAGCAGGCAGGAAAAGAGGAAAAAAAAAGAAAAAAGAGCACAAGGAACAAACAAAAAAGTCTATCAAAATAGCAAATAGTATCAACTGTTATTATTTTAACCCAATATCAATTACATTAAATATAAATGGAATAAACACACCAATTAAAGGTAAACTGCCACAAGGAAAGACTTAAATATACTTTTCATAGGAAAGCCACCTGAAAAGTAGAGACATTGATAACTAATACACTAAAAGTAGGACAGAAAAGAATGCACTATACAAATTCTATTAAAAAGAAAGCTGGAACGGCCATATCAGACATAGTTCAGTCGTGCCCAACTCTTTGTGACCCCATGGGCTGTATGTAGTCCACGGACTTCTCCAGGCCATAATACTGGAGTGGGTAGCCTTTCCCTTCTCCAGGGGATCTTCCCAACCCAGGGATTGAACCCAGGTCTCCTGCATTACAGGCAGATTCTTTACCAGCTGAGTCACAAAGGAAGCCCGAGAGGTAGACATCAGTACACTAAAGATAATACAGTAAAGATAATACACTAAAAGTAGAAGGACAGAAAAGAATACACTATATGAATTTTAAAAAAAGAAAGCTGGAATGGCTATATCAGACATAGATTTATTACTAGGAAAAGACATTACATAATGATAAACAGGTCAATTCTCCTAAAAGCAGTGTCAAATACATGAAATAAATACATATATATATATATAGCAATGTAGAAACAAAAAGACAAATTCACAGTTATAACTTGAGACTCTAACACTTCTTCTCAATAACCAACAGAAATAGTAGACAGAAAGTTAATAGTGAGAAGTCTTCAACATTATTAAAAAAAGCTTGACTTTATTACCACTTATAGACATTCTGCTCAGTGCTAGCAGAAAATGAATTCTTTTCAAGTATACAATAAAGATTCATCAAGGTAGCTCATATTCTGGGTCATAAAACAAACTACAACAAAATTTAAAAGAACTAAAATCTTAAGAAGCACGCTGTCTAACTGTAATAGAATTAAAATAGAAGTCAATAACAGAAAGATATCACATTTTTTCAAATATTTGGAAATTAAACAATGTACTTTTATATCAACTATGGTCAAACAGGAAGTCACAAGAGAAATTAAGAAACATTTTGATTGAATGAAAGTGGAAACATAAAATATCAAAATTTGTTGAGTGGAGGTAAAGCAATGCTTTGAGGGAAATTTATAACATCACTGTTGCTTATATTAGGAAAGAAATATCTGAAATCAGTTCTCTAAATTTCACCTTAAGCAAGCAGAAAGATGAAGAAAAAACAAATAAAAGAGGAAAAATCAATGAAACTGAAAATAGAAAAACAGAAAATCAATGAAACCGAAACTGATTTTTTTCAAAGAATAAAATAAATAAGCCCCTGACCAGAATAATCAAGAAACACAAGATACAAATATCAATCTCAGGAATGAGAAAGATAGTGTCACTCTGATTTTAAAGATAGTAAAAGGCTAATTAAGAATAATTATGGAATATTATGAATAATTTATGTCCATACATATGATAACTTAGATAAAATGCACAAAGTACTCAAGTAGAAGGAGATATCCTGAAAAGTCCTATATCTAGTAAAAAAATTAAATTCTAAATTAAAACTTTCTAATAGCATTAGTTTTAATTCATGGAAGTCTTTTAATAATTGATTTCTAGCCTGACAACTGAATTTTTATACTTTCCTTTCATTAGAATTTTTATGTTTACCATAATTTATTGAAGTAAATTTGTTCCTTTTAAAGATTAAACTATATGACTAGACTAGGAAAATATCAGGATTTTAGTTCTAACAGTAAACTAAATGTCTAGTAAAGAAAAGCATAGATATATACAAATATTTATTTCACAATAATGAAAAATGAGGTCAGTTTACCACAAGAAAAATATACATGTGTGATATATTTCTGCCACAATTTTGTTTTATAATAATAATTATTAACAGAATTCTATTTTTTATTGGCTATAAAAGAAAGATTGTCAGGTATTATCAATAAAGATAGGAGGTACACAGAGAGGAAGACAATAACAAAACACTGATAAATCATTTGGAAATTTCTGTTGCCATGGACATTGTTCATTGAAAAAGAGAAAAAGGAACCAACAATAATGAGGTTCACAGGTACCTGACCTATTCACTGATAACTCATACTGGGATATTTACTGATAACTCATACTGAGATAAATGAACAAAAATTCAAACTTTTGGAAGGAAAAATCACAGTGTACAACCATTAGTAGATAGTTAATTTAGTTTTCATGTAATGAAAGATAGCAAACTTCAACCGATCTGGCTTTCAAAGTTGTCTTCTGATAAATCTGGCCTAAACTGACGATTTTAGTATTATCATATTTCTCAGGTAGTATTTGTTTCCACAGATTTTTACTTCAGTTTGGTTACCATCTTCCACTATGAACAGGAATTAGTTCTCTGGTGATTCTTGTACCAAGCACAAAAATCCAAGCAAATAAGAATTTATCAGGATTTTGGTAAGTCTTCCAAGAATTTTTGGCACAATGCTGAGTTATAATTTTCTACTTGATAATCATTGTTTTATTGGGGAAAATGTTAATTTCTCTGAAAAAAAGCACTGCATCTTTGATGATTAAAAAGAGCCTTCTGATGTCGATCTATTCTTCAATTAGGAGAGAAAAATACTCACGGTTGAGCCCCAATTTCTCGCAGATGATAAAAGAGTTGTGGGAGATAAGTTTGCAGAAGAGTTTCAAACAGCAGACAGAGTGACACAATACCCTGGATACAATAAGTCACAAGAGAAATGCATAACTTAGTATTTAAAAATGAACTCTGCCATCAAATTACTCAAATAGAAATGAGAAAAAGATTCTCAATATCAGTATTGTTTAAGAGCCAAAGACAGGAAATGCACCAATTATCTCTAAAACATTAAAAAGAAGTTTTTTTTTTCTATTAATACTCAGTCTTATAAATATGCTAAGGAGCCTCCTTTTTAACAACAAGAGGCTCCTTGCATAAGCTGGCATATAGTAATGTTCAGAATTCAAGAAAAACATCATTTTCTAGAAAGCCTGCTACTCTGTAAGTCATACATTTTCACTTAGGCTCAGCAAAATTAGTTTTTTCTGGATGCAGTCCAATTTCCAGGTATTTCTCTAGCGCTGTAGCCACACCCTTCAGTTTCTTCCTCCATATGTTCCTTTCTTTCAGCTGCCTCACCCATCAGGGAAAATATTTCCTGCTTTTTTTCACTCTTTCATTGGAAACCATCCCCAGGGAAAGATTGACTGCTTGAAATTTCTGTCAGGAAGTCATCAAATAAGAATGTTTGATTACTGAGTATAAGGATGGTTTTTTTAAAAAACTTGAAATCTACTTTTTTAAAAAGGGCATTGTAGAGTACAGAGCAGATGAGTTTTCAAGTGCATTAATTACTTGACAACTCTGAATAAAGTCTTTCTTGCAGTTCAGCATTCCTCAGGAAGTTCTAATCCTCTTTTTGAGTTTCTAAAGAAGTAAGGCTGTCGTGGTTCTAAACAGTTCTGTCTGGCCACAAGCCAGAAAAGGAGATGACTGCCTGTAAGTCTTTATTTCACTGAATAAAGAAAGGGCAGAGTCAGGGCTATCCCAATCAGTCAGCTGGAAGAGGACAGCTTAGGGTCAGCATGGAGGCACAGAAGGAAAAGCCAGAGTTTTAAAAAATAAAAAAAAAATTTTTTTAAAGTCTGAAGTGTGAAAATAAAACATGAGAGTAAGAAATCTGATGCTAAGTATGACTTATTAGAAAAGAGAATTATTAATATATTTTTGGTTATTCTAGATTAAACATTATTGTAATATAGTCACTAAATCAAGTTATCTCAGAGAGAAGAGACCCATGATAATTTGGTAGCACTTCATTTGCTCATCTGTGACATCCTGGATTTCTGTTATTTGCCAACTGTCATCACCAATGTTTGAGAGCAACACTAGAGACAGAGGAAGCTGGACTAGGAATACACAGGATTAAAATGGGGAGGAGGTATGATGAACTGCTCTTTAGTAGCAGTGTGAAAATCTTCTCTTTCAGGACACTAGGTAGCCCTCACACATTCCAATTTTAATGTTTCTTTGGGAGTGTCAGTCAAGTTACTCCCAAGCAGATCAAAGCAGGCCCAAAGACAGAAAAAGTATAACCGAAATAAATACTTGTTTTTACTCAGGTTAAGGGGGGTAGAAGTGGGGAGGGAAGATACGATAAAAGATGGACCAAAGTAAAACAGATATGAATATTCAATTTCCAATATGCTTCTCCTTGAATTTCTTGTTAAGGCCAAGGAGTCATTTATTGAATAAACACAAAGAAACTATCTAGTTTGATAAAGGATAATTAGTCAAACATGATACTGAAAAATAAGGGACATCTTATTAACAAAGATGATGATGATGATGATCATAATGATAATAAAAACAACAGCCATCTATTTACTGAACACCTGCCACGAGCCAAGTACTACCAAAGTGCTTCATACTCTTCTTTACAGCACCACAGAAACTCAGCATTAACCTCATTTCAGAGAGGAGGAAACCAGTGTTCAAAGAAGTAGCCATCTTTGTCAAAGAAAACAATACACACATTGCTATGTTTATTCTTTCAATATATAAAAGATAATTTAAATGCAAGTGATAAAGGACTTTTCTTGTCATTATTACTAAAACTATTTAAGTATCAATTTATTCTTTCATTTTTTCCATAGGAAATTGATGCTTGACAATTTGTTTTTCTTAAGATAAAAAAGAACAAATCAGAGTCTGGTTTGATTCAATTTTTTATGAACTTACAGAAGGATGAGAAGAGATGGAATGAAGCCTGAAGAAAAAACGCACATACATCTCACGGAATATCTGATACAGTTTGGAAGGTTCATGGTATAGAAAACAAAGTGGTGCAACTGAAAGAACAAAAAAAAATTAATTGATAATATTGCAGATCTACTATAATTGAAAAAATTAGTTCACAAAACATAAAGAATAAATAAATATTTTATAGTAGTAATATTCATTCACACACAAGTTTAAAATCATATATATTCTTTTTTCATGTTGAAAAGGGAATATATGCACATGTAAAAACTGTCATTAAAATTTTTTTTAAATGGAGTAAATTATAAAATGTTTCATAATCCTAAAAGTAGAATAACACAATGGAACCATATAAGGGTATTAAAAATTCAAAGTAACTTTTAAAAATTACATAAAATCTCCTTTTTTTAATTGAAATAATAAGAAAGTGACATCCAGGCAATTCATTTTTGCTTTGTCCCCCAAAGAATCTTTCAAAATTTTTAATTTTTGACATCAGGTAAGTAAAATATAAGATGATTTATGACTAGCTTTTAGAAAGTTGGTCTTCAATTGATGGAGTTTGAAAATTAAAATTCTGATTAACAGGCTATTTGTCAACATTGGCATATCCCAATATGTTTCTAGACAGTTTTCATAGGCTTAAAGTAAAACAACTCTACGAATTTATTTACCTAATGAATTTTTTGTGTGTGTTTGTGATAACAATCTCTAGTTCTCTAATGAATTTGAATTAAGTTTTCTTTTGTACTGTTTGTGGCAGTTAAGCACAGGTAGGTCAGCTCAACCAGAGAGCCCACATCTGAATGTCAGAAAGTCAGATTTCAAAATCAGATGCCAACCTGACAATACAATTATTTCATCTGTGAATAGGCAGGAGTCAATGATATATTTTGTACCCCGAGAATTGTTAGAAAATTTAAACTTCCTGACATCATTAACTGTTCTCTAAATCACTCAAGTACACCTTTTAAAAATTATTTATTTGAAAAATGCTTGCAGTTGGGATTATTAAAATAAAAGGATTAAAGGGCTTACATTTTATTATTAGAGGTAAAAATTTATATTCTTAACCTTGCTAGGTTTTCTATTTTAAATTCCTCACATATTTATAAAAGAGAAATATGCTGGAACCTCACTATAACAACATGTATTATGTTATGAAATTTTGGTGGCTCAAGAGAATAAAGCCAAGGGAAGCATAATGCAAAATTCCTAGACACTCTGAATCCTTTTCATTGTATGCTGGTTTTAAAAGTTTTATGTCATTCACCATGATGGTCTGATGCCGAACACTTGAGGGTTTTTTTTTTTTTTACAAAGAAAAGTGTTAATTTATTGCTGATTCTTTTTTACAAAGGTAAACTTTATATTTCTGTTTAGTCTAAAGGTTGGGGAGGAGGAATAGTTGGGACAAGATCTTCAACAAGTTCATATGTAATGCAGATAAATGAAAAATTAAATAGCATTAAGGCAGAGAGTGTTCTCCCTCTTGCTCATCTTCGTGATGCTTCCCGCATTCCTCATTCAAAGACACGTGAGACAGAAAGGTGCTCAGGGCTCTCAAACCTGCACACGTGTTTGTCATGTGTGCTTCAGGATGACCACAAGCTTCACTGTAACTGTTGCTCTGCATATCAGCCAGTCGGAAGAAATCATGAGCTTACTCGGTGTTGTCCTTCCCTTTGCATTTTTTCTGATTTAGTATTTTTTAAAAAGACTTACGGGAATTAGTTTAGGAATTTTTACAGCTATTAAAACTAAATATCAGTGTGTATTTCTAATTTCTACTGAATTAGAAAATGGTAAACCATAGAACCATTTTCATGGTATGTTTACTTTGACAAGCAATTATCATCTCAGCAAAATTTTCATTGGACATATAAACAAATACCAAAACCGATGTTTAAAAAGTTCACAATAACATTGTTGAGTGTGTGGGTGATGCAATACAAAGTGTGAGGTTCATGTTTAAATTTTCTAAAGTGCAATAAAAACAGTGAGTATTTTAAAGCCTAACTTACCATACATTGAAAATCCATGAAAAGGGATTACACCTAAAAAAAAAAAAAGTTATTTCTTTTCAATTCGTATACCCATTGAATTATTTATTAGGTAAATTTTAGGGGGGTAAAACCAAAAATAGAGAGCTTTCATAGTTATGCTTCAACTTTGTTCATGAATGTCAGAAAGACTTAGTGATGGTAACCAACAAAATGATGTGCTTTTTAATAGCTTTAGAGAAGTAATCAAGAGGTTTTCAATACATATCCGGTGAACTTTCTATTGATAAAGCTGAAAACTACGACTATGAATATATGTGTTACAAAAACAGGCCAAAGCAGATCACAGAACCAAGTTTAAGAACTAACTAATAGTCTCAGAAAATCAATAGATTAAATCCTTCTTGAAACAACTTCAACTTGTATATTAGATTTGATTTGTTAAAAGATAAGTGAGCATTTCAAGGTACCTCTTGAATAGATATATTCCCTTTAAACTTACTAAAAGTTACATCATAGGATATGATTTGGAAAAAAAACATTGGTAGGAATGTGGTACAAATTCAGTGTAATCTTTGGCAAGAATTATACAAAAGAACACATCCGTTTAAAAGAAATACTTCTAGCCTGACTGAGTGTGCTAAACATCTTGTCACATTCTAAGTGAAAAATTAGAACTTGGACAGCTCAAGTTCAAAACAGAAGTTCTGTAATATATACAGCACCATATATCTAACACGGTACCCGATCAGGCTGCAAACACAGAAGAAAAATGAGTTTACTATTTTGAAAAATAGTACGGAAATGCTTTATTCATCTGACACTTTCAGAGGCAAAAACATGGTGTTGGCAGAGCCTTTAGAGGTCATCTAGAGTAAGTTCTAACAAATGATTGTTCAGTCTAAGTCTAAAACACATTCAGCAATAGGGGACACATTAATTCCCATTGAAACCAGTTAAAATTTTGAACAGGTTTAATTTAGGGGGAGTTATTTCTCATACAGAGTCAAACTCTGGCTCCTAGTAATCTCCACTTACTACTCCTAGTTCTGACCACAAAGCTCACATGGAACAAGCCTAACTTAGCTTCTATGAAAACTTCCAGAAACATCGGAGGACACCGACTGTTCTTTCCCCCACTCCCAACACCTATCACCACCAGGCTGGGGTTTCTGTATGTGTGTTTTTGTTTTTCTTGTTGTTGTTCTGAGACTTTATAAGTTCCTTTAGCAGTCCCCCAGATGAAGTGGTCCTGAATAGTTTCTCTATTCTATTCTTCTCTGGACAAACTATAGTTCACCACAGTCAAAGTGAGGTGCCGAAAGCCTTCGAGCATTTTTCTTCCCTTCACACCCCAGAGCTGAAGCATAGCACACTTGTGCAGTTGTTTCTGACATACATAAGGGCTGTATTCTTACATCTATTACGTTTCCTCTTTGGTGAACCATTCCAATGAGACAATCCTGGATCCTCATCGTGTCATCTAATGTATTCTCTCTTCTTCCTGGATGTGCGTTGCTGGCAAGTTTGATAAACGCACTATCTATGTCCTCAACTAGAGCATCAAAAATACTGAACAAGATAGAGGACAGGACTTCTCACTAGAGGCTTCCTTCCACACTGACAGTAATGCACTGATCAACACCCTACTGAGGCACACTAAGAGCACAGACCAGGGGTCAGACAGACTTGGTTGGGTTCATATAGCTCTATCACTTAAGAACATCGTGTGCCTTGCTTCTTAACTCCCCTGATTCTCAATTTCCTCATCTTGTAAACCAGAGACCGTACTAGAACTACATAAATGACTAAATGAGAGATGATGACTACAGTTTGGGCTTCCCAGGTGGCTCAGTGGGTAAAGAATCCATCTGCAATGCAGGAGATACAGGAGATGAGGTTTCAATCCCCAGGTTGGAAAGATCCCCTGGAGAAGCGCATGGCAACCCACTCCAGTATTTTTGTCTGGAGAATTCCCATGGACAGAGGAGCCTGGTGGGCTACAGTCCATGGGGTCGCAAAGTGTCGGAAACGACTGAAGCTAGTGAGTACATGTGCATATACAACTATAGCTTAGCCATTCATAAATATACAGCTTAGACTCTTAATAAAAGGCAATTGTTGATATTATTATTCACAAATTAACTCATATTTCTATGATGATTCTAGAAGTAATTTTATCAAAAAAAGAGTATGAAGAAAACAAAATATTACTCTGAACTAGTATGCCAGGCCAACCACTTTTAAAATTTTGTGCAGCATCACTCAAACTTCATAAGCTATAATTCTCAGGATCTACCTTTTCCCATTTTCCCCTTGTCTTCCATAACACAACACAGATTCATGCTGTTCAACTCTGTCTGAATCCCATCATGTTTATCTTTTTCCTTATTTATCTCTATGTAATTAGCTGTCCTGTTCTCTCAGAAGTGTCCTACTCTTCAAGTGCTTCACACCCAACTGCAGAATTTATTTCCCCCCATGCTGAGGCTGAAGCCAGTGAAATAAATTCTCTTGCTTATCTGTTCTTTACCTCAAAGGTTTTGCACACGTTTCATCTCTTTTTTCATTTCCCTTTAGGAAGTCTTCAGAGGGAGACGTCTCCTTTCCCTTTTTCAGAGCTATCATCTTCACCTTTGTTCTTAATCCTGTTTCCTTCACTTTTTCTCACAGAAGTTAAGGTCAGATCTATGGCTTGTCTATGTGTGGTCTGTGGGCTAAGAATGGATTTTACATTTTTGAAAGATTATTTTAGAAAACAATAAAGAGTATTAAGAAGTAGAGACTGTTTGTGGCCAGAAAAATTTTAAATATTTACTATTTGGCTCTTTATAGGAAAAGTTTGCCAACCTCTGCTTTGGAATCCTGTCCCACCGATTTTCCTCCCCACTCTTTTATGTTCATCATTTAACAAATACATACCGAGTTTCTACTATATGCCTGACGCTGCTCTGCGATCTGGAGCTTCCTTTTTATCAAGGGCAGGAAAGTCATGATGAAGTGAGAGCACATATGTCAGGCAGTGATGAGAGCCATGACGAGGAGTAACGGAGGCACGGGGGCGGAGAGGCCACGGCCAAGGGAGGGAGGCGGCCTTAAGAGGCACTGAAGCTCTGGGGGTGAGAGTCACCTGGCAAGGGGTGACCCAGAGGCCCTGGGCTTCGTGTGGTGACTGCCATGACCTGGGATAAGTTTCCTGAGGAGGATGGCCCGAAGGCAGGGAGTGGAAAGGGGTGGCTAGGTCTTATGGACCTACTCCTCTCTTCAGTCTCTATTTTCACTGCAACCTTTCAGCCAAAGACATTATAAATACCTTCACTAATAACAAGAAGAAGAAGAGAAGGAGGACTTGTCCATTGTTTTCCTAGACCTTACATTCCTGTCAAACAAATGTCTAATCTCTCTCCTCTTGAAGTCAAGCTTAATTTTAAAAACATGATCTGAATTAACATCCTTTACTTCCTCATTGTGTATCCCCAATTCCTTATAATCTGGTTTCCACTCTTCTCACCCCAACTCCTGATTGCTAACGTCTCTTCTGTGTGTGCGGCCTGGCCCCAGCAACTGCAAGTCCCTTCTCTAGATTGAGCCCACCAGGCCCTGTGCAGATCAGGCTCCCTGCCTCAGAAGCTTCTGCTGCTCAGTTTTTGGTTTTGTTTTGTTGTCTTTTGGGCTAGTTCTCTCTTCTGTGCACTTCTTAAATACGGCTACTTTCCAAGACTCTGTCATACTTGTTTTCTCTTTCCTTCCACTGGCATTCTCCTTATTAACCCGTAATTCAAACAGTAAAAGTACAGTTTCCTGCGCCTCCTTCTGGACTGTCTAGTTCTGTAAACAACTCCTTGCCTCCCTAGGCTTCAAGGAAGAACGCTTTGCTTTCTAGTCCTCTCTCAGCCCTTATACCTAAATGTGACTGTGTTCCTTTCTTGTCCCTTTATGATACAGAAGGCTTAACTCTTCAGGATTTGTCCACTGTCTAACATGGCTTCATTTTTCTTCCCTAACGAGCACAATTCCAATCCTGCCAAACTGACTGCCACCCTTTCAGCTTCTGGACCTTAGGAAAAGGGCTGTAAATGCTCCTCTACACTTGCAGCCACGTCCCAGCCCCACCCCTTAGAGATCTTAAACCATACTCCTTCTAAAAGACCCCCCTGACAGACTCCTACTTTCCATCCCCAGTCACTCACTAACCAGGACTCCTGTATCAGCTGATTCACCCTGACTGACTGAGGCGCCCCCTGTCCTCTGTGTGCCTAGACAACCCTGCACAATGCCGACTCCATTTCCTACCTGTGCGTACTTAGGTTGCTTATTTCTCCTTTTTCCTTATCCAGGACTGTTCTTAGACCAAGGCAGGGGGACTTGGAGTGAGAGGCCTGTATGGCCCTCCTCTGACTATACCCCTTGCCCAGAATTCATGTCCCTCCTTTCAGACCACAATTCAGGTACCCAAGACTCTGAAATCTCCAGCCCAAAGGCCCTTAGCCAGCTTCCAGGGTCTGCACAGCCCCTTGAGTGGAGCTACTCTTCTGATGGATGCTGTCCTTAGGATGGAGAGGTAGTCAGAGGGTGGTCATTTGTGGAGGATGTGAACAGAGCTTGGACCTGTCCGTTCAGGTATGGGATAGAGCCACGGTAAGAGGTGGGAGGGAGATACCACAAGCTAGGGGCTTCTGAGGAGTCTCAAGAACTCTGAATTCGAAACTCGCCTCCCAGATTGTTATAAAGTTATGTTTTTCAAGACAAGAAAACCAAGTGGAATTTACTTAGCAGTTTATTAGCTTGACTTACAACATCTGAAAATCTAGACTTATAGTAGGTGGGCTTCCAGTTGTACTGGGCTTCCCTGATAGCTCAGTTGGTAAAGAATCCACCTGCAATTCAGGAGACCCCGGTTCAATTCCTGGGTCGGGAAGATCTGCTGGAGAAGGGATAGGCTACCCACTCCAGTATTCTTGGGCTTCCCTTGTGGCTCAGCTGGTAAAGAATCCGCCTGCAATGCAGGAGACGTGGGTCGATCCCTGGGTTGGGAAGATCCCCTGGAGAAGGGAAAAGCTACCCACTCCAGTATTCTGGCCTGGAGAATTCCATGGACTGTGCAGCCCATGGGTTGCAGAGTCAGACACAACTGAGTGACTTTCACTTTCACTTTCCAATTGTACTCATGGCCTGAACCCTCCAAGTTAGGAACAGACTTTCCTTTATCTGCAAAATGAGGACAATACCAATGAGCCTGTAAAGATTAAATAAGAGGATGTATGTTATATGCCTAGTACAACACTTGATGCAAAGTCAGAACTTAACAAATTATGTTTTTGTTCTCTTATACTATATTACAACTACTTTTATTTTTCTCTCTTCCAATGTAATAAATCACTTGAGTACAAAAACTACTCCTTATTTATCTCTATCCCCAGAGGCAAGCTTAATGCCCAAAATATTAAAGGTATTCATTCAGTGTTTGTGGAATGAATATATGAAGTCTCAGAGAATCTACCTCTACTGTTTTTCAATTGTTCACTTCCTTCCAACTGCCAGGACTGATTTCAGGCTCTGATGAACTCTTACCTCTAGTTTATAAGAGCCTCCACCCTTTCCCAAAACTCTCTGCCTTCCAACAAACTTTTGTAATGGTTCAGGTTATCTTCTAAAATGTTGATGAGACCATGAAAAAGACCTCTACATCCATCGAGGGTTTTCCCCTGACCATTCATCCACACACCAAATATTTGCTGAGTTTCTCCTCACCCAATTAACGAATGTTTAAAAACCTACTCTGTAGCCTCTGGAGAAATTAAACTGAATATAACATTTTTTCTATTTATGGAATTCACATTCTAGCCTTATAATACAGGCTAACTGTCTACAGAGTGAAATTCAAAAACTTTAATCTGGTCTTAACCACTCATGATGGCAGTCTGAGGTATATCTGCCTCTCCTTTGTCATTCTGATTCTGTACCTACTGTGGTACAGCCATGCTAGATTACTCATCATCAGAACACATCATGCATTTTCATACTTTGGTAGCTTTGAACTTAGTAATTCTGTACAATGAATTGTGTTAATGTCTATCAAAACCTTGCTAAGGATAAGTATAACCTCAGAAAAACATACCACAATCTCTTAATCCTAATTAAATGTTGATTCTTTTGCAAAAATTCTTATGGCACTTTGTTCATATTTCCATCACTATAATTTCACTGTATTTTGTGTTATAATTAACTGTTTAACAGATTGTTCCAGAGGGCCGTAAATACATTTTATTCACCTTTTATGTATTTTATGGTGCCACAAACATGGTTAATAATGAATATATTTTTGCTGAATGCTGCTGCTGCTGCTAAGTCACTCAGTCGTGTCTGACTCTGTGTGACCCCATAGACAGCAGCCCACCAGGCTCCTCTGTCCCTAGGATTCTCCAGGCAAGAATACTGGAGTGGGTTGCCATTTCCTTCTCCAATGCATGCATGCATGCTAAGTTGCTTTAGTTGTGTCCGACTCTGTGAGACCCCATGGGCATCTGCCCACCAGGCTCCTCTGTCCACAGGCTTCTCCAGGCAAGAATACTGGAGTGGGTTGCCATTTCCTTCTCCCTTGCTGAATGAGTGAAGGGTAGATGAATAAGTAAATGATGAATAAAGAAGGAGCAAGAAATTTATTGGTCTCTAGTTTGGGAGATGAGGATTCCATTGTGGGCTTATCAAACTAGCTGGATAACTTTAGGAAAGTCATCAAACCTCATGAGCTTCAGTAATTAGTTGTAATTAAAAGGGACTAACTGGAAGGCCTGATGTCAATGGAAGGACTGATGCTGAAGCTGAAGCTCCAATACTTAGGCCACCTGAAGCAAAGAGCCACCTCACTGGAAAATACCCTGATGCTGGGAAAGATTGAGGGGAGAATAAGGGGATGACAGAAGTTGGATGGCATCACTGACTCCATGGACATGAGTTTGAGCAAGCTTTGGGAGACAGTGGAAGGACAGAGAAGCCTGGTGGGCTGTAGTCCACAGAGTCACAAAGAGTCAAATCAGACTTAGCGACTGAATAACGAAAAAAGGGACTAAGATTGTCTCTGAAATATCATCAAACTCTAGAATTCTACATTTAACAATTATGTCTAGGGCAAATACAGAAAAATCTGTGCGATCTGAAGAAAACTGAACATATGAGGATCATACCATGAGAATGGTAAAATTCTTTACCAACTTAAAGGTCTTTTAAGGACTTCCCTATAGCTCAGATGGTGAAAAAATATGCCTGCAATGCAGAAGACCCAGATTCAATCCCTGGGTCAGGAAGATCCTCTGGAGAAGGGAATGGCAATCCATTCCAGTATTCTTGCCTGGAGAATTCCATGGACAGAGGAGACTGGCAGGCTATAATCTGTGGGGTCGAAAAGAGTCGGACACAACTAGGCGAGTAACACTACTACCCCTACTACTAAAGGTCTTTTTCTTTCTAA
The DNA here is from genome assembly GCA_007570785.1 of Antilocapra americana. Classification (NCBI taxonomy): domain Eukaryota; kingdom Metazoa; phylum Chordata; class Mammalia; order Artiodactyla; family Antilocapridae; genus Antilocapra; species Antilocapra americana. The sequence continues at coordinate 24,701,613 of ML662436.1, forward strand.
AAACAAAAAATTGAAAACCAGATTAGATACATGCTGAAGGTCAATATTCTCAATGGCACTATAGTCACCAGCTTTAGTTCAAGGGAACACTTAGGAGGGCCCAAAGACGATTTTTCTTCTTTAATCTCTCCTTCCGTTTATATCTTTGGTTAAGTCTCTTTTTTCTCTTGTGAACACCCATCTTTTTCTATCTTCCCTAAATGCAGCTTTATTTTAGTTCCTTTACTGATTATAAACTTTTAACAAATAATTTTAAAAGTTCATCTTCATCTAATCATGTTAATATGTGAAAGAAAAACAAAGCAGGAAAAATAAGTTTATAAACAGAAGGCATATTTTGATACCTTACAGAAATAGAAATATGCATTATATCCTTCTAAAAACTAAATATCATACAGTATACTAATGCATATATATGGAATTTAGAAAGATGGTAACAATAACCCTATATATGATAAGATAGCAAAAGAGACACAGATGTATAGAACAGTCTTGGATTCTATGGGAGAAGACGAGAGTGGGATGATTTGCGAGAATAGCATTGAAGCATGTATATTATGATATGTGAAACAGATTGCCAGACCAGGTTCGATGCATGAGACAGGGTGCTCAGGGCTGGTGCACTGGGATGACCCAGAGGGATGGGATGGGGAGGTAGGTGCATGGGAGGTTCGGGATGGGGAACACATATACACCCATGGCTGATTCATGTCAATATATGGCAAAACCACTACAATACTGTAAAGTAATTAGCCTCTAATTAAAATAAATTAAAAAAACAAACTAAATATCAAAGCCAGCTGCTATTATACAAAACCCCTATACTCTCATTGAAAAAACACTTTTTACTTCCTCTGTTCAGTACTACAGAAACATTTGAGGAAGCAAGTTAACATAGAAAGAAATGAAGATGTTATTATCATTATCTTTGTTTTCTACAGATAATAATTAAAGATGTCCCAAGTGTAGGAATACCTTAATCAGGACAGAATACTTTTCATTATGAAGCTTAGAGTGAATGAATTAGTCAACTCCAAACAGCAAAAAGGAATGTGGTTTAAGATGACTCATGATTAATCACACTTTTACCACATTTCCCCCAAGTTCTGAAATCTATAGCTGCTGTATAAGCTGCTGTATAAACAGCTAGGTTATAAGATATTTGAGGCAAGGGCTACAATTTATACTGTGTATTATCTTCAGCATCCAACATACTGTCTTCTACAAGTGAGATGCTCAGTATATGCTGTTAATGATGGGAATTCAAACAATTATAATCATGGCTTATATATGATATTAAAGTAAAGATTCATTTATGAATAAGCAATTAATATATAAGACAAGAGGCTCTCAATAACTCTGTGTTGAAATTACAAACAACCCACAAAGTCATACAGACATGAATTTGGGTCTTGTGTGTCTCCAGGAAAGTTAATAACAATCTGAGTCTCTATTTTCATTTTTAAAAGTGAGGTTAAATAATACTACCTTCACTGGGCTGTATAATATTAAAGCACCAATGAGTTAATGTATTCAAAGCACATCACAGTATAGTATTTAGTACATGGCCAGAGCTCACTAATTATAGTATATTTTATACTATAAACGGAGAGTACCACATTTGAGCATCAGCTTAAACCTAAGAAAATCTTTCTTCCATCAGTATTAAATAGAGGTTCACTTTTGCTTAACCAAGATTAACCTGGGCTTAAGATTCCAAAAAGTATACATAGACTGCTCTGTTGAAAAAGGACAAAGTCAGATTCGGACAAACAAAAATAGGAGGCATAAGAAGCAATGAATTCATTAACACTCTAGGCACATATCACCTAAAACATTTCTTTGATCTCAAAGGCTGTCATGTTCTTGGCCAGTTTTTCAAAATCCTTTCCTTTGCCTCTCACCACTTCAGTGTTTCAATGGTCAAGTTTCATTCACCTGGCCTTCATCCAAGAGTGTACTTCTAACAGGCATCAGGATGCTTGGTACACCATCTTTAATCTGGTCTTAGAGTTCCGCAAGTCTGCTATGAATGGTAATTTTAAGATTCTAGCCTACCTTTATCTAACTGAAGAAAGCCTAAATTATTAACTGCCTACTCCATTCAACAGAAATAACTTTATAAAGTAATGATTCAATGGGCCTTTAACATAGCCCAGAATGGTAAACATCATCAACAAAAATAAATCTTGAACTAGATGAGATATAAATACTAAATATGACTCAGAAAATACCCCAAATTATTAACATGCTTTGCACTTACTAAATATTTTCCCTTAATTTTCTCATTGTCTCTATTAATATTTAGCATTTATAGTTAATAACACTAACATCCAATTCACTTTAACATCACTTCAGTTGAAAGCCAATTTTAACACTCTTTCATTTGGGATTACTTAGTACAGTTTATTTAAGTCATTTGTTGAAATAATCATTTCCTTTGTTTATTCTCATTCCACATGTAGACTACAGGTCAGTAAGTGTAAGCACTAGCACTGGTCAAATTGTTTCCTACTATTTCTGCTATCTTTCTGAACTGGAATTTCAGAATATGATTTTGTTACTTTATTTTAGTAGTTAAAAGTTCCCCAAACATCAGAACATAACCATATGTAAATATACATCTAGAAATCATATTTTAAACAATCCGTTTTTTAGTTAATGTCCAAAGTTACACATGAAATTAATTTGGATTATGAGATGTTTTTAATTTATTTAATTTAGATAACAAGGTATATTGCTATTTATCAACCTGACAAAATCTAAAATGATATATTTTTGCTATTTCCTCCAAGACTTTTTCCTGAGAAGACTCTGAGTTTTTGTTTTGACCTGACTTCTGGGCTCTATGCAAGCAGGAAGTGAAAGCTAAGGAAGAGCTGTAAATGGCCTAAGACTTGGCAGACCCTCTACATGGTCTAATCAGCAAAGACTGGGAAACTCTTTTTTGGTTTGAGAAGGAAACCTCTGTCAAATGTCTAACTGGTCATTAAGCTAACAGAACAGAGACTTCACGGGGCACTCAATACAAAAAAAGATAACCTTTAGTTCAGAAAAGGCATAAACAACTACAGCCCACAACAGCAACAAGTTCTGGGAGGGGAGAAAATCTGATTTTCAGAGTTATCACATTGTAATAGTCAAGATATCCGGTTATCAACAACAAAAAAATTATTATGCATGCAAATAAATAAGGAAATATAATCCATACACAGGAAAACAATAAATTAACAGAAACCACCCCTAAAGAAGACTAGACGTTGGACTTACTAGATAAAACTTTAGATTGACTGTCTCCCTACTTGACCTGGCCCCTGGCCCATTTACCTCTCCTACCTCATTTTGTACCAAGTTCTGTTTTGCTCATTGTCATCAGTCACAGGGACCATCTATTGTTCTTTAGATCATCGAGTATGCTCCTCTCAGGCCTTTAAAAATGCTGTGTGTTCCCAGTGGGGTGTGCTCGCCTCCTTCTCTGCGTGGCTCTCTCTGCATATTCTGGGCTCTGTTCACATTCTACCTCCCTAGAGGCATTTCTCCTGACTCCCTTCTCTATAACAGCTGTGCCCTCCCTACCTCCCTACCTCCTATCAATTTCTGTTCCCTTTAATTGTTCATGTCATCACTCTCTGAAATTATTTTCAGTTATTTACTTACGTTAGCTACTTGTTCCCTTATGGCAGAAAGCGAAGAGGAACTAAAGAGCCTCTTGATGAAGGTGAAAGAGGAGAGTGAGAAACCTGGCTTAAAACTCAACATTCAAAAAACTAAGATCATGGCACCAGGTCCCTCACCACTTCATGGCAAATAGATGGGGTAACAGTGGAAACAGTGACAGACTTCATTTTCTTGGGCCCCAAAATCACTGCAGATGGTGACTGTAGCCATGAAATTAAAAGACACTTGCTCCTTGGAAGAAAAGCTAGAACCAACCTAGATAGCGTATTAAAAAGCAAAGACAATACTTTGCCAACAAGGGTCTGTCTAGTCAAAGCTATGGTTTTTTCCAGTGGTCAGGTATGGATGTGAGAGTTGGACCATAAAGAAGGCTGAACATTGAAGAATTGATGCTTTTGAACTGTGGTGTTGGAGAAAACTCTTGAGAGTCCCTTGGATTGCAAGAAGATCAAACCAGTCCATCCTAAAGGAAATCAACCCCGAGTATTCATTGGAAGGACTGATGCTGAAGCTGAAGCTCCAATACTTTGGCCACCTGATGCAAAGAGCTGACTCACTGGAAAAGATAGAAGACAGGAGGAGAAGGAGATGACAGAGGACAAGATGTTGGATGGCATCACCAACTCAACGGACATGAGTTTAAGTAAACTTTGGGAGATGGTGAAGGACAGGGATGTGTGGTGTGCTACAGTCCATGGGGTCGCAAAGAGTCAGACACAACTGAGTGACTGAACAACAACACTTGCGTACTTGTTTATAGGATGTCTCCCTCACTAGAATGTGAGGTCCTTGGTAGCAGGTACTCTATCTGTGCCCTTTACTGTGGCTCACCCACCTAGAAGAGGGAGCCAGAACAGGGTCAAATAAGTATTCATTAAATGAATAGGGACAAGTTACACATTTTGAACTAAAAATAAAAACAAGAAGGCCTTAAAAATTTCCCATGATGACTCTCCTTCAGCTCAGAAAGTTTTGCTCACATTAGTTGTCTAATGAACCTACTAGAGAAAGTCTTTCCACTGGCAAGGCCTCAAATGAGGTGAAAGGGTAACGTCCAGTGCCACAGGGGCCTGTTATTTATTTCCATCCTAGGAAAGCGCACAGGAGAAGCGAGTGAGCCAACCCCTGCCCCCTTTTAAGCACCTGCCAGGTCAGGAATGGAGGGTGTGTCTGCGAGCTGCAGGCAGAGCTCTCTGAGTGGGGCCCTGTGACCATGAAAGCCAGGCCACTTCTGGTGGTGATGGTGGCAGAGGTATCCCTGAGACTTCAAAGTAATCCTGTCTTTGGCAGAGGTTGAAAACAGGGAGGGTAATATAAAAATGTTGCTTAGTATTGCCTTAAGAGTAAACGGACAGTGACTGACTGCTCCATGTCTCTTTTTATAGGAAATTTCAAACTCAATCCTCAGAGAAGAGTCCTCTCTGATTCTTGTTTATAGGATGTCTGGTAAGGTTGGCCTGCAGTGCAGGAGAGCAGGTTCGACCCCTGATGCTGACCCTGACACTGGGAAAGACCCTGATCCTGGGAAAGATTGAAGGCAGGAGGTGATGGGGACGGCAGAGGATGAGATGATCAGATGGCCTCACCGACTCAATGGGCATAAGTTTGAGCAAGCTCTGGGGGATAGTGAAGGACAGGGAAGCCTGGCATGCTGCAGTCCATGGGGTCGCAAAGAGTCAGACACAACTGAGCGACTGAATAACAACCTTCTCAGTGGGGCTTCCCTAGTGGCTCAGATGGTAAAGAATCTGCCTGCATATAGGAGACCTGGATTCGATCTCTGGGTCTCAAAGATCCTCTGGTGAAGGGAACGGCAATCCACTCCAGTATTCTTGCCTGGAGAATTCCATGGACAGAAGAGCCTGACTGGCTACAGTCCATGGGGTCGCAAAGAGTAGGACACAGCTGAGTGACTAACACACACACCTTTTCAATATATAAACCCCTTAATTTTCTAAAAGATACTCAATGAATTCAGGAATATTTTTCTGAGGTAGTAGGACATGGTGATTAAGGATATTACTTCTGGCACTTCCCTGGTGGCTCAGTGGTAAAGAATCTGCCTGCCGATGCAGGAGAACAGGGTTCAGTCCCTGGGCTGGGAAGATCCCACCTGCTGCAGAGCAACTAAGCCCGGGCGCCACAGTTACTGAGACCATGTGCTCTGACTGCTGAAGCACCCAGAGAACGCTCTGCGACAAGGGAAGCCACTGCAATGAGAAGCCCAAATACTGCAGCTAGAGAGTAGCCCCCACAGCAATGAAGACCCAGCACAGCCAAAGCTAAATAAATAAAATTTTTTTGAAAAAAGAGTATTGCTTCTGAAGTCAAAGAGCTTGCATTCAAAGCCTGGCTTTGCCACTCACCAGTTGGAGAAGTTAACACTATGCCTCAGCTCCTCTATCTGTAAGTAGGGATAATACTAGTAGTTGCCTGAGAAGGTTCTTGTGAGGATTAAATTAATTAATACATGTAATGTACTTAGTGCACTCCCTACGACATAGTTCTGCGTGGAAAACGTTATCTGATACTGATGACTACTATTACGATTGTTGCTATAACAATATTTTTTTTCCTGGTGCCTTAAGCTTATTATAAAAGTCTCAAGTTACTACATAATACGTTACAACCTAATGATACTTTTTTAAAGGGAAGAGGGTTACTGGCTTTTACATAAAATGGTCCCAGACTGATTTGCGGGTGTGCTTTTATATGCTGTTTAATAGCTTTTCTATTTTCTTCTGTGAGGTCTATGATTTTCACTTCTACTGTTGTTAGTCATTTTCCTATCTATATCAGCTTCTTTTATGCTTCTTTTTCTTTAACAGGGGCATAAAAACATGTAAACCAAATTTGCTAGGCATGTGTGTCAAATAAAAGCTAATATATGCTAAAAAAAGTTAGAAAAGCTCTTCTATGAATAGAGGAAAGGAACTTGATTCCATGGACATCTCATTTGGCCCTTCAGAGATAATTTTTTTATTTCTCAATTCTTATATAACTATAAATTAAGTTTCTGGGGAGACAGATGTAACAAAGGTTACACATACATGTTCAAATTAAAAAGTCTCTAATTTAGCTTTTTAAATACTCATTAAAGTCCTACTACAACAAGATCCTGGAGGAACAAAAACGAACGCTACAGTCCTGAACCTCACAAGGCCTGCAATGTAGAGGAGGTGATAAAGCATAAACAACCAATGCCAAGAAAATATAATAAGAGAGAGCAAAGATTTCCACAGTGCGTACTATGAGAAGAAGGGCCCTTAACAGCACCTGGGGATCCAGGGAAAGTTTCCTGAAGAGGACCATGCCTGAGCTGAACCTGGAGGACAGCCAGGTGAAGAAAGGTTGAGTGGGCTATTGCAAGCACAGGAACAGGAGAGGTAATGAGGAAGGAAGCAGCATACTGCTTCTGTAAGAGTATGTTTGTGTAAATAATTACTAATTTGATATTTTGTGATTTTTAAAAAAGTAAAATGGGAAATTGTGAGAAATGAAGCTAGGAGTTAGACTGAATAGGGGCCAGAGTCAAGAGGGACCTTCTTATGCTTGCTGAGAGGCTTGGATATTGCTTATAAAGAAATGTGGAGCCATTAAGAAAACTTTAGGGAGAAAAATGACAAATTACCGATTTTCCTTTTAGATATATAACTCAGACAGCACTGCAAAAAACAGAACAAGGCTAGAAAAGCCTGGAGGAAGGGAAACCAGTTAGGTGTCTACTGGTGTCTAAAGGCTGAATGCGGGCAAGATAGTAGTTATGATGATGCCACGAGGGTCCCAAATGGGTTTTGAAGATAAAATTGGAATATCCTCATGATTTGTTGGAGGAAGAGGATCCAAGACTGAAAAGAATCACGATGACTACCAGATGTTAGCCCCTGAATGACTGGCAGGCACACAACTGAGAGAGAAATAGCTCAGTATTTGGGGTTTTGTTGTTGTTATGTTTTTTTTTAATTTAATTTTGCTTTTTTCTTTTATAAATATGAAAATTAATTTACTTCAGCTTAAGACATGTTAAGTTTGAGTTAAATACTAAAGTCAGAACTGAATTATCAAATAGAAGAGCAATTAACAAACAGAAGCAAGAGAGCAGATAAAAGTCCTAGGAAAATGTGTGAAAAGAAAAGCTGCACAGGGGTAAAAAAACAATAGCAGAAGAACGAGGGTGGGTGGGCCGTTGGAACTCCAGTGCTCAAGGAGGGGCAGAGGAGGCTGGCGCGGGACAGAAGCGGGCCAGCACACTGAGGGGTACAAGGAGGCAGCCGTGTACTTTCTCGGCTCTGCCTGTGAGTTTCACGTGGGCTGGTCGATAAAGAAGCTGAGCACAGCTTGTAAGCCGCATTTGTTGAGCACTCACTACACAGCTAGCACCGTGCTGTTTCATACCGTGTATCTCCTTTAATCTGTTACCCATGTGCAACGAATCTGAAGTCTGGCGAAATACATAACTTACCCAAGATCATAGGGTAAGCCGAAAGACCTGGGATCTGAACCCAGGTCTACAGGATTACAAAGCCCATGTTCTTAACTCTGCTGGCGTATAAGAACTTCTTCAGGATGCCACTTTATATTATCATAATAAGGATTGCTATATAGTGCTTTTCCAAGGAGCTTATCTTTAAAACTAAGAATTTCAAAAGGAGGTCATTATACATTTGATCACTTTAATCAAAATACACATTTTTGGAGTTACATTTTTTGAAATATTTTTTATTTCGTAAATACTACACCTGTCAAGAGGCTTCCCTTGTAGCTCAGTTGGTAAAGAATCTGCCTGCAATGCAGGAGACCTGGGTTTGATTCCTGGGTGGGGAAGATCCTCTGGAGAAGGAAATGGTAATCCAGTCCAGTATTCTCACCTGGAGACTCCCACGGACAGAGAAGCCTGGCAGGCTGCACTCCATGGGATCTCAAGAGTCGGACACGACCTAGCGACTAAGCCACTACTGCCAGCACCACACTTGTCAAATCATGAGAACAACGAAGTGCAACACACGGCAACCCACTCGTGAGGGCACTGCTCCAACAAGGCCACGAGGAAGGTACTGGACAGATGAGTTAGTGCCCCTCAGAGGAAACCTCAACGCCTTGGACTTAGACACCTGAGTCTTCTTAGCTTGCTCACAAATGCTATTATTACTGGTCTCAAGGGAAATCAGAAAGGATATGCACAGTTCAGCACAAACCTACCACAAATATTGAAAAATTTATTAGAATAGTTATTCTAAGAAGGTTTATTTTCAATGATAAATTATAGTTCATTTAAAGATAGAGAATAATAAAGTCGCATTCCTATTATAAAAGTTGTAATTTTCCTATTTCCCACTAGAGGAAGCAATAACATTACTCTTACCATTTGGTGGATAAAAGACAGCATATTCTTCTAGTCCTAGTTTTCCTGTAAGAGAAAAAACACACAGAGTTCCAATATTATTAAATAAAATAGAAAAGACTTTAAAAATTAACTAATTTTGTGACTATACTAATAATTAATGTAATTTTAAAAACTACTATAGTACAATCTCCTTTCATTTCATGATAAGAAATTAATTTGAAAATATGCCCACCAATCTTTTGGTATCAGCAAATCCTTTCATCAATGAAGATTAGTACAAAGTAAGTGATGCAAATAATTTAAAAAACAAATGTTTTCAAGCTCCTTAAGCACTTAAGAAGAGCAGCATTTATTTATAAGCACAGAATTGTTATATTAATTATAAGTAATTCTATTTTTGTCATTAAAGTAAGTCTAAGCTTTGTAATACCTCATTAGTTTACCATTTTTATGGAATGGGCAGAAGAGTTTAAATTAAATATCTATCACTGGATAGTAGTCATATTTTCTGAGTCCTTAAACAATTAATATGGTCTGAAGTGTGAAAGTCGCTTAGTCATGTCCAACTCTTTGTGACTCTATGGACGATAGCTCGCCAGGTTCCTCTGTCCATGGGAGTCTCCAGGCAAGAATACTGGAGTGGGTTGCTATTCCCCTCTCTAGGGCATCTTCCTGACCCAGGGATCAAATCTGGGTCTCCTGCACTACAGGCAGATTCTTTACTGTCTAAGTCACAGTATAAATATTTGAAATCAAGATTGTCTCAGAAAATTAAAGTATATTCACCATAACTAAATGTTTAGAGGAGTTTAAAAAAAATTTTCCTCAAAACGTTTCAAGGTCTGAGGTTTTTCCCACCTTCCACTGAAGTGTGAAAAAATAGGTAATGTTTATCTCAACAGTTTTTCCAACACTGTCGAGTCTGTTGAAAAGACATATGCATTTTTGCATTTGACTTTAAGGCAAAATTTTAATTAAAACAATTTTTGTATTTCTTGTTGGGAATGGTGGCAGAGGAAAAATGGAAAACTGGATGAGCAGTTTAGTTTGAGGTGGAGACAAGGATTGATCTTGTGAGTAAGAAGAAAATGAAATGATAGATAGATGGTAGGTTGATAGGTAACTAGAGGGATGGATGAGAGAGAATACCTGCTGAGTACTCAATACTGGACTAGGTGCTAAGAGGCAAACAGAGTAATCATAAAATACGGTCCTTGAGCCATAGGGTTTATAATCCAGACTAAAACAAGCAACATTAAGATATGTTTGCTGAATTTTCTGGCACAGGCTTTAAGTTTTCTAGAGGTTTAGAGGAGAGGGAAATTATGAGAGATTAGTGGACTTGGGGAGTAAGAGATAATAGAGAATGTATAATTGGTCTCTGCCTCTGGTTGCTGGCACAGAGCTCCTGAAATCCTTGATATTTCCTAGGCTTGATAAGAGCACTAGGAGCATCTCTTACGCTAGTATTTGTCTTTGATGCTGTCCCTGACACAAGGCTTCTGAAACCCTTGGCAATTCCTAAATGAAACTTGCATTAAGAGTATCTTTTGTTCTACTGGGGTGACCTGACTGGGCTCCTGAATGGGGGCTTGTCACCAGAAAGACCAAGCCATGATTAGAAGTTTGGAATTTTCAGCCTCACCCCCATAATCTAGAAGGACTGGAAATGGTATTTAATAATTGATCATGCCTATGTGGGCTTCCCTGGTGGCTCAGATGGTAAAGAATCCACCTGCAATGTGGGAGACCTGGGTTTGATCCTGGGTTGGGAAGACCTCCTAGAGAAGGGAATGTCTACCCACTCCAGTATTCTTGCCTGGAAAATTCCATCTACAGAGGAGCCTGGCAGGCTACAGTCTAAAGGGTTGCAAAGAGTCAGACAAGACTAAGCGACTTTCAAAAAATATGAGGAAGACTTAAACCCCAATAGTAGGGGGTTCAAAGAGCTTTCAGGTGGGCAGACAGGTCAACACTGGGAAGACAATGACCCCAATTCCACAGGGACAGAACCTCCTGTGCTCATGGCCCTCCCAGAGCTAGCTCTAGGTGTCTCTTCATCTGGTTGTTCATTTGTATTCTTTTTCATATCCTTCAACAAGCTGGTAAATACAAGCATATGTTTCCCTGAGCTCTGTGGGCCACCCCAGAAAATTAATCAAACCCAAAGAGGGGTTTGTTGGGACCTCCAACCTATAGCCAGTTGGTCAGAAGCACAGGCGACAACCTATGCTTGTGACTGGTGTCTGAAGAGTGTGTGTGTGTGTGGGGGGGAACTATTGTGGGACTGAGTCCCTATGGAGACTGACACCATCTCTAGGTAGACAGTACTAGAATTGAGTTAAACTGCAGGATACCCAGGTGGTGCCAAGACTTGCTTGCTTTTGTGGGGCAAAACTCCCACACACATGGAAACAGAAGTGTCAGAAATGAAGCGTTTTGTGTGAGTAGAAAACACACTGTTGGGAAATACAGTAGGAAAGAACTGGGCTTTTCCCTACATAGAAGGAAATAATCTCAGTTTTTCTGATACTGTGAGATTAAAGACTAGCTCTTCAAGAACCTATGATTTGGGGGGTGAAGGAAAAGGAATCCTGCCATGTGTAGGGAATATATAGAGCTTTAGAATGAATACGCAGTAATGTGGAATAAACAGGGAGTCAAAGTTAGGTAGGTTAAGACAGGGCCTCAAAATACTGGCTGAATTTAGAGGTGAGTCCATTAGATAATTAAGTTCTATAATCAGTTTTCAGCAGATGATGTTAAACAAACAAGCAAACCAAATGTTTCTATCAATTCAGTGCAGAAGCAATGTAACTGAGAGAGCTCCCAAATTTTGGGGGCGCCTGATCCTAGCACTGGGAATGTGGGCATGTCTTAGGGCAGGGGTCGTGGTAATCAGGCAGACAGTCGGACTTAGGAGATACAGGCAAACAGCTTCTTTCTTTATGGGAACAGCAGAAAAACCGGACACAATAGGTTTACAAGCTTTCAGTACTGCGAATTCACTACTTAATGAAAATGAGAAATCAGGGGAAAGTCTTGTAGCTGACAATTAGCTCCTTTGTCAGGTGACAGCAGGATACTGAAATAGCATTATCTTGTAGGCAGCTAGTGATGCAGATAAGAAAGCACTAAATAGAAATCAGAATGCTAATTGCATATAAATTATATCAAACTTTAAAGTGTGGTGTAACATTGAGAGAAGGAATAAACAAGGCAAAAAAAAAAAGTAGAAAAAGCAAATTCAAATGATAAAGTCATACTGAGAAGGGGGAATAAAAGTCAACATATATGACAAAAACTGCAACAGAGGATAGAGCAAACAGGAAAAATAAAGAAGGTTACTTTAAACGCTGTTTTGGGGATACACTTTCCTGTGATTTGTGATAAGGTGCTTGGGAGTAAAAAGATGGTTACAGTACCTTGAGAGACATCTTTTTAAATAATTTACAATAAAAAATTTTGACGACATATTATATGCTCTAAAATGAACAGTCTTGGTATTATTATGTAAGTGCTGAAGAATACTTGCTTTAATTAAGTAAAGTTTACCTCTTATGTATGATTTCGGTGGTGAAGCACTGTTGTATGCAAAATGACTCAATACAGATGTATCTCGGGAAAAACAAAGTAATACCTGGGTACAACATTGGAAAAAACAAACAATTAAGCACTGTTTTATAACAGGTAATTCATTGCTATGTCTGCTTATGAGGTACTGAGGTAGACTCCCTCCAGTTCAGTACAGTGCCTGCCAATGGGAAGAGTGCCCTCTACTGGTACACCTATGGTAAGTGTTACAGTACATAACCAAGTGAGATGGCCCAAGTTCACCCAAAGGCTTCTCACTGTTAAGGCACCTAAACCTTGAACAACAGGAGAAAATGCTAGCTGCGATCTACCAGCTGATTCTGTGTTACCCAGCTGATTAGTGTATTTCCTGGAAAAAAGAACCAACTGGGAGAAATTTAATAAGATAAAGAATGTAGAGGGGGGACCCTTGGTAACTATAGTGGCATATAGCAGTTTGGAAAGCGCAGGCAACTGGAGCTAGGCTCCTGGGATGTGGGATGTGGGATGTGGCAGTCAGCAGTGGGCATGTCAGAGGTGGGGGAAGGCAACTCAAGGTGTCTAGAGAGATTAGCAGCAGTGAACAAGAGGCAGTCCAACACACGCTGGCTGTCGTGACCACTCCACCTGGAGGGGCAAACAGGTGGGACAGACAGTCAAGATCAAAGATGTCCAGTGAGAGGACCCGAACTGCTGATTTCAGCTTGGAATTCTGGCACAGCAGCCAGTCCCCAGGAAGGGGATTAGTGACAGGAAGTCTGGGTCCTGGTACTGAGAGATGTGCGATTCAAAAAATGTCACTGAGAAAAGAATTCGGATATAACAGAAAAGGCAGAAGCCCAGTTAACAGAACACAGGCACAAAGTAGGGCAGGACTAGCAGCAGGAGCGAGTGGAGAGAGGAATCATGGTTTCAAGACACGAGGAAGGGGCTCAGCTTTAGAAACAGGAGAGATCTGGAGACTGGGCGTCAGTCAGGCCCAAAGGCAAGACGTATACTGACCACTGCCACTAATTTATTCTTATTTTAAAAGACTTTATAAGCAATACATGTCTATGACAAAAATCAGAAAAAGTCAGAAATACAAATAATCAAAGAAAAGAAAAACACCTACAATCCCACAGTGTTAATATTTTAATGTATATCCTCTCAGATTGTTCTTATACATACACATATACATTTTCAAACAAAATAGGATAATGCATACTATCCTATACTCTATTTCAATATTATAAAATAAGTATTTTCTACCCACATTTTTAATGCTGCAAAATATTCCACTGTGCAGATGAATAATATATAACCTTTTATTGTTGAACAATTATTTCCATTTTTCCCCAGCTATAAACAATGCTGCAGTGGACTTCTTTATAGCTAAATATTTATGTACACCTTTATTTAAATTTCTAAAACTGGACTAGCTGTCTGGTCAAAGTGATGGGCATTTTAAATCTAAAACTCTTCACATACATAGCAAAACCGCCTTTCAGATTTTGCTTTTGTTTTTAACATGGACAGCTGTAAGATATCACACATTTTCTCTTACTCTCGTCAAAATGGTTTATCATCATCTTGTAGGTAAAAAATGGCACCGTGCTTTAGTTACTAATGAGGTTGACCACTTTTACATTTGCATTTCTTTCATTATTTTCCAGTTCATCATCTTAGTCCATTTTAAAATTGATGTTTTTTAAATTACTGATTTGTTTAAATTTTTACATATTAAGGGCACTAACCTATGGTTAAATTATATGTTACAAATGGCTCTGCTCAATGATTTGTTAACTATCTTTGACACAGGTATTTTTAATTTTTATATGCTTAAATCTACCAATATTTTCACACTTGAAAAGTCCCTCCTGCATTTATAATAATCTACTATATACATATTCACCTAAACTATGAAGTAAATGGTGTTTATCATCAAATATTTCTGGTTCTTTCTCTTTGAGAACATATGTCAGCTTATATTTTTTGTCCACTTTGGTGTTAGGTGTGGCCATGAGATTTGCTCTTTACTCAACGAAATAGGTATGTGTCATCTGAAAGTTTCCAAATGAAAGCTCTAAGAACCAGAGTAGTTAACCAGGGTCCCTCTTTCCCTCTGCACAGAAACCATCAATGTCCCAGACAGTGGTTACGCCATTAACCTGGGTCCTGGAGTGAGGATGACAGAGCTACGTCCCCATCCTATCTATGATGAATATGACCATGAGCAAGAAATAAACCTCTGTTGTTTTCAGTTGCTGAGATTTTTGGATTTGCATGTTGCCACATTATCCCAGGTGGCTCAATGGCAAAGAACCTGCCTGCCCTTGCAGGAGACTTGGGTTTGATCCTTGGGTTGGGAAGATTCCCTGGAAAAGGAAATGGCAACTCACTCCAGTATTCTTGCCCAGGAAACCCTATGTACAGAGGAGACTGGTGAGTTACAGCTCATGGGGTCACCAAGAGCCGGTCACAACTTTGTGACTAACCAAACAACAACCAACAGTATAATCTAGTGCCTCCTGACAAAACTCAGGAAATTTTGTTTAGCAATTTGGTAAAATCATTTGGTAATCAAATCATTAGCTCATCTGAAATTTATTTTGAAACTAAATTGCTGCAGTCCAAAATATAGCCCCACCACTTACTAGATGTGTGATACCAGGCAAGTTACTGGACTTCTCAGAGTCTCAGTTTCCTCTATGTCATACATATACAATATTAATATCTACTTCAAAGTCTGCTGTAGGACTTAATTAATGTACATAAAGCATTTAAAGCAGTGCCTAACACATGGTGAGTATTATTACAATGTCAGTTGCAGTCATTACTACTGCTCCTACTACCTTAAATTTTATTCCATATTCTGTAGTTTTCCCCCCAGTATATTTAATTTTGGGTTTGTTTTTATTTCTATGGCTTAAGACCACCATGTTTCTTCTTCACTGTGAAATTTTGTTTATCCTCATTTCTGGAAAATTCTCAGCCATTATCTTTTTGAAAGATGCCTCTCTTGTTCTCCAGTCACTCCTACCTGACTCCTACAGATCAAAGATTGACCAACACTTATTTAACCTGCCGCAACTCTTAATCAGCTTCACCCCTCTGTGCTCTGGTGCTTGGGATATGACAAAGGAAACAAGACAAACAGATAAACAACAACAAAAAAACCCTCCCTTATGGAGCCTGATTGGGGTGGGGTGGGGTGGGGGGGAGATAAATAGCAAACATTGTAGATAATTACGTTATATAACATATTGGTTGGTAAGTGCTACAGGAACAAAGTAAAGCGGAGATAAGGAAGGACAATTGCCATTTTAAAAAGAACAATCAGGGTGAATTTCATTGAGAAGGTAACATCTGATGGAAGACTTGAAAGAACTTGAGGACATTAACATTTAGATATCAGGGGGAAGAGCATGCCAGGCAGAAAAGCCAATAATCACAGCAATGCTAAGGCAGAAGTGTGCCTGATGTGCTGGAGAAATCAAGTGAGGCTGGAGCAGATAAGTGGAAAGAGATATGTGAGAGAGGAAAAGAGGCCAAATTATGCAAGGCATTGTCAGGATCTTGGCTTCTATTGGGAGTGAAGTGGAGCTCCACTGCAGTTTTCGGCAGAGTAGTGAAATGATCTAACTTAAGTTTATAAGGATTCCTCTATTTACTATGAAGAGAATTGGCCACAGGGAGCAAGGGCAGAAGCAGGGAAGCCCTGAAGAAGATTATGACAATGATGGGGACCAAAATGGTGGCAGTTTGTAGTGGCCACTGGGACGTGCGGCCTAGACCTTCTTTAGGAATAAAGGACTTATGTTGCCTGGCTCTTTACTTTCCATTATATATACCAAATGATTATTTCTCATATTTAAAAGAATAAATGATTTCAATCTTTTATTTAGTAAACAGGTATTTAACTGAATTATAATTCTAATGGTTTTCAGTTAATTCCTTTGAATTTCTATATACCTATATTTTATTGTTTATTTATTTTTTAATTAATTAATTTTAAAAAAAATTTTCTTTACATTATAATAATTTTGTATCCTTTCTGGTATCTATAACTTTATTTTTCTTATTCTAGGAAAGGTACTCTTTTCCAGAGCCTCTGGAAGAAACACAAACAGCCCTGACAACAGCTTGATTTTAGCCCACTGAAGCCCATTTCAAAAAACTTCCAATCTTCAAACAGAACTGTAGAATATATTTGTATTGTTTTAAGCCACTAAATTTATCTTAATTTGCTATAGCAGCACCAATCAGCTAATATAACTAATAAAACTATACAATTAATGTAATAATAACTACTAATAAACTAATACAAATTAAATAAATACAAATAAATAATGCAAAAGGAAGTATACTTACAAATATCCTTCTATCATTGCCTAGAGGGAAGACAGTTCTTAAAGAAACATTTGTATTTACTTTCCCCTTTAAACTGGTGGGGACATAGTAATGTTGGGAGAAGCTCTGCGCTTAAGTACATACCCCTCGAGTCCCTATTGCCTTAGAGAAGACAAGACATCTGAATCTGCTCTTGAGAGAACATCAGTGACTGTAGCGTGACTCTGATGACCAGCCAGAGATGGGATGTTACACATTATGTACTGACGTGCAATCCCAGCACGCAAGCAACGAGCTGCCAACTCCTATCTTAACCTGAGCTGTTTTAACTTCTGAGATACAATTTTGTATCTGTAATGAAGTTATAGTTCAACTGTAAATTTGCTAGAAATGTTGTGACTGTATGAAGATGACAGTTTCAGTCAAATTGACTAGAAAATTCAACTTTGATTACTCACTAAAATTAAGTAAAAATTGAACTTTATGTGGATGAGATTACATACGTAATGATTTACTTTATTTAGAAAAGTTGGGAGTGTAAGTATAAGCTGGATGTGTAAGTCTGAACTACAGTTTTATAACAGAATTACATCTAACATTTCTACATACAGCTGCAGAAGATTTACATGGACTAAAGCTTCCTTTAGTTTTTGAAAAGATATTTTTAATGAATGTTTCTGAGAAATAAGTTATTTATGTAATAGAAAGCATATAAGAAATGGTATATGCCTGTTGGAAAAATCACTTTAACTTACAATTATTGCTCAATTTTAAAATTTGTGATGCATCTTGTATTTCTATTCAAACTAATCTGGAGAATTTTCAAATGATAAAATTTCAAGAATCACTTTTTGAAATCCTCTGATGCCCTGATTTAAATTTTCATAAACCAAAGAGGAATTAGGCTTATAAGGCTTTGAAATGGAATAGACCTCGCCTGGGTCCTGGTAGCTATAAGGTATAGTTTGAGCTCTGAGCCTCTGCTTCTTCATCTATAAAACAGAAATAAAGCTACCTGTTGTAAGAGCTGGCTATAAAGTACATAAAGCATCCAGAGCAGTTCTTGGCACCTAATAAGTACTCTCTAAGTAAATGATCAAGATAGTGCTGATAATCTCACGTCCCATCAGCGAATACTGGGGGAAAAATAAACAAAGACTTCTGGTTTAGCTTCATGCTTAGCTAAGGACTCTCATCTTCTTACCACATTCTTACAGAGAAAAGTATACTTTAAAAATCCTTCTCTGACCTGTCCCCTTGATTTCCAACCTTATACACTCTTCCTGTGTTTCTGATCATAACTTCCATGTGTGCTAAGTTACCTTAGTGTGTCCAACTCTTTGCAACCCTATGGACCATAGCCCATCAGGCTCCTCGGTCCATGGGATTCTCCAGGCAAGAAAACTGGAGTAGATTGCCATGCCCTCCTCCAGGGGATCTTCCTGACTCAGGGATCAAACCTGCATCTCTTAAGTCTCCCGCACTGGCAGGAGAGTTCTTTACCACTAGTGCCATCTTGGAAGCCCAAGACTTATAACTATCCAAAGCCTGCAAACTCATTCTTGATTCTTCCTTCTCACTCAACCTGCATATTTAGCCAGTTGCCAAAATCCTCCTGATTCTACCTTTGCCAGTTTCTTCCTTATCTCCTCTCTCCCTCCCTTCCTTCTTTCCTTCCCCTTCTCTCCATCCCTCCCTCCCTCCCTCCCTCCCTTCCTTCCTTCCCTCCTACAAGTATTTACTTGAACATCTACTATGTGGCAGGCACGGTTTTAAAGACTGAGAATACAGCCATGAATGAAAAAAAAACCCAAATCGCTATCCTTCCAGTGTTTATGCTTTTGTGAAGGGAGACAGAGGGGAAAAAAGTAAAACATATTGTATGTTATTTGGTGGTAAGTGCTACAGAGGAAAGTAATGTGGACAAGAGGGATAATGCATGCTCACATGTATATACTAGTAAAAGTTTGATGTGTACTTTAATTAGGAACATAAATGTGATCAGGAAATGGGTCTAGGATAATAATAAGAGTTTGGGCAGAACAACAGCTCCCTGGGACTAGATACACAAGCCTGGAGTTGAAGGGAGAGGCCCAGAGTCCAAAAAGACAAGACAAACATAAATTCGGGAAGTGTCAGTGTATAGATGGTATTTAAAGGCATGAGAATAAATGAGATCACCAATGGCAAGAATAGGGGGAAAAAAGAGGTTCAGTGGCTTAGCTTGGGGTACTCCAGGGTAAGACAGGAAAATAAAGGGAAATCAGTAAAGGTGAATGAGAGTGCCAGCTAGTAAGATAGAAGAAAACCAGAAAGCATGATATCCTAGAAGCCAAGTGAAGAGAGAGAACCCAAGAGAGGGTTGTGACTGAGGGACCAAACAGAGTAAGGTGAGAACTGGGAAATGACCACTGGATTCAGCAACATGAAATAAGTTTAGTGGGATAGGTTGGCAGAGAAAAAGACTCATTAAGGAAGGTTCAAGAGAGAACAGGATTTCTTTCATCAGTGCTTTATAGTTTTCTATCAAAGAGGACACAAACAGATGGAGAAATGTGCCGTGTTTGTGGATTGGAAGAATCAATATAGTGAAAATGAGTATACTACGCAGAGCAATCTATAGATTCAATGCAATTCCTATCAAGCTACCAGAGGTCTTTTTCAGAGAATTAGAACAAATAATTTCTCAATTTGTATGGAAATACAAAAAACCTCGTATAGCCAAAGCAATCTTGAGAAAGAAGAATGGAACTGGCGGAATCAACCTACCTGACTTTAGGCTATACTACAAACCCACAGTCATTAAGACAGTATGGTACTGGCACAAAGACAGAAATATAGATCAATGGAACAAAATAGAAAGCCCAGAGATAAATCCACGCATCTATGGACACCTTATCTTTGACAAAGGAAGCAAGAATATACAATGGAGAAAAGACAACCTCTTTAACAAGTGGTGCTGGGAAAACTGGACAGCCACTTGTAAAAGAATGAAACTAGAACACTTTCTAACACCATACACAAAGATAAACTCAAAATGGATCAAAGATCTAAGCATAAGACCAGAAACTATAAAACTCCTAGAGGATAACATAGGCAAAACACTCTCTGACATAAACCAGAGCGGGATCCTTCATGACCCACCTCCCAGAATATTGGAAATAAAAGCACGAATAAACAAATGGGACCTAATTAAAATTAAAAGCTTCTGCACAACAAAGGAAACTATAAGCAAAGTAAAAAGATAGCCTTCAGAATGGGAGAAAATAATAGCCAATGAAGCAACGGACAAACAATTAATCTCAAAAATATACAAGCAACTCCTGCAGCTCCATTCGAGAAAAATAAACGATCCAATCAAAAAGTGGGCCAAAGAACTTAACAGACGTTTCTCCAAAGAAGACATAAAAATAGCTAACAAACACATGAAAAGATGTTCAACATCACCCATTATCAGAGAAATGCAAATCAAAACCACAGTGAGGTACCACTTTACACCAGTCAGAATGAGTGCCATCCAAAAGTCTACAAGCAATAAATGCTGGAGAGGATGTGGAGAAAAGGGAACCCTCTTACACTGTTGGTGGGAATGCAAACTAGTACAGCCACTATGGAAAACAGTGTGGAGATTCCTTAAAAAACTGCAAATAGACCTGCCATATGACCCAGCAATCCCACTGCTGGGCATATACACCGAGGAAACCAGAATTGAAAGAGCCACGTGTACCCCAATGTTCATCGCTGCTTTGTTTACAATAGCCAGGACATGGAAGCAACCTAGATGCCCATCAACTGACAAATGGATAAGAAAGCTGTGGTACATATACACAATGGAATATTATTCAGCATTAAAAAAAAAATTCATTTGAATCAATTCTACTCAGATGGACGGAACTGGAGCCCATTATCCAGAGTGAAGTAAGCCAGAAGGAAAAACAACAATACAGTATACTAACACACATATATGGAATTTAGAAAGACGGTAACAAGAACCTAGCATGCGAGACAGCAAAAGGAACGCAGATGTATAGAACAGACTCGTGGACTCTGTGGATGAGGGCAAGGGTGGAATGATATGGGAGAATGGCATTGAAACATGTTAATTATCATGTGTGTAATCAATTGCCAGCCCAGGATTGATGCTCGGGGTTGGTGCATCGAAATTTCCCGGGGGGAGGGAGGAGGGAGGGAGGAGGGAGGGGGGTTCTGGAGGGGGAGCATATTTAAACCCATGGCGATATCACGTCATTGTATGGCAAAACTAATAAAAAAAAAAAGAGAGAGAGAGAGAGAACAGGAGGATAGGACTTAGAAACGATATCTGTAGGTTTTTAAAAAAGAACTTTCACCAACTCAGAGAATAGGGGAGTGGGGCAGTAGCTGGAAGCGATGAGGAATCAGGGAAGATTTTTGTTTCACTTTATTTTGCTTTTTTTTTTCAGATGAGAAAAATAACAGCACATTTGTATAGTGAGAGGAGTGATCCAATAGAGACGGGAAAACTGACGATGGAAAAACTAACAATTTCATTGCCTTTGAGTACCAAGGGA
This sequence comes from Antilocapra americana, assembly GCA_007570785.1. Classification (NCBI taxonomy): domain Eukaryota; kingdom Metazoa; phylum Chordata; class Mammalia; order Artiodactyla; family Antilocapridae; genus Antilocapra; species Antilocapra americana. Next base: position 24,723,090 of record ML662436.1, read on the forward strand.
AATGAGTTTCAGTGTCCAAATGCAGGGATTGGTTTTGTTATAAATAAAAACATGGATAATTTATCCATAATAAGAGGAAGGGAGCTGAGTATCTTGGTGCAGATGCAGGTATGAAGAATACAGGTGGTGGTGGGAGTATGTGTGTGTGTGTATCTTTGCAGGGTTGTTCTCAGAGCTTTTACCTTTTTACAGAAACAGGACTCAGTGTCATTAGCGGAGACAGAAGAGGTGGAGATTTGAAGAGAGAGGACGTATGAGAAGTCTTCTAGGAGAATGGATGAAAATTGGACTAGGGAAATGAAGTAGAAATGCCAAGGAAAAGTAAGGACTTTCTTGAGGTTCTTGGTCATGAATTTAAATAAAGCCAGTTATCATGGTTGCATATATTTCTCCAGCCACTTTCAAACGCACACTGTAGCCACAAAATTGGTGGATAGCTGTACTTAACCAGGATTAAGGTTTTGTCAGGTAATTACTCCTAGAAAGCAGAAGGGCAAGGGAGTTGAACACGCATTCAAGATGAAGTTACTATAATAAGTCATGGTACTGACATGTCTCACATCTGTTCTCTCTGTTCATACAGGCCTCGCTCTGCATCAAGTGCTCGTTAAGGCTAGCCTGAACTGCCAGAGCCGTTCACCACCATGCGAAGCTAATCTCTCCTCGTTAATCACCATGGGCATATGGCTCATGCTTATTTTTGCTTTTCCCATTCTCCTAATTCTTTGCCTTTTAAGAACCAGACATTTCCTTAGAGGAAAAAAAATACCAAATGATTTCATTTATATGTGGAATCTTAAAAAAAAAACAAAACCCACAAACAAAACAGCAATAGGTACACAGCCAGAGGCGAAAGGGGTGGGGGACTGAACAAAATAGGTGAAGAGGATTAAGAGGAACAAGATTCCAGTTATAAAATAAGTAAGTCATGAGGATGTAATGTATAGCACAGGGAATACAGTCAACAATAACTTTGTATAGTGACAGATAGTTTTACTAGACTTATTATGCTGATCAATTTGTAATGTATATAAATGTCAAGTCACTATGTTGTATATCCAAAAATAATATAATATGTCAACAACACTTCTATAAAAAAATTTTAAAATTTTTAAGATAAAGGAAAAAGAACTGGACATTTCCTACAACATTTCTATTCTAAAGCCACCACTAAGCTGAACTACTCCCAGAATTTATTTCCCTTTTAATTGTATTTGCACGGAACATTGCATAAACCTCTATCAGAACATTTATCAAATTATATTATAACTGTATGTTTGCCTTTCCTCATTTTTCACTAAAATGTGTGCTTAATAAACATTTTCTTATGCAGTGCCTGTATCAGAAGAGACACTCAATAATTTGACATGCATACATGAATAAGGATGTCTGATTGCGCCCGGGCCTTTCTTAAATTTCATTCAAAGGCACTGAAATGTCTATAACTATGGCATATTCTAGCTTCCCTGGTGGCTCAGTGGTAAAGAATCCACCTGCCAATGCAGGAGGTGTGGGTTTGATTCTTGGATCAGGAAGACCCCCTGGAGAAGGAGATGGCAACCTACTCCAGCATTCTTCTCTGGGAAATCCCACAGAGGATCCTGGTGGCCTACAGTTCACGGGGTTGCAAAAGAGTTAGACATGACAGCAACTAAATAGCAACGACAACAAAATGACATATTCTAATATGTCAGTATTTCTACTAAGCATATGCTAGATAAGCCAAGCATTTGATGGAGAATTTGTCAGAAAACAGAAAGAGTAATTCCTATGTCTTCTCTTAACTATTTAAAACTTCTCCCCTATAAATACTTTTCATACTTTGGACAATAAGTTAACTTTTATAGGTTGTCATGATATCATTAAGTACTCAAATCTGAAACTAAATTGTCCAACAACCCAATTTACTTACATGGAATAAAGGGTTGTCTTCTGTTTGAACACATTTTAAAACTGACATAATTTAAAATTTTCAGCACAACTAAGTATTTTTAAGAATTTCACACTAAATAAATGCTAAACTTTGGAATACTAAAAAGTTGACTTATTACTCAAAATGTTATGTCTGTAATGCTCAATGTTGTTGCTGAAAAAATTCAGGTAACTAACACGAGTCACTCAGAGGACAGAAGAGTACCTGTGTACCCGTGGAACACAGGCCCAGACCTTCCTTCAGGAGGAACTACTGGAGACTTTCTCATCTACATATGGACACTGCAATGCCACATGCTGTCAGCTTTTGTAGTCTAGTCACAAAATCCAATACATGGGTTATGACACAGAGCATGCTAGAAAATTAAGTTCATTCCATTAACATCAACAATTTTCCCATTGAGTAGTTGTGTTGCTAGGCAGCTGTGCCAAAGGAAAGCCCATAATTAGGGATAAGAAAAAGCTTTCTTCTTTCTTATCTCATACATACATACACCATTGAGGGCATGTGCATATATGTATAGGGATAAAAACTTTTTTCAGAAAAAAAATCACAACTCAATTTCTGATAATTTTGTTTTCAATGCAAATAATTATATATACTTTTATTACTTAAAATGAACTTCTCTATGACAAGTCAAACTAATTATAAAATTAGTTATGAACAAGTATGATCATGAAAAGTATTTTCTTGGTTACTATCCATATGAGGAAAATTTTGTTCTGCAAAATTCCCAAAGACAGAACTTAGGTGTTAACAATTATCCATTTATTTATGTTGTAAGGACAAAGATCCACATTAAACCTTTACAGAGTACAGAGAATAGCAGAGGCTACAAGATCTATGACTGAAAAAATTATAGGAAATCTAAAAATAATATAATTTGAACTAAAATATTGATAAAAATGGAAAATAAAGGTTAAAGTATACTCCTATAATACTTACTATCTGTGATATTGATTAATTTAATACCTAATGCTTTACCCTATTATTTTAAAGCAATTTCAAAACATTTTTGCCTCTTTAACTAGAATGTAAGCCCATCAAAGGTGGTACCATTATATATAAGGGTCAATAAATATTTATTGATGATCATTCTGCTTTTTCTCAGAGAATGCATCCATTGTTTATAAATAGTTATGTTTGTCAGACTCTGTCACTTATAAGTTTCCCAAGTTTATGTACACAAAAATGAATATGTCTTCAAGGGTTAATTCTGGTACTATGTGGAGAAACTGTAATGACTTTAATTTAAAATGTTATCCTTACAGACCCTGTTCATCAAATGAGGTAGGTTTTTTGTCTGGCGAGTCCCTTTCACCACCACCAAAAAGCCTTTGTAGCTGTGAATTTAAATTGACAATCTTCTTCTCTCCAGCTACCAAAGGGGCAGAAACTGTGACATTTCCACTTTCTCTACTCACACACTGAAGTAGAATAGTCAACACACTACAAACTATATGATTACTGGCTTTTGGCTGATATTATAATTTATGTATTCATGTTTAGTGTCATAATAGTTTCATGTTCAAGATCTAAATAGCTATCATAGGGAGGACCAAAAACTTTTATTTGTTGCATATTTTTAATATTGTGTAACATTAACTAATTTGTTTCATTTAGAAGTTAGTTCATAAAAAGATCCTTCACATCTAGAACTAAACTCTTACCTAAAGAAAATCTACAGCCCTCTACAATATGACAATAAGTGTGTAATCACGTAAAACACAAGGCCATGGCCCTATGGATGTGTCCTCTTGAGAAGCAGAGTAGGTCAGGAAAAGTATTTGTGAATAAGTGATATTCTAGTTGAAAGCTGAAGGAAAAATAGGAATTTAGTAGAGGAAGAGGGGAGGGTAACAGTCTTTTACATCATATGAATTGCAGGTCTGATGACCCTGAGGTAGAAAGAAGCATAATGAACATGAGGAGTAAAAGATCAGAGTGGGGGAAGGCAGTGCCGCGGTGTAAGCGCAGAGGTGACCATGAGGCCAGGGATGTGAGCCAGCGCATGCAGGGCCACGCGGGCCTCGTGAAGGGTTGTGGTGTCTGGGATTTAATCTCACAAGTAACACGAATTGATTGGTGTTTTTACAAGACCACTTTGAGCAGTCAGGCAAGAAAAAGGAAAAAAAGGCATCCAAGTAGGATGGGTATCCCTGGTGGCTCAGCAGGTAAAGAATCCACCTGCAATGCAGAGACCTGGGTTCGAACCCTGGGTTGGGAAGATCCCCTGGAGAAGGGAACAGCTCCCCACTCCAGTATTCTGGCCTGGAGAATTCTAAGGACTGTATAGTCCATGGGGTTGCAAAGAGTTGGACATGACTAAGCAACTTTCACTTTCAAGTAGGAATGAAAGAAATAATCTCTACTACAGATGATACGATTTTTTTTCTATTTTTTTTTCTTTTTTTCTTTTCTTTACATTATTGTGTTGGTTTTGCCATACATTGACATGAATCTGCCATGGGTATACATGTGTTCCCCTTCCAGAGCCCTAATTACAGATGATAGGATCTTATATATAGCAAATCTTAAAGGCTCCATCCAAAATCTGCTAGAATTAATCAATGAATTCAGTAAAATAGCAGGACACAAAATCAATATACAGAAAACACGTGTGTTTCTATACAGTAAGAACAAAACAGCTGAAAAAGAAATAATTTCATTCAGTATAGCATAAAAAAGACCAATAAAATACTAAGGAATAAATTAAACCAAGGAGGTGAAAGATCTGTACACTTAAAACTACAAGACTTTGATGAAAGAAGCAGAAGAAGACATAAATGGAATAGCCTATGTTCACAGATCAGAAGTTACACTGTTAAAATGCCATACTACCCAAAGCCATCTACGGATATAATGCAATTCCTATTAAAACTGCAATGGGCATTTTTCACAGCAATAGAACAATGATCCTCAAACTTGTATGGAGCCACAAAAGAAACTGAGTAGACAAAACAATCTCAAGAAAGAATAACAAAGCATCATACTTCCTGATTTCAAGCTATACTACAAAGTTATAGTAATCAAAGCAGTAAAGCACTGGCATAAAGGTAGACACAGGAGCCAATGGAACATAATTGAGAGCCCAGAAATAAACCACACATACATAGTTAACTAATATTTAACAAGGGAGCCAAGAATGCTCAGTGGAGAAAAGATAGTATCTTCAATAAATAGGGTTGGGAAAACGGTATAACCACATGCAGAAGAATAAAATTAGACTTGTACCTTATACCACTCACAAAAATGAACTTGAAATGGACTTAAAACTTTACACATAAGACCTGAACCATAAAATTCTTAGAAGAAATCATAGTAAAAAAGCTCCTTGACTTAGGTCTTCATGGTAACTTCCTTTTATGATAATAAAACACAAGCTAAAAAGTAAAAATAAATAAGTGAAACTATATCAAACTAAAAACCTTTATAAAGCAAAAGAAACTAAACACAAAATGAAAAGGCAACCTACAGGAAGGGAGAAAATATTGGCAAATTTTATGTCTGATATGAGGCTAATATCCAAAATTTATTAAAAATTCTACAATTCAATAGCAAAAAACAAACAACCCAATTAAAAAATGGGCAAAGGAAATTAATAGAAGTTTTCTAAACAAGACAGACAAATGGCCAACAGGTATATGAAAAGGTATGCAACATCACTAATCATCAGGGAAATGCAAATCAAAACCAGAATGTTATCACCTCATACCTGTTAAAATGACTACCATAAAAAAAATAATAAAAGACAAGTGTTGGTGAGGGTACAGAGAAAAATGAACCCTAGTGCACTGCTGGTAGGAATGCAAGTTGGTACCGCCACTACAGAAAACAAGTCATAGAGGTTACTCAAACCTGCTCCTGACAGAGGGCTACCCTCTGAGTGGAGGCAGGAAGCCTCTGACTTCATGGCAGCATTCTTCTGAGATTTTGCATCTACAACACAGAACTGAGGAGAATGAGAAATACTGGTTACCGGAACCTTTTATGGGCTTCCCTGGTGGCTCAGATGATAAGGAATCTGCCCCCAATGCAGCAGACCTGGTTTTGATCTCGGTTGGGAAGCTCCCTGAAGGAGGGCATGGCAACCCACTCCAGTACTCTTGCCTGGAGAATCCCCATGGACAGAGGAGCCAGGCTACAGTCCACGGGGTTACAGATAATCAGACACGACTGAGCGACTAAGCACAGCACAGAGCCTTCTACAGAGATTCTGCAGTCTTTGACTAGAAATTATACGAAAAATGAACCCCATCTTCCTAGCCACAGTCAGTTGACTTGAAGCTTCCACCATGACGATGGGGGCTAAGAGGAGGGAGAGAGTGCATCATGGCTCAAATGCTACAGACTGTTTTGAGACCTAGTCACTTTTCCTGAATAGATGGTTTTATTTGCTGACTTGATGTCTAATCTTAAGACAATTTCCAGATACTTGAAATGATTTGTTTTTTGCTTTTTAAATAATTTTCACTGGTTTTGATTTTTCTAATAGGGATATTTCTGTGGACCTCCTTATGCTACAATACCAAAAGCGATCACTTCTACTCGGTATTTCAGTTCAGAAACAAAAATTACTATGTAAATGAAGCTTTAACTTTATTGTACATTCAAAATTTTACTAAGTGCCAAAAAATAGGTATCAGGCTACATATCTGCTATGTAAGTAAATAAACTAAGGTTTTTATATTGTCCAAATTTTAATTAATAACAATATGTTAAAGAACAGGATTTTAAGTCTTAACTGTTATTAAAATTTTAAAAATTAATGGCATATTTGAAATCATGGAAATTCCCTTAAAATTCTTTCCAAGGTTATTTCAACTTTTAATTTTATAAAGTTTATAAAATCTTTTGGACTTTAGTTCTTGGAATATACGATTAATTAAACCTTCTAGGGAGATTCTTATTTAACTCTTTTTCTTGAACAGATACACAACTATAACCACTATTACCATCAGAGACCTGATAATTTGACATCTGGGACTGATTTACATTTGGTCAATCAGAAACTGTCATGTGGAATCTAGATGATTTTTCCATGAAACATATTGACATTCATTCAAAAGCATATTATCTATTTTTCTATCTGTCTTCTATCTATGTGTGTGTGATCTTTAAAAAAAGAATATCATTTAAGCAATTCTACATAAATCACATATTTCCTAATTGTGATATTTCTATTTTGTTTCTATTTTATCAGATATGAGAAAGATCTAGGTAAATCCAAACATCCACAGTATCACCACATGATGTGATCAAAGAGTAATCACAACTCTTCAAGCTAGTTTCCAAGCACTTAATTATTTACTCAAGACCTTTAATAGAAAAGTATCATGTAAAAATGCTTTCTCTAAATATTTTGGGACAGATGAAATATGACGTGGACACTCAACTTACGAATCTGTGCCTATACCTCTCCTGATTGGAACAGAGATGTAGCTCTTATCCTCCCACCTAGTCCCTTGGAAGAACAAAAGTTAACCTGACCCCAAACTTGGAAAATTTAATTTGATAAAAAAGAAACATGGTGTGGATTTTAGGAGGATTCAGTTAACAATAGAGATATTTTCTAAAGCAGCCTGAGTTAGAGAATTTAAAACAAGAACATTATATATTTTAATTTTTCAACTTACCTGATATAAATAATCTTCAAATACAAAATAATAATCATCATTGCTTGCTGTCAATTTCACATCCTATAATTAAAAGTAGAGAGCACTGAAAAGAACTTCAATGAGTATGTTTATAGTACTAAGACATAAACGTAACATATAGAAATAATATGAAATGATTTTATTACTTCACATATAATTATAAACTTCTCAATTAGATTTTATCACTGGATTTATCAGAAATAAATTTATAAAGTTACTTGACTAATATATGTGACACATCACTTGACTTCAAATTGTTTACATTTGTTTGGGTTCCATTAGTAGTTTCTTTTTATTTCAATTTTATCTCCTTTGAGTCTACTATTTAGGTATCTTAAAATTAGAAAAGCATCTGCAATCACAGTGTCCAAAAGCAACCATAAAAATCTGGCCTCAAATTACTGTTCAATTGGGTCCTCCATTGTTCAAGCCCACATTCATGTCATTCCATCAAAATACCAAAAATCTTTGATGTTTTTGTAATTATTCATTTGCAAGTCATCACTTGTTAGCAAACAAGGCAAAATTTATCTTCAATCTCACCAGCAAGAAAGCATACATGATAGAAATATTGGAGAATGATAAATACTGGTTACACGCCCCAAACAAATATTACAGAAATCTATGCAAAGAAATATTATAGAAATCTATGAAAATATTGCCCAACCTACAAAATTCAATTGGGCTGTTGATCAAAACAGCAATTGGAGGAGGATAAAATGACTTGTGGATGACCCTGGAGATAGTGAATATGTGCTGAGCCTAGAAAAACTGAAAGACACAGATTAAGAGAAAAGAAAGGAGCCAGTCCAAGTCACAACATGGGCAGAAACAGAGATCATGCAATCTCAGGAAGGATGATGTTGCCTCTAAGGGGGCTTCATTCCTGGGGATCAAAATTTTTTACATAGTTGAATGGCTTATGGACCTCCAAAGCTTGTTCTATCCAACAGAATCTTATTCTTTGGTATTTAATTTTTTATATTAGAGAAAATTTTCTCTTTTATGAAGAAAAGGTTGAGAAACACTGATATAAACTGTCAGATCACAGTAAGTGGTGGAAAATTGTAGATGGTGTGGATTCAAGGCAAGATTGTGAGAAAAAAAATATAATCCAGAGAGAATCATTAGAAATTTTAGCGTAGGGAGGGTTTGATGATGTTCTGTACTTATGCATTGCCTTGTTTCCTTCATTTCTTTAACCACTAAAATAATTCTACTTTATTTTCAGTTAAATTAAAAATGAATCTTTGCCAAAGGGAGTTGTAATGAAACTTCAAATGATTCTTTTTTTAATGCTCATTCCCTTAAGGGCTGACTTTAATAATATTTGGAGTTGCTCCAGTAAGATCAGCAGAGTTTAACTAACATAAGCAAACACTCGAGCCTGGTGGGCTGCCGTCTATGGAGTCGGATACAACTGAAGCGACTTAGCAGCAGCAGCAGCATGCTGTAGACCGTCAGGACTGATTCTACCAAAACTTATATTCAACTGTTCAGACACAAGTTGTTTACCTCTTTCTCATGACAGATTTGCTTTACTGATTCTAACTGAAATTCATGTTGGCAGCAAAGGGAACTCTCATGATAGCACTCTTGGATTTTTTGAACTTCTTTTGTGAGTATTCTCTCATTCGAACAGAGAGGAGATTAAAAAGTCTTAAAGCCCAAAAGATCTCTTAGGCTGTTGCTAAAATAACCCCCTGTGTACAGTCATTTGACCTCAAAGTCGATAGCAGTACCTGTGATCCCAATCTATGTAAAAATTTCAAGAGCTTTTATTTTTATTTATTTATTTCTTTTTTCTTTACATTATCATGTTGGTTTTGCCATACATTGACATGAATCCGCCATGGGTATACATGTGTTCCCCTTCCAAAAGAATCAAGACTTTTCATCAAAAGACTGCATCCTCTTAACCCTCCTCATCCTCCTTCCTGTAGAGCATAGTGGTTAAAGGTACGGTTGTGAAGTCAGATTACCTAGATTCAAATCTTGGCTTTACTACTTAAAATATGAATTTAAACAGATTTCTTCACTCTTGTTTACCTTAGTTCCCTCATCTGTAAGACAGTAAGTAATAGTATTAATACTTCCTACTTTGCTATAATATATGTATCAATATGTGGCTGGTGAGTAAGGAAACGATGTCAGTGTAACATGAGAATTGTGTTGGTTCACATGCAATTTTCCTTTAAAAAGAGAAGTCAGAACAGCAGAAGTAGAATTATATCCTTCAGCAGGAAGGGCAAAGCCTTCTGCAGGCATGAGCCCTTTGTCTGTTCCAAGAGAATGGAAATTTCAAGAATGGAGAATGAATGATTGCATGGGATCCCTGTCTCCAGAGAGGCACACCCCCAGTCTTGCACATCTCCTAACTGCTGCACTTCCTCTTGTGCCCACCTGAATAGCAGCCCCAGTGGCTCTGTGCAACTGAATTATTTTAGCACTTATACTTTGTTATTTTTGTACATTTTTAATAATTCCTGCCAGAGCAGCCTGTCTGAGCTGTCCAGTTCATCTCCCAATGATTGTTTCTGTTAGTACTTCAAGGGCTACAAAGTTGCAAAAGCTACCCAACCCTATTTTTCCTATAAGCTCTATTATTTTTAATGCATGATCTTGTAGAATGCAACTTTTGTTCAGGAAAAAAAAGAATTATTATTTATAGCCCAAATGCCAGTATCCCCCTGGGGTAGCTTTCAGGATCAGATGCCAGTCTATGTAAAGAATCTGGAGCATTGTGTGGCACACAGTAAGCAATCATTAAATGCTAGCAGTCAACTGTTACGTTCTACCCAGACAAATCTTGGTTTTTTTCCCCCCGTTTCTGAGATCTGGAATAATATGCCCTTTCTCCTCTATCTTATAAGTTCTAAATCTAAAATCCAAGTCTTTTAAACAACCCAATAATGAATCCAGAATCAGTCAAACCTTATACCATGCTTTCAGCATCTACATCTCAACTCTCAGTAACAGATGCCTAGAAACAAAAACTCAGTGAATCCCTATCATAAAACTTGAGATGTGTTTAACTCTATGTCTAGAAATCAACAGAAATTAAAAATAAGCTGTGACTTCAATATAATAAAATAAACAAGCAGGCCCTAAAGAATTATGAGATAAATAAGATGAAGAAATCCATAACCTGATTTTTTCTTTTAGTAGATTTTCTGTATAGTTTGAGTGGAATATTGGAATTTATAAGGACAAGAAATATCATTCACTTAATAAAAGGGATGATCGAGAAAGGATTGCAAAGTAAAAGAAGATAACACTGAATAGAAACTGCAGATTTTGAAGGTCAACCTTATCTTCATAAGTATAATGATCACTTAAAATTATTTTTTAAGGTTAATATGTATCATTATAGATAGTACAGTACCTACATGATGATGAAGACTCTTGATAATTGCTTAATGTTAATGAAATGGAAAAACGTATAGCTTTACTTACTTTATAAATTAGACTATCCACCAAAAGGTCATGTTGTATCACATTTGTCTTAAGCTGCTCATAATATAAAATATCCTAGATTTAAAAGAAAAACAAAAACATGAAAAGTCAATCATTTATAAAGTCAGCCTCAAACTTTAATAAATAATGATCATTAATAGTATCATATACACTAAGAGAATAAGGGCTTTATTTTATTCATTACTATAGTCTCCATGCCTGGCTAATAGCTGAAGATCAATAAACAGACTTAATCCCATCCCTTAAGATAAAATCTGGTACTTGGTAGGTATTTAATCAATGTTTGTTAAATTGATTTAACTGTAATTTAACTTTAATAGCAAATGTAGTATTTATTAAGTATTAATAGGAACTGTTTTACCCAACATGCATGTTAATCTATTTAATCTCATATCAACAAAATAAACCTGTTCAATGATTATTATTCCCATTTACATTTGAGAAATTGAGGCCCAGAGAAAGAAGTAACTTTCTGTTCAAGGCCACAAACGTAGTAAGATTTGAGTCCAGGAAACCCCCAGAACCTATATAAAAACCCAGCGTGACTACTCTATACTGCCTTTCTAATATCTAAATTATTATAAAATAAAAAAATTTAAGCATACTAAATCATCCCTGGTAGTAAAAGCTATAATATAGCATATGTAAAAAAAATAGGATTTTTGAAGAAAATTTCTTTAATTATTCATTTTTAGTTCAAACTATAATGGTTGTAACTATACAGAATGCTATATAGCTAACTTGTACATGATTTAAACACAGGTTGGAAAAGTATATAAGTTCTTAAGAGATAATGTCAAACATTCTCATCTCATCTGGCTAATGGACAACGATAAAGGTTCAGGTCTTTTAATGACACTGATCAATAGAATCAGTAGTATACTTTTCTTTTAATCTGAGACAAGGCTTTTAAAAATTAAATAAAAATCAGCTATAGAACCAGGAACTCTGCTCAATATTCTGTAATAATCTAAGTGGAAAAAGAATTTGAAAAATAATAGATACATGTATATGATGCATAACTGAATTACTTCATTGTACATCTGAAACACAACATTGCTAATCAATAATACTCCAATATGAAATAAAATTTTTTAAATTGTAAAGAATTTAGCAAAATTTTAGCAAAAAAAAAAATTCAGTTAAAAAAATAATATGGTACCATGATATTAGAAAATCGATTTAACTCTAAACAGTGATAAGATTAGGCTGAAAGTGAAGTAAAAGTCGCTCAGTCGTGTCTGACTCTTTGCAACTCCATGGACTATACAGTCCATGGAACTCTCCAGGCCAGACAGAATACTGGAGTGGGTAGCCTTTCCCTTCTCCAGGGGATTTTCCCAACCCAGGGATCAAACCCAGGTCTCCCGAAGTGCAGGAGGATTCTTTACCAGCTGAGCCACAAGGGAAGCCATTTAATAGAGAATAAGAAATAAGAATAAGAGAGGAAGGACAGGAAGGAGAAAAGGGGGGAAGGAAAAAGAAGAAAAGACAATGGAAGAGAAAGGGGGTGGAAGGACGTAAGATGTAATCCAGTTAAGGGACAGGCTAATAGTTGGTCAGGTCATAATAAAGATTGAAAAACATCAAGATTAAGTGGGCAGTAGCTGTGTTAAAGAGAGATGGAAATATCATGTGACTACTTAAGCTGATCCCTGCGTTCTCTGAATCCCTCCATCCATCTCTCGGGGACTCTAGTCCTGGTTTCCACCCCTATCCAAATATTGCTTGGCTCCCTCAGTACACCGTAGTCGGTGTGATTCTTTCTGAAGACAGTCCCTCAAACAAATAAGAGTTGTGGGACAGGATCACCTGGGACAAAGAAGAATATCTGATGCATGCAGCGGCCATGGCAGGGTGGTGTCCAAACCTATGTTTCCTGAAATACAATTTCTTTGTCTTAACAAATGCTTGATACACAGTTCCCTGGTTTGAGTCAAAATGCTCATCACATAAAGATAATTTGGGGACTTGCTGGCTATTTTTAGTCATTTTAATTTTAATTAAAAAGCCTTATTTTGTTCTCATTCATGATGTTTGGATTTCTTACCTAAAGAAAAATTATTTTACTATTTTATTTACCATCTATTATATTTATTAAATCTACCTCTCTAGCTAGAATTAAAGAACATTTTTAAAGGTAGGAACAGCACCCAACTCAAATACCAATCCTGACAGCTGGCAAAGGGCATAATATTATACTTTAGTGGTTTCTAGTGAACGTAGCAGAAAAGCTGTTCAGAGTTATGTCCCTTTTTAAAAATAAAAAGTTTAAATTACAAACTGATATATGACCATTAAAATAAGTGAAACAATCTAAAGCTGGATAAAGAAAATTAATACTCTTTTATTCTTCCCTCCCACCACTCTGAAGAAGCTAATGTTATCTATATTTGTATTAATAACATTATTTGTAACTTATATTCTTCCATACTTTTCTCCATGCTTATATAAATATATAATCATACAGGTTTTAGCTGTTGTTTGTTAACATAAAATGGAATCATACTACACTTACTTTTCAGTTTCTAGTGATGTATCACGGTCATCTGTGTCTTTTAAATAACTATCAACACATAAACTTTAATATTTTTAAAACTGTATTACAGATATGTAATAATTTATTTAACCATTTCCCTATTCTAGCTATTTGTTCCTACAAATACTACAATAAATATCTTCATGAACATATGCCTTTACTGAGCGACTTTCACTTTGACCATTTTAACTTTTCCATGGGTAAAAATAATGGTTATCTTATTGTTGTATTAATTTAGACTTTCTCAAATACTAATAAAGGTGACTTTGTTTCATATGCTTATGGGACATTTGAACTTTCACTTCCATGGTTTACACATTTTTCTGTTAGATTACATTTATTTCATTAATTTGTCAGATTCTTTATCTATACTGAGGATTAACATTTGTCATTTGTGTTACAAATACTTTTTCTTCAAATTATTATGTGTTGTTTTTGTTTACAGTATACACTGACAAATTTTTCAAAATTCTTTATGGATTTGGGTTTTCTTGCTTGCCTTAGGCAAGACTCTCCTGCACCACATATTTATGTAAATATTTTCCTAATTTTTTCTAGAATTGATATTTTAAATTTACATGTTTATAACCTACCTGGAATTTATTTTTATATTTTGTAAGTCAAAGGTCTGATTGTTTTCTTTCAGAAGGATGGTTATCAGCATCATTTATAAAATAAACCATGCATTTCCAATTGAAATAAAACTTCAACATTTCTCTATCAGAAATAGATTTAGCAGGCAGAAAATTAGTAAGGTCAAAGTTGAACTCAACAACACCACCAATAAACTGGATATGATGGACACCTATACGCTACTTCATCCAACAACAGAAAAACACACATGATTCTCAAGCTCACATGGAACATTCACCAAGACAGACCACATTCTGGGTTATAAAACATAGCTTTAACAAATTTAAAAGAATAGAAATCCTACAATGTCTACTCTCAAGCCCACAGTGGAATTAAACTAGAAATCAAAAACAGAAAGATAACCAGAAAATACCCAAATACATTAAACAACATACACATGGGTCAAAGAAGAACTTTCAAGAAAAATTTTAAAGTATTTTGAACTAAATAAAAAGGTAACATCAAAATTTGAGGAATGCAGTAAAAGCAATCCTTAGATGGAATTTATAGAATTAAATGCAGGCATATATTAGAAAACAAGAAAGACCTAAAATAAATAAGCTGTTTCTACCTTAGGAAATTAGGAAAAGAAGAGCAAATTAAATTGAAAGTAAGCAGAGGAAGAAAAATGATAACAATAGAGCATAAGTAAATAAAATTGAAAACAGGAATCAATAGAGAAAAATCATTGGAACCAAAAGTTGGTTCATTAAAAAGATCAAGAATACTGATGAGTTAATTAAGAAAAAAAGAGAAAGAACACAAATTAAGCTGGCTAATTAACAAAAAAAGAGAAAGAACACAGATTACCCAAATCAGAAGTAAAAGACCCTTTGAACATTAAAAGGATAATAGAGGAATACTAGGAATACTTCTCTGCCCACAGATTTGATAACCTAGATGAAATGGATCAATTACTTGAATAAGATTTTGCTGAAAATTTGCTGAAATTCACACAAGAAGAAACAATGTGTATAGGCTTAGATTTATTAAAGTAACTGATTTAATAATTAATAACCTTCAAAAAAAAAGACAGTACAAAGCCCAGAGTGGTTCACTGGTGAATTCTGTGAAACTTTTAAAGGAGAGATTCTGCCAGTCTTCTACAATCTCCTTCATAGGACAGAAGCAGAGGGAATACCTTTTAATTCATTCTATTACCCTAAAATCAGACAAAGACATTATAAGAAAACAATTTATAAAACAAAACAATCACCAATAATAGAATATTTAAAGAGTACTTTGTATAAGCTCTGGCAAATAGACATTTAAGAGCAATAAATTATAGTTATAAAAGCAATCTTTGAAAAGCAAAGAAGCCCAAATTTTTAGCATCAGAGAATAATTTTAATATATGTATCTATTTGGTATTTTATTCAGACTTAGACTATCCATTTAATTAAAGAGAAGAAGAAAATATATACTTAAAAAATCAAAGAACTCATAAAGAGTCCTAAAATTATATACTTAATTGTTCAGTAAGCATTTAGATGAGCTTACCATTTTTAGATACTGTACAAGGTACTGACATTAAGATGATCAAGAAGAACAATTCCTGTCCCCAGGTACTCAATCTAGAAAGAACATGAATTTGTTAGTTGCTTAGTCATGTCTAACTCTGTGATTCCATGGACTGTAGCCTGCCAGGCTTCTAAGACCACCAAAGTCTCCAGGCAAAATACTGGAGTGGGTTTCCATTTCCTTCTCCAGGGTATCTTCCTGACTGAAGGATTGAACTTGGGTCTCCCACATTGCAGGAACATTCTTTACCATCTGAGCCACCAAGGAAGCCCCAATCTAGAAACGGAGGCAGACAAAGTAAGAAGTATGGAATATGTTTCTTTGACTTGAGGTCTTTGCTCCTGCCCTGGTTATGGCAGGAGGAAAAAGAAGGAAGTGTCTAACAGTAGCAGTGATGGAGTCGGGAGAAGACAAAGTAGAGAGGTTAGGAAGGTTTCTCAGGAAAGGTGATAAGAATAAGCTGCACATGAAAGAAGAGCAGAGTATCCAACAAGAAAAAAGTCTGAAACTTTTTTTTTTTCAGGGAGAGAACAGCATGGCAGAATGAGAGACAATTCATAAATGCATTGAGGTAAAGATTCTGCCTTTTCTTTTAGACATCATGAGTCTGATATACTTTTGGAGCATGTATTAAGAGTTCTGTAGGAAACTGGAAATAAAAGTTCTAGACTTAAGACAATGTTTGATTGAAAAGAGAGTTGAAGCCATTACAGAAAAAGTGATGGGTGAACCAGACAGTCTAAGGAAAATGTGCAGAATGAAAAGAAGATCAAAATTGAATTCTGAAAAATACAAGCATTTGAGGTTTGTATGGGAACCCAAATGCAGACTTGAAAAAAAAAGAAAGAAAAGAGGGAAATAACTAAAAAAAGGGATGAACTAAATTAAAGACCAAGAATATTTCAAGGACAGAGTAGATAATAGTATCAAATTCAGTAAAATGTAAAGACTAAAATGTGTTCACTGTTTTTGATACCTTCAGCTAGGACAGTTATCATCATTTGGTAGAACATATACCAGAATAAGGTAGACTGAGTGATTACGGGATTAAGAAAGCAGGAGCATTCAGCATAGAATTTTCTTTCACAAGATTTAGATATAAAAGTAGAGGAGGCAAGAACAGGTGCTGATACAATAAAGTTCACAGGTTTCGCAGAAAGAATTTGGATAAGTTCCTTCTGATGACTTATGTTTTCTCTGGTTAAGAGAAAGTGATATCTTTTGTTAAGATTCTGAAAAGAAGTCATTGAGGAGAGTGAAGGACAGAAACGGACCCAGGGAAGACTAGGTAAGTGTGACCAGAAATATCTAGGATGATCAGGCATTGCTGGAGATCTTTAGGTCAGGCTGTGGAGAACCTTGTTGTGAAATCCCTAAAGGAAATCTTAAATGTTAATACTCATCTTCACTATTTTATCAGTAAGTAAGAACTTAGAGCAAAGTATAAGAAAATTTTCTATCTTTTAATTAGCAAACTGAAATTAAGCAAAAATTGAAGTATGAATGTTTGCTAAATATGGATATTTTGATCCAGAAATCTATAGAAAATATATAAAGACAATGCTTTTCAGCTTATCACATATTTTCTTAAAAAGAGAAAAAATCAAAAGTTAAATAATGATCTAATAAAAGTATTAAATAAACTAACTGCTAGGAACTCAAAGTATCAAATACCAAGTCTTTCTAAGGAAGTAAGATTTTTAAAATAGATTTATGAGTGTGAAATTTGAATATTCTACTTATGTATCTCCTTAACTATGATACATTTGCATGTGTAGCTTATTTTAAGTGACTGAAAAGTAATTTAACAAAACATTCTGATAAAGAATTCTTCGTAAGAAGTATTCTCCCTTTCCCCCTCCTCTAATGTACCACCTACAATTATTTTGCAGCTGCTATAGTGTGTGCAGGTCACACTTTTACAGTGAATATAAAAGTGTGAGGTATAGAAAGTGTTTCATTCAATAAAATCAAGACTGCCTTTCTGATATTAATTTCTATTTACCAATCTGTCATTTTGAGTACAGAAAATCAAGATCATTATTAACTCCAGAATGCAAGTGTAAAAACAGCCATTGAACATTGTAACAAACAATCATTATTTGGGATTACTACTTTTATTCTACAATGTTTCTGGAAAAATTCTAAATGTATTTTTGAACTGGAAGTAGTTAGTGCCTCTGCAAAGACAGGACTTGTTAACTGCCGGTTGATGAAGTTGGGAGGTGATCTACACAGTTAGATCAGAACAAGAATTACTACCTCTTTTATAAGAGATGATGCACTAACAAAAGGCCCAAAGTACACTCTAAACTGTTTTGTCAACTGTTACTTTTAAAGGGTCACCTCAAAGATAAGCAGTATCATTTGGTTTAAAACTGCTCTAAAGTATAGCGCAAAGCTTATTCTTTCAAAAAGGAAGCAAGTGATTTTTGATAGTGCTGTTCACAGAGAGAGATTTAAAGCACACGCACACACACACACACACACACACACACACAAGCGTACATACATAATTTGCAAAGGCCAGAGGTATAGCTTTTATAATACTTATATTAGTGCTTGATTTGCTTAAAAACAGCATTATTATAAATTATGATTAATTTATGATTAACAATCATTACTATTACAGTTATATGTAATTTTAATATATGTGCATAACTATGCACATATATAATTATCATATATGTGCATATGATTATTACCTATTTATAAATTATTATTAATTTATAATTATATGTAATATATAATTATTACTGCTATCATCCATGGTGGCCTGTTACATCAGGCACTGTGTTAATAAAAGACTCATATTTTAATTCTCACGACCACTCTGTGATATAAAAATTATTACCCATATTTAAGCATAGGTAAGTTGAGGCTTGAAGAAATTTATCTCACTTAGCAACTTATTTCAAGTAAGTTGGGGGAGCTGGGAGTTGAAACTAGGTTGTATGATTTCAAAGAAAACCCATGTTTTTAACCACTGTCTAGTGAACTATTAGTTTGCTGTAACTATTAGTTTGCTATTTATTAAAATATTTAAATCAATGATTTGTAGGATCAATGGGCTTAAGCAAAAACAAATTCTCTAAAATATTTCAAGAAGAATGCGTTATATATTTTTTCTTTATTGAATCTATTACCTGTCTGTTGCTGATTTCTCTTCATTTTCATTTTATTTCCTAAAGCAAAATGTTCTCATACTTAGAAAAATAACATTCCCACATAAAATGTCAATTTTTAGAACTATAAAAATGGTTCATATTTTCAAAGTAACTGTAGGGACAAAGTACTTATTTACATATACTGAGTAGTCTATCTTTATTTCACCCTGTTCTAATTCCCAATTCTACCATACATCCTCACTGACCTAAACTGGTAGACTCCACTTATTAAAATTTTATGGAGTTAGCCAAAAAGGTCATTGGGTTTTTCTATAAGATCTTACAGAAAAACCTGAATGAACTTTCTAGCCAACCCTATACTTATTGTTTACGCATAGGGTCACACTATCCAATTAATTATTAATAATAAAAGCATCTATGTTAAATACATAGCAATTAAATTATATATTAATCTTATCTTGGAACTCTAAACTACTGTGAATTTGAAAATTTAAAAAGGGGATAAATATAAGATTAAGCAAAAATATTCCTGCTTTGAAACACGGGTCTTTGAAGAATAAATATCAAATTTGGCTCATCCTTCTTCTTCTTACCTCTGGATGACTGGAGATATTCAAAATGAGAGCCCATAATTCAGCTCTCAGGGCTGTGGGACTTCCTTGTCTGATATACTGTTGAGCAGCAGCACTATCTTGTTCTGTTAGAACTGTCAAAAGTATATTAGAATCTCATTAGAAAATGTGTAATGTAAGAAATACATTGAAATCTTTACAAATTTTTTAGGAAGCTAACATTTCACCTTTGTATCTTACATAATTAAAACCTATCTTGGCAGTCTTCTTTTACTCTCTGATTTTTGATGTGGTCTTATTTACAGTCCTGTACATTTTAAGCCTTAAGCTCCACCACCTCCTACCTTACCTGAAAGTTTTTTTAATGTAAGTACCTTGAATTCCTGTGTTTTAACTATAGTTTCATGGATCTGCAACTAGTGATGCATATATATAATAAATTTTGGATTTCAAGATCACATCAAATCATATCTACAGAAACCTTTAATTTCTTAAGCATATTCGATTAAGTCATCAATGCTCTAGTATTTGGAAGTAGTATGCTATTTGAAGTATTAAGATTAAGAATTCTACAAATGTAGATATATACTCTATTAGATGATCTTTTAACTATCTGCCAAAATCAACAGAAGAAGTGAAGAAGCGAAGTTGCTCAGCTGTGTCCAACTCTTTGTGACCCCATCGACTGTAGCCTACCAGGCTTCTCTGCCCATGGAATTCTCCAGGAAAGAGTACCGGAGTGGGTTGCCATTTCCTTCTCCAGGAAAATCAACAGAAAAGAGGAATTTTTAAAGGAGTGCAAACACAGAGGATCCAATGACATTCTTTTTAATGTATTTATTTATTTATTTTTCTTTATATTATTGTGTTGGTTTTGCCATACATTGACATGAATCCACCATTGATATACATGTGTTCCCCTTCCAGAAACCCACTCCCACCTCCCTCCGATTCCATCCCTCTGGGTCATCCTGGTGCACCAGCCCTGAGCACCTTGTATCATGCATCAAACCGTGGCTGGCGATTGATTTCACATGTGATAATTTACATGTTTCAATGCCATTCTCCCATTACATCCCACCCTCTCCCTCTCCCATAGAGTCCAAAAGACTGTTCTATACATCTGTGTCTCTTCTGCTGTCTCGCATACAGGGTTATCGTTACCATCTTTCTAAATTCCACACATATGTGTTAGTATACTGTATTGTTGTTTTTTCTTCTGGCTTACTTCACTCTGTATAATAGGCTCCAGTTTCATCCACCTCATTAGAACTGATTAGAATGTATTCTTTTTAATGGCTGAGTAATATTCCATTGTGTATATGTACCACAGCTTTCTTATCCATTCATCTGCTGATGGACATCTAACTTGTTTCCATGTCCTGGCTATTGTAAACAGAGTGGCGATGAACATTGGGGTACACATGTCTCTTTCGATTCTGGTTTCCTCGGTGTGTATGCCCAGCAGTAGGATTGCTGGGTCATATGGCAGGTCTATTTCCAGTTTTTTAAGGAATCTCCACACTGTTCTCCATAGTGGCTGTACTAGTTTGCATTCCCACCAACAGTGTAAGAGGGTTCCCTTTTCTCCACATCCTCTCCAGCATTTACTGCTTGTAGACTTTCAGATGGCAGCCATTCTGACTGGTGTAAAGTGGTACCTCATTGTGGTTTTGATTTGCATTTCTCTGATAATGAGTGATGTTGAGCATCTTTTCATGGGTTTGTTAGCCATTTGTAAGTCTTCTTTGGAGAAATGTCTGTTTAGTTCTTTGGCCCACTTTTTGATTGGGTCGTTTATTTTTCTGCAATTGAGCTGCAGGAGTTGCTTGTATATTTTTGAGATTAATTGTTTGTCCGTTGCTTCATTGGCTATTATTTTCTCCCATTCTGAAGGCTGCCTTTTCACTTTGCTTTTAGTTTCCTTTGTTATGCAGAGCTTTTAATTTTAATTAGGTCCCATTTGTCTATTTTTGCTTTTATTTCCAATATTCTGGGAGGTGGGTCATAGAGGATCCTGCTTTGGTATATGTTGGAGAGTGTTTTGCCTATGTTTTCCTCTAGGAGTTTTATAGTTTCTAGTCTTACATTTAGATCTTTAATCCATTTTGAGTTTATTTTTATGTATGGTGTTAGAAAGTGTTCTAGTTTTATTCTTTTACAAGTGGTTGACCAGTTTTCCCAGCACCACTTGTTAAAGGATCCAATGACATTTTAAGGCCCCAAATTATTCAGAAGTGGTCAAGTACACAAAATTAATATATTATCCTTTTGCTTTAATTTTTATTTTAATGAAAATATTAACTATTAAATCTAGAAATTAAGTCCCCTTCCAAAACAAACAAAACCAAAATATTAAAAAAACAAAAGAAGAAATACTAGACATCTGCTAATATTTGTCTAACAGTACTGTTTTCTTTTATTCTTAAAAGAAAAAGGGAAAAACCTTACACGAAATGAAAATGAGAAGACCAAAAGAAACAAAGGGACCACATGAAATAAAAACAGATGAAACGTATTCTTTAACTTGCAATTGTGTTTAATGAAAATATCAAATCATATAAACATAGTCCTCTAGATTCTGAAAATTGAACTAGGGAGTTTAGACTATGATAATATAACTGTCAGAAGGTTCATTCTGACACAAAGACTTATCTGCACTTCATATTTCAAAGACTAAACAGGATTTATATAAACAAGGAAAAGAATCTTCAAAAGATGGGTAAAATTTATTCTCCAGAACGCTGACAGCTGCTCAGTTATTAAGGCCTACCACTGTGAACAGTCACCAGGAAGTGTGGCAGTCATTACTTTCTCCTGATGCAGGAGCATATTCCTATTAACATTAATGAGAAAGGTGTGGACATCAAAGAGAGAATCTGACTCTGATTTTAAAATGAAATTCTACTGTTGAATGAATTAAGCTAATATCCTTGAGAAATGTGTGGTTGCATTTATCTTTTCCTTTTTAGTGAACTATCTGTGTACTTCTTTATCTGGTGTTTACTGATAAAGCCAAAATGATGCATTTCCTCTCTTTATAAAGATTCCTATTGTTTTATCTATATTGTTAATTATGGTTCCTTTTTGGGTCTTTAGCCTTTCAGGGATTAAGTTTCAGATGAGGGCATATGATGCAGACATTTACTTAAAACTGTCTCGTTTTCAGAAATTAAAATAAGTTTAATCAAAAGCTTATCTTTTTCTCAAAAGGGAGGAGATACATGGGTACTAAATAGCTGATTCATGTTATTGTACAGCAGAAATCAACACAACATGGTAAAGCAATTATCTTCCAATTAAAAATTTTAAAAAGCTTACCTTTTTGCCCAATACGTACATGCTCATTTTCAAAAAGCTCTAAAAATGATAAAATAACATTTTTAGACACAAATATAATCAGCCACATTTAGAATAATATTATGCATATTCTTCTAGTATTGATGCTTCTAATTATTTCCAAAGCTGGAATAGCTCTACAGGAAACTTTAAGAATATTTATATGTAGAAAAGTCTTTTTTTCTAAGTTGTTTAAAGTTTATAGAAATTAAAAGAAAATTAAGTTTATTTAATCAGAAGAAAAAATTGATAAACTAACTTCATTTGTTGATATAAAATATCTTCTTGTAACACACAGTTCTGTCCATTAATCTTTGAGTTTTTTTCCCCTAAAAACAAAACTTATTGACAGCTTCATTTGCAAACCTCTACTCCCATTCTAAACCAGCATGAAAGCATACCTAATAAAAGTGTTAATACCATATAGATAATCCCACTATAAAAATGCCATTTTAAAAGGTTATATGGGAAAAACAAAAAATTTTAAAGTTCTAATCATAATAGAAAAAAAAAACCTCCTAAACTTGGTCATAGTCAACCCAAGAAACTTCTGTTCATCAAAGACATCACTGAGAGTGAAAAGGTGAGTCACAGAGTGGGAGAATATATTTGTAATATATGTCTATCAAGCAAAGGTCTTGTACTTAGAACACAGAAAGCACTCCCAGTAAGTCAACTTAAAAAAGACAACTATCCAATACAAATATGCGGAAGATGTGAACACGTTCTTTACAAAAAAAGGTAATCCAAAGGACCAATATACATACGAAAAAGAAATGCTCAACCATGTTAGTCATCAGAGAAATGAAATTAAAAACATTATGAAATACACAACCACCACAATGGCTAAATGCAAAGGAAATGGAGCAAATGAGCTTCTCATACAAAGGTGGTAGGAGTGTAAATCAGTCCAACCACCTTGGAAAACCATTTGGCAACACCTACTAACACTGAGTGTGTACACACCCCGCAACAGTTGGCAGCATTACTCTCACACAGGCGTCTTGATGTGTGCCTACGTGTAAGGAGACTCACACAAGAATAGTCACAGCAGCACTGCTGTGACACAGTCAGCCCCCCAGATCTGTGGGTTCCACATCGGCGGATTCAGCCACCCTCAGACAGAAATATTTTTTTAAAAAATTCCCAGAAAATTCCAAAACACAAATCTTGAATTTGCTGTCTGCCAAGTTCTAAAAAGCAAAACTTGAACTCATGTGAATGAACTGATATGGTGGCATACCCTGCTGCAGTCTCCCACCATGTCATGGATTCATGCTGCCTGCCGAGGTAAGCTATAAGGTCAGTAAAAATGAACCAAGCATTTGCAAAATAAAGCAGAAAGAAGCTGAAATTTGTGGAAGTATTAGTACTGCCCCTACAATTGCAAAAATGGTCTCTGGTTCATGATAAAATGTTTGCAAAGGCATTAGTGTGTGGCTGGAGGACGTGTCACAGAAGCATATTTCTGTTGACAGCAAGATGAGGTATGAAAAAACACTTAGCCTCTGTGAGCACCACTGGGAGGGGATGAGGACAGCGGAGTCTGAAGCTCCCAAGGGTGGCTGGCGAGCTTTGTGAAGTGCTGCAACCACGGGAACTTCGAGATCTTGGGAGGATCGGCACTGGCTGATGCCGAGACAGCTTCAGCATTCCCAGAGGAGCTCAAAACACTCACAGAAGAGAAAGGCTACCTTCCAGAGCAGACCTTCAATTGTGATGAAGTGGGCATGTTCTGGAAGGAGATGCCCAATAACACCTGTTTCCAGAAGAATGTAAAGCAAGCCCCAGGGTTCAGGACCTGGAAAGATCACCTTATTCTGGTGCTGTGTGGTAATGCAGCAGGTCACATGATCAAGCCAGGCTTCATCTACGGAGCGAGCAATCCCCAGACCGGCAAGAACAAAAACAAAACTTGCCGGCCCATGCTCTGGCAATACGAGGTCTGGGTGAAGGCCATTTTGTTCTTGGGGAGGTTCCACCAGTGCTGCATCCCTGAAGTAAAGGGAGGAAGAAAAGGGGCTGCCATTTCTAGGTCCTCCTCTCAGCTGAGAATGCTCCTGGTCAACCCCAATCTCTCTGCTTCACCAACGAGAATGTGGAAGGCTGCTCCTGTTTCCCAACTCTCTGTCACCGCTGCAGCGGCGCACCCAGGTGACTGACATCCACCTCACTTGCAGAAGGTTCCCCGCCGCCCTTGATGCTGACCCTGCCTGCAGGAGCAGCAGCAGCAGGGGCCACAGTAGCAGTTTATGAAAGAGCTTCACACCAGCAGATGCAGTTTTGCTCACTGCAGAGGCTGTAGACGCCCTAAAGCCTGATGCATGCTGGAGGCCATTCTGGAATGAAGCAATCAGTGACTCAGGGGCTTCCCCAATATTGATGTAGGAATCAAGAATATTTGGAAAGTTTCAAGGAAAGTTTGGTAGGGAAGGTTTCTCTGACATAACTAACTGATGACAATGTTAAGTAAGGACCACACAGAAGAGCACAGAGAAATCCTTACCAACAAGGAACCTGAAGATCTGCTGAAATCCTATAAATACGGATGGTGATGATGATAATGATGTAAAAGATTTAGAGGAGGCAGAGTCATCAATCAAGACACTTGAAAAATTTGAAGCAGTTTTTCAAATATGATTAGAGACAGAGAACACGTGTATATGTGGAAGTGGGGATGGAGGTGGCAGAAGGGGAAAGGACAGAATGAGGAGGCAAGAGATGAGACCTGAATAGTAAACACAGTGGTTACCTGTGACACAGGGGATCAAGATTGAAAGGGAGTAGGAAAGGATTTCATTTTATTGATCTGGGTGGTAATTTAATAGGAGTGTCCAATTATAAAAATGTATTGAGCCATTCTCTTAGGATACAAGGATATGTACTTTCCTATATGCATTATACAGTAACAAGGTTTAAGTTGCTGAGATAAAACACATATAAAACATAGTATATGCTCAGTAACTTTATTATTATTATTAGCAACAATAATAAGTGGCCAACCTCCTTATCTTATAGTGGAAGAAACAAGTCCAGAAATACAAAGTGACTTTTACAAGTCACACAACTAGCCAGTGGCAGAGGAAAAGACAAGAACAATTCCATGACTCTTATCTACTATGATTAGTACACAACATAGACCTTCCATATTTTAAGTCAATTTTTACTTTCTGTTTATTATGATTAAATATTAATCCAGTCTTTAATGAAAATATTGGCATTTAGGCACAAGAAGAGAGATATTGGGGAAATGTTCTAGATGAAAACACACTAATTTTAAAACCTATGCTTGTTTATACAAGATAGAATGTCAGTGTTCACTTAACTTGGTGATATGAAAAATAATAAAGATAGTGATGGCAAATAAAGAGAACCATGAGTGCTGGCAATGAAAAATTTTGTCAACAAAATGACTTATGTATGTCTTATGAGTTTTCAAAATTGTTTTAAAGACCCTCAAATAAAAAGACAATATTTAATTGAATGCTAGTAAATACACAAGATTCTATACAATAATTAACAGTAACCAAGGAAAGTCAAAAAGCATTTTAGTTGACAGATATTAAAAAGTTACTAGATTAATTTGGAAATGACAAGATAGACCTTAACCTAACTCTCATTTTCATTTATTTCATGCCATATGGGAGAAATACTAACCAGGAGGCACTTGTGTAGAATCATCTATACCCAGCTGTCCTGTAGTTAAGCCAAGTTCTACAAAAAATTCTTTCTGAAAAATAACACACAGAATTACTATACATCTCAGACTTTTTCTATACGTTATTTTAAAAAAATCTTCACCTAGACATCAACTTAAATGAAAATCACAATGTCAAATAAATCTTTGCTTCATTCAAATATCTAAAAAAGAAAAGGATATTATTGAACCTTTAAATAGTAATGCTTTAGTCCAAAATTTTCCCTTTTTAGATAACAAACTAGACAGTAAAGAATAATTATTCTTTTGAGTAAAGAACTAATAACATTCAAATCTTTCCTTAAACATACATATGCAAATAGCACATGCAGTACTTATAAATTTTATTTTCTAAATTCATTGTCTAAAATTACCAATATAATTCTGTATCTGTGCTTTGTATGGTACTGTACTTCACTTAGCTCTTAATCAAATAAACACTGCAAATATCCAAAACAACTTAAATTAATTTTTAAGTAAAATTAGACTATCAAGTGCTCTGCTAAAATAGGAATAAATTAGATTTATTCTCCAGACTTCCTCTACTTATCTACTAATGTCTAAGGAAAGTAACCCTGTTTGTCTGTTTTTTTTTAAATACATAAGAGCCTCATAGTATTCACATTATTTTTATTCCCTAAGTAATTAAATATTTCTATTAATACTTGCCTCAGTCTTTTGTTACTATTCTAATTGTTAAAACCAAACTTCCTTCTTCTTTAAAAATGGAATTAGTTTTAATCCTTCATAATTATCTATGATTATTTAAATTAGTGATTTGTGTCCCTCATAGAACAGCTATTCAGCATAAACACATATTTTATTTTTGTATAGATTTTAAATAACTGTCATTATATTTCAATCTTTTAACCAAAAACTTGATTTTTATCTATATCTTAAAAAAGCACTGCAACTTATGTTACCAATTTTTGATAAAGAGGTAAAAATTTACTGCTTTGGACTATTTTTTATTGTATATCAGTAGTGTAAGTGTTAGTCACTCAGTCATGTCTGATTCTGTGGCCCCATGGACAATAGCCTGCCAGGCTCTTCTGTCCATGGAATTCTCCAGGCAAGAATACTTCTCCAGGGGATCTTCCTGACCCAGGGATTAAACCCGGGTCTCCTGCGTTGCAGGCAGATTCTTTATTGTCTGAGCCACCAGGGAAGCCCTAGGCCCTAATCTCAGATTTTCTTCCTTATGAACATGTATAACCTTTTCTGCAACCTCTATCAAAGCATATAATTACATCGTATTGAAATTATCTTTTTACTGTCCATTTCCTCACCAGCCTGAAGCTCTTGGAAGACAGTTCTATCTCTTACACACATTTGCACCTCCAGTACTTAGCACAGTGCTTAGTGACATGTAACAGAGGGGAGTTAATAGTGAACCACTCTACTGAGCTCTAGTTCCAACCTGCTGCATGTATATGACTAAAAAGGAATTAGTCTGCAACCTCTCTTTAGAGTTAATACATTTCAGTTTCAAGAAATTCCCTTTTGGCAAAACAGAGGTACAGGACTAAGAGATACAAACTACTCCATATAAAGTAAATAAGCTACAAGAATATATTGTACAACACAGGGAATATATTCAATACTTTATAACTATAAATTAAGTACCACCTTTAAAAATTGTGAACCAACATGTTGTGCACCTGAAACTTATGTAATATTGTGCATCAACTATACCTCAAAAAAAGTCCTTTTTAATATGCATGAGTCTGCATAACACCGTGAGCTAGGTTTGAGGGCCATCTATTATAGGATCATATAAGACTCACTGAGTGTCACCAAGTTCAGTACTCACACAGACAGACCAGGGTTACAGATAAACCATGCACTCTGGAGGTGGAACCATTATCACCAGCCACATGATTCAGGAAATGGGGACAACTATCCCTAATGACTGAAGACATTAAGTATGGTCACAGTTTTTTGAAAATTGGTCACAGGATTCTGATTCTCCAATGGCTAAGAATGTATCTACACCAGCTCCAGGTCCCCTCAGACAGACAGAAGCCATAATTAGCCCCACTTACAACATGCTAAACCTTTTCATAAATCATCATTCCCTGCTTCTTTACCTAGCAAGTGCCTTCAGACTATTTCAGATGTCAGTACTGCTGAGAAGACCTTTGACACTTCATGAGAAAAATCTACCACTTCCTCTTCTATACAGCCACATCATTTTGTATAAACCTCTCCTAAGAGGACTAACATCTTTTAAAATAACGTCTTAAAAATTGTTTTTTATGAAAGTTGTAGTACTAATGCTTAACATTTACTGCTTACTATGTTTCAAGGACCACGTATATGCTTTATATTTATGTATTAATTTCCGAAGGTTGCCATTTTCAAAAGCATCACTAATTGGCTAGCTTTAAAAACCAGAAAGGTGCTTCCCTGGTAGCTCAGACAGCAAAGTGTCTGCTTACAATGCGGAAGACCCAGGTTCAATCCCTGGGTCAGGAAGATCCCCTGGAGAAGGAAATGGCAACCCATTCCAGTATTCTTGCCTGGAAAATCCCATGGGCAGAGGAGCCTGGCAGGCTACAGTCCATGGGGTCGCAAAGAGTTGGACACGACTGAGCAACTTCACTTTCACTTTAAACAGAAACTCCCAGTTTCTCACAGTTCTGGAGGCTAGAAGTTCAAAATGTTAACAAGATCATGCTTTCCCTGAAGGTTCCAGGAGAGAATCTGTTCCATGTCTTTCTCTTAGCTTCTGGTGTTGCTGGCAATTGCTGGTGTTCCCTGGCTTATACCTGCAACACTCCAATCTCTGCCTGGCATACGACATTCTCCTTGTGAGTCTCTCTTCTCCTCTTCTTTTAAGGACACCAGTCATATTGGATTTTGAGCTCACCCTACTCCAGTAAGACATCATCTTAATTTCATTGCACCTGCAAGGGTCCTATTTTAAATGAGGTCACATTTACAAGTACTGGAGGTCAGGATTCAACATAACTTTTGGGGGGGGCCACAAGTTAACCCACAACATATCTTAAGATATTGATCAATACAATACTTTTATGAGATACTATTATCCATATATTGAATAAGAAAACTAAAGCTCAAGGTTAAGAAAACTAAAGCTCAAGGTTAAGAAAACTTGCCCAAGGTCACACAACCAGTGAGTGGCAGAGCAAGAGGTTAAACCAGGTTAGTTGGCCTCAGAATCTAATTATCTAACAACCATGCTATGCTATCTTTACATACACTAAACATAAGTCAAATCAGCTAAAAGACTTAACAACAACAATAACAAAACATTAGTACCCTATTTATGCACTCCTCTCCAATACACAAATACACACAATCATAATTATTCCACTATGCAGGAACAGCCACTTTCAGCATTTTTCCTGGTATTTAGATCCATGTTTTGGGAATCCTCTGGTAGTCCAGGGGTTAGGACTCCACGCTCTCACTGCCGAGGGCCTGGGTTCAATCCCTGGCTGAGCAACTAAGATGCCATAAACCATGCAGCATGGCCAACAAACAAACAAACATATATCCATATTTCAAGTAACAGGTACATTCTGCTATTTTAAATTTAGCAGTTTCAAATAACTTAATTTTTTAGTGATAAATGTGGATTTTTAGCTCAGTACATTGTCTTTTCCTCCCTCTATCATTCCAATATAAGTATACATCAATGCTTAATTACATCTATATTCAGTTTAGTTCAGTTCAGTCACTCAGTCGTGTCTGACTCTGCGACCCCATGAATTGCAGCATGCTAGGCCTCCCTGTCCATCACCAACTCCTGGAGTCTACCCAAACCCATGGCCATCGAGTTGACGATGCCATCCAGCCATCTCATCCTCTGTTGTCCCCTTTTCCTCCTGCCCCCAATCCTTCCCAGCATTAGGGTCTTTTCCAATGTGTCAACTCTTCACAGGAGATGGCCAAAGTACTGGAGTTTCGGCTTCAGCATCAGTCCTTCCAATGAACACCCAGGACTGATCTCCTTTAGGATGGACTGGCTGGATCTTCTTATAGTCCAAGGGACTCACAAGAGTCTTCTCCAACACCACAGTTCAAAAGCATCAATTCTTCGGCGCTCAGCTTTCTTCACCGTCCAACTCTCACATAAATACATGACCACTGGAAAAACCATAGCCTTGACTAGACAGACCTTTGTTGGCATAGTAATGTCTCTGCCTTTCAATATTATTATTTAAATACTATTCACTGCTGAGGAATGTCGTAGGCTATAAATATGTTCCCTTTCTTTGACTTTTTTCCATACAGTTCATAATTAAACCACTTTTTCACTTTTGCATTTTCTCTACTTGCCTCTTCCTTCTCCCTTTAACAACTCTGAAAAGACCCTCCACGATAGTTTTGCATGTGGTTAGCACATTGTCAGATCGTCTACATTTTTGCTGTTTTTCTTGTAAGTTCTCATCATGGAACCCTACAACCTCCTGCTCCAATATGGATTGCTCTGTTCTGGTCCTGTTACACAGACTGGCCTGGAAATTCTCTTCACTGGCATTCTGCAACTTACTCTACTCTTAGGTTGGAAATCCCATTTCCTAGATCCTCTATTTTGCTCTTTTTGTTTATGATCTTGTTTTAGAGCATTTCTACCAATAGCTCCATGAATTAGAATATTTTAGATCATGTACATCTGAAAACAGCTATTTCAACTTCACATTTGATTGATTGGTGGTTATATATGGAATTCTAGGCATGAAATCATTCAGATTTTTAAAGGCTTTACTTAAAAATCCTCTGGCTTCCAGTCTTCCTGCTGAGAAGTCAGATGCCACTCTGATGCCTGAAACATTATACTCTGTTCTTCCATAAAAAGTTTTTTGTCTTCTCCTTTTCAGGGTCTTTCATTCATAGAACTGGGTACTGGGTAGGTCTTTTCATAATGTAGATTCCTGTCTTTCAGTTCTTAAAACTTTTTTAAAATTTCTTGGCTTCTGTATTTTCTTTCTGGAACTCCTACTGGCCAGGTGTCAGCCCATCTGGACTGACCATCTTAAAAAACCTTTTCTTGTTTATTTTTCATCTCACTGGCTTTTTGCTTTTACACTGTCTTCTGATAGAGATTTCCTGGGCTTTCTACTGATTGTTCTTTTACACCATATTTTTTATTTCCCTAACTTTTTTTTCAGCACATCATATTTTTGATTCCTAAAAGCTCTTTTTCACTTTCTAATGTCTTGTTTTGTTGTTCTAATGAAATTCTGTTCCTGTTTCATGAGTAATATCTTTTCTCTGAGAATATTAATGTTTGCTTTAAGTCTTCTATTGGGAAGATACAGTTAACAATAGGTTAACCTCTTTGTCCACATGAAGATTACTTTGGATTTACCTTCTCTCAGCACTGTTGCCCTGAAAATGTAATGGATTATGAAAAAAAAAAATTGTGGAGAGGAAAGCCAGCTACATAACAAGCAACATAATTTACTGAAAAAAAAATATGACACTTGACTGGTAAATTTCATCTGAAATGGAGGACTGTAAGTGGATTATAGAAACCTATTGGAAAACATAGGCCTTAACTACCTGGTATGCCTCTTGAGAGGACTTGGAAATTATGCTCACATACATTACAAGAAACAGTTCCTATTGCATATGAGATTTTCCTATGCTCTGCCTATGTAACCTTGTTACTTCCATTTGCAAGCATTCCTTGCAGGGACTGGGAAGTAGCAGCTGGTAGGCTGTGAGGACTTCCAATGAAGATCTACATGATATATTGACATGCCATGTTTTCTGTTTTGTATCTCTCTACAAATCTAATTGAACCTTATACCAGGTTTTGGCCTATTGTATCTTGCGAGTGTAGATGTTAATTCAAACCTGAAGTAACTATATTGGTGGTCATAACAATTACTCATTTCATAAATTGCCTATTTCTTCTTCCTTATTTTTCCTTGCACGGTCTGTTTTACTTTTGAGCTGTGCTTTTCAAATTGTAAAATTTCAAATATCTGGAGAGCCTAGGCTTGTCAGTCATATTTTGGATTGAGGCAATGAACAACTGACTGGAAGCTCTGTCTTTGAGGTCTGGGCATAGTACAATGGGCTTTACTCTGAAAAATTTTTATAGACAGCCAGCTTTCACGTTCTTTCTTTTGGTCAACCTTCACTTAATTCTTCTGTTTTCAATACAATGCTTCATTCTTATTCAGCTCTACATTTGAGGTCTCTGAGTTCATGGCCTTTCTGCAATGATTATATACACCTCTGGTCTCCTGTGGGGGAGGAGGAGTCGCCAGAAAATGAAGGATGGGACAAGTCTAGGGGTCTAAACCCTTTTATACAATCTCCATTTTCAGCTCTATGTCTCCTCAGTGCCTTCTATCACATGAGGTATCTCCAATTCCTCATTCTTTGCAAAGTTCCAGGGGGAAAATCATCTGATTTCTTGTATCAGTCAGAGTCCAGTCAAGAAATAGAAACCATATCAGAAGTGTGAACAGGGAAAAACAGAATTAACAAGTGCAGAAAGCAACTATGGCTTCTAGGCTGAAGGAGACAGCGAATCAAGGAACGTAGAACTCAGGAAAGGTCCCCATGTCATCAAGACTGAGATTCAGACTTTTAAGGAGAGGGTATGCCTGCCCCAGGAACATGCAGACCAGAGGTGAAGAACAATTTTGCCAGTGAGTACAGGCTGGAGCTTGTTGACTAAGGACTGCCAAAGTGAATACTACTGGGCCTTCTGTTTGCTGATCTTCTGGCTTCTGTACATGGTAAGTCCCTTTATCCTACTGTTGTCTTGCAATGTCTCTCCAGAATTCTCTATTGACAAAGCCTACCATCAAGCTCGTTGGCAAAAAGGAAATGTTTACAAGGTCCAGCTCCAGTATAATAAAACAGGGTTTAAAAAGAAAAAAAGGTAGGTTTGCAAACCACAAATGGTCAGAATAGTCATCATCAAAAAGTCTATAAATAATAAATGCTGGAGAGGGTGTAGAGAAAAGGGAACTCTCCTACACTGTTGGTAGGAATGCAATTTGGTACAGCCACTATGGAAAACAGTATGGAAGTTCCTTAAAAAACTAAAAATAGACTCATGATATGATCTAGCAGTCTCACTCCTCTGCATATACAAAGAAAAGACAAAAACTCTAAATCTAAAATGTACACACACTGCAAGTTCATAGCAGCACAATTTATAACAACAAAGACATGGAAGCAACCTAACTGTGCATCAACAGATGAATGTATAAAGAAGATGTGGTCTATAGATATATGAAGGAATATTACTTGGCCATGAAAAAGAAAGAAATACTGCCATTTACAGCAACACGGATGGATCTAGAGATTATCATACTAAGTGAAGTTAGTTAGACAAATACTATCTCACTTATATGTAGCATCTCAAAAAATAAAACAAATGACCTTCCTTACAAAACAGAAATAGACTCACAGACATAGAAAACAAACTTACAGTTACCAAAGGGAGAAAGAGAGAGGTAGGGATAAATTAGAAGTATGAGATTAACATACATATACTACTATATATAAAATAGATAAATAACAAGATTTACTGTATAGCACAGGGAACTATATTCAATATCTTATAATAACCTATGATGGAAAAAAGTCTGAAAAATAATATGTGTGTGTATCTGTGTGTATGTAACTGAATCACTTCGTTGTACACCTAAAACTAATACAATATTGTAAAGCAACCATACTTCAGTTTTTTAAAAAGGTAGATTTGGAGCTGAAAGGTAATAAATTGATTACTTCTCATCCATACCTCCCACCTTTCAGAAGCAATAAGGCTTGACCTTCTTCACATCTGAGTCATTCCTCATTCTCCCATTAGTTCTCTATCTTAATACTTTAAAATTTAGTTGTTTCTTAGTTTCCACCAAAGACAATATTTACATATCTGTGCTCCTTACTATTTTGGGGTAATTAACAAAAGAATGACTGATGGTAATTTCTTAACTTCTTTGTAAGGAAACCTCTCCACTTTACTACAATTATTCTATTTTAAAACTAATTTCCTTACCAAAATGTGACAATCTGCAGAGCAAAGATAGTCTTTAACTCATCTTATATTCTTTTATCTCCCTCAGTTTCTTCCATATTAGGTGCTTAAAAAAAGGTTGATTGAAATACATGAAATGTATATTCCTTAAAATTTTTTAATAAAATTCACCATTTGTTTCAATACATCAGGCACCTAAATCCCAATAAGAGATCTTATAAGTCTATGCTGTTTATTAAAATAAGAAATAAGCAAATGCATTTATAGGTCAATGAAAGCTCACCTTTAATCCTACTAGCAAAGCAACTCACTCTCTATAGAATATATTTACAATAAAAAAGAAAATTTTCACTTTATTCATTTATTTAATGAGCAGATTGTCCTACTACTTTAGATATATGTTGAACTAAAATATTCTTCCAATGGTTACCCTCTAAAATATATTAATTTATTTTTAACTACCTATACTTACCAATTCAGGGATGTCTTTTACTTTGAGAGGAACTTGGATTAAACCCAAATGAGTCCTGAAACTAAGAGAATCACCATTTTCATAATTCGGGTTGCGAAGATTAATTAATACCTTTAAAAACAAATCCAACGAAATTGGTTAGTTTCTTCATACAAAATTTACACTTATAAAATTGGCAGTGATATTCTTAGTATATCATCACAAAACTAAAAACTATTTGGGTTATGCATATACTTTAATTACATTCTGAAAGCTATAAAATTGTATTAAAATGATACCATAAACATGTTTTCAATTTAATATTCCAACAGACGATCTATCAAATAAAATACTAAAAAGTTAAAAATTCAGTAATAAAAAAAACTTTTTGATGTTAAGAAAAAATAAAAATTGTTTAAGTATAATATTTAACAGTGAAAAACAACAGAAAAATTTAAACTGCTTGATTTCAGTATTTGCCAGGGAAAACTGCAAAACCAACTCTAACTCTTTTAAAAATAGATGCTGAAAAGTTTATAGAAAGACAGTGGAATAACATCATAAGGTACTGCTTCTAAATCAAATCCAAAGGTAAAAAAAAATTTTTCAGAAGCCAAATATTCAGAACAACAAATATTTTTCAAAATTAAAAATCTTGGATATTTGCATATCCTTTAATAAAGGAATCTCACTTCTATAAGTATGATTATGGAAATAATTAAAATGACTTGCAGAGACAGTGCAGGAAAAAAAGGTAAAGGAAGTGTTGTTTATAACAGAAAAATATTATACATTTAATATTTTAAGACATTCAATATTAGACATTTAAGATGTTTAAGACTATTAAAACACTCTGGTAGAGGAAATTACCTATATAAATTATGTTTAATTTATATAAAATCCAGTCTAATATGCCACGATTCATAAATACCACAATATGTTTATTAAATTAAAAATTACATAGTGTTTACTGTTATATGATGATATTATGAGTAATTTTTGTTTTCAATTTTCTTCTTATATATGTTTTATTTTTCTAACAACATGTATTTTAGGGAAAGAATAATA
Source organism: Antilocapra americana (assembly GCA_007570785.1). Classification (NCBI taxonomy): domain Eukaryota; kingdom Metazoa; phylum Chordata; class Mammalia; order Artiodactyla; family Antilocapridae; genus Antilocapra; species Antilocapra americana. The sequence continues at coordinate 24,759,086 of ML662436.1, forward strand.
ATTTCCAAAAATATTTTTAAATTGCAACTCTGACGGGAAAGAAACCAAGAATTCAGTGAAGAAGATTATAATGACAGAAACACCAGCATATCTGAAGAAGGCATTAATAACCTGATAACTAACGTCTGACAAAATGAAATATACCACAAGTGCAAAGGAGTTTCCTAAAATTTCAAACACTAAATTGAAGTTAAAAATATCAAAGGAATTTATTTTAAAACATGTTTTAGCAAAGAATCAACAGTGTTAAATATAGATTAATATAGCACAATACAATTTTAGTCTAATTAAGCAAATAAGGGATCATAGTATATGGAAAACTTAAAAACATAGAATTGAAAAGAAAAACTATGAATACATGGGCAATAGAAAAGAAAAAAATATTAGAAAAGCAGAAACTATAAGGAAGTGATTATACAAAAATTTTCTTGAGTTAAAGAAGAATCTCAGCATGACTAATAAAAGAATCTATTCAGCAACAGTCCTTAAGGAAACAGAGTGCTATGATTATTAAGGAGGAAACATAAAGTTAATTATATAAAAATTATATGAAATTTAAGTGCTAGGAAAGGGATGAGTTTGCGAGAAACCTTTAATAACCAAAGAGAAATAACACTAGCAGTATAAAAGCAGTTTCAAACCAAACTAATTTTGGAGACGGTTTATAATTCGAAAAGGCCTGAAATAATTTCTAACAATGCTGGCAAAATTGTATCTGAGAAAACAGGTTCAGAATAAAAATAAAATGCAAAAGATTAAAACATTCATTTACTCATTCACTCGACACTTATTTACTGAGCAACTATGTGCTAAGCACTGTAACACCTGTTTGAGAGAGAGCAGTTAAGGACAGGATCAACTTGCAGCTGGTTTGTGGTAGCTCCTTTCAGGGACATCTTTCAGGGACATCCTTTTAGGGACATCTTTCAGGGACATGTAGCAGTGACCCTTGGCCACAATGCACTAACTAGTCATTTATAATGTCCCCTGGAGACATTCCATATCAATTTATTTACACTGTTTATTGAAAATGTATAGATTGCTAGTTTGCACCTGAATTACCAGTAGGGTATAAAAGACTCATCAGAAGGTTTGTGCTACAACTTGTATCTTGCATGTACCTTGGTGATTCATAACCCAAAGGCGAAGTGCATCCTGTGTGTGTAACTGAGAAAGGAGCTGGGTCTGGAAATTTCTCTCTCTTTGTATTTGCATGTGCTTTCTTTCTCTTGCTGAAAGAAAGCTTTACATGGGTGTATCCTTGGGGCTGAAATCTTGTACGTCTTCTCAGCTATCTGATTTGGCTCTGTGTAATTGTTGCAGCAGGGAACAAAGCTTCCATATTATAGAATAAAGGTGGCAATAGGCAAAATAGAAAATCAGTATGTTATATGATGCTAAAGGTTATGGAGAAAAAGCAAGAAAGGGTTATAAGGAGTTCCAAGCAGGAGAGTCAGGGAAGGATTTGGTGAGAAGGTAACATTTTTTTGTGTGTGTATATGTTTGAATTTTTTCCACTTTTTTAAAATTGAAATACAGTTGATATACAATACTATGTTAGTTTCAGATTGTACTAACAGTGATTTGACATTTACATACATCATGAAATTATCACCATGATAAGTCTGTATCCCTCCAAAGTGATTACAATACTATTGACCATATTGTTTATACTGAGAATATGACAGAAGGCAATGGCACCCCACTCCAGTACTCTTGCCTGGAAAATCCCTTGGACGCAGGAGCCTGGAGGCTGCAGTCCATGGGGTCACACAGAGTCGGACAAGACTGAAGTGACTTAGCAGCAGCAGCAAGCAAAGACAAGGGAATGTGAGGGAATGGACATACAGGTATCTCGGGGAAAAGCAATGCAGGCAGAGAAAACAAGGAGCAAAGACCCTCAAATGGGAGAAAGCCAGGGGAAAGTAAGCAAGCTAAAGCAGCTGGCGTAGAACAAAATCAGGAGGAAAAGTAATAGGAGATGAACTCAGAGAGGTGATGGGTATCAAATAGGGTGTTTTAGGCCACTGTCATGACTTTACGTTTTAAGTAGAATGCGCTAAGAAGCCACTGGATACCACAAGAGTGGCTTCTTCAGAATAGTATTTATAAGACTTCCTCTAGAAACTCTGCTAAAAACAAATTCTAGGTGGGGAAGTGTAGAAGCAGTAAGGGCAATTAAAAGGCTACTGAAATAGTCCAGGCAAGAGATGGCAGCTTGGATCAGCAACATAGGAATGGTGGTGATGAGAAGTGAATGGATTCTGGACATACTTGAAAGGCAAAGCTGAAAGGATTTCCTGGTGGATTACATATAAGGTACAAGAGAAAAAAAAATAGAATCAAAGATGAGTGAATGAAAATAGTGAGTTCTAACTGCCTACTAAAGAGTTCCTCTTCGATGTCAATATGCCTCTCAAACTTAATTAAGTGCATCATCTTCACTAACAGACTTGTGTCTCTTTCTGTATTCTGTATCTTAAGTTAACTCTGCCCAGTTATCCAATTTAGACACTTCAAGGTCATCTTTATCTTTTCTTTTTCTCATACTCTCTAGATCTAATAAATCCCCAAATCTTTTTAAAAATCTGTTAAATTCACATCTTGTTAAATTCAAGTCTGCTGATGTCTTTGCATTTTGAATGCTGTTCTCTTAGTTCAAACCTTTATCATGCCTTGCCTGAACTACTACAACAGGGAGAAAAATAAAGGAAAAGATTCACTGAACACCTACTGTGCTAGCCAGCAGGCTACATGATTTACAGTCACTATTTTTTAATCAAATCTTCTTGATTTACTTCCCTCTAATCTTTCCACACTACAACGTATTTTCCCAGAGCAATTTCCAAACACAAATCTGATCAGGTTATTCCATTGCTTTCATTGCTCTGGGGCTTCTTACATGGTGATTCTTATGCCTGGAGATGTTTTTTAATATCATCATTGCTTTTGCATTTTTACCTCATTAATATACATATATTTAGCCAATAGAACCTACCTCAAGAAAATCCTTAGGTGCATAAACAGGTCTGAAAAGGCTTAAATCTAGAATTAATAAGAGATAAAAACAGAAATTCAATTATAATATATAAATTCTTTTTAATAATAAATTATAATGGTTCTTTCATATTGTTATGTAGTTAGGTTAATTCAAACATTTGCAGAATATCAACTATTTGTCATACACTGTGTTAAGCACTGTACCAACAAAAATAAAGTCCCTTCCCTTGATAATCTAGATGACATATTCTAGAAGAAATTAGAGTCCTCTCTTCCATAAATTTGTAGAAGTCCAAAACTTTAGAAGTCTTAAAGCTTTTCAAAATGTAATATATTTTAACATATCAATGTAATTAAAGCTTGAGATTTATCTTAATTATGAGCCTAAGAAATCACTGAATGATTCTAATTTATTCTTTCATAAAAATGTTTTCAAATGCTGATTAAACAATAATTGATTTAAATATTCTCAAAATAATGGAGAACAGTGACTAAAGCTGGGAATTTTTAAGCTACAAAGTAGAAGTTTAAGCAAAAAAAAAAAAAAGAAACAGATGATAATGAATTAGTGAGCAGGGAAAGTTACTATCTTTCAAAACAAAACTTGTTAATATTGTTATTTCGGATCCACAATTAAGAGGACAATTTTTTTCCCCACTACCACAGTTTGAAAATACTTTTTTCATATGTACCTGGTTCATCGGTTCCCATTTCATTCCATTTATTGAGAAGTTCTTTCTGTTCTCCAACTGGCCTCTAAAAAAGGTAATTTTAAAATTGGTTTCGTTTTGTGAAGTTAAGCAATGCAGCTGAAAAATAAGAATCAATACCTTATCTAAAAGCTTATATAAGCTACTGTAACACAAGAAAAAATAATTTCATTATATGACTAGCTTTTCTGGGAATTACACTTAATATTATTTAACTATTACATTGCATGTAGTCTTAACGGCTCAGCCAGAATATGGTGCTAATGAGTCTAAAATAGAAGGTAAATGAGATATACTGGCCAGTAAAATTTCACAAAGAAAAACTGCTCCTCAGCCACATACTACATCTCTTACCCCATCCAGCAATCTCAGAAATGCATCACAAAGGGGGACTGGCCAAGAGAGTGTGACTGTGAGTCAGGAGCATCATCTTCCTATATGAAAGACAGTATATTACACAATACTACAGATTTAGACAGCTTTTCATATAAATTTTCCCTTTTTTTACACCATCCTTCTGGTGCCTTCAGTGACTTTTGCTTGTATATTATCCAATGTACATCCACTATATCTTGTCCAACAGCAGGGAATAAATAGGTGTTAGGGAGGATGAAGTGAAGAGAAACTTGTTCTCTCTTACTCCTGAACAGCTACAAAAGATCCAGAATATTTCTCAAGTGGCTTTTCTCTCCTTTATCTTCTTTCCCGTATCAAAGCCCAGAATTACAGATAAATGTTGAGTATTAGATCTAAATAGCTCTGGAGAGATAAATCATTCAAGTAAAGAGACTAAAGGTAATTAAAATCTTTAGGGTGCATTTATAACCTTTATAGACAAATCTCCAAATAATCTGTACTGTACAGCCTATATTTATTCTCAAGATACAGGTTTTGATTTTTTTTTTTTTTACAAAAAGCATTATAGCATATGTAATAGAAAACTATATAAACTACACCCACATAATTGACCTTTTATAGACTTTGGTTTCAAAAAGCTGTATACCAGTAACAAAATAAAGATAAATCTGCCTAACAGTTATAATTTCATGACACTTTCTAGTACATGATTCACAATAAAATACTTAGAAGTACCTTTCGTGCCAATGGGATACTCAGTTCAGTGCACATACTATTTAAACTCTTCAAAATTCTTTTTTCCCAGCTTCCCTGAAACATAAGGAACAGTCTATTATTATTTTTGGTTAACAGTGCCAAAAGTGATTTTTAAAAAATTAAAGACATTATGAGTTATATAGAAATGGTGAAGTTGCTTGAGATTATCTTTATTCACTAGATTACTCAACAAATATTGATTACTGCCTACTACGTGTCAGATACTATCCCTAGTGCTGTGAATAACAAAATGTCTCCGTCCTCATGGAACTGACATTCTAGTGGAGGACAGGAATGAAGATAGATTAAAAAAATAAATCAACAAGTCAGATGGGGAAATAGCAGATTAAAAAAAAAAGGTAAGCTATATTTAAGCACTTTATAAATCTTTGATACATAGAACTCCCATTAATGAGTTAGTAAAATAAAATTTTATAGAAATTGTTTTATTGTGATTTTTCCAAACATATTTCATGCTAAATACTTCACTATGAATTTTTTAAGAATAAGAACCTTCTCCTACATAACCACAATACCACTATGACACCTGAGAAAACTAACAATAATATTTCATATCATCGTAGTCCATTTTCAAAAATTTCCAATTATCCCCCAAAATATTTTCATAGTTTTTTAAATCCTGGATCCATTAAAAATTAATGCATTACATTTGGCTGTTCTGTCTCTTTCCATGTAGCTTAATCTACAGTGCTTTTCTTTTTCATACTGGCTTTTTTGAGCAGTCCAGGGCAGATGTCTTTTGGACTGTGTCACAATCTAGATTGGTCTTACTGTTTTCTCACCATATCGATTACATTCTTCTCTGTCCCCTGATATTTCTCATAAACTTGAAATAAGTTAACTTTAATGGTCAATCATAAATCGATCATCCATATATACCATACTTTAGTAAATGATTCTTTTTAATGCCAAGTTAAAATGCCATAATTTTTTGGTCTTGTAGCACAGGCCACTTCTGACTCACAAAATACAATATAATACCAAAGCTCCAAAATTTAGACCAAATGAGAAATGGTGATAACTCTACATTGTATTATCCATAAAGGACAGTTAAAATCAGTCAATAAGAGTAGAATAATAATACCTCCTTTATGTGATTGCTATAAAAATTAAAGATGTAAAGTACTTTGAACAGTGACACAATGATAATAATCATTCAATAACTGATAGTTTTTATTACAGCTATCATTATTCAGAGTTTCCTCATCAACATACATATCTAAATACATTACTCTTTATCTGGAATAAACTCTCCATGTGCTACTCTCATCCCAACATACTTATTCCTGTGTTATCTGAGTATATTATATTCACCATTCAGGTCTTCACCTCTGTTAAAACTGCTCTTACCTGGCCCCCACTCAGATATTAGTGCCTTTGCCTACGGATTCTAACAGCATCTCTTCCTACATCTATTACGTATCACACTGTATCGAGCACATAATAAGTTTTCAATAATTGAACAGATTTCTACTCTTAGTTATGCTGTAAGTATTTAGAAAAATTTTGGTACAGCTGCCAAAGCAATGCATGAACAGGAAAAAAATCATCTATAAGGGAAATACAGAGCTGTGTGAAATGCATAAGACTTAGTTTACTAAATTTATAGAAATAGGTTTTCAAGAATAAAGAATACTCTTAATAAATTTCATAAAAAACAGTCCAAACTAATTCTGTTTACTAGTTCATTTTCAATTTTTTTCCCTCTCTTTTCTTTTTTCCTGTAAAGAGTTCTCTTAGACTCAGGACTTCAAATATATTTGGGTATATTACTCATGATCAAACTTTAGTTAGTGCAATACAACCCACTTCCACCCTCAACATTCTTATCCCAAATTTATCTGGTTAAATCTTACTCAACTTTCATATCTCAGCTTAAAAATAATTTCCTCTAAGTTTTCTTCGACTTGCTCCCTCAACTCCAGATTGTGGGGGCAGGGGGAGCAAGTATGAGAACCTTAACAACACAAGAGAAGACTCTACACATGGACAGGGCGAGATGGTCAACACCGAAATCAGATTGATTAAATTCTTTGCAGCCAAAGATGGAGAAGCTCTATACACTCAGCAAAAACAAGACCAGGAGCTGACTGTGGCTCAGATCATGAACTCCTTATTGCAAAATTCAGACTTAAATTGAAGAAAGTAGGGAAAACCTCTAGACCATTCAGGTATGACCTAAATCAAATCCCTTACAATTATACAGTGGAAGTGACAAATAGACTCAAGGGATTAGATTTGATAGACAGAGTGTCTGAAGAACTATGGTGGAGGTTCATGACATTATATAGGAGGCAGTGATAAGACCATCCCCAAGAAAAAGAAATGCAAAAAGGCAAAATGGTTGTCTGAGGAGGCCTTACAAATAGCTGAGAAAAGAAGAGAAGCTAAAGGCAAAGGAGAAAAGGAAAAGATATACACATTTGAATGCAGATTTCCAGAGAATAGCAAGGAGAGATAAGAAAGCCTTCCTCAGTGATCAATGCAAAGAAATAGAGGGAAACAATAGAATGGGAAAGACTAGAGATCTCTTCAAGGAAATTAGAGACATCAAGGGAACATTTCCAGAGAAGGCAATGGCAACGCACTCCAGCACTCTTGCCTGGAAAATCCCATGGACGGAGGAGCCTGGTAGGCTGCAGTCCATGGGGTCACTAGAAGTTGGACATGACTGAGCGACTTCACTTTCACTTTTCACTTTCATGCATTGGAGAAGGAAATGGCAACCCACTCCAGGATTCTTGACTGGAGAATCCCAGGGACAGGGGTGCCTGGTGGGCTGCCGTCTATGGGGTCACACAGAGTTGGACACGACTGAAGTGACTTAGCAGCAGAAGCAGCAAGGGAACATTTCATGCCAAGATGGGCACAATAAAGGACAGAAATGGTATAGGCCTAACAGAAGCAGAAGATATTAAGAAGAGGTGGCAAGAATACACAGAAGAATAGACAAAAAAGATCTTCATGACCCAGATAACCACGATGGTGTGATCACTCACCTACAGCCAGACATCCTGGAATACGATATCAAATGGGCCTGGAAAGCATCACTACGAACAAAGCTAGTGGAAGTGATGGAATTCCAGGTGAGCTATTTCAAATCCTAAAAGATGATGCTGTGAAAGTGCTGCACTCAATATGCCAGCAAATCTGGAAAACTCAGCAATGGCCACAGGACTGGAAAAGGTCTGTTTTCATGCTAGTCCCAAAGAAGGGCAATGCCAAGGAATGCCCAAACTACCATACAATTGTACTCATCTCACACACTAGCAAAGGAATGCTCAAAATTCTCCAAGCCAGGTTTCAACAGTACCAGAACCATGAACTTCCAGGTGTTCAAGCTGCATTTAGAAAAGGCAGAGTAACCAGAAATCAAATTGGTAGCATACAATTATCGACAAAATGTAGTTCCTGCACTCAAGGAGCTTACAGTCTAGGGAGAAAAAAACAGAACTTGACAGCAATTACATGATGTTATATTATAATAAATGCTATGATATGGGCAAGTACAAGATGAAAATAAGGAAAAACAAGTAATCTTTTGGAGGAATTAAGGGGAGTTTTCTGAAAGGTGAAATAAATCAGGATTAAAAATAAAAATGGGACATGCTAAAAAAAAAAGAATATGTGGGCATAGAAAGTATGTCCCAGGCAGATGAAGCAGCACATTCAGGGCTTGGAGGCAAGAGAGAATTTAAAAATCCAGTGTCCTACAATATAATTTAATGGTAAAATTGAACTGGATTAATAAGACAATGTAAAAATCATTTAAAAGACTTTATCTAGATGACATGGGGAGCTATCAAGGGATTTTAAGGAGAAAATAACATGACCAGATGAGCATTTTAGAAAGCTCTCTCTGGATGCACTGTGGAAAACTGACTATAGGGTACAGAATAATGACTGAGACGCCAGTGAAGAGGCTTTTATTTTAAGCCAGGCAATAAAGTACTGGCGTGAACCCAGAGAACAGCCATAGGAATGGAGGAATATGGAAAATACTGAGGACTTTTAGGATTCAGAATCAACAGGACTTCGTGATTGCCTGCCTGTGAGAAAGTAAGAGAAAAAGGGTGATAGCAACTTTCTGGCTCAGGTAACTTGGGTAGATGAAGCTATCTGACACTGAAACAGACGATAGAAGACATAACTGCTTCAAGGCGATATAAATTCAACTTGAGATATGTTGAGTATGAGATTGGAGAAGGCAATGGCACCCCACTCCAGTACTCTTGCCTAGCAAATCCCATGGACAGAGGAGGCTGGTGGGCTGCAGTCCATGGGGTCGTGAAGGGTCCAACATGACTGAGCAACTTCACTTTCACTTTTCACTTTCATAGAGAAGGAAATGGCAACCCACTCCAGTGTTCTTGCCTGGAGAATCCCAGGGATGGCAGAGCCTGGTGGGCTGCCGTCTATGGGGTCGCACAGAGTCAGACACAACTGAAGCGACTTAGCAGCAGCAGCTGGATCACAGGAAAAGAAAGAGAGTTCCAGAAAAATATCTACTTTTGCTTTATTGACTATGCCAAAGCCTCTGACTGTGTGGATCACAATAAACTGTGGAAAATTATGAAGGAGATGGGAATACCAGACCACCTGACCTGTCTCCTGAGAAATCTGTATGCAGGTCAAGAAGCAACAGTTAGAACTGGACATGGAACAACAGACTGGTTCCAAATAGGAAAAGGAGTACATCAAGGCTGTATATTGTCACCCTGCTTATTTAAATTTATATGCAGAATAAATCATGTGAAATGCTGGGCTGGATGAAGCACAAGCTGGAATCAAGATTGCTGGGAGAAATATCAATAATCTCAGACATGCAGATGACACCATCCTTATGGCAGAATGTGAAGAACTAAAGAGCCTCTTGCTGAAAGTGAAAGAGGAGAGTAAAAAAGTTAGCTTAAAACTCAACATTCAGAAAACATGACATCTGGTCTCATCACTTTATGGCAAATAGATGAGGAAACAATGGAAACAGTGACAGACTTTATTTTTAGGGGCTCCAAAATCACTGCAGATGGTGACTGCAGCCATGAAATTAAAAGCCACTTGCTCCTTGGAAGAAAAGCTATGACCAACCTAGACAGCATATTTAAAAGCAGAGGCATTACTTTACCAACAGAGGTCTGTCTAGTCAAAGCTATGATTTTCCAGTAGTCCTGTATGGATGTGAGAGATGGACTACAAAGAAAGTTGAGTGCCAAAGAATTGATGCTTTTGAACTGTGGTGTTGGAGAAGACTCTTGAGAGTCCCTTGGACTGCAAGGAGATCCAACCAGTCCATCCTATCAGTCCTGGGTGTTCACTGGAAGGACTGATGCTGAAACTGAAGCTCCAATACTTTGGCCACCTGATGTGAAGAACTGACTCATTTGAAAAGATCCTCATGCTAGGAAAGACTGAAGGTGGGAGGAGAAGGGGATGACAGAGCATGAGATGGCTGGATAGCATCACCGACATCATGGACATGAGTTTGAGTAGGCTCTGGGAGTTGGTGATGGACAGGGAAGCCTGCATGCTGCAGTCCATGGGGTCGCAATGAGTGGGACATGACTGAGCGACTGAACTGAACTGAACTGAATTTTAATTCAGTCATTATAATAAAAATAAAATTTGCATAAAGATTAAAAATCCAATCCCTGATTTTTTATTATGTATCCTATTATATAAAAGTGCTAAATTTCTAGCTATTGAATTATGATTACAAAAATTCTCATTTTCAACCACTAATAAGAGTACTCTTGAGTTGATAAAAAGAAAATAACTCTCAGATATAAAAATAAAAGTTACAACAGACATCAATGTGTGGCTCATCATATATACTGTACATATGTGTAAGACTGCAATACATGATTTTAATACAGCATAAAACCTACATAAACTCAGACATAAAGTCCATTTAAAATAGAATGATGCTTTCCATAATTGTATGTTAATAAGATATTCTGAAGCACATTTAATTTAGCCTTTAAAAAATTACTCTGACAAAAACATCTCTTCAGGTGTTTCGACAAAGTAAAATTTTAAGTGATAAATCACAGTTCTCCTAAATGACTATCCCACTTACCAAGTATTTCAACTTACCAAATTTAAATTGAATGTTAGATGTAATATACAGAGAAACTACTTAAGAAAAAAATTTCATAGAAAAGAAATTAGAGAAAACTTATGGTTACCAGGGAATAAGGGAAGGGAGGGATAAATTGGGATATTGATATAGACATATACAAACTACTACATATAAAATAGACCTGATAAAAAGAGATAACTAATTGGAAAAGACCCTGATACTGGGAAAGATTCAAGGCAAAAGGAGAAGAGGGCAGCAGAGGATGAGATGGTTAAATAGCATCACTGACTCAATAGGCATGAATTTGAGCAAACTCCAGGAGATGGTGAAGGACAAGGAAGCCTGGCATGCTGCAGTCCATGTGGTCGCTAGAGCTGGACATGACTTAGTAACTAAACAACAACAATAAACTAATAAGGACCTACTGTATAGCACAGGGAACTCTTCTTGATACTCTGTAATGATCTATATGGGAAAAAAAATCTAAAAAACAGTGGATGTATGTATATGTATAGAACTGACTCACCTTGCTGAAGAGCAGAAGCTAACACAACATTGTAAATCAACTATACTCCAATAAAATCTTTTAAAAAAGAAATCAGATATTATTAGAAAGCATCCTGAATGAAAAAAATAGAGCTAAGTGATTTACATGTGTTTACAGTATGTTATTTTATTAATCCTGTGAGTAATGTATCATTACCCTCATTTTACAAATGGGAAAACTTTTTAAAACAATACATGAGAGTAGAATGGAAAAGAATATTAAGAACTGAAGCAATGCTGAACAAAGCTTTATTAATTATCATTTTTTACTGTGTTCCACAACTTAAGCAAAAATGTGGAAATGATCCAGAAGAGAAGAAAGAACAAGACAAAAAACTGAGAAGAAAAAAGGAAAATGATGTTCAACTCAGAAAATTCAAAATTTTAAGGCTAGAACAGGTGGACATGAGGTTAATAGCTGAGTTTTCAAATAATGAAAATATATTGATTCAACAAACATTTATAGGGCTCTTATTAAACATAAGCCATTAAAAGATGAATAACATAGCTATCCTTATAGTGAGGGTGAGAAGGATAAGACAGAAACAAATAATATGGGATAAACTGCAAAAAGTTCATAAGGGCTATACCAATCTATACATCAAAAACCATAGAAAATGTAAAACAATAGGCACGCAATAGAAAGCTAGGTATATCAAAACCTCTAGCTGACAACAGAACACATCCACATCCTGCAAAATCCTAAGAATAATGAAAGAAGAGTGACTCCAGTGGTTGGCCTTGTCTTCCCTATTCCCTGTTTCATATCTATGAAAGGTTGTCAGGATTTTTCCAAGGTACTCTGCAAGAACTTCAGTCAGATGGTCAGAAGTCATTTCACAGAAGTCTTAGTCAAAAAAACCATTTTCACAGACAAAAGAAACAGTAACAGAATTTCCTGACAATGAGGAGAAATCCAAGATGCAGCAAGTGGTTGCTTTTAAGTGGGTCATCCTTTAGGTTCCCTAAAGAACTCTAATCTTGATTAAGTGGTATTTATTCATTCCTTTGTCTCCTGATTATCATGTATTCAATGCTTTATATCTACAAAGCACAAAGCTCAAACCAGTGAGTAAATGTTATAAGGAGCTTATAACCATTTAACACAAGCAAGAAACTTTCCAACAATTAAAAGACTTAATCAAAATGGGTTAACATTGTGACTTTTTTGTTTTCAGTTCTCCATCAAAAGGAGATGAGCTCCAGAGATTAGACTGGATAAATGTGAAGGTCCACTTTAGCTCCAGCTCCAGTTCTATAGGTATATAATTTTTCTCTACCTGTGGAAATGAATAAATAAGCCCTACATCTCAAAGATAAATGCTAAAAAGTCATAGTTATTCCTAGGCTATTATTTAAATAAAAATTTCACTGTGTTCCTAGCACCCAACAAAAAGTGGAAGTAGCAAATAAGTTATTGAAAAACGATAGTGCACCACTATAAAATAAGAAGAAAGTAAAAATTTCTATCTCAAAGATTTACAAAATAAAGATCTTTTAAAATGTTATTTACAAGGAAAACGGATGGTCTTTTACATTTAAAACGTTTAAATAGGAAAGCATTACCTTTTTACTTAAACCCATATCCTCTCTAAACGAAATTATTGTTCCTTTCTAATTAGTTCCCCTAATAATTGAAAACTATGGTATTAACTCAAAGGATTTCAAGAGTTTTATAAGTAAGGTAGTTTCTAAGCCATGAGAGGTAAAAGATTCACAAAAGAATTGCAATTCTATTGAAATCTTTAAATGGGTATTAATTAGCATCTTGCTACTTTTCATAGTAATGAAAATAAATAAGAAGTCATTAAAAACCATGTAACAAATATATAGCATGCAAAACTTATGAAATTATAAAATTCAAAATTCTTCACACTGAAATGAATAAAGTAAAACAAAATAATAATAACCCAGCTCTCTAATGGAAAAAGGCTTTAGTAATTCTATGATAATAAAAATTATACATTTACTCAAGATAATATGAAAAACCATACAATATGTAAAGAATAAAATAATAAATAAGCACTCATAAATCTCCACCAGTCAAAATAACCACTGTTACCATTTTATTCTCTTCATTTTTTCTATGCATGTATGTGTACAACTGAGATGTATATGTGTGTATATATGCACTTGGATATATATACATTTAACTAAAGCAGAATTATATTGTTTTATAGTTTGCTTTTTTGAATTGAGATTATATCATATGCAATTTCACCTCATTATACTTCTCTAAAAATGCCATTTTTGATGCCTGTGTAAAACTATCTTTTGAAGATTCTACGTTATATTTAAGCAGGCCCTATTGCTTTCTTTAGATGCCTTTAAATTTTTTACTATTATCTCTGATTCTTTTCTTTACATAAGGCTCAAGAAGTGAAATTACCCGAAATAAGGGTACAAATATTTTCCTAAAGGGAATATTTCCATTTTTCATTATGCAATTCATTCATCATTAAAAAAAAAAAATCTATTGAGCGTCTACCATGGGCCGGGCACCATGTCAGAGGTTGCAGATACAATGTGGGAAGAGAGACACTGGTTCTGCTCTACAGAATCTAGTGATGATACAGACAATCCAACTATTGTGGTAGGAAGGGCAGGGTGCCTCTCATGTGGACGACTGGAGATACAGGAAAAGTATCTGAGCATTTGAGAGCTAGGGGTCAGAAAGCCTTCCTAAAGAAACCATCATCTAACCCAACACCTGAGGAATGCATAGAAGTTAGCTGGAAACATGTGGGGTTTGAGGGGAGGCAGTCTGGGGTAGCAGTGACAGTATGGGCACAGGTTCTCCTGCTGGAGGACACCAAGGAGATGAAGAGAGAGAGAAGGTACATGTGCGTGGAAATGGCAGCAGGAGTGGCAGGAAGGGGAGGGACAGTAAGAGGAGGCAAGAGATGAGACTTAAACAGTAAAATGGGGCAAGATAATGTATAGATTTTAAAGCAGAAGTAAGGAACTGAAGCTGTATACTAAAAGTCTTGGAAGTTTTACGAAATGGAGTGACAATACAGAAGGCAGAAAGACCAGTTAGGAACGAGATGAGAACTGAAGCAATATGAAACTAGCAAAATTCTCAACTTTACTAAGGTTACTGGATTGACAGAAAGCAGGATAAATTCAACCACACAGTTCATCCTGAGTTTGTCTGAGCATTTCTGGACTGGATACAGAAATAGGCTGAATGGAATCAGGTAGTGCAGATTCTGGAGTACCTGTCCAAGTTCAAATTCCAAGTCTTCCACTTGGTAGTTTTGTGAAGCTGGCACTTTCTGAGACCATAAATGTAACTCATCTCATAGAGTCGACATAAATACTAAATGAGTAAATACTTGAATGGTACCTGGCACATAATTAGAGCTCTATGTGCTTACTACTATCATTTCACATGAAAACTTGTGAATTTATATTTACCACACTGCATATCACTTCAGTCCCTCAGTCGTGTCCGACTCTTTGAGACCCCATGAATTGCAGCACGCCAGGCCTTTCTGTCCATCACCAACTCCTGGAGTCCACCCAAACCCATGTCCATCGAGTTGGTGATGCCATCCAGCCATCTTATCCTATGTCGTCCCCTTCTCCTCCTGCCCTCAATCTTTCCCAGGATCAGGGTCTTTTCCAACAAGTCAGCTCTGTGCATGAGGTGGCCAAAGTACTGGAGTTTCAGCTTCAACATCAGTCCTTCCAATGAACACCCAGGACTGAGCTCCTTTAGGATGGACTGGTTGGATCTCCTTGCAGTCCAATGGACTCTCAAGAATCTTCTCCAACACCACAGTTCAAAAGCATCAATTCTTCAGCACTCAGCTTTCTTTATAGTCCAATTCTCACATCCATACATGACCACTGGAAAAACCACAGCCTTGACTAGACAGACCTTTGTTGGCAAAGTAATGCCTCTGCTTTTCAATATGTTGTCTAGGTTGGTCATAACTTTCCTTCTAAGGAGTGTCTTTTAATTTCATTGCTGCAATCTCCATCTGCAGTGATTTTAGAATCCAGAAAAATAAAGTCAGCCACTGTTTCCACTGTTTCTCCATCTATCTGCCACGAAGTGATGGGACTGGATGCCATGATCTTAGTTTTCAAATTTCTTCAAACACTGCTTTCTATGAAAGGTGTAGCAAAGTATTTCCCAAAGTACTTTACATGGAAATAGGTCACCTAAGTTTGAACAGCACTAGGTTAAATAAAAGTTAAACTGTTTCTCTCCTGAATAACCTCTCTGAGCCATTAACACACCAAAAGAAATTGTAAGCAACAAAATTAAGGAGTATTAGGCACTGAGAGAAGGGATCAGAAGGCAGACAGACTGAAACTACAATCACAGACAACTAGCCAATCTGATCACATGTGCTGTGGTTCATGGGGTCGCAAAGAGTCAGACACAACTGAGCGACTGAACTGAGATTAAAAACAATAAATATACAATAAATATGCATGAGTCCATATTGATACAAATAAATGATTGAATAAGTAAATAAATGGGGGAGAGAAGACAACTCTTCGATCCAAAAGAATTCTAAATAATTTTTGTAGATAGTCCCCTGCTCAGGGAGGTGGAACATAATTTCTCTTCTTTAAGTGTGAACTGTGACTTCCTTCCAGAGAGTATAGTATATATATAGAAGGTGGGAGAAGGGGAGTAATTTTACAGTGTAAACACCTCACAAATACTACCTCAATCAGGCAATAAAGATCAACATCAACAGTGATATATCATGTTGATAGTGTAAATGATGAATTTAATGAATATAAATGGCACTTTATGTCTGTGATCTCCCTTCAAAAAACTCATAACCCCAGTCTAATCATGAGAAAAACATCTGACGAATTCCAAGAGAGGGATATTCTACAAAATACCTGACCAGTACTTCTCAAAACTGTCAAGGTCATCAAAAACAAGGTAAGTCTGAGAAAATGTCATAGCCAAGAGGAGCCTAAGGAGACATAACAACCAAATGCAATGTGGTGTCCTGGATGGATTACTAAAACAGAAAAAGGACATGAGGTTAAAACTAAGGGAATCTGAATAAAGTATGAACTTTAGCTATGGTATTAATATCAGTTCATGAAGTGTAATGAATGTACATAGTAATGTAAGAAGTTAATAAGGGAAACTGGGTATCAGATCCTTGGGAAGTCTCCAGATTTTTATATACATCTAAAACTCTTGTAAAAAAAATCAAGTCCATTAAAAAAAAAACTGTCTTCTTCTTCGTGAAAACACCAAATGGCGGATGACGCCAGTGCTGCGGGAGGGCCCGGAGGCCCCGGGGGCCCTGGAGTGGGAGGCCGCGGTGGCTTCCGCGGAGGCTTCGGTAGTGGCGTCCGGGGCCGGGGTCGCGGCCGGGGTCGGGGCCGGGGCAGAGGCCGCGGAGCTCGAGGAGGCAAGGCCGAGGACAAAGAGTGGCTCCCCGTTACCGAGCTGGGCCGCCTGGTCAAGGACATGAAGATCAAGTCCCTGGAGGAGATCTACCTTTTCTCTCTGCCCATCAAGGAGTCTGAGATTATTGACTTTTTCCTGGGAGCATCCCTCAAGGATGAGGTTTTGAAGATTATGCCTGTACAAAAGCAGACCGCTGCTGGCCAGCGGACCAGGTTCAAGGCATTTGTTGCCATTGGGGATTACAACGGACATGTCGGTCTGGGTGTCCAGTGCCCTAAGGAAGTAGCCACTGCCATCCGTGGGGCCATCATCCTGGCTAAGCTGTCCATCGTCCCCGTGCGAAGAGGCCACTGGGGGAACAAGATTGGGAAGCCCCACACGGTTCCTTGCAAGGTGACTGGCCGCTGTGGCTCTGTGCTGGTGCGCCTCATCCCTGCCCCCAGAGGCACTGGCATCGTCTCCGCCCCTGTGCCCAAGAAGCTGCTGATGATGGCTGGCATCGACGACTGCTACACTTCTGCCAGGGGCTGCACCGCCACGCTGGGCAACTTCGCCAAGGCCACTTTTGATGCTATCTCCAAGACCTACAGTTATCTCACCCCTGACCTCTGGAAAGAGACAGTGTTCACCAAGTCTCCATATCAGGAATTCACTGACCATCTTGTGAAGACCCACACCAGAGTCTCCGTGCAGAGGACCCAGGCCCCAGCTGTAGCCACCACATAATTTTATAAAGAGAATAATAAAGTGAATGAAACCAAAAAAAAAAAAATTGTGATTCAATAAGAGGAAGACAATGTGTGCTTCTATTCCCAAACTTACTTGTCCCTGGAACCCCCCTTTTGTGGAGCCTCTCTCAGGGTGAGGATTCGGCATAAAACACTGAGTAAAAGGCTGACACAGTAAAAGAAGCCTCTTCCCCTTATCAGCCCAGATTTCCTGGCCACCTTCCCTTTGGCAGGCAGCACTTTCTATCCTGGTTACAGATACATGTGTCCAAGCCTTATTTCAACTATCAAATCAAGTAGTTTCCTGAAGGCAGAATCTCTATCTAATTTATTTCTGAATCTCCACAGCACACAGCAGAGTGTCTTCTACTCACAGGCATTCCGTAAACATCTGTTAAATAAATACTGTAAGAAAAGATGGGAAATGCCTTTTCTTATTGATTCATTATAAACTTACTAAGTTTCTCCTACATAAAGGTCTGGGTTGTCATGCCCTCCTCCAAGGGATAGTGTGCTACCAGAGTTCAAAAGAGGGAGAAATCCTTTCAACAGGGGTCATAACAACCTCAGAGAAGAGATTCCATCTAAGCTGACACAAAATAAATGGGATTTACATAATACAGAACAGGCAGAGGGCTTTCCATGACAGCAAAACAAAAAAGTGTTACAGATGGAATAGGAAAGGCAAAATGCTTCACTTGGATGGGCACAAAGGGCAATTTTAAGACAGCAGAGACTGATGGAGTGGAATAGTCTCTGCTGGGGACAGAAAGTAAAAACCCTTCAATTGTGGGCTTTGGAGTAGGGACATCATTTATTAGGCAACCGGCAGTCATTGAAGGTTTTCTAGAAGGCAATGTGACATATTATAAGGGTAAATCCTGGAGAAAGAAATGGCAACCCAAAAACATAGCCCCCCAAAATAAAGTCTCACTGTTTCCAAAAATAAAGTCTCCACTGTTTATTTATTTTTTTTTAGTAGACTTGGTTTTTTACAAGAGTTTTAGATGTATAGAAAAATTGAGAAGACTATGGAGAATTCCCAAGGATCTGATACACAGTTTCCATCTATTTGCCATGAAGTGATGGGACCAGATGCCATGTTGAGTTTTAAGCCAACTTTTTCATTCTCCTCTTTCACTTTCAGCAAGAGGCTCTTTAGTTTTCCTTCGTTTTCTGCCATAAGGGTGGTGTCATCTGCATATCTGAGGTTATTGATATTTCTCCCAGCAATCTTGATTCCAGCTTGTGCTTCATCCAGCCTGGCATTT
This sequence comes from Antilocapra americana, assembly GCA_007570785.1. Classification (NCBI taxonomy): domain Eukaryota; kingdom Metazoa; phylum Chordata; class Mammalia; order Artiodactyla; family Antilocapridae; genus Antilocapra; species Antilocapra americana. The sequence goes on from ML662436.1 coordinate 24,777,952, forward strand.
CGCATGATATACTCTGCATATAAGTTTAAATAAGTAGGGTGACAATATACAGCCTTGATGTACTCCTTCCCCGATTTGGCACCAGTCTGTTGTTCCATGTCCAGTTCTAACTGTTGCTTCTTGACCTGCATACAGATTTCTCAGGAGACAGGTCACATGGTCTGGTATTCCCATCTCTTTCATAATTTTCCACAGTTTATTGTGATCCACACAGTCAAAGGCTTTGGCACAGTCAATAAAGCAAAAATAGATGTTTTTCTGCAACTCTCTTGCTTTTACTAGGATCCAGCAGATGTTGGCAATTTGATCTCTGGTTCTTCTGCCTTTTCTAAATCCAGCTTAAACATCTAGAAGTTCACAGTTCCTGTCCTGTTGAAGCCTGGCTTGGAGAATTTTGAGCATTCCTTTGCTAGCGTGTGAGATGAGTACAATTGTATGGTAGTTTGGGCATTCCTTGGCATTGCCCTTCTTTGGGACTAGCATGAAAACAGACCTTTTCCAGTCCTGTGGCCACTGCTGAGTTTTCTAGATTTGCTGGCATACTGAGTGCAGCACTTTCACAGCATCATCTTTTAGGATTTGAAATAGCTCACCTGGAATTCCATCATCTCCACTAGCTTTGTTTGTAGTGATGCCTTCTAAGGCCCACTTGACTTCACATTCCAGGATGTCTGGCTCTAGGTGAGTGATCACACCATCGTGGTTATCTGGGTCATGAAGATTTTTTTTGTCTAATCTTCTCTGTATTCTTGCCACCTCTTAATATCTTCTGCTTCTGTTAGGTCCATACCATTTCTGTCCTTTATTGTGCCCATCTTTGGATGAAATGTTCCCTTGGTGTCTCTAATTTCCTTGAAGAGATCTCTAGTCTTTCCCATTCTATTGTTTTCCTCTATTTCTTTGCATTGATCACTGAGGAAGGCTTTCTTATCTCTCCTTGCTATTCTCTGGAAATCTTCATTCAAATGGGTATATCTTTTCCTTTTCTCCTTTGCCTTTAGCTTCTCTTCTCAGCTATTTGTAAGGCCTCCTCAGACAACCATTTTGCGTTTCTTTTTCTTGGGGATGGTCTTGTCACTGCCTGCTGTATAATGTCATGAACCTCAGTCCATAGTTCTTCAGGCACTCTATCAGAACTAATCCTTTGAATTTGTTTGTCACTTCCACTGTATAGTTGTAAGCGATCTGATGTAGGCCAAACCTGAGTGGTCCAGCAGTTTTACCTACTTTGTTCAATTTAAGTCTGAATTTTGCAATTCCAATTTTGAATTTCCAATTTTGCAGGAAGGAGTTCATGATCTGAGCCACAATCAGCTCCCGGTCTTGTTTTTGCTGGCTGCATAGAGCTTCTCCATCTTTGGCTGCAAGGAATATAATCAATCTGATTTTGGTATTGATCATCAAATGCAGATAATTAATAATAAAAGGATTGAGACACAGCAAAATGAACCCACTGAAAGATAAATAAATGGATTTAGACTAAACTAATGGTAAACATAGAACTTAAATGATTTCTTCCCTAAGTACTCAATAGTTTAGGGGAAGAGAGACAGTAGACAGTAGAGGCAGCCTTAGGCTGAGGACTAAAATGCCAGTCAGAGTAGAAATATGATGGGGTAAAAGGTATGAGGTGGAAGAAAGACATGATAGAACAGCAGTCATTCAATCCTGACTAGGTAGCTTTCACACAAAGAAGAGAACTGCCTGACAGATCATGAAGGTAAAGAACTAGGCAACTAGAGAAGAACAAATGGGAAGACAAGCAAACACTAACTGGGGAGGAGGTATTTAGTATCACCATGGTTAAAGAACCCTGAACTTTTGGAGGTTAGGGATGCCAACCCTTAACAGAGTGGAAAATCTGAGTATAACCAAATAGTTGGCTCTCCATACCTGAGGTTCCATATCTGCATATTCAACCAACCCAGGATAGTGTAGTATTGTAGTATTTAGCACTGAATAAAAAACCCACATATAAGTGGATCCATGTAGTTCAAACCCATGTTGCTCAAGAGTCAACTGCATTTCAGCAACCATTTACTGAGAGTATTCCATGAGCTAGGGACTGTGCTTAGTTGTTGAGGATAAAAGTACAGTTCATGCATTTAAAGAACTGAATAATTTAATCAAGGGATTTGCAAACTTTCTGTAAAAGGGTAAAAGGGTAGGTGGTAAAAATTTAACACCTTACAGGTCATAATGTCTCCAGTGCAACTACTTCACTCTGACACTGTATTGCCAAAGCAGCCATAGACAACATGTAAAAAGGAGCATGACTATTTTCTAATAAATACGTTTTATTAATTTCTATAATTTTCATGGGTCACAAGATAGTAATCTTTTGATTTTTCAACCAGTTGAAAATGAAAAAAAGAAAAAAATCTTAGCTTGCCCACGATACAAAAACAGGTAGCAGGGCAGATCTGGCCCATGGGCTGTAGCATGCCAACTCTCAATCTAGTGGGTAAGCCTAGAAAAAAGAGAGAGGAGTACCATCCATTCACATACACTTATCATTCATACACAGTCTCAGCAACTAGCAGTAGACTTTAAGAGCACACCTATTATTCACCTCTTCAGTCTTATTAGGAAACCAACTTCTGTTTTTTACACATGCTAAAACTGATACTTTCAAATTTTGACAAAAAAAAAAACAGAATTAGATATTTAGTTTTATTTTCTTGAGTTCAGACCTTTATAATAAAAGACCAAAAAACTCTTTCATACTCACATCATTTCAAGATTATGCTTTATGACACACTCATAGTAAATACCATCTGATAGCTGACCAGAAAGTACTAATACTACCTAGGGATATAAATATCTCCATGTTTTTTGTTTATATCGCTTCCTTCCACCCTCCAATTTTAAGGGTTTTTAAAATGAAAATGAAAGCAGAAAACTAAAAATCTGCCTAACATCCAGCACATGAAACATAGTAACTCAAAGCAGCAGAAGACTTCTCAGGAGCAGCAGAACCACTGTGTAATTGCTGAAGCTGGGTGATGGGTTCACAGGAGTTCTCCAGGGTGTATTTCGAATTTTCATAATAATTTCTGAGACTAAGATGGAGAAAGAAGGTCAGCTTATGATGGCTATTAAAACCTCAACAGTGGCAGTTAGACGGTCCCCAGCACTGTAAGGAAGGCTCATGAATAGTCCTACATCACAGGTGAGTAGACCAAGCTGGGCCAAGGCAAAGGCCAGCTAAAAGAATTAGGGGCATTTAGACAGCTTATTGTTCCTGTTTTAACAGGTTTTTATAGTCTTTCTGTTTAAATTATTTTATTTTATTCTTTTAAAGTTATTTTTTGCTGTTTTTCAGTTTATCTTAGATTACAGGATTCATTTAGATTCTGCAACTGCATACAACTAGTATGTAACAAATATATTTCAAGTACACTATCAGTTTCACTGGTGTCAAAAGCCAAAATTTTAGGGGAAGAGTGAGTCAGTTCATTCCCTATTCATTCCTTTAATTTCACAGAACTTGAGGAACAAATCGGTGCATAATACTTTTATCATATTTTAAATCTTAGGCCAGTATGGTACAAGATTTTTTTCTTTTCTACTCAATAGTTTCAGAATTACTGTCAGAATTAAGTAAGTGTAATCCTTGGTTACGGAATGTAAAGAGCAAGTAAATACTATTTGCATCACTTTGGTAGTCGTTATCCAGTCTTTTATATAATAAATATAGTCCTAATGTTAATGAGGTTCTTTCATTCTGTATTATATAACTTGGTATGGAATAATAAAATGAATAATAGCCAACCTGTGCTTTCCTCATGTATACCAAAGGTTCTTTAAGATGTTCAGGAGGTGCAGCAGGATGACTAGGTAAAGGAAACCTGAGGACAGAAAGAGGGAGCTACATATTATATACTACTCTTGATAATTAATTAGTTTGTTTGGTTAGAAATTACTTACCTCTATAGTTCATGATATATGAAACAGAACATTTGCTAGCAGTTCTATGTACTTACACAAGGTACAACAACCTAATAAAACTTTAATTCTTATCCTACTAGCATTGTAACTTTAAATCAGCAATTTAATGACATTAAAAGTTAAAGTGGAATTCATAGATCGAGGTAACTTTTAAATTGTTTAATTCTGTAAGTGCTCATATGAAATTTTCACAATTATTAATTTTAATTTATAAATATTATTACAGAAATTTTAAAAATCTGAAATCTAAACAAGTCCGTTAACTTACTAAAATATCAACTTTTTTCATTTCTCCCAGCTTCCTTTTCCACAGAATTGAAATGATAGTATAAATACTCTTTTGTAATAGCCATATTTTAGCATGCAATATATTACATACTATATTAATTCACAGATTTAATAAAAATTTTAAATTTAATGTCATAAATTCTGTTTTCTGTGTAACATGACATTTTATATTCAAAATATATTGTTTTTATTAAGAAAACAGATTCATTTATTCAACAAATATTTGAGCCATTCTAGGTATATGGTAAGATTAAGACAGTGTCTTCTGTTCTCATGTACCTAATATTCTAGTGAAGAAAGACAGTCAATATTTATAAAAACAAACAAATAAATAGAATAACATAAAAGAGCAGTAAATGCCATGAGAAAATGAGAGCAGGATAAAGTCTAAATGATTTGGAAGGACAGGGAAGGTATCTAGGAAACCTAATGTTTGAATCAAGACATGAGTGAAAAGAAGCCAACCAACATTCCAAGCAAAAGGGCAGCAAGCACAAAACTCTGAGGTGGGAAAATGTGGCACCTTTAAAAATCAGAAAAAGCCAGGATGGTTGAAATGTAATGACTGAGGCACAGAGTGATATAAAATCATAGAGAAGGCAAGAGGAAAACACAATAATTTAACATTTCCTTACAGGTTTCGACCTCTTTCACAACTTATATCTCTAATTAAAATTAGTCATAGAAATTGTACCCATGTAAAGCAACCATATTTTAACAATCAAGAACCATGCACTGAATTCTCAAGAAATTCCTCATCCAAACAGGGACATCTAAAAGGGAACTTTAGACAGTTTCACTAGCTGATTATTTCTTTCTAATTGCTTTTTCTACTAAAATCTGCATTCCATGTACCTAAACAAATCACCTTTCCTCACTCACATTAAAAAAAAAAAAAAAACTGGTAATTTCTAGGTACCTCAGTATTTCTTATATACAAGATGGTTTAAAAGTTATATATTTTATACTGCTCACTATATAACTTGTAAAGATACATATGTTTTATAATGAAATGTAATTCTAAAATCCTTCCATTTTAACAGTAATTATTTCTAAAATTTAATAAAACTTAGAAATTTAGGAATGGAAATTTAGAAATTTGAGAGCATTTACTGATGATCTTAAGGGTTATTTAGAAAAGATCCTGGTGGCTCAGATGGTAAAGAATCTGCCTGCAAAGCAGGAGACCTAGGTACAAACCCTGGGTCGGGAAGATCCCCTAGAGAAGGGCATGGCAACCCACTCCAGTATTCTTGCCTAGAGAATTCTACGAACAGAGGAGCCCGAAGGGCTGTAGTCCATGGGATCACAAAGGGTCAGACAGGACTGAGTGACTAATGCTCTCTTACCTTAAGGGTTATTTAAGCTCAATAAAAAAAAAAAAGGTAAGAAGTGGTCACCCCAAAATTATTCATATTAAAACCAAAATAAAGCTATTTATTCAGTTATAAATATTTAATGAAAATCTACCAAGTGTTCAAGGCTATAGATAGACAGCAGAAAATAAAACAGATTAGAATCTCTGTCCTCAAGGATTCCACATTTAGTAATACAAAGAGGATCAGCAGATAGGAACAATACAGAAACCTGGATGTCACTCTTTACTCCTCCCTTTTCCTGTCTCTCCAAATCCCTCTAAATACCACTTATCTTTTACTACCTCACTGACACTGATTTAGGCAATGACATTACTTGCTTGCATTCATCTGATATACTCATAAGCAGTCTCCGCTGCATCTACACTATCTTCAACCTATTTGTCAATTTGCCTGGCTGTAAGTCAGGGGTAGTTTGTTCTTTATTCACCAGTGATTGTATTTCCAGTATCTAGCATAAGACCTGGCACATACTAGATACCCAGTACGTTATTGAATGGGATTCCCAGGTGGCTCAGATGGTAAAGAATCTGCCAACAATGCAGGAGATGTAGGTTCAATCCCTGGGTCAGGAAGATCTCCTGGAGAAGGAAATGGCAATGTGCTCCAGTAATTCTTGCCTTGAGAATCCCATGGACAGAGATTAGCAGGCTATAGTCCATGGGGTCACAAAGAGTCAGATACAACTGAGCATGCACATACGCACATTGCTAAATAACTAAAATGCAAATGTGATCATGTTACTACTAAATACTAAAATGGTACCCAAATGCTTTTAGGAGCCAGTCTACAAATCCTTGAGTAAATGGCACAAGCCTGCCTACAGATATAGCTTCATTCTTTCCTTTGGCTTTTTGCCCCCTACCATCCAGACATACAACTTTTGTTCTTCCAATACAACATTCTTTTCCAGCTCTAAATATCTGTGGGCTTCCCAGGTGGCGCCAGTGGTAGAGAATCCACCTGCCAGTACAGGAGATGCAAGAGATGTGGGTTCAATCCCTGGGCAGGGAAGATCCCCTGGAGGAGGAAACAGCAATCCACTCCAGTATTCTCGCCTGGGAAATCCCAAGGACAAAAGAGCCTGGCAGGCTGCAGTCCACGGGATCACAAAAGGTTGGACACAACTAAACACACATGCATGTGTGCAGCATCTGTACCTGCTGTCCCTTGTGCCTAAAGCATTTTTCTTCTCTGTTCCTTCCCCTAACTGTAGCTGTGCTTTCTGATCTCAGTCTGAATACTCTTTCCTGTGACAAGCCATCAGGACACCTCCAATCTGAGCTAAGCACCTGCCCTGTGTACTGCCTGCACTGACCCTATTATAGCACTTACTGCCTCGTACTGTAATTGCATCTGTAAAGTCTCTGTGCCCCACCGGGATGTAAGCGCCATAAAAAGCAAACACTATCTACCTACTTGTGCATTATGCCAGCACCTAGCTCTGAACCTAACATTTGTTATGTGTAATGTTTAAAACTAAGAGGGCAAGAAGAACTATGATTAGGACATTTTAGAGGTGCCCAGGTCTGCTACCTGAGGACTCTTTTAGAGAACACTGTGAATGTCTATAAAAGACTGACCTAGTCTGGTGGTCTAGTGTAAGGTACTCATTAATCTAAAAATCTTTCTGTTTTGAAGTCCACTATCATTCAACATTTATACCTCTCCAAAATACAATAGACATTTGCATATATATACTATAACAGCAGATTGTGGTATCTGTTTTTATAATATATACATATATGGAAGGTTAAAAAGGTTTATATATTGTTTTAATTTGTAGTCCATAAGGAAAAAAATATATATCTTCTAATTCTTTACATGCATGCTCAGTCGCTTCAGTCACGTCCGACTCTTTGCAATCCCACGGACTGTAGTCCCCCCGGCTCCTCTGGTCCATGAGATTCTCCAGGCAAGAATACTAGAGAGGGTTGCCATTTCCTTCTCCAACCTGCTCTACATAAAATACAATAAAGACTAGTAGACAAAGAAATTGGTACACTTTCAATGTAAACACTTTCTTAAATAGTCACAGTAAATATTTAGGATTAATAGTTTCACTAAGTGTTCTCAATTCAAAAAGATTTTCATTGTGTGCTAGCCCTAGGGGTGGCTCAATAACTACCTGCTGACTCAATGTCATTTATTTGATATTATAGGAGATACTCAAAGAAATGTAAGACATGTTTCTTGCTTTAGAACACTTTTAATCTATGTAAAAAACAAGATGCAAGTACATGTGAGAAGTAGTAAAACGTATGGCTTTAGAATATGTTTCACTAGAGGTGAAACCCCAGCACTGCCATTTACTAGCTACATGATTTTCAGCAAGTTACTTAAGTGATCTTAGACTCAGTTTTCTTTTCTGTAAAATAATTAGAATAATAAAATCTACTTTGTAGGGTGTTATAAAAACTACCTAATATAGACAATGCCTATAAAGTGCGTATTACCACAGTGCTGGACATAAATATTCAATCGATGTAAACTATCATTAATATAATATTAAGTACTTTTTAACACAATAATAATTAAACAAAGTATGCAGTTTTGAAGTAGAAAGAGCTAACCTGGGCTAGTGTTATGTTTCAGGTAATAACAGACTGTAGAAATTTTTTTGCTATACTTGTTAAATAAAAATCTGACTAAAATCTTTGGAATGATTACTAAAAGAAGTATGACATGAGCAAATTCCTGGTATGATGTATATAGCTCAAGTGGCCACCCTTCTATTAGGAATGAGAGTAAGTGTATTTTTTTTCAGTTCCAATCATTTAAATTAATAGACATTTCTATCTTACTTTTGCTTTATTCACCTATGCATCTAATGGTTTCTGCCAATGAAAAATGGACCAGAATACACTAAGTCCATTTACTTTTCTGAGTTGCATGAGGAAACACTTCTTCCCCGACTCCAGATGCGCCTTTTCATATTAAATGAACTGCCTCCCTGCAACATACTTGACCTCTTTCCAGGGCTTTACTCACTATACCCCAGAAGAGAAGAAATGCCCTCTCCAACTTTTAAATTTTGGAAGAATAAACTGAATATGCTCACAATGCTATTTAACTATAAGGTTAAGTCTGAGTTGAGTTCAGTTAAAGTGTTTATTTTGCTCTTGCACTAAGCTATGTCCTCCTACCCAACCTTTACCACAAGTAAAAGTATAGTTTTGATCTCCCATTTGCCTTTATATTTTATTTTCTTTATTTGTTCAGAACCCAACTGAGGAAAACAGGCAATTTTAATGAACTCCTTCAAATATCCCAACAAGTTATTGAATATTTATAAAATACTTATTTAATGTCTATTATGTAGGATATCAAGGATATGACAATGAATGAAATATTGTCCATGCCATCAAGTAAAAAGGCACTGTCTCACAGAACAATTATCAGGAATGCATTATACCACAAAAATAGCAATCATCAGTAGCATCTACTGAGATAAGAATCTAATATCTGGAATTATACACAACAGATGCTATTATTCTGCCAGTATCAGAACAAAGACACTGAAGTTACAAGCTTTAATAGTCAGAGGTAAATCACCATGTCCATATTAGTTTAATCAACTCATGGTATCTCTACTACATTTGGGGAATTTTAAAACCTTACTTGTCATGATAAATATCTTTTCCGTTAGTGACTAGAACCAAAAGTATGATCACAATCAGCTTAACTTAATAGATAGCACTTTATATATAAGTTTAAGAGCTCAAAAATCAACTCAAAAGATAGCAATAAGAAAAGAAGCAAATACTAATTTTAAAAATGTGTCTAAGCACAAATCCACAAGCATTCATCTCTGTTTTAGAAACAATTCTGGTAAACCAGGTTATCTCCTTTTCCAAGTAACAGCAGATTAGGAAGAACAAATTGGAAACAGGAGTGTGAAACACTTGAGGGGCTACAGACACAGATACACTGACAGCAGGGAAAAAAAGACTTAAGAACTCAATTAGATCATAAACCTCATGAGGGCAGAAACTGTGTTCACTGTTCTATGCTATATCCCCAGTGCCTACCATAGTGCTAGCAATAAATAATTGATGAATAATGGAACATTTAAAAAACTACAAAGATTAACACTCAGGATCTATATTTCTTGTAATGACAAATAGTTCTACACAATTTAGCAAACTCTGAGAAAAAATTCAGATAAATAAAAATAGTAATATTCTAAATAATGAATATTTCAAAAAAGAGTTAGTTGTGTTTAGAATGGTCAGTACATAAAGACAGAAAAAGGATAATGTCCAATATGGCAACAATAAAGAGAACACTGGTAAACTTAAATTATCTGAAATACTAACTTATGAGAAATATCATATTCCCTAATTACAATGGACTAATGAATTGTTAATATAAAAATTTTTGTTGGTAAAAACCCCCACATTAATTCTCAGGAAGACTACAATTTTTAATAGTATAAACTCACTTGAAATGCTATATAAATGCCAATAAGAAATAATAACAATGAGTACACATAGAAAAACAATATTCATTACTTACAAGCAAATATAGCTAAATGTAATAAGAGTATCTCAAAATAGGGAGGAAAAACTCACACACTCAGTTCACTATACACAGCATTCTGAAGTTTTTTCTCCCAACCTATTTTAAAAAAAGGAAAATATATACAAACATATTATTTTTTAAAGTAAACATACATTAAAATTAAATTTATCTCACAAAAACTTTAACATCATATTTACTGCCAATTGCTAATGTAAAGTGTTATTCTAAGGAATTATTTCTTATATATTTAGCAATATTCCCTTGGCTAACACTAAATACAAAGTCGTCAACATGATTTATCACTTTGTAAGTAAAACTATGGTGCCATTTTCTTAAGATGAGAAGAATATTTCCTTCTTCCACTGTTAAGGCACTTAACAAATGCCAAAATCTTTGGCAGTTGTACTGTCAGTGCTATGAGGAATATGCCAACAGAAAGGAGAGAAACAACGAGGCAACTGACAAAGATCACAAGTAATTCATGACAATTACCTAGTCAGTAAATTCCTAAACAAGAGAAGCAGACTATTAGACAGCACCACCAGTCAGATCAGTTCACTTGGCTACTACCTATTATTTTTGATCAACTTATCTGGGTAAGTAAACCACTTAATATCTCAGTTCCCAAATGCAAAGGCTTCTTAACAGCTTGCTCTAAAAAAGCTGAGATTTTCTTCTGTTTTCTTTGAAGGGTAGAAAAGAGAGAAAGGAAACAGAGGAGGAAAAAAGTCACAGATGAAAGGTAAAAGACAAGATACTTAACTAAGGAGATTTTAATACACTCAGGATGTATTTTGAGCAGGAAGGTAAACACTATTTAAAACTGATCAATGTAAAGCAGTTATTACCAGTGTTCCTGAATTTCTGCAGAAATGTCTGAAAGTTCTAATTCACTTCAAATAAAAACCTATCCTATCACTCTTTCACAATTTTAAACAAGTAACTGACTGCAGATACAATATTCCCTCAAAATAAAGTCTTTCCTTATTTTGCTTTAAACAATTAGAGAAAGAAAAATAAAAAGCAACTTACAAACCTGATATTTTAAAGAATTCCTTAATATCTTCTTTTAGTGATTCAAGTTTAATCTCAGGTCTCTGAAGACTGGCCTGATTTTAGAAAGAAGAAGAAACGAAAAGACAGGTCAAAAGTAGTCATTGGGGGTGATACTTAATGCTAACGAGATGTTTAAAAAGGAATGTCCAAATATGCATGTGTATGTGTGTGTGTGTGTGTGTGTGTGTGTGTGTGTTAGTTGCTCAGCTGTGTCCAACTCTTTGAGACTCCATGGACTGCAGCTCACCAGACTCCATAGCATTCTCCAAGCAAGAATACTGGAGTGGGTTGCTTTTCCTTCTCCAGGGGATCTTCCCAACCCAGGGACTTAACCCGAGTCTCCCATATTGCAGACAGGTTCTTACCATCTAAGCCACCAGGGGAGCCCCCAAATATGCATACTACCATTTAAAACACCCCCTTTGAGATCAGAGCACCTGAGCATCTAGAACAGCTCATAAGACAGAACACTTTCATCTACTCTTAAAAAAGAGGATCTGTGTTAAACCTTGTAGCTAATGAACAAAGTTAACATCTTCATCTAAGACTTTCATTTTTATGAATATTTAACATCTATTTTTCTAATAGGAAAAATACTTTATAAATTCATTCTCTTTATACCTAATATATACGGCATCTACATACACCTAATAGCCAAAAACCCCTGATGCATACATATAACTGCAGCTTTGAAGAGTGTCATCCCCTTTGGATTGCTGCTCTGTAAACCTGCATTTGTTGTACATATTTATGGAAAATACATAAAACTACTCACTCACAAATGCTTATTAGTGTCTCTTTCATCTTCAGTTGAATGCTTTCTATTATACTGGTTTTTCACGGGTCACAATAAACTGTGGAAAATTCTGAAAGAGATGGGAATACCAGACCACCTGACCTGCCTCTTGAGAAACCTGTATGCAGGTCAGGAAGCAACAGTTAGAACTGGACATGGAACAACAGACTGGTTCCAAATAGGAAAAGAAGTATGTCAAGGCGGTATATTGTCACCCTGTTTAACTTACATGCAGAGTACATCATCAGAAATACTGGGCTGGAAGAAGCACAGGGTGGAATCAAGACTGCCAGGAGAAATATCAATAACCTCAGATATGCAGATGACACCACACTTATGGCAGAAAGTGAAGAACTAAAAAGCCTCTTGATGAAAGTAAAAGAGAAGAGTGAAAAAGTTGGCTTAAAGCTCAACATTCAGAAAACTAAGATCATGGCATCTGGTCCCATGAATGGCAGATAGATGGAGAAACAATGGAAACAGTGGCTGACTTTATTTTTCTGGGTCCTAAAATCAATGCAGACGGTGATTGAAGCCATGAAATTAAAAGATACTTACTCCTTGGAAGGAAAGTTATGACCAACCTAGACAGCATATTAAAAAGCAGAGACATTACTCTGCCAACAAAGGTCTGTACAGTCAAGGCTATGGTTTTTCCAGTGGTCATGTATGGATCTGAGAATTGAACTATAAAGAAAGCTGAGCACTGAAGAATTCATACTTTTGAACTGTGGTGTTGGAGAAGACTCTTGAGAGTCCCTTGGACTGCAAGGAGATCCAACAAGTCCATTGTAAAGGAGATCAGTCCTGGGTGCTCATTGGAAGGACTGATGTTGAAGCTGAAACTCCAGTACTTTGGACACCTGATGCGAAGAGCTGACTCACTGGAAAAGACCCTGATCCTGGGAAAGATTGAGGGCAGGAGAAGAGGACAACAGAGAACAAGATGGCTGGATGGCATAGTCAACTCGATGGCCATGGGTTTGGGTAAACTCTGGGAGTTGGTGATGGACAGGGAGGCCTGGCGTGCTGTGGTTCATGGGGTTGCAGAGTCGGACATGACTGAGCGACTGAACTGACTCATTCACAAATGCTTATTAGTGTCTCTTTCATCTTCAGTTGATTGCTTTCTATTCTACTGGTTTTTCACATTGTAGTTTTTACCAAAATAATAATTTCTCCAACTTATAATGGCCTCAATTACCTTCAAAGTGTTGATCTTTCATCACCTCACTCTATCAAATTCTAGAGACATATGTCTTAAGAAAGCATTTCTCTTAGGGTATCTCACAAACATTTCTAATCTAAGAAATCAAAAATTGATCTTATATTCCAGTCACTACCTTTCTCCTTCTTTCCTATTTTTAATCCTCACCCATGAAAATTACCATTCACCAAGTCAGAAATTTCAGTTATTCTCAATTCTACTCTAATTCTTCCAGGATTTTAACCTCTCTCTGGGAAGATAACATTGGTAGTAGGGAGATTTTTTTGTTTTAATCTCCATGATCTCCACATTGAAACCAAGCAACTAGACAACAAAACCAAAATCCCAAGGAAAACACTCACAACCAAACTTGGTAATAAAGTAATCCCCACAAATCTAAAATACAAGCAGTTGGAGACAAACTGACAACCACAAGACTTGTATGGTGTTAGCAACTATAAAAGGAAAGAGCAGAGGGGTTGTTGATGAATAAGAAAAGAGGAAGACCCCAGAATTGCCAGAAAGTATTCACGGAACATATGAAGAGCTAATTTTAGAACAGGAGCTTACACTGGGAGGGTTGTTCTCTAATCCAAGAGAGCAGATGAGGTCTGAAGACACTGGAGCAGCCTTGCACCTTTGAATATTTGAAACTGACCAAACAAGTCTCCTTTTCTCCCTTTCTAAGAAGAAAAACTTGATAGAGTAATGAAAATTGAAGATGACAAGGAACCAACTTACTTCCTTGAAAACTGATAAATAAATGAAAAGGCATCTATCTAACCTGACTTTCCTACAGGAACTATTGTTTAGTCACTAAGTTGTATTCGACTCTTTTGCGACCCCATGAACTGTAGCCTGCCAGGCTCCTCTGTCCACAGAACTTCCCAGGCCAGAATACTGGAGTAGACTGCCATTTCCTTCTCCAGAGGATCTTCCTTACCCAGGGATCAAACTCATGACTTCTGCATTGGCAGGGGAATTCTTTACCACTGAGCCACCAGGGAAGCCTACAGATACTATATCATTTGGTAACCAAATAATAGATAAGGAGAACTGTCTCTTTATAAAAATATTCCAGCTAAAATAACTAAAACAGGTATGATATAATTAGAATACCATCATTTTGCAGCTCCTAATCAATTCTAGGCATTGAGGAGAAACAGCTATTAACTTTGCAAATAACAACCAGCCATTATGTACTTCTCAATGAAAGAGGACTCCAGTGCCAATAGTTGTGGTCATTGAGATGGCACCTGAGTCTGATCAAAACCCCTGAATCCAATCGTCAACTTACAGGTCATACAAAGAACAGAGGAACATGTTAATCTGAATCACAGAACTTCAGCATCAGAAGGAGGGATTATAGAGTTCTTCTAGGCCAACTAACCATTTAATGACAGATTCACCTCTTCTCTTCTCAATGAGCTTTTTTAGCTTAGAAACTCTCAGTTTGAAACTCCATGCTAGCTTTCCCTACCTTTAGTCAATTCTACTTTGGAACTATTCTGTTAGGAAATCCTTATTGTGAACTAAAATTGATTCCCCTTAACATCTGCTACTATCATGTCTTCCCCTTTGCTCCACCTTACCCCAAGTTCACAGAAAATATGCCAAATCTCTTTTCTGTGAGAGATCTTCAAATACTCAAAGTGGGCTATTGTATCTTCCCAGAAAGTTCTCAAGGTCACATACATTTTCATGTTCTCTAAGTTCTCTTCATATGACATATTCTCCTTACCACTCTGGCCATTTTTTCTAAGCAAAGTCCAGTCCAGCTTTTCTTCTACTGTAGTAACTTCCTAACTTACCTCTCTATTTCACTCATTCCACTACACCACTTATTCTCAAACTTTTGTCTCAGGACCCTCACTCTTAAAAATCATTGAAGATCCAAGAGTACTTCTGTTTATGTGGGTTATATCTACTGGTATTTATAGTACTAGAAATTAATTCCTCAAAAAATAAAAAATTGAATTTCCATATGGTTCACCAATTCCAATTCTGCATATATACTCGAACTGGAAGCAAGGACTTTAATAGCTAATTGTACACTCATGCTCATAGCAGCATTATTTATAGTAGTTAAAATTTGGATGCAACCGAAGGGTCTACAGATAAATGAATGGATAAAGAAAATGTTGTATGTACATACAATGTAATACTATTCAGCCTTAAAAAAGGAAGACAATTTTGGCACATCTACAACATGGACAAACCTTGAGGACATTATGCTAAGCAAAATAAGACAGTCACAAAAAGACAAACGCTGTTTAATGCCACTTACATGAGGCACTACTAGTGTCTCTTTTCATAGAGACACAAAGTAGAATGGTAATAGCCAGGGACTGTGAAGAAGGAGCAATGGGAAGTTAGTGTTTAATGAGTCCAGAGTTTCAGTATGGGATGACGAAAAAGTTCTGGAGATGGATAGTGATAATGGTCGCACAAAAATGTGAATATATTTAATGTCACTGAACTATACCCTTAAAAATGGTTAAAATGGCTAATTTTATGTTTATTTTATCATAATAAAAATATTTGTCAATTCATTTTAAAGTAATAACTGTAAATCAAGTATATATTAACCAAAATATTTTTATTTAAAAGAACTGTATTTTCAAAAACAAAAATTAGTAAGGAAAAGAGGCACTGTTTTCCATTTTTGCAAATGTCTTTGATGTCTGGATTAGCAGCAGACAGCTGGAGTCTTCAGTCTGCTGTGATATTCCGTCTGTGGCACTATGTTGTTTTGACTAACATATATGAAAATCAGTGTCGAATAGACAGGCAACTGGAAAACGGTATTTTAATATCCTTTTCAGATATTGTGGATATTCTCCTTTGATAGTATACTAAATTTGACAATTAGCAGTTTCCTAAAGGTTGGTTGCAATGTGGAATTTGAACATCAATGAACTTCTCATACTTTTTTGGAAAAACATGTATTGATGTGCCTTGTAGTTTGAATCAATCTTCTATTTATACATGATTTTGTAACACTATGCACTGGTCATTTCAAACATATTAACAAGTGATGCAGTGGACATGTTTCATTAAACAATATCAAAAAGTAACATTTGCTGAGTAATATTCCATTGTGTATATGTACCACAGCTTTCTTATCCATTCGTCGGTTGATGGGCATCTAGGTTGCTTCCATGTCCTGGCTATTGTAAACAATGCAGCGATGAACATTGGGGTACACGTGGCTCTTTCAATTCTGGTTTCCTCGGTGTATATGCCCAGCAGTGGGATTGCTGGGTCATATGGCAGGTCTATTTGCAGTTTTTTAAAAAAATTCATTTGAATCAGTTCTACTCAGATGGACGAAACTGGAGCCCATTATCCAGAGTGAAGTAAGCCAGAAGCAAAAACAACAATACAGTATATTAACGCATATATATATGGAATTTAGAAAGACGGTAACAAGAACCCAGCATGCGAGACAGCAAAAGGAACGCAGATGTATAGAATAGACTTGTGGACTCTGTGGATGAGGGAAAGGATGGGATGATAAGGGAGAATGGCATTGAAACATGTTAATTATCATATGTCTAATCAATCGCCAGCCCAGGATTGATGCTCGGGGCTGGTGCAACGAGATTTCCTGGGGGGAGGGAGGAGGGAGGGGGGTTCTGGAGGGGGAGCATATGTAAACCCATGGTGATATCATGTCATTGTTTGGCAAAACTAATAAAAAAAAAATACAACTGTGAAAACACAGTTAAGGAAAAAAAAAAGTAACATTTGTTAATATCACCATCAATATCATCAGAAAAGTATTTAAGTATTAGGAAGCCATCAAATTCACACTGATGAATACAAGTTTTCCAGATTCCAATTTTTATTTAAACCCTGAATTTTATCATTGGCAACACATAATGGTTTTCCTTTAAGTGATAGGCTCACTTTGCTCATTTTAGAGAAAATATCTGCCAAATACTCAAGTCTGAATAACAGTTTGCCAACAGTTTAAGCTTACAAGTAAAGATGTTTCATTTTTTTTAAAAAAGCAATTCAGTTTATAATTTAGTTAATCACTGGAGTGGTCTTCCTGTAGATAATCATCTTATTTCAATATACAGCAGTAGTATCTTACTCATAATTTCCATTTCAGCAAACAGAATATTTAAAAATTAGTATTCAAGAAATGAGATTTAATGAAATTTATACTTGTTTACTGTTAATCAAGAACACTTAAACACATTATATTTAAAAACTGTGTGTTGGTGAAAAATACAGTGACTACTAGTATAGTTTGGTACTAGTTCCCCAATTCAAACTCATCGCCATTGTTTTTGTGCCATCAGCAAATGTCAGCACAATGAATAATTCTTTAAAAGGCCTTTGTATTATACAAAATAGTTTTGACCTGAAGGAGTCTTAGGGCCCACCAGGGGTCTGCAGACTATACTTTGAGAACCACTGCACTAGGCTTCTAGACATGTGTCTTTCATCTCTGAACCAGCATAATAATGCTTATCACATGGAAGTGTTTTCAGTGAACACACTGCACTAAAGATTCCTTAGGCCTACAACTACAAAACCCCATGGGAATGGCATGCTGATGGCCCAGTGGTTAGGACTCGCACTTTCACTATTGTGGCCTGCGTTCAGTTCCTTGTTGGGGAACTAATACCCCATAAGCTAACCCAAAACACAAAACACAAATAGGAGGTGTGGGGGGAATGGCTACAAATAAAAGTGCATTAAAACAAAAAACATAAAAAGATGGCCAATTAAAAAAAAGCTAACTCCACTATGTTATGACAGAGGTATCATCCACAGAACAATTAATTCTAATTTTAGAAACTAGAAAAGGGGAGAAAAGGCATATAGGCTGAGTGGATGAACTGAGCAGAGGTATGGAAACATTCTGGCGTACTATCAGTCTGGAGAAGGGTGGAAGCTCCAGGAGAATGTAACAAGGAATAAAGTGGAGGATGAAAGTAGAACACTCTCCCCATTTCTATCTAACCTGCACACCAGTGATGACTAGTGTCCCCCAAAACCACCTCAATGTCTTCACCCTCAAAATACCTCAATGACCCTTTCCCTGCCTATGAAATAAAGACAAACCCATTCTGGCATTTCAGTCCCAATTTATATAACCTTATCTTTCTAGAAGCGCCCTACAACAAAAAGCTACTTAGCCTTGTCACCATTCCTACATCAGGAATTCACTCCTACCTTCCCCCCTTAAGTGCCATCCAAGCCTTCTCCAAGTCCAGCGGTCTCCTTTCAATATAGTATATATACCTGTTCATTTGCATTCTTCCTTCAATAATTAACTGAACACTTCTTACATGCTAGTTGCTCAGTATAAAGGGAAAACCAATACAAAGTCATCCCTTACCCTTGTAGAACTCAAAATATATTTAGTGAGGTGTAAAAAAAAAAAAAGCTAAGAGAGAAGTAGGATTTTTGAAATTAATATATATATAACCCCCTCCCTACATCAAATGCAAACATTCTCATCACTAACATAATTGCTTTGGACTTAATCTAGTTTTTCTCAAGAGCCCATCACCACCACAGAAGAGAGTATCACAGAAACATATACATTACCATATGTAAAACAGATAGTCAGTGGGAATTTGCTGTGTGACACAGGGAGCTCAACACAACGCTCTGTGACAACCTAGAGGAGTGGGATGGGGTGCGAGGGAGGTTCGAGAGAGAGGCAACATGCATATACCTATGGCTGATTCATGTTGATGTATGGCAGAAACCAATACAACACTGGAAAACAATTATCCTCCAATTAAAAGTAAACAAAATTTTTTAAAAAGATGCTCTGGGGTTCTAGTGGACTTCCCTAGTGGTCCAGGGGTTAAGACTCTGTGCTTCCATTGCAGGGGTGTGAGTTTGACCCCTGGTCAGAGAACTAAGATCCCATATGTCATGCAGTATGGTCAACTTTAAAAAAAAACCCCGATGCTCTGAGGTTCTAGTCTCATGACAACGTCCTATCAGTTACATTATTCCTTCTCTCTCCAAAACCTATCTCCTTTCAGGTTCCTTCCTTTACAACTCTATTATTTATAATAATAATCTGAGCAACAAGACTTATTAAACACTTAATGGAATGGAGATAGCATTTGAGGTTTTACACAACATCCATTTTAAACACAAATAACACATGATACAAAGTAACAATGATGACCTGGTGCTAGACATCAAATTTGGAATCAGGCTATCACTCTACTATCTAGAGGATGAATGAGCAAATTCAATTTTAAGATGTAGGTTGATTTCATAATTTAAGAAAATACAGAAATCAAAAACCATATGCTTTTTCTAGAAACACAAAGTTCCATGTTATTACACCAAGATTTTTAAATAGGTAAACTTTAGTATATGAAAGGATACATTAAAATACTACAAGAAAAGCACTAATGACAAGGGGAAAATCTGAAAATCATTTATATTTGGCTTTGAAATATTCTGTGTGATTTTAATTTTTCTAATTAAGTTGGGCCAACACTGCCTTAGCACTTTCTAAATATACACAGACAAAATGAAGGCAGTACAGAATATGCTCATGGCAGGAAAATGCCCTCTTGATTAAATTTTTAAAGGCCTGTTACAAACAGCCAGTTGTTTAAACGTACATTATCAAAGCTGATTGTAAAGCTGCCTTTTAAGACTTACCTGACATTTCTAGCAAGTGTCTGAGCTATTGGACATAAATTAAGACAACGTTATCACATAAATTTTCAAGTCCAAAAATATATTACATTACTTTAAAAGGATCTATAATTATATTCTTTTAAAGTAGGAATCTATAATATCATAGATTTCCTATTTTATCTTAGTGAAAGTGAAGTCGCTCAGTTGTGTCCGACTGTTTCTGACCCCATGGACTGTAGCCTACCAGGCTCCTCTCTCCAAGGGATTCTCCAGGCAAGAATACTGGAGTGGGTTGCCATTTCCTTCTTCAGGGGATCTTTCCGACCCAGGGATTGAACCCGGGTCTCTCACATTGCAGGCAGACATTTTAATCTCTGAGCCACCAGGGAAGCCCTTTTTTTTTTTTTTGAATCAGACAAATACATGTTCTTGAGTTTCCTGTGTAATCATCTCCTTACACTCCTTTATCAGTTTTGCTTCCTCCACTTCTTATTACCTCAAGACAATTAATTCCCTGATGTTATATGTATAGATATATAATCCTTTATTTGAAATCCTACAACCTAAAAAGCTTAGAAAATTAAAGCTGTTTTTTTTTTAACTGAATTGATGGCAAAATCTGTCCTGACTTAAACTCATTTGGTGGAAAAATCTAGTGAAAATTCATACATTTTGCTACATAAATATTAATGCGTAATTACAAGGTACAATAAAATAATAAATAGTAAGGATTTAAATAACATACAGAATATACAGGAATTACCTTTCTAAAATTTGAAAAATGTGAATTCCAAAACATACCTGTCCCTAAGGGACTGTGGACCTGTATTTACGTGCAGGTTGGTACAAAAGTAATTGCAGTTTTGGATCATGAATTTTAAATCATTATAACTAGGCTCAAACACATCTTTATTAATCAAAATAGGAACCATTACAAATGAACATATTTTTGGCAATGAAAAATAAGTTTATTTCTGTAGCCCAAAAATCTGTGCTTCAGGATTCAGTGAACTCTTGGAAAGCATTTTCTGCCTCCTACTGGCTGTAAAAGGGTTTTCCCTACAAAAGTCGTTGAGATGCTTGAAGAAGTGGTAGTCCATTGGCAAGAGGTCAGGTGAATGTGGCAGATGAGGCATAACTTCATAGTCCAATTTGTTCAACTTCTGAAGTGTTGGTTGTGTGACGTATGGTTGGGCATAGTCGTGGAGAAGAATTGGGCCCTTTCTGTTGACCAGTAACTGTTGCATGCATGGCAGTTTTATGTGCATCTCATTGATTTGCTGAGCATACTTCTCAGCTGTAACGGTTTCACCAGGATTCAGAAAGCTGCAGTGGATCAGATCGGCAGCAGATCACCAAACAGTGACCATGACCATTTTTTCGTGCATGTCTGGCCTTGGGAAGTGCTTTGGAGCTTCTTCTCTGTCCAAACACTGAGCTGGTCATTTCCAATTATATAAAATCCACTTTTTGTCGCATGTCACAATCTGATCGAAAAATGGTGCATTGTTGTTATATAGAATAAGAGAAGATGACACTTCAAAATAACATTTTTTTTTCAGTCCGTTCATGAGGCACCCACTTATTCTACTTATTGAGCTTTTTCACCTTTCCAATTTGTTTCAAATGCCAAACAACCATAGAACGGGCGATGCTGAGTTCTTAGGCAACTTCTCACGTAGCTGTAAGAGGATCGACTTCAACGACTGCTCTCAAGTGGTCAGTCTCAACTTCTGGGCTTTCCCGGTGGCTCAGACAGTAAAGAATCTGCCTGCAGTGCAGGAGACCTGGACACGATCCCTGGGTCAGGAAGATCCCTGAAGAAGGAAATGGCAACCCGCTCCATTATTCTTGCCTGGAAAATCCCATGGACAGAGGAGCCTGGTGGGCTACAGTCCATGGGGTCACAAAGATTCGGACACGACTGAGCAACTAACACACACACAAATTCTGATGGCTGGCCACTACACTCCTAATCTTCAAGGCTCTTGTCTACTTTGCAAAACTTCTTGAACCATCACTGTATATTTGTTAGCAGTTCCTGAGCCAAATGCACTGTTAATGTTGTGTGTTGTCTCTGCTGCTTTACGACCCGTTTTGAACTGGAATAAAAAAACCGCTCAAATTTGCTTTTTGTCTAAAATAACTTCTATAGTTTAAAATAAATATAAAATAAGCAGCAAATAATAAGACATTAGAAAAAAACATAAATTGAGAAATGCACATTAAAATGATGTATAACATAATCACATTTATTTAAGAACATATCCCAGGATCAAATGGCAAAGTTCAACAATGCAAAACAGCAATTACTTTTGCACCAACCTAACATGAGAGCAAAACTTTATCTTTTTCATTTGTTTATTCCCTCGGCCTAGAATTGTGCCTTACACATAGTAAATTCTCAATACATACTTGTTCAATAAGCAAAATAAATAATAACAGTGAATTAATAGAAGTGGAGTTCAAAATGGAAAGGAACAAAATATTCCTTGAAGGCAGTAACCTCAAAATGAAGTTATAATTTATACAGATAATTAATTATTTGCAGTTCTGAAACAGAAAAGGCTTTGGAAAAAGTTTTGTCATTACTGCTTATTTTCTGAAACTTCAGGCTTTTTTATAAAATTGAAAAACAACAATTAACTTGCTAGATCCCAAACTACAATAAAAAGAAATACTTTAAGAAAAAAACTTTTTTAAAGAAAAGCAGAATGTCACAGCAGACTTTGAATTCCTTAAGTAAGGATACTTTTCATAATCTTTTACCACTAAGTAAAGTATTTGGTACATAGTACGTACTCAATTTCATGCAAAGTTGGGCTCAATAAAGGACAGAAATGGTATGGAACTAACAGAAGCAGAAGATATTAAGAAGAGGTGGCAAGAATACACAGAAGAACTGTACAAAAAAGATCTTCATGACTCAGATAATCACAATAGTGTGATCACTCACACTCAGCTAGAGCCAGACATCCTGGAAGGTGAAGTCAAGTGGGCCTTAGAAAGCATCACTATGAACAAAGCTAGTGGAGGTGATGGAATTCCAGTTGAGTATTTCAAATCCTAAAAGATGATGCTGCGAAAGTGCTGCACTCAATATGCCAGCAAATTTGGAAAACTCAGCAGCGGCCACAGGACTGGAAAAGGTCAGTTTACATTCCTATCCCAAAGAAAGGCAATGCCAAAGAATGCTCAAATTACTGCATAATTGCACTCATCTCACACTAGTAAAGTAATGCTAGTAAAGTAATGCTCAAAATTCTCCAAGCCAAGTTTCAGCAATACATGAACTATGAACTTCCAGATGTTCAAGCTGTATTTAGAAAAGGCAGAGGAACCAGAGATCAAATTGTCAACATCCGCTGGATTATCGAAAAATCAAGAGAGTGCCAGAAAAACATCTACTTCTGCTTTATTGACTATGCCAAAGCCTTTGACTGTGTGGATCACAAGAAACTGTGGAAAATTATGAAAGAGATGGGAATACCAGACCATCTGACCTGTCTCTTGAGAAACCTGTATGCAGGTCAGGAAGCAACAGTTAGAGCTGGACATGGAACAACAGACTGGTTCCAAATAGGAAAAGAAGTACGTCAAGGCTGTATATTGTCACCCCGCTTATTTAACTTATATGTAGAGTACATCATGAGAAACGCTAGGCTGGAAGAAGCACAAGCTGGAATCAAGATTGCCGGGAGAAATATCAATAACCTCAGATATGCAGATAACACCACCCTTATGGCAGAAAGTGAAGAGGAACTAAAAAGCCTCTTGCTGAAAGTGAAAGAGGACACTGAAAAAGTTGGCTTAAGGCTCAACATTAAGAAAACTAAGATCATAGCATCTGGTCCTATCACTTCACGGGAAACAGATGAGAAAACAGTGGAAACAGTGTCAGACTTTATTTTGGGGGGCTCCAAAATCACTGTAGATATGATTGCAGCCATGAAATCAAAAGTCGCTTACTCCTTGGTAAGAAAGTTATGGCCCACCTGGGTAGCATATTGAAAAGCAGAGACATTACTTTGCCAACAAATATTCGTCTAGTCAAGGCTATGGTTTTTCCAGTAGTCATGGATGGATGTGAGAGTTGGATAGTGAAAAAGGCTGAGTGCCAAAGAATTGATGCTTTTGAACTGTGGTGTTGGAGAAGACTCTTGAGAGTCCCTTGGACTGCAAGGATATCTAACCAGTCCATCCTAAAGGAGATCAGTCCTGGGTGTTCATTGGAAGGACTGATTTGAAGCTGAAACTCCAATACTTTGGCCACCTCATGCGAAGAGTTGACTCATTGGAAAAGACCCTGATGCTGGGAAGGATTGGGGGCAGGAGGAGAAGGGAATGACAGAGGATGAATGGCTAGATGCCCATGGACAAAGGAACCTTGCAGGCTACAGTCCACGGGGTCACAGAGTCAGACACAACTTTTACTCTCACTAAAGACATCATCAAACAAATAAAACTGAGGAGACTATCCCCAGAAAACCTGAACTAAAAGAAATACTAAGAAGAGTTTTTATAGTAGAAGAAAAATAATCCCAGGGTAAATAAAGATATATAGAAGGGGATTATGAGAAACAAGAATAAAAATTGGTTAAGATGAGTAAATATTGATTAAATCCTTATGTTACAAAACAGTGATAGCAATGTCCTATGGAATTTAAAATAAAGCGCACAAAAAAATAACACAAAAGGAAAGAGGTATAATAACTAAAGTTTCTAAGTTCTAGCACTACATTACAGGGAAATAGTAAAAAAACAAAATAAAACAGTTTATTCAAGAGTACAGTTAATCAACAATAAATGTAACTTCTAGGGCAGCTATAAAAAGAACTGTAAAACAATGTGTATCTACCACATTAATAGAGAAGAAAAACAAAAAACAATAAAAATATTTGAATGATATTTGATAACCCAAAAGAATATAAAAAGAGAAAACAGAATATGAAGCAAAATTAAAAAACCAAATATTAAGACCAAGAATGTAAAACCAAATATATCAGTAAAATCATTAAATGTAAATATACTAACTAATAAAATTAAAAGATTTGTCAGTCTGGATTTAAAAGACAACTATATGATGATTTTGATGCAGAAAGGATGAAAATAAAAGTATGAAAAAAGTCATACCATGCAATTACTTATCAAAAAAAAGCTGCTGTGGCTATACTAACAGCAGACAAAACAGACTTTAAGGCAAGAATGTTACTAGAAATAAAGGACATTTCATAATGATTAAGGGAATAATCCATCAGGAAGTTATCACAATATAGATCTATGTACAACCAATGAAATAGCCTTAAAATTTAAAAACTGAGAGAAATAAAAGTAACAGATAAATATACAGTCATGATAGGAGATTTAAACATATTTCTTTGAATAGTTAGTAACAAACAGAAAAAAAAAGCTGAACAGTATAATTGACACCTGGATTTCAGTGACGTATATATATATACAGATAACCTGACCCAACAATGACGTACACACATTCTTTCATTCTTTACAAGTGTAGATGGGATATACAGCAAAACTGACTATACACTAGATTACAAAGCAATCCTCAACAACTTTTAAAAGATTTACCCAGTCAGAGAATGTTCTCTGACAACACATATATTAAGCTGGAAATCAATACCAATGCACAGAGAATGCTAAAGATGCCACCAGAAAACTATTAAAGAAGAGCTCCTTCAACAATAAAGTTGAAGAATTCAAAACTGAAATACAGAAATATGTTGCATTTCTACATTAATAATCAACAATAAAAAAATAAATTAAGGAAACAATCCCATTTACCATCTCACCAAAACTAATAAAATACCTCAGAATTAACCTACCTAAAAAAAAAAAAAAACCCTATACCCAGAAAACTGTTACACACTGATGAAAGAAACTGAAGATGATACAGACAGAAAGATATACCGTGTTCTTGTTTTGGAAGAATCAATACTGCCATTTACAGCAACATGGATGCATTATGCTAAGTGAAATAAGTCAGAGAAAGACAAAATGCTATGTGATATAACTTCTATGTGAAATCTAAAAAAAAAAATTTAAAACTAGTGAATAAACAAAAAAGAAACAGACTTACTGATACAGAGAAAAAACTAGTGGCTTACCAGTGGGAACAGGGAAAAATAGAGGGACGATACAGGAGTATGGGATTAAGAAGTACAAACTATTAGGTATAGTTTGTAACTAAAAGCTACAAGGATATATTGTATAAACAGTGAACACCAATATTTCATAATAACTATAAGTGGAGTATATTTTGTGCAGTCTCTTGGTCATGTCTGACTCTTTGTGACCCCATGGGCTCTTTGTGACCCCCTGTAGTCCACCAGACTCCTCTGTCCATGGGACTTTTCAGGCAAGAATACTAGAGTGGCTTGCCATTTCCTTCTTCAAGGGATTTCCTTGACCCAGGGATTGAACCCGCATATCCCATGTCTCCTGCACTGGCTGGTGGATTCTTTACCACTGAGCCACCTGAAAGTACAGCCTTTAAAAACTGTGAATCACAATATTGTGCACCTATAACTTATATAAATATTGTACATCAACTTAACTTCAAAAAGGACCAAAAAAAGAAAAAAAATCCCAATAAAACTTACAAAAAAAAAAGAGGAAAATTTCAGTCACTTGGAAATTAGGTAATATACTTGAGGATAACTCTTGGATCAAATCTTTAAAGTGACAAAAAATATTAGAGAATGTTTTATACAAAAGAATATTAAAAATATGACTCATTAAAGCTGGAATACAGTTAAAATAGTGCCTAGGGGGAAATTATAGCTTTAAGTGGATATTTTAGAAAGGAAAAAAAGTATTGAAACTTATGTTCTAAGTTTCCATCTCAAGAAACTATAAAAGGATAGCAAATCAATCTCATAGAAAGTAGGAGAAAATTAATAATAAAGATATGATCCAATATTAAGAGAAAAACAGTAAAGCCAAAATTGGTTCTTTGATGAGATTAATAAAATTGATAAACACCTAGCACATATGCACACAAATTTTCATTATAGGAAACTGTGATAGATTTTTCAGACATTAAAAAGAAATAAAAGTTTGTTTTATACAACTAGACACCAATGATTTATATCATTTATTTTTAAATTATTTATTTATTTAATTGCAGGATAATTACAATATTGTGATGATTTTTGTCATACATCAACATGAATATGCTACATCTAAATGGGCTTCTCTGGCGGCTCAGACAGTAGAGATTCCACCCAATGCAGGAGACCTGGGTTCAATTCCTGGGTTGCAAAGATCCCCTGCAGGAGGGCATGACAACCCACTCCAGTATTCTTGCCTAGAGGATCACATGGACAGAGGAGCCTGACAGGCTACAAATTCTTTGAAACACACAACTTATCAAAACTGACAATAGAAGGAACAGAAAATCTGAATACTCCTATATCTATTAAAAAATGAATCTGTTATTTAAACACTTGCCAATACTAAAATATAACAAAGTTGCAAGACTGACAACTTCAGCTTATTATAGAGCTACCAAAATCGAGACAATGTGGTAATGTTAAAAACATAGACAGTAGATCCCTGTGCTGTATACAGTAGGTCCTTATTAGTTATCTATTTTATATGTTTCTACATATATGTGTATATGTTGATCCCAATCTCTTATTTATCCCTCTTCCCTGTCCCGCCTACCCCCACTGTCCCTAGTAACCATAAAATTGTTTTCTACTCCTATAACTCTACTTCTCTTTTGTAAAGTAGTTCATTTGTACTGTTTTGCTGTTGTTGCTGTTGTTCGTTGTTCAGTTGCTAAGTTCCTTTGCAACTCCAAGGACTGCAGCATGCCAGGCTTCCCTGTCTTTCACTATCTCCTGGAGTTTGCTTAAACTCATGTCTACTGAGTCAGTGATATCATTCAACCATCTCATCCTCTGTTATATCCTCAATCTTTCCCCGTATCAGGGTCTTTTCCAATGAGTCAGTTCTTCACATCAGGTGGCTAAAGTACTGGTGCTTCAGCTTCAGCAGTGGTCATTCCAATAAATATTCAGGACTGATTTCCTTAAGGATTGACTGGTTTGATCTCCTTGCAGTCCAAGGGACTCTCAAGAGTCTTCTCCAACACCACAGTTCAAAAGCATCAATTCTTCAGCGTTCAGCCTTCTTTATGGTCAACTCTTAGATCCGTACATGACGACTGGAAAAACCCTAGCTTTGACTATACAGTCCATTGTTGACAAAGTGATATCTTTCCTTTTTAATATACTGTCTAGCTTTGTTATAGCTTTTCTTCCAAAGAATAAGCATCTTTTAATTTCCTGGCTGCAGTCACCATCTGCAGTGATTTTGGCCCAAGGAAATAAAATCTGTCACTGTTTCAACTTTATCTCTATCTATTTGCCATGAAGTGATGGGACCAGATACCACGATCTTGGTTTTTTAAATGTTGAGTTTTAAGCCAGGCTTTTCACTCTCCTTTTTCACCTTCATCAAGAGGTTCTTTAGTTCCTCTTCACTTTCTAGTGAAATGAAGATATCATTTAGAATGATATCATTAGAGTGGTATCATCTGTATATCTGAGGTTGCTATTTCTCCTGGCAATGTTGATTCCAGCTTGTAATTCATCCAGCCTGGAATTTCACATGATGTACTCTGCATATAAGCTAAATAAGCAGGGTGACAATATACATCCTTGAAATGCTCCTTTCCCAATTTGGAACCAGTCTATTGTTCCATGTTTGGTTCTAACTGTTCCTTCTTGACCTGCATACACTTTCACAGAAGGCAGATAAGGTAGTTTAGTATTCTTATCTCTTGAAGAATTTTCCGCAGTTTGTTGTGATCCACACAGTCAAAGGCTTCAGTGTAGTCAATGAAACAGAAGCAGATTTTTTTTTGGAATTCCATAGCTTTTACTATCATCCAATGGAGGTTGACAATTTGACCTCTGGTTCCTCTGTCTTTTCTAAATCCAGCTTGTACATCTGGAATTTCTCAGTTCACACACTGTTAAAGCCTAGCTTGAGGGATTTTGAGTATAACTTTGCTAGCATGTGAAGTGAGTGCAACCATACACTAGTATGAGCATTCTTTGGCATTGCCTTTCTTTGGAACTGGAATGAAAACTGATCTTTTCCAGTCCTGTGGCCACTGCTGAGTTTCCCAAATTTGCTGGCATATTGAGTGCAGCACTTAACAGTATCTATCATCTTTTAGGATTTTAAATAGCTCTGCTAGAATTCTATCACCTCCACTAACTTTGCAGTAATGCTTCCTAAGGTCACTTAGCTTCACACTCCAGGATGTCTGGCTCTAGGTGAGTGATCACACCATCGTGGTTATCTGGGTCATTAAGACCTTTTTTGTACAGTTCTTCTGTGTATTCTTGCCTTTTCTTAATATCTTCTGCTTCTGTTAGATCCTTGCCATTTCTGTCCTTTTTTGAGCCCATCTTTGCATGAAATGTTCCCTTGGTATCTCCAGTTTTCTTGAAGAGATCTCTAGTCTTTCCCATTCTATTGTTTTCCTCTGTTTCTTTGCGATGTTCACTTAAGAAGGCTCTCTTATCTCTCCTTGGTATTCTCTAGAACTCTGCATTCAGTTGGTTACATCTTTCCTTTTCTCCTTTGTCTTTCACTTCTTTTCTTTCTCAGCAATTTGTAAGGCCTCCTCAGACAATCACTTTGCCTTCTTGAATTTCTTTTTCTTGGGTATGTTTGGATGCTGCATCCCATACAATGTTATGAACCTCTGTCCATAATTCTTCAGGCATTCTGTATACCAAATCTAATGCTATTTGTCACCTCCACTGTATAATCATAAGGGATTTGATTTAGGTTATATTTGAATGATCCACGGTTTTCCCCACTTTGTTCAATTTAAGTCTGAATTTTGCAATAAGGAACTCTTGATCTGAGCAATAGTCAGCTCCACTTCTTGTTTTTGCTAACTGCAAAACTCCATCTTTGGCTGCAAAGAATATAGTATAAGAATATAATATAACTTTTTTTAGATTCCACATGTAAGTGATATGTGACATTTGTCCTTCTCTGAGTTACTTTACTCAGTATGACAATCTCTAGGTCCATCCATATTATTGCAAATGGTATCATTTCATTCTTTTTAATGAATGAGTAATATTCCTTGTAAGGATAGTTATGACCAACCTAGACAGCATATTAAAAAGCAGAGACATTACTGTGCCAACAAAGGTCCGTATAGTCAAGGCTATGGTTTCCCCAATAGTCATGTAGGGATGTGAAAGTTGGAACTATAAAGAAAGCCGAGCACCGAAGAATTGATGCTTTTGAAATGTAGTGTTGGAGAAGACTCTTGAGAGTCCCTTGGACTGCAAGGAGATCCAACAAGTCCATCCTAAAGGAGATCAGTCCTGGGTGTTCATTGGAAGGACTGATGTTGAAGCTGAAACTCCAATACTTTGGCCACCTGATGTGAAGAGCTGACTCACTAGAAAAGACCCTGATGCTGGGAAAGATTGAGGACAGGAGGAGAAGGGGACGACAGAGGATGAGATGGCTGGATGGCATCA
This sequence comes from Antilocapra americana, assembly GCA_007570785.1. Classification (NCBI taxonomy): domain Eukaryota; kingdom Metazoa; phylum Chordata; class Mammalia; order Artiodactyla; family Antilocapridae; genus Antilocapra; species Antilocapra americana. The sequence continues at coordinate 24,808,327 of ML662436.1, forward strand.
TCGGCTCGATGGCCATGGGTTTGGGTGGACTCCAGGAGTTGGTGATGGACAGGGAGGCCAGGCGTGCTGCAGTTCATGGGGTCGCAAAGTGTTGGACACAACTGAGTGACTGAACTGAACTGAATATTTCTTTCTTTACATCTACCACATATTCTTTATCCATTCCTCTGTCAACAGACGTATAGATTGTTTCCATGTCTTGCTACTGTAAATAGTAAACAGTGCAGCAATGAATATTAGGGTGTATGTTTCTTTTCAAATTATGGTTTTCTCCAGGTATATGCCCAGGAATGGGATTGCTGGATCATACGGTAGCTCTATTTTTAGTTTTTCAAGGAACCTCCACACTGTTCTCTACAGTGGCTATATCAATTTATATTCCCACCAACAGTGTAGAAGGGTTCCCTTTTATCTACACCCTCTCCAGCATTTATTATTTATAATCAATTTATCTTTGACAAAAGAGCAAAAGCAATTCAATGGAGCAAAGACAGTCCTTTTAACAAACTGTATGAGACCAACTAGACATCTGCATGCCAAAAAAAATATATGTGTGTGTGTATATTTTTTTTAATGGATCATAATTGTAAACCCCAGAACTATAAGACTTCTAAAAGATAACACAGGAGAAAATCTAAGTGACCTTCATTTTGGAGATTAATTCTTAGACATACAACCAAAAACATGATCCATAAAAGAAGAAAACTGGTAAGTTGGACTTCATTAAAATTAAAAATTTCTCTCCAAAGTTGCTGCTAAGAGAATGAATAGGCTGGATACAGATTGGAAGGAGATATTTACAAAGCACATATCTGATAAAGGGCTTGTACCTTAAACATACTCTTAAAACTCTTAAAACTCAACAATAAGAACATCCAAATACAAACGGGAAAAGACCTGAACAGACATCGCACCAAAGAAAACATACAGCTAGCATATAAACATATGAGAAGATATTCCTTATCATATGTCACTAGAGAACTGCAAATTAAAACAACAGTGAGATATCACAGCACACCTATTAGAATGGCTAAAATCTAAGCCACTGGTAACACCAAATTCTGGCAAGAACGTGGAGCAATAGGAACGGTCATTCAAGGCTGGTGGGAATGCAGAATGGTACGACCACAACAGAAGACAAGCTGTCAGTTTCCACCTAAGTCTTACAAACCAGAAATTATGCTTCTTGGTGTTTAGCCAAATTAGCTGAAAACTTATGTCAACACAAAAATCTACCCAGGAATGTTTATACCACTTTTATTCATAACTGCCAAATTGAAACCAACCACGATGTCCTTCAAAAGACAGTAAATGTACAAACGAACTGATATATCCCCACAATATAATGTTATTCAGAAAAAAAAAAAAGCTGTCAAGGCACAAAAAGATATACAGTAACATAAGGCACATTGCCAAGTAAAAGAAGTTAATTTTAAAAGCTACATACTATATAATCACAACAGTGAGACATTCTTAAAGGCAAAATTTACAGACAGTAAAAGCCAAGTGGTTGCTGGGGGCTTGAAAGGAGGGAGGAATGAAAAGGCAGAGCACAGAGGATTTTCAGGACAGTGAAGTATGACCAACCTAGACAGCATATTAAAAAGCAGAGACATTACTTTGCCAATAAAAGTCCGTCTAGTCAAAGCTATGGTTTCCCCAGTAGTCATGTAGGGATATGAAAGTTGGAACTATAAAGAAAGCTGAGCACCAAAGAATTGACTTTTGAACCATAGTGTTGCAGAAGACTCTTAAGAGTCCCCTGGACTGCAAGGAGAACCAACCAGTCCATCTAAAGGAAATCAGTCCTTAATATTCATTGGAAGGACTGATGTTGAAGCTGAAACTCCAATACTTTGGCCACCTGATGCAAAGAACTGACTCATTTGAAAAGGCCCTGATGCTGGGAAAGATTGAGGGCAGGAGGAGAAGGGGATGACAGAGGATGACATGGTTGGATGGCATCACCAACTCAATGGATGTGAGTTTTAGTAAACTCCAAGAGTTGGTGATGGACAGGGAGGCCTGGAGTGTTGCAGTCCATGGGGTCACAAAGAATTGGACACAACTGAGCAACTGAACTGAACTAAACTGAACTGAAGTTATTCTGTAAGATACTGAAATAGTAGATACATGGTATCACACATTTGTCAAAACCCACAGACCTGTATAATAGAAAGAATGAGCTATGATGTAAAATGTGACACATTACTAACAGTAATGTGTCAGTATCAACTGGTTCACCAATAATAACAAATGTAGCACACTAATGCAAGATGCTAATAAGGAAAATTGTGTGTAAAGAGAGGAGATGTATGAGAACTCTGTATTTCTGTCCAATTTTTCTGTAAGCCTAAAACCGTCCTAAAAAATAAAGCTTTACTAATTAAAAAAAAAAGCCTTCTCAAAAGAAAATCTGAGACACAGGCTTCAATGGCGACTTATTCTAAACATTTAAAAAACAAGTAACACTGTCTTGTAACAGTCTTGCATCAAATAGAAAAGAGAAAAGAAGGGGTACGCTTCTTTACCATTTTATCAGGCCAGCATAGCCTTAATACAAACTTGTCAAAAACATTACAAGAAAGGAAATTTACAGACCAGTCTTTCTCACTGACATAGGTTCAATCCTTCAACACTTATTACTGGATTTCTGCTATGTATAAGATGTGGAAAGTCAGAACAAGAAAATATTACTCCCACCCTAACAATGAGAAAGAGTGGTATAATCTACAAAATTTTAACTTTTGAACTCAACAGAGAAATAAAGTTTTAAGACAATCAAGTGAATTAAATTCCAAACAGTAACAAGCCCTTCTAAAGACAGATGGGACTACAGACTATTTAATATTTGACAAAGCACAGAAGGAAAAGGAGCCTACCGTACAAGCAAGAAAGAAAAATTCAGCTAAAATTAACTGTTACAGATTAGATGTGGGCTAGAATGTCAGTTTAGAAACACTGGGAGCTCAAAACACAGGGGAATTCACACTTGCATGCTCTTTTCCAAAGGTCTCTATCAGAGCTGAGGGTAGAGTGGGGAACTGCAAAGGGTCCCTTTCCGTGGCATGGGTGTGCAAGAAAGGAGAGGCCACCACTACAAAAACAGCATACAACCATGCCACATTGCGCAAACTCCCCTCTCATTTGAGGAAGAGGCCTTAAACCTCTGGAATAGGCAGAGGTTCTGGGTGTATGCATGTGTGCTCAGCCTGTCTGACTCTTTGTGACCCTATGGACTGTAGCCCGCCAGGCTCCTCTGTCCATGGGATTTACCTGGCAAGAATACTGGAGTGGGTTGCCATGCCCTCCTCCAGGGGATCTTCCTGACCCAGGGATCAAACCCATATCTCTTATGTTTCCTGAACCAGCAGGCGGAGTTCTTTACCCTGAGGCACAGGGGATTATGACTGATGAAAAACTACCTTCCTCACGGAAACATAAGAAAACTCTCGAAGGCCCCAAATCCTTTATCAGTACAAAGCAGAGGAAAGTCAGCACTAGGGAGAGGGAGGAATTTCTCACCCATTATGTGCCACAAGACAAAGTTCAGCTGCCAAAATCAAAAGAGAAAGGAGCACTGTCAAAGGAGCAACTGTACTCCAATAAAAATTAAAAATTAATTAAAAAAATAAAAAGCAAGGCATTGGATGACAGGTTGGCTGTTCCTCATAAACTATTCTTACAGATAATCCAGCAATTACAATCCTCGGTATTTATCCAAATGAGTTGGAAATGTCTCCACACAAAAACCTGCACATGAATGTTTGCAGCAGCTTTACTCACAATTGCCAAAAGTTGAAAGTAGCCAATATTTTTCAATGAATGGACAAGCGATCATACATCCAGGCAATGGAATACTATTCAGCACTAAAAAGAAATAAGCTATCAAGCTATAAACAGAACAGTGGAAACTTAAATACATATTACTAAGTGAAAGAAGCCAATCTGAAAAGGCTACATATTGTATGACTTCATCTACATATATGACATCCTGAAAAAAGCAAAACTATGGAGACAGTAAAAAGATAAGTGGCTGCCTGAGGTTCAGGGGGAGGAAGGGATGAGCAAGAGAAGCACAGAGTATTTTTACGATATCAAAGACTATGCTGTACAATGTTAGATACATGTCATTATTTATTTGTTAAAAATCATAGAGTCCACAGCAACAGTAAACTATATGAAATCTGAGAAAAAACATTCAACATCAATTAGTAATAAAACTTTCAGAAAACAAGGAATAGAAGAGAGCTTCTTCAGCTTAACAAAAAGCATCTAGACAACATCACACTGGAATCACTAACCAGTGTAACAAGGCAAGAAAAAGAATTAAAAGGCACACTGATTGGAAAGGAAGAAGTAAAACATCTTTATTCACAAATGACATCTGACTAGGAAAAGCCTAAGTCATCTACAAAAAAAAGGTATTATAACAAATACATAAGTTTAGTAAGGCCCCAGGATACATGGTAAATATACAAACATCAATTATATTTCTGTATACTAAGAACAAAAGAAAAAAGAACAAATAATTGGAAACTGAAACAAGAAAAAAATCAGCATTTTAATAGTATCAAAAAACATGAAATACTTGGGGAAATTTTTAATAGAATGTGTACAATAATCCTATGTTGTTTAGTCACTAAGTTGTATCCAACTCTTTCGCCACCCCATGGACTGTAGACCACCAGACTCTTCTGTCCATGGGATTTCCCAGGCAAAAATACTGGAGCGAGTTATTTTCTTCTGCAGGGGATCTTCCTGACCCAGGAATCGAATCCACATCTCCCGCATTAGCCACCAGGGAAGCCCAATAAGGGACTTATGTCATACATAAAGAATCCGTGCAACTCACCAGTATGAGAACAAATACCATTTTTTTTAAAGGCAAAAGATTTGAACAAACACCATTTTTTTTAAAAAAACAAAAGGCTTATAGGAGTATAATTACAAATAAAAATTAATTAATTAACAACTAACACCAAGCCACCAAGCACTAGCAAGGATGCAGAGCAATCCTCACAACTGCTATAAGAAATGCAAAATAATACAGCCACTTTGGAAAAGTTTGGTAGATTCTTATAGGCATACACTTACCATACAACTCAGCAATTCCACTCCAGAGTATTTATTCAAAAGAAAAGAAAAATTTTAAAGAAAAAAAAAAAGAAACTATACCAGAAAGCATATATCGGCTTTACTCATAATGTTTATAAATGGAAACAAAGCGTAACTCTGTAACTGAAAGTGCCCAGCAACCAAGGAATGGATAAACAAATCGTGGTACATTCAAACAATCAATTATTACTCAACAATAAAAAGAAACATAACTACTGAAATAGCAACTACATGAATGAATCTCAAATCCTGCAAAATGACAGAAACCAAGCACAAAAATTCACATACTGTATGATTCCACTTGTCACATTCACAAAAAAAGCCAAAGGTCTCCTAACCAATCTCTGCATCCAAAGAACCTAGCACATTAGAAAATAATGAATGCCCGGTGGGCCGTTAGAAGGGGAATGAATCATTGCACGGAGGGTAGCAGCAAGGTCATAGAAGCCAAAGTCAAAAGGAACCTGGGGGCTCAAACACACCTATAGGATGGAAAAAGCGAAGGAAGGTATATTTCAACCTACCTCCAACGATTTCAGCAGCTTAAATAATTAGATTCTGTAAAGCTCTACATTATGAATGAATAGCCTCAGCGGGTCTCTGGCCTAAAAGAAAGGCATGGTGTGCCCCACCCTACTTTGAAAATAAATCTATTACCCGACGCCCGAGACTGAGCAAGTGGAGCTTACAAGGGGCAGGGAGGATTTTCCGCGCCCAGGAGCGGAGCTGAAGAGAGCCAAGGCGGGGTCGGGCTTAGGTCTGCCGGAGGCAGAAGGAGCAGGGGCATCGCCGCGGCCCCGCGGGTCTCCACCCCTTCCCACAGCCTCACTTACCCAGGCCTGCCGTTCCAACTGAGCGTACAAATTGGAGCCTTTGAGCTTTTGGACTATCTGGGCAATAATGAGAGACAGATCCGACTCCTCCTGCAACATTTCCCCTGTCCTACCCCGCCAAGTAGCGGGGGCCGCTAGCGCGGAGAGCACTGGCTACGTTCGGGGTCCCACGCTAGACCAGTGACACTTCTCGGGGACCTTATTACGCGGGGACTCCTCCAGCGGGCGTTACTAGGCAACTGCCAGGCCTTCAGTCCGTTCCTCTTTGGTCCCCCCTCAAGCCTGAAGGCCCAGCACCTGCGTTCCGCTGGTAGAAAACGATCTGCGGAGTGGGGGGAGGGGAGAGTAGCTTTTCAGTTCCATTGTTCCCGCTTAGTCTGTGGTTGAAAGGCAAAAATAGGGTCTCTTTCCTTCAGATCTACAGAGCCTCTGATGCATCAGGGGAAATTAGAAAGTTGTGTATTTGGGGGTTTTTTTATAAAGGCTCATTCCTTTTCCACCTTCCAGTCTCTACAGAAAACAGGGCAGTGCACACAATGACATGGCAAATGACTTCCAAAACTTATGAGGCTCTGACCCTAGCTGCGTGAACTTGGGCGAGGTGCTTAAAGTTACGAACTCGGTTTCAGCCTCAGTAAAATAATACCCAGCTGACAAGATGCTGTGATGATTAGCTGAGATAACAATTGTACTGTTAGCACTAGCACTGTACTTAGCGCGCCATTTTGTTTTCCTTTCTGTTTCTGTTCTCTGGGGTCTTATGCCAGGAATAAATATACAACATCTCCTCACCTAACAGCTAAAATTATAAGCATTTTATTAATAGGTTTTCTCTGAAGCATTGGCAATTCAGGGGTAGCTAAGACATTGCCCAGGTCTTAAGGAATGTGCCATCTAAATGGATTCCTCTTCTTCCATGCACTCCCTCATTCAATCAAAACTCAGTTCAAAATTCATTCAGCTTTCAACTTACTGAGGTTTTACATACAAGAAATCGTGTAGGCACAAGGGTAAATGAAACATGGTTCTTGACAGTACTCTTGCCTGGAAAATACCATGGATGGGGGTCCTGGTAGACTGCAGTCCATGGGGTCCTGAAGAGTCCGACATGACTGAGCGACTTCACATTCACTTTTCACTTTCATGCACTGGAGAAGGAACTGGCAATCCACTCCAGTGTTCTTGCCTGGAGAACCCCAGGGGCGGGGAAACCTGGTGGGCTGCCTTCTATGGGGTCGCACTGAGTCGGACACAAGTGAAGTGACTTAGCAGCTTGACATCAACTTAACATAGCAAAATGTAACATAACAAACATTTTAGAGAACTAATTAATTGAATGACATTCCAAAAGGCAGTTAATTTTGAAAGGCCTATGGAATAATACATGTATTAGAACAACCTCACCAAAATAATCAAGAATTAAATTCAAATATGTGCATGCATAGATTTTAAGCAGAGAAAATGTAGGATTCCAGGAAAAGAGACCAAGATTGCTGGCAAAAACTGTGTTGGTATAACTACATTAAACTCTAATGTGCTTATGCATCATAACAGATCTTCTGATTCAATAGGCCTCTGGTAGGACCTGCTAATCACACTTTTACCAAGTTTCCAAGAGATGGTGACCCTGGTGGCCCAAGGCCTATATTCTAAATAGCAAAAGACTAAAACAGCTAAACAATAGAAATTCAAAGGGACCAGACCTCTGGCATCTATGGGCAGTACCCTGGCCTTCAGAATATTATGATGATAAATACAGATCCCAAATAACCTCTTTGGTCAGGTTCGTTTCTTTGGAGTGAGGCAGGCAAGGGGAAAAGTGTGTTAGTCGCTCAGTCGTGTCTGATTCTTTGCGACCCCATGGACTGTAGCCTGCCAGGTTCCTCTGTCCATGGGGATTCTCCCGGCAAGAATACTGGAGTGGGTTGCCATGCCCTCTTTCAGGGAATCTTCTCAACCCAGGGATCAAACCTGGTGCTTAAGGCAATTTACATACTCTACGAAACATGTAGCTTCTCTACAAAACATTCTCCCACAACTCAGAATTTCTCAGACTTGTAGATGAGTGCATCTCCTCAACTCTCTACAGTCCGTTTTATCCCAACATCCCACTCATTCAAGAATCTCTTCATGAATGTCGCTGTGAACAACAACAAAAAACTGTGGAGACAGTGTTTTTGAGATTGAAAAGAGTGACATGATTTAATAACTGAAAAGATAGGGATGCTTAGGTTAAGAAGGGTCATAAAGTATAGAAGGGAAAGAAATGAATCTGTGGAGCTGAAGAAAAAACAGTGTCTTGAGTCAGAAAAGTCTGGGTTCCCCTCCTGCTCTGTTCCCTTGAAGCTGCTCAAGTCCTCCACCATCAGAGTTTCCACTTTCTCTTCTGTAACAAGAGCATAAAAGACCCACCTGAGGAGATAGTGTACCTAGTATTAAAATATCAGCAAATAATAATAAATTAAATATTAAAATTGGATAATTTGACAAAACAGTCCCTTGTTCAATTGATAAGGGAATAGAAAGTACCTGAAGAAATGCAGCAAGACATATGAAAGTACCCAGGGCAACTCTTTGCATACATAGAGGCTTTAAATTTTTTTCTTTTAAGGAGAAAATAATTTTCAGTCTTAAAGCAGAAATTAAAAAGTTCAAATTTTATTTTGATGGCATGCTCAAGCAAAAATAAAATTTAATCTTACCATTAAAAAAGTGTTTCTCACAACCATAGAATCAGGTGTGTTTGGAGTACAACTCAATCCTAGAGTGCCCTCTGTTCTTTTTTCAATTCAATTTAGCCAAACTTTTCAGAACACCTCTCTGTGCTAGGAATGGCAAGGAATGCAAATATGAGTAAGCAATGGTCCCTTCTCTCAAGGAATTCTCAGTCCCAAAGGGATGGTGAGCCCATTACACAAAGGGCTAAAATGGTAGACATGCTCCTTTCATCTGTGTATATGGAAATTTTATTACTAAAGTAATTGTCTCATAAGAAACAGGAGGTACTGCTTCCTATCTCTATCCCTCAAGGGAGAACTTTGCCTTGGAAAGTCTTACTTTACCTAATAGAGTCGAGGATTAGGAAAATACACTATTTCTGACATTTTCGTGTGAACCATGACCCAGACTAACAGATGAATAGCCAAAGGTGTCCAAATCATCTGAATAATTAAAACTCTATAAACAGAGACAACAGCAAAATAGATGCAGAGCGAAGTCTCCTCAAAGCTGCCTCAAATTCAGAGCGGAGGTACTCTGGGCCAACCTGTGTAAGGCCCTGTGCCCAGTCATGACTGACTTCCTCAGAGGTGCTCTGCTTTGATCTGTTTTACATACAATGTCATGTCAGATTTCACTGTGGGTGAGGGGATGCATTTGAAAGTCACTGACCAGTGGCCTCACAGAGGCAATGATGTGGACCACATCAAAAACACCCTGCCAGTCTAGTGCAAAAATAAGGCACTCTTCAGGGTATACCAGAACATGTCCTTATTTTATTCACATGAGTATGGCTTGCATAAACTCTACAATTTGGAATGAAAATTATTTTCAGCTGTTATTTTTGAAGAAGACACTGGGCTTCCCAGGTAGCTCAGACAGTGGAGAATCTGCCTGCAATGCAGGAGACCTGGGTTTAATCCCTGGGTCAGAAAGATCCCCTGGAGAAGGGAATGTCAACCCACTCCAATACTCTTGCCTGGAGAATTTCATGGACAGAGGAGCCTGGAGGGCTACAGTCCATGGGATCACACAGAGGCAGACATGACTGAGCGGCTAAGCACACACGCACCGCTTTTAGCATACTATGTCTGCAGAATGGCTTCAATTGTATGTTGTCAGGAATTTACTTAAATAAAAATTATTATTGTGTCGTGTGGATCACGAATGTCAACAGATCTCACTGTCTTTGGGAACAAATGAGCTCGTAGTGGCATCGGCTGGCTGTCACGGAGTAAGTGGCCCCACGTGCTAGCACAAGACCTCAGGCTCCTCTTAGAAGCCTCTTCCTGTTACTCCTGAGAATTGTTAGGAAATGACACGGGTGTGCATAAGAAAATTTCTCCCCTTGATCTTCTCTGCCTGCTCTGGTGATATCCAGTGCCTCCAAGCCACTGTCCAGGGTGCTGCTTCTTGGTGCTCCCAAAGCTGCAAAATACCAGAAGTATTTCAATCCCAAGGCTCACCAAAACCTTCATGAAAAAACCTCTTTGATTCTTCTTGCCACCTCTCTTTACAAGGTGGCTATACCTCATTTCTGAGTCCGGGATAAGTACCAGACTGTGCTACCTCACTCCCCATCTTTTCTTCCTCTGTTTCCAAACAATTGTGTGTGAATGGGGAAGATTGGGCTACTGGTTCTGTGAACAATCTCAAAACTGTGTTGACTCCTTGTAAATTCTAAAGTTCTCAGGAGAGAAATCCAAATAACAAATAACAGTGGTTTAAATTATTGTTAGCAACAAATCTGGAATAGCGCCCCAATTTTGGTTCAGTGCCTCAAAAAAACGTCATCAATAATCTGACTTCTTTTCTTTTTCCATTTCACCATCTTAGCATGCCAGCTTTCACCACTTAGCTTATTGCTTCTGTCTCAAGATAGCTGCTGTAGATCCAAGTGATATGTTCTCCTACTGCTGCCTACAACTGCAGGGAGGGAGAAAAATAAGAGATCTCAATGACTGTGTGTGTCTCTGTTTTGAGGAAAGACTATTTTTTTAAGAAGCCCCCAGAAAGAATGCTACATGAAAGTCTGGCAAGAAATAATCTAGTATTTTATTCTCAAATCTGGGAGAAGGATGAAGGGGAATTGCTTGCTGATGCTGCCATTTTGTCCAAAATGCCAAAATTTTACCACTTGTAAATGAACTTCTATGACTGATAGTTGGGCCAATCAGACTAAAAATAAATGAAAATCCTTAGAGTTTGGCAATACTCAGATCACTTACTATTCACACAGAGTTGATTGTGTGCAGTTTAAGACCCAGAATCTAAATGATAATGCTTCTAGATGTGGCAATTTCACAGCATCATGATATGATATTTTAAAAGCTAAAAACAAATAAGATTGACCCACTTGTAAAACAAAGTCTATGAGCAAATGATTATGTGGCAAGAGCAAAACATTCACAACTGTTATTTTTTCTCAAAAAGACAAAAAAAATGGTGACATGTGAAGAAAATGGCTTGTGCATGAATAACTTTTGATGAAGGACTCTTGGTATCTAGAAACCAGTCTATTGAAATTCTAGGTAATTCTCTTTGGTTGAACAAGCAGAACTGAATATTAGAAACAATCTGTTTTTCAACACAAGCTGTTCTGCTTGGGGAGAAAGAGATTTACTGCTGCCAAGGGAGGTCCTATTAATAGCTCCTCCAGCGCTTCCACCACATTCCAGGTAACAGAGTAGAGCAGGAACTACCTGGTTCATTTTCTCATGTTTGTGATTGCCACTCTGCTTTCTCACCTTCTCCTCCAAATTGCACATGCGCACATGCACACGCACACACACGTTTCCATTCCAGGAGATCTCCTTTTATATTGTTCTTTTTCATCTCATATGGCCTTTTTTCTGTTACCTCCTGGGAGACCAGCATACCCCTTGCCAGCTGTCATTGTTCCAGTTTTCTTGAAGGCATAGTGGCACATACAAGGCAAGCACGTATATATATATATGAACAAGACAGCTACAATATGAAGTCCTTAAGATCAAGTCAAAGACTACAATGGGGCCTGACTATACATCCCTACGGATGCAGATGGGGAATTAGGATCAAGTTATAGACCTAGAAAGAATACCAAGCGCCTTATGTCAGAGACCCTGTCATCTGAGAGCAGAGCCAGTGAAGGGCAGAGCATGGCCCTCTAGAGCAGAACGAGCAGGCCCACTGTTAACAGGAGCAGGTTCTAGGGAAGTGGCCAACAGGTCTATTACCAGGACTCAAGCCAGAGAGAAGATCTATGCAAGGGCTTCCCTGGTAGCTCAGCGATAAAGAACTCACCTGCCAATGCAGGAGACTTGGGTTAGATCCCTGGGTCAGGAAGATTCCCTGGAGGAGGAAATAGCAACTCACTCCAGTATTCTTGCCTGGGAAATCCCATGAACAGAGACGGTCTGGCGGGCTACAGTCCGTGGGGTTGCAAAGAGTCTTTGTTTAGACACTAAACAACAACACAGTGACAAGCTCTATGCAGTGGAAGGAACAAGGCCATGAGCCCTAGGACAAAGTGGTTGTCACAGCAAGGAGAAGCTTTCAAATGGGAAATTGAATGACCAAGTTTGATAAAGAGAGAAAAACAGACAAAGACTTCACTAAAAGACAGGTTCTCAAATACCTCAAAATATCTTTGAGTTTCCAAGCTTTATCTCAAAAATTTACAAGACTATGTGGGTATTCCAAAATATGCTTGTGTTTGTTTTAATATAGAACATATTTTAATAATACAACATCCAGAAAATTAATGCACCATTTGTATTCTTGATATTCAGCCCATTTCCTGGTGCACAGCTGTATGCCCTTAGAGTACAGTTTCCCAGAAGTCTCAGTGGCATTGAACCTTAGCCTGCAACTATATCCTATTTATTAACATACTCTGCTTTGTTCTCCTTTCCTGTCTCACTTCCCTACTCTCCCACCAGTATTTGCTGGAGTCACCCCAACACACTGCTGCTGCTGCTGCTGCTGCTGCTAAGTCACTTCAGTCATGTCCAACTTTGTGCGACTCCATTGACGGCAGCTCACCAGGCTCCACTGTCCCTGGGATTCTCCAGGCAAGAACACTGGAGTGGGTTGCCATTTCCTTCTCCAGTTCATGAAAGTGAATAGTAAAATTGAAGTCGCTCAGTCATGTCTGACTCTGTGCAACCCCATAGACTGCAGCCTACCAGGCTCCGCCATCCATGGGATTTTCCAGGCTAGAGTATTGGAGTGGGGTGCCATTGCCTTCTCCGATCCCAACACACCATTTACACTCAAATTCTTATTTCAGAGTCTGCTTTCAGGAGATCCCAACCTAAATTAAACACCAAATAAGATACCTGGAAGATAGCAGGCACTTCTTAAGTTGATGGAAACAGTAACCATTTCCAATTTTCTACAGGTGGAGAGGGGAAAAGACAAAGACTGCACTAAAAGAGTGGTTCTCAAGTAGCTCGAAATATCCTTGAGCTTAGCTGGGGTTTTGCAGCTTTAAACCCAATCTTCCAACTCAGGAGAGTCTTCCAGACTTTACATACTCACATTACAGAAGAATGGCAACAGAGATTTTATCAGTCAGGATTCTCCAGAGGAAGAGAAGCAATAGAGATAGAGAGAGAAATATATAGATACAGTTGTAGATATACATAGATTGATTTTAAGGCATCGACTCACATGACTATGAGGCTTGGAAGCCCTGAATTCTGTAGAGCAAGTCAGCAGGCTGGAAATTCAGGTAAGAGCTGAGATTGTGATCTTGAGTCCAAATCCATGGGGCAACAGGCTGGAAACAAGCAGAATTTCTAGGATATAGACTTGAGGCAGAATCCTTCTTGAGGAAACCTCAGTTTTTGCTCTTAAGGTCAACAACTCATTGAATGAGGCCACCCACACTATCAAGGGCAGCCTGCTTTACTTAAAGTTAAGAGACCGTAGGTGCTAATCATACCCAAAGACATTCACAGCAACTTCTCGATTAGTGTTGGACCAAAGAAATGAACAACATGCCTAGCCAGGGTGACACATAAAATCAACCGATATAAGACATGTCCATGTCCTTAACATAGGTCTTTAACAGTACTTTTTGTACATACTTGCCTCCACGAAGTCCCATTCTATTTTGACCCCTCATTATCTCCTTAACTTTGTGAGTCTCCCATAGAATTTCCATTCTGATTTCTCTTTTGTGGGACTCTGTGGTGCTTTACCCTGCTTCTTGCTTTTTCTGTTCTTGGTGTGTCCCTGATGAATTAGATTCCACTTTGGGGGACTGACCTCTTGATCTGGAGCCACAGTCCTTTCAGGCCTGGGCATCTGGGTTCAGTGGTCCATTGTGTTGGGTCCCAAGTAAGGTGTGAGACTCTCTACAGATTCCCAAAACAAAACAACATTTAATTCATGGAACTAAACATGAAAATGTATGTCATATAGCACTTTTGTTAAAAGAAAGGGAAGTAACAAGATCAAACTGGGGTCCCCAAGGAGAAGGGAATAGTGGCTGTGGTTTACCACTGGTATTTTAGTTAGCCCGTTCACCTATGTGTGTGTTTGAGTGTGATGTTACTTAATGTCAAAACATACTGGATACACTTTAAAACAGTATCACTGACACATTATATCAGAGAAAGAAATGCTTCTTTCTCAACTGACTCATTTGCTGGAACTGCTTCACTTGACAATACAAATAAAAGACAGGAAATGTGGATAGTTAAAAAGCACATTTTAAGGTTTTCAGGATATGAGTAAAGGTGAAATTTTTAAAATAAATTTTAAGAATTACCTTTTATGTTTCTGCAGCCTGGATTGTTAGAATTAGAACAAACTTGGGAAGTCAAACATTTCATTTCCTCAAGGGTGAAATTTTGCTGTTTCCAAGAGTAAATTAATAAAATTGCTTCAAGTCACAGATGAAGATGGAGACAGAGCCCCATATTTACACCCAAGTTTTCCGACAATTTATCTCATGCATTCCCTTGATTCCAGAGTTTTTTGGAGTGTGTAGTTTGTTGTGCCATTATCCTTTCATTTTCTTTTTCTTTCCTCCCTCCTCCTCTCTTGCCCTTCCTTCCTTCTTTTGCTTCAGAGCCACAGAAATTTAACATGGATGAAAAAAACTAGTATTTTCTCACTTAACGCTTGTAACACCTCATAAAGTCTCATAAGACGTTTCCCTGAGTTTTACAAAAACTGAAACCTGAAACTTAAGTTACTTTGTCAAAAGTCACAATAAAGTTCATAATAACAGAGCTGGGATACAAACCAGCTTGTGTAGCCTCACATTTCCTCTCTTGGAAAAATGAGGGTAATTTTTGCCTCAAAAATGTTCAGGTCCCACTTTTGTCTTACAAGCCCAACTAGTGATAGCAATGAAAACTCCAAAAGTTTTCAGAAGTCCTCCTTTTTAATATTAGTAAAATTTAAATGTGAGCACTTCTACTGATGAAACAGGTTATGAAGTATGTGAGGGGAGAATATTTCCCTTTATTCATTGTATACTTCTGCATATCTCTGCAAGAAGTTCTTCTCAACATCTTTGAAAATCATTTTCTACATTATTAATTTCTAGGCATTAGAAAAATAATAAGATTTTATTAAATCTTAGAGATACAATCTTGAGAATGTAAGGAACATGATTAGTAAGGAAAATGGAATGTGAGACCTGCAGCTAAATAATATTCTATTGATCTAGTCTTCTTGAAAATGTGTAAATGTTTTCTCTAATGGATGGACCTAAGGGTCAGTGTAGTTATTCTTCACTTCAAAGATAATAATAAAATCCAGAGAATTATTATTTTTGTATCTGAGAGCAATTATTCCTTCAAGCTATTCCTTGATTCAAATAGGTTTTATTAGACTTTCAAACCTGTTGGCATTTACCCAAGAGACTATGGTTTCATTGGAAAGATTTTTTGTTAGCTCAGTATTTTTCCTTAGCAACTGAAGGACCTGATCAGAGGGACTGAGACATTGTTAAGTTTTTTAAAAATTATGTGGAGGAATCTGATTTAAATGTAAATGAGATTTATCTTTAGACTCTGCATAAAGAGATCTTCCAGGCAAAAGAAGATAGTGGTCATAAGCTTGGGGCTCATGGTCTAAGCTCCTTGGTTCTTGGGGTTAGATACTATGATCTATACTTACTAGCTGTGTGACTTTGGGTACTTTCCTAAGGCTCTTTAAGCCTCAGTTTTCACATATGTAAAATAGGGATAATACTACTTCATAAAGTTTTTATAAGAATTTGAGTCACTGAATATCAAGTGCTTAGAAGTATGCCCTGGTCCCTGAGAGGCCACAGAGACTGTTTCAACCAGAGCTTCTCAGACTCTGGTGAGTGTTAGAATCTCCCAAAGAACATGACACAAATACAAAGATGAAATCCCTACCCTACCTCAGTAAACCTGGACCTTCGTGTTCTTTCTTAGCCTTTCAGGTGACAATGATACACATCAAAGATTAATAAATATTAGTTTAGATAACACTTATTCATCTTTCACATGTGCCAGGTATTGTGTTCAAGGTCAAAAATACAGAGAAGTATGCATCAGCCTGGATTCAGTCTCAAAGAACAGAAACCCCTTTAGCTTTCTTAAGGAAAAAGAGATTTTATCCAGACTGCAAAATACTCATTCCATAGGAAAGCTTTGAGGAGCAAGTTCTAGACCAGGGCTCCAGAAAAAACTCCCAGAACAATACTGTCAAGGGGACCCACAAATACAGTCATGGGAGGGAGAATCAGACCACCTTCAGGAACTGCTGAGTTTGAGGACACATTGCCTCAGCCACTGTCGAGCCATCAAGATGGCTACCTCGACCACTACAGCTGTCTCCCAACCCTCTCAAAACTGGGTTCTGGATACCAGAATGTGGCAGGACAATTCAACATCTTCATGACTGTGCTTGTCCTAGCAACACCCACAACAGCTGAAGGATGGCCCCTGCCTCACTTCCACCTTCTGAATATCCCATAAAGGGCAGCTAATTGAGGAAACATTGACATTCAAGACTGAGAGAGAATGCTGAGCTCTAGTCCTCTCTGGCACAGGAGGCACACTGGAGGGGGGTTGGAAGAGATGCTGATGCTGGTCTACCATTTCCATCCTAGGTGGAGGTATGAGTCGGCCAAAGTTGCCATAATAAAAGACCAGACTGGAAGGCTTAAGCAACAGAAACCTATTTCTCACAGTTCTGGGGGCAGAAAGTTGACGATCAAGATTGCAGGTCTGATTTCTCTTCCTGAGACCTCTCTCTTTGGCTCTGTGTCATTGCTTCTTGCTGTGTCCTCAGAAGGCCTTTCACCTATGTACATGTCCGTCCTTGGGGACTCTTCTTCTTATAAGGAAACTAGTCCTATTGGATTAGGGCCTCACTCTTATGAGCTCATTTAACCTTAATTACCTATCGGAAGTTCAATCTCCAAATACGTCACACAGGGAATTAGGGCTTCAGTGTGAATTTGGGGACGGGGAACATAATTCAATTCATAACACTGAGTAAGACACACTGCTGTTCTGAAGGGATTTGTCCTAGGAGAAAAGATTATAAACACAGCTGCAGGTGCTAAGTGTTGTAGCAGAAGAGGGGGGAGATTATGGAGAAAATACAGCAAGGGATGTGGGGGAGCCTTTCAGGATGAGTTACATGTGTCTGGATAGTGCTTAATAAGTGGAAACTTTCTTATGAATTTGTCTTTTCCATTCCAGATATCAACTTCTTGGGAAACTCAAGTACCCAATAGTGAGGAAAGTACAAAATGTCGCTTGGAAGAGGATGCTAATATTCTGGACACATCTCTACTCCTTTGACTTCAGGAGCAACCTTGTAGCTGATGCAATGCAGGCAGGGAAGTCCAGCAGCTTTGCTCACCACACCTTATTTACTGACTTTAAAAGAAACCATAAGAACTGACAGTTTTGAACATTCACTAAGAAGCAGGTGTATATATATATACAGTGATATATATATATATATCACTAAGACCTATACAGGTTATTCATTCAAGCCTCATCTCAGAATTATCTACACTTTTCAGGATTTAAATCCAGGCTGCTTCTGATGTCTGGGCTCTTACTAATGGGGCCAGGAAGATCCAGACCCTCTTTCCTTCTGGTCCATTTAGGATTCGAATTCTCAAGGATCACTACAGGGAGCATGCCAAGCCTACAGTTCAAACCTTCCACCCAATATCTTGTCTTTTTTATTTTTTGCCAAATTAACTTCTATTTTTTAACTTTTTTACTATCTTTTACATTTTTACCCATAAAATCACTTAAATAAATTATTTCCTAACCATTTAATAACAATTAATAATCAATGAATTTTATTTTAAAACCTTGTGATGGTAGAGGTGTCTGATATGTATATTGGGTGGTCACAAAAGGCATCTGTGAGACAGTAACATTCAATGTCTGACCCATATTACTTATTCATTGACATAAAATTTTATTCATCAACCAAATAACACAAACTTAAAGTATTAAGCTTGGATGAACAAATGGAAAAACAAAAGAAACAGAGCTGAAGCTGCTAGGGCTTAGAAGTTCGGTAGCTCTTCATCTGACGTCTGATGAATAGATGTGGGTCAGAACGGACCTGCCTCGTGCAATACAATCTACTGTTCTTGTGTGTTTTTTCTCTCCTGTTTTCTAGGCACCAGGGATTTCTTGGCTGAACTCTCAGACCGAAGAGTGTGAATTCTTGACCTGCATGTTATGTGTGGATGTTCCTTCCTGTTAGTAATCAGTAGAACTCAGGGCTTAGCGTTCCAGAGACTCCGCCATTATACCAAAACTTCAAATGATTATGTTAGGTTTAAAATACATCTCATTATGCCAACAATATGCTGGCTCTAATGATAAGTTGCAACTGGATTGCTTTAATCCTTTCTCTTCTGTGATATATTTTTCTTTCAACTAATTTTTAATTCTATGAGTTGTGATGTTTCATATTCAGCTATGTTCATTCATTAAGCTAGTAATCACCAAAATCTGTGCTTTAAATTTCCAACTGTATGCCAGGCAGAAACAAATTGTTCCTTGATGGTAATGCAAGTTTGAACTCAACAGTATGCATTACTGTGAATCTGGATGATAAAAAGTTTGGGCAGTCATACGCAAAACTTGAAGAAAAGCTACTTAATATATGTTTGTCATTAAGTAGTCAAAATACCCAGGCAATTGACTTTGGGGGGCTTTTTTTTTTTTCCAATTTTTACTCCAGATAATCCATTGTAGCCAAGGAAATCCTTGAACGGTAAGTTCTCAATTTTCACAGTAAACCTCTAAACTTCTACAATCAGCACGAGACATCAGGCTTTTCTCAGAAAGAACAGCTCCTCCAAGGACCAGGGTCTTGGTAGTTCAGTATATTTTGTTAAGACTTCTTCAAGACATTAATCTTGAATGTAACCTTTGCTCTTTAAGATGAGCATCTGAATTTTAAACACAGATGGAAATACTGAATGAGGAAAACATAAAACAGCCAATTTAGATGTTATTGGGTTAATCACTCAGTTAAGTGTTTTCCTTCCTTATTAGGCCAAACAAAACAAAAAGGAGCTGAAGGGGAAAAAATCAAACTCTTGGAGATGAACAAATCATCTGAGAACATTCCCAGTCAGCTCATAAAGCCTGGGAAAAGAATAACTTAGTTTCCTTTCCTCTTCCAAAATTGGGTCTACTCCAAGGAAATCATGCCAGTCAACATTCTCTAGGTTTGAAGAATATGGGAGAAGTGTCTTTCTGGAGCCACCAGATGCCTCTGGACTCGTAAAATGGTGCCATGTGGTACAGTAGACAGAGATCAGATATGGGGCATCCAGGCTCTCAGTTCTGGTTCCTTTATAAATTAGGTGTGTGGATCTTTGGGTCTCAGTGTCTCATCTGTTTAGCCACATATCTAAATAAGATGATCTTTAAAGATCTTTCATCACAAATCTAATGAAGCTAGCAAGGAGTGCAGCAGTTCAACAGCACTGTAGTTTAAGGAGGGGCATCTTTGTTAATGTGATAAAAGAACTCAATATTAAAGAGAATCTGTTGACTTTTCTAGAATCCTTCTATTTATTAAATTTCACAAGTATATAGAGAACAGTAAAAGATCAATGTAAGTAACAATGATTACTCTAGAGACAGAAAGTAATAACACATTGATAGAACCAGACTCAGGACATCCACTGCTTAGATGTAGTTCGGTTGGCTTTATGGAACTACCACCACCACCACAAGAACCAACACAGAACACCTGGCATGTGTCTAAATGACAATACATTTCCAGAGATTTTATTGACTGAGTTCACATTTAGTCTTAACATTAGCAACTTCCTTGATTTTTAAAGCATTTGGATCTTATGGCTCTCATCAGATTTGGGCTTTCTTACTCTCAATTTCTTATCTATAAAATAAAGTGTTTGTTCAAAATAGCTCTAAGACCCTCACAATCTCTAAAATTCTTAGTCTGTATTTCTGGATGCCAAAATGAAATGTACACCATCAATGTTGCAGACCTGAAGAGAGAAATACTTTGCCAGAGGGCAAAATGGCTTCCTAAATAGTTTCGTTTTAGAGATATCAAAAAGGAAACTTTAAATCCTCCCTCCCCCAGAAAATCTCTCTGCTGCCTGACCTATAGAATTACGGATTCATCTGTTTGACTTAAGACCTTATCTCCAGGTTAAAATACAAATGCTTCTGCAAAGGTCACATATTAAACGTTATTAGTCATTTTTACCTTTGCTTGAATGACTTTTTTCTCAATATGACCCTGTCTTGTTTCATAAAGGATTTGAAGCTGCTTACTGGGGATGAATCAAGCAATTGCATTTCTGAGCTCAGCTCTGGAGAGCACCCGGGGGACCAGGGGGAAACTTGAGGAGGAGGGTGCCACCAGTAAGAAAAGCTCTGTGTAAATTGCAAAGTGCTGTAAAAATATTAGAGATGGTCATTAATAAAAGGAGGATGCTGGATGGGCCAAAGTTAAACCTTCCTCATTTCCCAATAATTTTCAGAGTCTATTACGCCAACCGGTCAAATTATTCTTCATTCTTCTTATGGAGCTTAATGTTCCTTGCCTAATTCTTCAGACGCCTTTGTTAGGAAGAGAAATTCATCCATAATTTGCTCTGTACCTTGCTCATGTTGCTTCCCTATTTCCTGAATGGCATAAAATTCTGTTAGTCACTGTGCTGCCTGGGGCCACTATGGGGCCATTATGACAGTCTCCTAATTGTCCCTAGTTTCTGAAAATACAAAGATTCATTCTCTCTCTTTGCGTAAATAGGTGTCTGTTAAGCCCAGGAAGGAAAAGTGACTAATTTTTAAATGTTTTTTTTTACTTTGCCAGAGCTGATTGTAGCAAAATGGATGGTTCTGCCATAAACAGCAAAGTCACAGTGCATTTTTAAAGGTACAAATTGTAGCCAAAGACAAAAAATTCAAGAAACTTCTAAATTGTACTGTACAGGTTATTTTTCTTAGGTCACAAAGATATAAACTTGAAAAAGAAAGAAAAGGAAGCTTTTAAATCCTGAGAGAGACTTAAAATATCTCTCGTTGCTGGAAGGTGCAGATTCAAGAAGGAGATCTACTATATGATCCAGCAATTCTACCTCTAGGTTGTAAGCAAGGTCTCAAAGAGATATTTGTACATCCATGTTCACAGCAGAATTGATCACAATAGCTAACCAATGGAAGCAACCCAAGCACCCACTGACAGATGTGCTATATACATACAATTGGGATCTTATTCAGCCTTAAAAAGGAAGGGATTTCTGACACCAGCGACCATATGTTGCTGCTGTTGTTTAGTCTCTAAGTCATGTCTGACTCTTTGCAACCCCATGGACTATAGCCTGCCAAATTCTTCTGTTCGTGGGATTTCCCAGGCAAGAATACCAGAGTAGGTTGCCATTTTCTTCTCCAGGGGCTCTTCTCAACTCAGGGATCAAACCTGCATCTCCTGCTTTGGAAGGCAGATTCTTTACCACTGAGACACCAGGGAAGCCATGCAACTGTATGGATGAACCTTAAAGACATTGTGCTATGTTAAATAAACTAGGCACACACACAAAAAAATGCTGTATGACTTCTACTTAAATGAGGTTCTTTCAGTTCGGTTCAGTCACTTAGTCATGCCCAACTCTTTGCGACCCCTTGGACTGAAGCACACCAGGCTTCCCTGTTTCCATCGGCAATTCCCGGAGCTTGCTCAAACTCATGTCCATCGAGTTGGTGATGCCATCCAACCATCTCATCCTCTGTCATCCCCTTCTCCTCCTGCCTTCAATCTTTTCCAGCATCAAGGGCTTTTCTTCACATCAGGTGGCCAAAGTATTGGAGTTTCAACTTCAGCATCAGTTCCTCCAATGAATATTCAGGACTGACTTCCTTCAGGATTGACTGGTTTGATCTCCTTGCAGTCCAAGAGACTCTCAAAAGTCTTCTCCAACACCACAATTCGAAAGCATCAATTCTTCAGTGTTCAACTTTCTTTTTAGTCCAACTCTCACATCCATACATGATAACTGGAAACACCATAGCTTTGACTAGAAGGACCTTTGTTGGCAAAGTAATGTCTCTGCTTTTTAATATGCTGTCTAGCTTTGTCATAGCTCTTCTTCTTGAGGTACTTTAGAGCAGTCAAAATCATAGAGACAGAGTAGAATGGGGGTTACTGGGGACTGGTGGGAGAAGGACAGGCAGTTATTGATTAATGAATATAGTTTCAGTTTTGCAAGACAGAAAGAGTTCTGGAGACTAGTGGTAGTGATGGTCGCACAAAAATATAAATGTTTATTATTATCACTGAATTTTACATTTAAAAATGGCTAGGATGGTAAATTTTGTTATGCATACTTCACCACAATAAAAAGACTGCTTCTTCATTCATTTTAAGATAATAATAACAAATCATTATATATTAGCCTACATATTTTTATTTAAAAGAAATGTATTTTCAGAAGCAAACATTAGTGAGAAAAGAGGCATTGTTTTAGATTTCTGCACAGTTCTTTGATGTCTGACAATAAAAGCAGCCAGAGTCTTCAATCTGCTATGGTATTCAATCTGTGGTGCCAATTTTTTTTTTTGTTGTTGATGAAAAAAATTCAGAGATATGTAACTGGAAAAGGGAGGAGTGTTTTCATATCATTTTCAGATATTGTGGATATTCTCCTTTGATAGTACATCAAGTCACATTAAAAAAAAATCGAACAGACAAAACATGAAAGACCCTTACTACTTTTCAGCAATAGTTAAAATCATGTGATATCAATCTATTACTTTTTGACATTTTGTTAAATTGAGAGATAAATATTTAGAAGGTTTGTATGAAGTGCTTTTATACTGAAACCCAACAAGCTGTATACCATAGATGGAATCACTTGTTCTTCCTATGGTGGTGAAATGGCTGAAACAATATGTCGAAAACAATAGAGTTACAAACAATATATGCTCATCACTCAGAAAACATTGCTTTAAGAGGTATCAAATAATAATAAAAAAGTAAAGAAAATTAAAAAAATAAAGAAGAGAAGAAAGAAAAAAAAAACTACCTCCAGATTGAATAAATTAGTATTAGCACAAGTTAAGCAGTATGCAAGATTTTCTACTCTGTCAAAGGAAAACAGCCATGCCAGTGCCTTTCACTTGACAGTTTTAGGGGTTCTATTTTGGTAAAGAACAGAGGAAACACTGACTACACACACTGTTGTGTGTGTGAGAGAGAACCTCTACGGAAAGACATTCCATAGAAGAACTCAATGGTGTGTTCAGTGGGAAATATCTCGAGGGAGGGATAAAATAGAAGTTCGGAATTAACAATACACACTACCACATATAAAATAGATACCCAACAAGGACTTACTGTCTAGTACAGAGAAGCATATTCAATATCTTATAATAACTAAATGAATAGTGGAGGACAGAGGAGGCTGGCATGCTGCAAATCCACGTGGTTGCCAAGAGTCGGACGTGACTTAGCAATTGAACAGCAACTAAACCACTTTGCTGAAACTAACACAACATTGTAAATCATCTACACTTCCATAAAAAGCTGCTTTGAAAAATAGGAAATTATTTCCATTAAAGAGGCAAGAAAGAAATGTTTTGGTTAAAACTACTAGTAGTGCAAACTACTGATGAGGCCAAAGCATAAACACATTACAGGGAAAGATTACAAAGATAGCACTCCCTACGGTAGTGTTCTGTATAATATGTTTTAGAGAGATGAGAAGTGACCACAAAAATCTTGGGAACCTGTGGTGAACTGAATGGCTGATCTCAATTCTTCATTCTCTTTTTGGCAAATTTAAACTTCAGTAGTTTTGACATAGGGCTTCCCTGGTGGCTCAATGGTAAAGAATCTGCCTGCCAATGCAGGAGATACAGTTTAGATCCCTGGGTCTGGGAAGATCCCCTGGAGAAGGAAACGACAATCCACTCCAGTGTTCTTGCCTGGAGAATCCCATGGACAGAGGGGCCTGACGGGCGACAGTCCATGGGGTTGCAAGAGTCAGACATGACTTAGTGCCTAAACAACAGACTTGATTTAGACTCCTAGAGGACAGAGTACTCTTTTCACTCTTGACTTTGGGTTAAATGTGTGACTCCTTTTAGCAAATAGGTTCTTAGAAAGTGAAAGTGAAGTTGCTCAGTTGTGTCTGACTCTTCGCAACCCCACGGACTATAGCCCATCAGGCTCCTCTGTCCATGGGATTCTCCAGGCAAGAGTACTGGAGTGGGTTGCCATTTCCTTCTCCAGGGGATCTTCCTGACCCAGGGATTGAACCAGAGTCTCCCACATTGCAGGCAGACGCTTTACCCTCTGAGCCACCAGGGAAGCCCATATGGAGAGAGGATTAAGATGCAAGCCCTGCTCACTTCCGTAGCCATGAAGAATATGCTCTGAATGGCTGCTGCCTCTCAGTCTGAGTTCTGGAATGAGACACAGGAAGCAGCTCAGAACCAAGCTCAGTCATCCACAACCAGGACCAGGGTCTCCCCAGACCTGTGAGCAAGAAATAATGCTTATACCTTTGACCACTGAAGTCCTGTGGTTGTTTGTGATGCAGAAGAGTAGACTAACCTGGTATCCCACATACAAAGCAGTTATCTCAAAGTAAAATCTTCATCAAACTAAAACATAATACTTATTTTCTTTTACAAAAAACACAAATATTAGAAATCTACTGACCTTTTCTGTGATGACAAGCAAATGTCACTAGAATGCTACCTAGCAAATATTTTTGAAACAAGTAAATATGTCACTTCAAGGTGAGGGTGATTTTTAATGCTGAGGGAAAAAAGTAATTTTTTTAAAAAATGTATTTATGCTGTGTGTGGAGGGTTCAGTTTGGAAGTTGGTATCGGGAGTTTCCCATAATTATTTCATACTGTTGCTCTGAACAATTTATGTTTATTACTATAAAAGCAGCCATATCTGCACACTTGAAAAACTTGGAAACAGAGTTTTCTACTGCTTAATAATCCTCTATTGAGTTTAAGATCAGTGAATTTTACCAAAAATAATTTTTTTCTAAACAAAGAATTTCAATAGGTTTTGAATCCATTTGTTAAAAATGTAGAGACAGAATGCCTCACAATTAGTTTACAAGAACAAATGGTTGGGGAGGGAGGAGGGAGGGGGGTTCTGGAGGGGGAGCATATGTAAACCCATAGTGATATCATGGCATTGTATGGCAAAAACAATAAAAAAAAAAAAAGACCTCCCATTGGGCAATAAAAAAAAAAAAAGAACAAATGATTGACATCAGGGAAGATAGAAATTTCCTAGCTCAATTTCAACAACAAACCCTGCATAATTAATGGGTGGGAATAAAAAATGAGTATCATGAATTGATAAGCAAAGCAAATATATACTTCCAGTCAGATCTATGTATCTTTGTGAGATATCTTTTTCAGCTATGATAGACATAAAATCAAGTATCAAAATAAACCAAAATTAGAATCAGACCTTTGAATTACATAGTACAAAATGTTAAATCAAGATTTTCAAAAATAGTGAAGCTTATCTGATTACTTTGTTGTAACTAAAAATATTATTACTATTAATAATATTTAATCTTGGATATAAGCAACATTTTGAAAACAAAAGATTTATGTACCATAAATAATTAAAACTAAAATATTTTATGTCATCATTTTAAAATACTCATTTGCACAATTTTAATAATATATAATAATGCCACATAAGCAATTCATAGGTAAATAAACATACTTGTATTCAGGATAAACCTTCAAAAATATTATATTGATAGGAATGGCACGACCAGAAGTTTCAAGACTACACACCTAAAAAAACACCTGGTTTTATCTCACTTACAGTCTTCCTCTCCAAATCTTCAGTTCCTCCTGGTGCCTCTTCCTTTCTATCCAAGCATGCATATCCCAATCCTGTCTTGAAATCAAATACATACAAGCATTTGACCCTGTACCCTCCTCTGGCTAAGATTCCATTTCTCTCCTTTTATTGCCAAATTCCTGGACTAAGTGGGCATCAAAAGGTGCTCTCTTGCTTGAATAATTGTACCTTCATTGCTTTTCTGTCCTCACCACCATCCCCAGAATGTGCGTGTACAAACAGACTCTGTGGGTGAGACCTTACAGAAATGATTCCATTCTTCTGAAACCCATTGTTTGGATGTTCCCACAGATCTTAAAGCCAAATCTAAAAGTCTTTCCTAGGTCCTTGACCTCTTTGTCTCCTGTCAAATTTATTGCTCTTTCCTACTAGTTTTAGAAAACTGTATTCAAATAAAACTTGTTGCTCTTTTCTTGCCTTATTATGAGAAACCAATGTCTTGCCAGATCTAGCTGAAGATTACTCATGAGGGATGCTTGCCACCTCCCTTGAGATGGTTGTGCCAGGCTGCTCTGGTGAGTGCCTCTTGCCATCTCCCCTCTTGCCCAAGGATAGAAACAGTCCCTTTCTGCATTTCCCATGGCCCTGCTAACACAAGTTTACTGCAAGGAATTGTCACAGAGGACAAAAGAATTAAATATGATAGCAGTCCTAAGTTAGATATAACAGATCCTAAACTTTACTGGCTGGCCCTTTCATGGGGAACAGGGATTGAGAGGGGATGGGGGAACATCCAGTATGGAGGCTGTCTACCTCCTTAGCTCAAGGCCAATCACCATGATGTTGAGAGTCCCCTCCTCAGTCAGGTTGAAGGCCCTTCCTTATATTCTCTGTCTCCTGAGTTCCAGCTCCCCATCTCTAGCCCCAGCCAGCAGAAGCTGAACTTCCCAAACTCATCACACTAACATATAAAACAGTTTACTGAGGTTTAACCTGATTCTGATTACATACTAGAGTCACCTGGGACTTGTAAAAAATTCCAGTGATTGTTCTGTGCCTGCAGAGATTCTGATTCACATGGATTAGGGTCAGGATATGGGTATGCTTTAAAAGCTCCCTATGGGGTTTAATGAGCAGTCAGAGAAAGGAAGTCCCAGCTTCCTTGCCCGCTGTCTCGGCTTCTCAATTCTGGTATGAGTTTGCATTTTTGTGGGTTTTTTTTTTTTTTTCCTTTTGCACAGAGACCTAATTTCTCCTTTCTTTCACCCGAAATGAATCCCAACTGATGACCTTTAGCAAAACAAATAACGAGCAGAAACTTTGAAATTATTCATTTTTCTTAAAAACTGCAAGCAACGCAGATCAAACCATAGACTGAGCTTGAAGGCAAATTCTCAGGCTTTTTCTAAGTGGGAGAGCCTTCTTTCATCCATGGGGGACCAGTCCTGATTTGGACAAAGAGACATTGTGGTAGTGAGCTTATCTCTCCTTCTAGAACAAATCTGGGGGGCTGTGACTTAAAAATTTTTTTTCCTCCTTTCCTGATTTTCAGCAGTAAACATTGCCACCTCTCCATTTTCAACAAAATTTTATCTTATCTTGGATAGAGTGATTCTTGGTTAGCCAGTTCCGTCTTCTCCAGTTCATTTCTATCTGGCTCACTCTCCATCTCTTGTTCCTCTTACTCAGTTTAATTTAGGCCCTGCCCAAGCTCAGTTCTTGGCTCTCAGCTTTGCTCTCTCTTTGTGCATGCATGCTAAGTCCCTTCAGTCCTGTTTTGACTCTTTGTGACCCTATGGGCTGTAACTCGCGAGGCTTCTCTGTCCGTGGGATTCTCCAGGCAAGAATATCGAAGTGGATTGCCATGCCATCCTCCAGGGGATTGTCCTGACCCAGGGATCAAACCCACGTCTCTTATGTCTCCTGCATTGGCAGGTGGGATCTTTACCACTAGTGCTAGCTGGGAAGCCCTGCTCTCTCCTCACTCTTCCTCAGATAGGTTATTCATGTTGACACCTTCAGCAATCCCATCCATCCTTTACTCTAAGTGGGCTTCCCAGGTAAAGAATCTACCTGCCAATGCAGGAGATGCAGGAGACACAAGTTAGATCCCCGGGTTGGGAAGATCCCCTGGAGAAGGAAATGGCAACCCACTCCAGTATTTTTGCCTAGAGAATTCTATGGACAGAGGAGCCTAGTGGGGTTCGAAAAGAGTTGGACATGACTAAGCACTCAGCAGGCATATTTATTTTAAGTACTCTGTGCTCAGTGCTGGAGAGACAATGGAACTTAAACCAACGTGGCCCAGCCTCCTATCATAGGGCATTCACTCTAGTGGGAGGACACTAGCTTATTGAAAAGAGCCAAAGAGAAGACATATCAATGCAAGTTACCTTAAGGAAAGGGACAGAACTCTGTAACAGTCTATAAAAAAGGGATAGGCCTCCTTTTAGAGGTTAAAAAAAAATGGTGTTTGAGCTGTGACCTGAAGTCTGAATAGCCAAAATCAGCATATACTTTGGGTCATCCCAACTCCTTGATATTGAGTCTCAAATTTGCCATTCCTAAACTTCAGTGTCAATCTTTGGAAATGCAGTAAATATCTATTGATGTAAGATTGATTTCAAATACCAAAACATTGCTGAGTTGACTGTTGCTTTTGTTTATGTAGGACACCTCCTCCAAGTAGAAGAACGAATCTTCCTCCCCCACTGGAGTAATACCCTACTCTAGTCTCTCAGCCATTCTTCTCTGGAAGGCATCTCCCATTCTCCTGACCACAGAGAATGGTTCCAGGATGAGAAAAGGACTGTGTTGGGCCAAACATGGCCTTTCTCTGGGGTTTTTTCATTTGAAGTTGAAGGAACAAGGGGATAAAAAATGTGGAACTTTGACCCTTTTGCCTTCCACATGGGGAAAGCTCATCTTCAACAGGTGAGAGTAAAGAGAGTCTAGAAATAGGCTGGGCAGATAACATACAGTCCGGGGGTGTCAGGGTGCAGTTCCATCCCAGATGTCCCTGGAGCTGCCATGATTCCTATAAGACTTGCTTTAGTTTTGTGAAATATGCTTTAGAGGATCCACAATTAACTTCAGCCAATTTGAGTTAAAATTCTGCCCCTTACAACTGGCAGAGTCTTGACTAATACATGTTGGCTCAACTATAATTGATTAACAGATTTAGGGAGGTGGTTACCTAACATTTCTTTAATTGGTATGAAAATTATTAGCCATTATTTATCATCAATGAAGACAACAAACCATCTAGCGCTGGGACTATAGAGATAAAAAAGAAGGGGATGTTTTATTATGATGTCCACAATCAGTAGAAGAAAACACTCAGCAAATAGCTACAACACAGAATGACAAGAATGACGACAGGATACAAGAATTATATACAAGATACAGTAATTCTAATTCTAATCTCGCCTTGTCATTTAAAATTCATGGAGAAC
The DNA here is from genome assembly GCA_007570785.1 of Antilocapra americana. Lineage (NCBI taxonomy): Eukaryota > Metazoa > Chordata > Mammalia > Artiodactyla > Antilocapridae > Antilocapra > Antilocapra americana. The sequence goes on from ML662436.1 coordinate 24,837,746, forward strand.
TAGTATTTGAATAACATTTGTCTCTGTCCTCTGACTACTCCAAATATGTAGGTGGACAATTTGTTTTAAAATGCAACGCAATTTTTATAATCTTTCAATTACTATTTCCTATTCTATTATATGACCATTCATAAGCTCAAAGAAAGTACCCAGTCAGCATGTCTTTTTCTCTGTTGGGCATATATTCATTGCCAGGCTGGATATGCTTCTTATAGCTCCTGTGGCTTGGGAGAACTTACTAGCCTCAGTTTGCTCATCAGTTCAATGGGGATGATAATATTGTCTATCTTATAGGATTCCCTAGTGCCTCTCTCTCGAAAAGTATCCAGCAAATGCTGGCAGCTATCTTGCTAGTGTCAGTGTTAGGTCTTGTAGTGTGAGTTGCACTGAGATGCCAGGCTTTCCTCTGACTTCTGCAGAGTCAAGTCTTTTACAACCAGACTCACTGCCATTTGTTTTTCCCCCAAATTATCTCACTTATTCCTTTTGGAGTTTATTTTTATTTTGGATGGATCATTTTCTCTTTGGCAAAGGTGACTTTGAATTACATTTATTTTCCTGAATGTGCTAACAAGACTCAGTGGGGTAATCAACGAGCAATATAAACCAGCTTTGAAATGTTTTCATTCACATAATAAGAACTAAATCATTTTGACCTCGAACTCACAGGGTACCAATCAGCATGATTCTCTAGGGTGACTCTCAGCCACCTGCCAGTCTGCTAGTACTGTATCTTCTTGATGTGATGAGAAAATCATTATCATCATCAGATTTTTATTAACTGCCTAAAGCAGCGCGAAGAGAAAGGGGGAGAGAGCACGCTCAGGAGAATGAGAGCAAGTGAGAGGAACACCAGAAAGATCCAATCCTCTTTACAGAGCAAAACTTCCAGAACACACACACTTTTATAGGCCATGTAGGCAGCCAGAAATAAGGCAAAAAGTGATATATTTAACTGCTTTTTAGAATGTGCCAGATTTGAGTATATTTGCTCTGAGAAATTACTCCAAGCCAAATCCTGTTCTAGGCACGGGAGTTATATGACTTAATGACTCTGCTGCTGCTGCTGCTAAGTTGCTTCAGTCGTGTCCGACTTTCTGCAACCCCACAGACGGCAGCCCACCAGGCTTCTCCATCCCTGGGATTCTCCAGGCAGGAATATTGGAGTGGGTTGCCATTTCCTTCTCCGATGACTCTCCAGATCATTCCATATTGGGGGGGTGGGGTCACAAAATAGGTTTTTCAAAATAACCGTTTGCAAGTCTCACAAAGATAATTCAGTAACTCACTTTGAAATGTAGGAGTTCTTATCTCATTGTTTCCTTATAGTGTTTTTATAAAAGGCTTTTGTTGTTTAATGTAGTCATATTTGTGATGCTTTTGACCCTGGGTTCAAAAAACAATTCTCACCCTACTCTTGCTTTTAGAGATAATAAATGGAATATTTCCTGCCATATCATTAAAGGAGGGTTGTCACAGTCATCAATGATTGAAACCTTCCAAGTGAGTAGGTAAGCCCAGAGGAAACTCAAGGTGTGAAAACAGAATACTTGCCCCTGTTAGCTGAGGTGCATATCAAAGGAATGCTTTCAGGGAATCCAGACTCTTGCATCTTTACCTACACAGAAAAGCACAAATTCCTGGACATATCTGGCTTATTAAATTAATAGTAATCCTTTATCTTATTTTATTTTTTGACTGCAATGAGTCTTTGTTGTGGCGCACCAGTTTGCTGGTACATGCAGGCTTTCTCCAGTTACTCTGCCACATGCAGGATCTTAGCTCCTCTGCTAGGGATCGAACCAGTGTCCCCTGCACTGGCCGGTGGATTCTTAACCACTGGACCACCAGAGAAGTCCCTAACGGTAATCTTTTGATGTTCCTGACCATCTGCCCTTTGTTGTAAAACTTCTATATATTCTAGCTCCTCCTCTTACCTCGGAGCTATCTGAGGTGCTATCTCCCAGGCTGCTGTCGTCAGGTCAGTTCAGTCACTCAGTCACGTCCGACTCTCTGTGACCCCATGGGCTGCAGCACATCAGGCTTCCCTGTCTATCACCAGCTCCCAGATTTTGCTTAAACACATGTCCATCAAGTCGGTGATGCCATCCAACCATCTCATCCTCTGTCGTCCCCTTCTCCTCCTGCCTTCTATCTTTCCCAGCATCAGGGTCTTTCCAATGAGTCAGTTCTTCACATCAGGTGGCCAAAGTATTGGAGTTTCAGCTTCAGCATCAGTCCTTCCAATGAATATTCAGGACTGATTTCCTTTAGGATTGACTGATTTGATCTCCTTGCAGTTCAAAGGACTCTCATGAGTCTTCAACACCACAGTTCAAAAGGATCAGATCTTCGGTGTTCATCTTTCTTTATGGTCCAAGTCCTCATTTTGCCCCAAATAAAACTCAACTTGAAAGTTTCACTTTGTGCAAATTCTTTTGAACAGAAACTGCAAATCTTCCATTTCTCCCATTACTTACTGAACTGCTGCGGGCAAATTACATTGCAGGTTTAAACTTTACTGTCTTTACCAGTAAAATGGAGTAATAATATGCAATTTACAGAGTCACTGTGGAGGTTAAGTGGATTGTTATCTGTGAAAGTATCAAACACCGTGCTTAAACTAACTGTTCAAAGAAAAATATCTTCTGCCTTCATTCTCTCCTAGAACAGAAATGGCCAAGCTGCTTCTAAACTGTATATAAACAAAAAAATATGGTTTTAGACTTAGGTTTGTAATTAACAAAAAGCTCTGAAGAGAAGCCCTAACGAGAGACTTGAATTTACTAAAAATTTAACCTGGACTTCCCCTTTCATGTTTCTTGGGGTTAGATGCAGGCAGCCTGCTGCTGATTTAAGGTAAACTAAGAGCTTGGAATGAAAAAGACATTTGGATTTTACTTCCTTTCAGCCATTTCCAAACTCATCCACCTCCAAAGTGCATGCACATTGCCGAATTGTAAAAGCTACCTACTGCTCTCTGGGAAGATCTTTTCTGAATATAAAGTGCCCTGGGGAGACTGGTAATATGCTCTGAAACAAAACAAAGAAAATATATCCAGCTTGCAATGGCCAACCTGGTTCCTGGTGGGTATCTGGATATTATTTAGTTCTGACAGAAGAAGGGAGCCCTATTAAGTTTGCTGGCCAAGCACAATGAAATGGGTGGTCCTGATGGGTTAAAGCCAGTCCCTGAATATGCAGTTAATACAATGAAATTGCAAGCCAAGCCTGAGGGTTACTGTGACCTGCTGGGTGGCTTCTCTTACATTTGACTGTAAAAAGCATTTTTTATCACTGAAAAATTGTATGTGTTTGAAAAAGAGGTAGCTCAGATAGTTTCAACTGTTTGGGATTCCAGGGATTTTGATCAAGTTCCTACTGCATGTTAGGGTACATGCCAGGGCCCAGTAAATTCTGAGCTAATTGAGAAATAAGAAAAAGGCATTCTTTTTAACAAACATGTTTATTTGCTCTTCTACTATGTACTTGTCTCTTTAAAGTAGTAAGGAACTCAGTGCTCACGTTTCCAGCTGAGGTTGAACCAGGTGATGCTCTACCTCCTCATTTCTGCTCTCATACTGTAAACAAGTGCCTTTCTTCAGTCTACTTAGTGCCATTACGTATTCATTTTGTGCTTTTTGGGGTGATGTCTGTTTAGGATTATCTCCATATGTAATGGTGAAGTGATGTCTAGGATTCTTAAGTGTGAGAAGGCTGCGCTATGCCCTCTAGAGAAAATATATGTGTGAGATAAGAGTCATGTAGCATGAATTATGATGCTGTTGGCCAGGAGTTCAGTGCTAATGAATCAACCATAGATGCTAACTAAGGCGTCTTTAAGCAGAAGCATGCAGGAAATAAGGTATGTATTGACTGATTCATGAAAATGTTGTAACCAGAGGCTTACAGGTACCGAAACTTGTATTTCTCCTAGGAGCAATGGCTCAATATCAACTAATTGAAAGTTTTCAGCAACTCTTTAGAACATAACAATCACAAAGAATTAAATTAGAATCAATTGTGATAGTAGGAAATGGCCAACAACTCCAGTATTCTTGCCTGGACAATTCCATGGACAGTCCATGGCGTCACAAAGAGTCAGACACAACTGAGCACACACACACACATAGCACCCACACACAGTAGCACCAATAATAATAATATATCAATATGGTCATTTTGTTATTATTAATGATAATAATTAAAAGTATTATTATCATTATGGCAGAACAAGCATTGTAGCCACACGTTCCAGGAAACAAACTCACTCAGAAGGACAATGCAGATAGTGGAGTGCAGTTTATTACACTGGTGGGCCCAAGGCAGTGGGTCCTCGTAGCCAAGGACCCCGATCAGTTTTAGTGAAAACTTATACACCCTAAGTGTACATGCTCAAACCCACCTCCCCAAATTCTCTGAAACTAATCTGAACAAAGGAAAAGAGAGATACAATTAAAGTTACCCCGTGATTCGTATGTCTTAAACCCATGATTCGTATGCCGCCTAGGAAGTTAACAGTGGACAGTTATCAATAGGCCAGGGCTTCCCTCATAGCTCAGTTGTTTAAGAATCCGCCTGCAGTGCAGGAGACCTGGGTTCGATCCCTGGGTCAGGGAAGATCACCTGGAGTAGGAAATGGCAACCCACTCCAGTATCCTTGCCTGGAAAACTTCATGGACAGAGGAGCCTGGTGGGTGGCAGTCCATGGAGTCACAAAGAGTCTGGCATGACTGAACGACTAACACTTACTTACTTACGTACCTTAATAAGCATAATAGAATTTGTGATTCTATTCAGTTACACAGATAATTAGGGTATTTATTTTAGGCGATAGAGAGTCTAGGTATGAGCCTCTTCCATCTGGGGGGTCTGATTTTCCAGTTTATATGTCATTTCCATAGATAGAGGGCACATAGCTCAAAGTCCACAGTCCGGCCCAAGATGGAGTCCTGCTTTCAAGATGGAACCGGTTCTGTTTCCTCCTTCACAAATAGCAGTGGAGCATTCTGGTCCCCAGGTCTTATGATAACAGAAATTGAAGTCTGCCCCTGGATGAGAGATGCAGCAACAACTGAAGGCATGATCGCAGTGTAAGAAATTGCTGGAGGCCTCTGGGGGCCCAGGTAGACACTAGGCCTTATTTAGCCCTTTCTCACATACAAGTGATCTGGTAAGCTTTTATTTCAGACTCTCCAGGTATCTGTTGGAGGATGTGGTCAACCTGCTTTGATGGAGGTCAGTAACATGTAATTATTTTTCATACTTGGTGGGATTGCCAATTGGAAGTGTTAACATGATGAAAGGGCTGGGAAAATGGGCTCTAGGAGAAAAGACTAACAAAACTGGTGTCATTTTCCCAAAGAATGAGGAATAAACATCATTATAGCCTTCCAGCACTGGAGAGACCATTATTAGGGGCTGGGAGTAGGTATTCTCCTGGTCAGCTAAGGATGGATGGTTGAGCTGGGAGTGTAACAAAGACTGTTACCAAGGTGAGACTTCTGTGAACCCATAAATCCCAAGGGAATCATGAGCTCTAAGCTTTTTAAAAAATTTGAAATGGCTTTCTTGCTTCTATATAATAAAAGAAAAATGTTCTTACAAAAACCATCAGAAAATACAGAAAAGTAGAGAGGAAAAAGTTAAGGTTTTTTTGTAACTCATCAACAAGAGATGGCCACTATTAATTTTTTGAAGACTATTTTTAGGGCAGTTTTAGGTTCTCAATAAAATTGAGAGAAAGGTATAAAAATTCCCCACTGTTTTTTGGGAGGTGGATGGGAGAAGTGTCCTGACCAGGGATGGAACCTGGGCCCACAGCAGTGAAAGTACTGAGTCCTGACAGCTGGACCACCAAGGAATTCCCAGAAGAAGGAAGTTTTAAATCGACCTCATCATTGGTCCACAGTTGCTGTCCTGTAGCAGAATTCACTGTCCACTTGCTGGGGACAGGCTGCCCACTTCATCAGGGAATGCAGGCTCATGGCAAGGTGAGGGCAACCTGCCTCCTCTCATCTCCAATACAAACCAAGAATTCCAGCAATACACCTCAGAATGACTGGAAAAATTTAGTTTTCAGAAGGCTATGAGACAGCATGGGTAGAATAATAGCAATAGCTAATACTTTGTGTCGCATTTTCTTTATGCAAGGTGCTGCCATAAGAACCTCAGGCATTAATTCATCGAAAATTGCCAACAAACTAAAAAGGTTAAAAAAAAAAATCATCCTCATCTGAAAACGAGGCACAGAAAAGTTAAGGAACTTCTCCAATATCACAAAGTGGGTCAGTGATGGAGGTGAGCTTTGAACCAATGGCTTTCTTGCTTCTATACGATAAGAGCAAAGTGTCCTTTTAAAAAAAAAAAAATCAGAAAATACCAAGAAGTATGAGGAAAAAGTTAAGTTTACTTGTAACTCATCAACGAGAGAGGACCACTGTTAATTTCTTGAAGATTATTCTTTTACAGTAGTTTTAGATTCTCAACAAAATTGAGAGAAAGGTACAAAGATTCCCCACTGGCTTTTTTTTTTTTTTTTTTCGGTTGTGAGGTATCCTGACCAGGGATGGAACCCAGACCCAGAATCTGACTCCAGAATCTATACATGTGACCATTAGGCCAATAGCCTCTCAAACAACATTTAAATACTACTAGGACATTGCATTTCTAGAGAATGAAAGGCTTGAAAAACCAAGGAATAAAAGGCCCATGAAACCCTGAAGTCTTGCATATTGCTTATCTGAATAGTAAAAGATGAAAAGCAGTACAGAAAACAAGTAAGGTAAGGCAGAAAGAATTCAAGCAGTGGCATTAGAGAGAACTAGAGATGAATCCCACTGCCTCCATTTCTAGGCTGCACTACCTGGAAACGTCACTTCACATCTCAAAGCGTATGTTTGCTCAAATGCAAATGAATTGAATGATACCTCTCTCAAAGGGTGGCTGACAAGATGAGATGCGGCCTAATGTCTGTGCCCTGCACTCTGCCTTCCTGTACTGCAGCTCCAGCGTAACCACGGGCAGCCGCTGGGGCTGACTGTCGCACTTGCACAGAAGAATCCTCAGGTATCATAGACCATGATGAAGACTGCATAGAGCAATGAAGAAGAGCTTTACGTATTACCCACCACAGCAAGCGACCTATTCTCTTTCTCCAGCACCCTTCTCTGTTAACCTGCCACCAGAGGGGCTGGGGGAGGGTGGGGTGGTGATTGGAGCTTCTCTGTCTATCTCGCTCTATTTATCTTTTTCTTTATTTCTCATTCTCTTTTTCTCTTTTCTTTTCTTTGCCCCTACTCCTTCTCCCTCCAGGATCTCTGACCCCAAGCAATTTCATCAAACTTTTATTACAATATGACTTTGGCTCCAAGCCAGCTCTGAATTTTCCACTCACACGTGAAAACTTGACACACTGCTCAGCAAACAAAGCGTCCACCAGTCATTTTATCAGGACTCCCTATTTTGATTGCCTATTGCTGCAAAAACCACCCCCAAAACTCACTGGCTTAACATAGCAACAAATATTTATTATCTTTGTCCCAGTTCTTTGGGTTGGCTGGGCTCAGCCAGGTGGTTCCTCTACTCCACCTGGTGTCAGCTGGCCTTACCTTCATCAGGAGGATGACGTATCCAGGAGGATGACGTATCCAGGACCATGTACTCACATGGAAAGCAGTTGGTGCTGAGTTTCTGCTGGGAGCTGAACTGGAGCAACCCAGTTCTACTCTGTGTGGCCTCTCCATTTGCTTGGTCTTCTTGTAGTGGGGCAATCGGGTTCCAAGAGGGAAGATTCTCAACCCTTGGAAGCAGAAGCTGCAGCTCTCTTAAGGCCCAGCCCTGGAAGTTCTTAAGTAAAAACTTCTGCCACCTTTCACTTGTCAAAGCTAGAGCCAGCTCAGATAACAATTTGCACCATCTTTAATCTGTCATACCTATTATTTTGAAATCAGTATTGTTCAACAGCAAAACGATTTTTCTGTTACCTATTCAAAGTACTTGGCACATAAATACCAGAATGAAGTTTTCTGATTGTGATGAAACGAGTACATTAGGTATACAAGGGTGGAAATGCAAAGGATGGAAAGGAGTAGCTGGTAATAGACCCTGGCTTTCATATCTTCTTATGAGTGCTCTTTTTTGCTTAATCTTAGATCACAAACTCCACAATAATTATGATCACATTGATCAGCTAGCCCTTCTTTATCTCCTTCCCATATGTAGGGTATTCATCCATTCCCCTACAGTAGTGAGAGCAGACTGGCATCGGGGAGATGCCCCCCACATCTGCACTGCTCTGTGCTCAGACCTCAGCCTCACATCCATCAGCACATCTGTGTCGAGACCCTGATTTGTTCTTCTTCTTTTCATTTTCCTCATGTCCATGCCATGCTCAGTCGCTTCAGTCCTGTCTGATTCTGCATCCCTATGGACCATAGCCAGCTAGGCTCCTCTGTCCATGGGATTCTCCAGGCAAGGATCTGAGCCCCAGCATTCTCCAATAGCTATAATGAAAAGAAATAAAGAGAATTCCTTTTACCCACCCTAAGGCGCACTCCACTTTAACAATAATACATCCAACAATAACCTTGTAAACAGAGCTGAGGGAACTGCAGGAAACATCGACAATAGTACCGAGTCATTTCTCTTTCTAATTAAAAGAATCTCATGAGTCTAGACGTGGATTAACTTAAATACCTCTTGGACAATAAAAATAATTAAACTTTCCAAGTATGTAAAAGCAATTTTTAAGAGACTAGGAAAAACCAAAGCTTCTTCCTTAGAGATATGAATCATCCTCTGGAGGAGATCAGAGCTGGTTTTTAGGCAATCTGAGTGGACAGAAATAGTTTCATGTGGACTCAAACTGTGTGATCTTTGATGACCTCCCAAACATATTGTATTCAGTTGCCTTTGGCCTTACGCATGTGTATATTTTACGAACTATAGAAATGACCTCTGAAAGTATAATCTTGCATGTGTATATTTTACAGGGAGCAAATGCTGCATGAAATGATCACCTAAGTGGTTTGTGGATTACTTGATGTAAGAAGGACTGGATTTTTAAGCAGTTGAATCTATTGATCTGTCTCTTTGTGATTTCCTCTGTTGCTTTTATGCTGAGAAAGTCCTTCCTCATCCCAAGATGGGTTCAATATTTGCTTATATCTTCTTCCACTCTTTCTGGGGATCCCTTTTTTATATTTAACTCTATAATTCCTAAAATTTATTCTGAAGTATTATAGTGAACATTTATTATGTTTCCGGCTGACAGTAACTTGGACACAATCTGTGTGTGTGTGGAGGGTGTTCCCACCTTATCTGTTTGTAAGCCAGAAACTCAATGTTCAGCTGCCTTTTCCAATAGGGCACAAGCATGTGACCAAGGGGGCTTCCCAGGTGCCGGTAGCAGAAAAGAATCTGCCTACCAATGCAGGAGATGCAGGTTCAGTCCCTGGGTTGGGAAGATCCCTAGAGGAGGGCATGGCAACCCAGTCTAGTATTCTTGCCTGGAGAAGCCCCATGGACAGAGGAGTTTGGTGGGCTACAGTCCATGGGGTTGCAAAGAGTTGGACGTGACTGAAGCGACTTAGCATGCGTGTAACCAAGACTCTACCAATCCATGTGAAGTTTCAGGTTAGAAACCAGTGATGAGTGGGTAGAGGCCTCTAAAGAACCGCTCTGGGCAAGGTGATGGCACAGGCCTCCAGATCACAGAGATAGCAATGGTAGAGGTTCTGGTGTCACCAGTCTTTGTGTATCTTACAGTGGGTTAGGTCTGGAGGTCACTACTCTGGAGGAGAGTAGTATGGTTTCCATTTAAGCTGGCCTGTGCTGCAATTTGGGCTATTCCTAGCTTCAGAATCCTCGGGTTTGCTTCTTGTCCATCTTAGAGAGTCTCAGGACCACCTAATATCCTTTAGTTATTTAATCGTTTCTATTTCTGCTTAAACTAGCTAGAGAGGGTTCTATTTCTGCAACCAAGCACATTGACTAGTTCAAGTATGCTGTGTGGTAAGAATAGAACATAACTTTTTAAAATAGATAATCTATTGCTTCTATATGAGTTATTTAATAATAATAATAATCCATTTTCCCTCAGCTAACTTGAAATGCCGTCTGCTATAGACTGAATGTTTGTCTCCCCCAAATCCATATGTTGAAAACTGAATCCCCAATGAGATGATATCTGGAGGTGGGTCCTTTGGGAGGTACTTAGGTCATGAGGGTGGAACCCTAATGAATAGGATTAATACCCTTAAAAAAGAGACCCAGGGAACTCCCTGGACCCTTTATCCACAACTCTCAGTCATGTCCGATGCGACCCCATGGACTGCAGCACACCAGGCTTCCCTGTCCATCACCAACTCCCAGAGTTTACTCAAACTCATGTCAGTTTGAGTGATGCCATCCAACCATCTCATCCTCTGTAGTCCCCTTCTCCTGCCTTCAATCTTTCCCAGCATCAGAGCTTTTCCAGTGAGACGGTTCTTCACATCAGGTGGCCAAAGTATTGGAGTTTCAGCCTTAGCATCAGCACTTGCAATGAATATTCAGGACTGATTTCCTTTAGGATGGACTGGTTGGATCTCCTTGCAGTCCAAGGGACTCTCAAGAGTCTTCTCCAACACCACAGTTCAAAAGCATCAATTCTTCACATAAGGACACAGAAAACAACTGTCTGTGAATAAGAAAGTAGACTCTCACCAGACACTGAACCTGCTGGCACACTGATCCTGGACTTCATAGCCTCCAAAACTGTGAGAAATGAATTTCTGTTGTTTGCAAGCCACTTCATCCATGGTATTCTGTTACAGCAGCTCACACGGATGAAGCCACCACCTTATTTTCTTAGATGCACTGAGGTCAGTTTCTGTGCTGTTGACTGTGTTTGATTGATCAGTAGTCAGTGAAATTGTCTGGAAAAGGAAGGAATGCAGACGACCACAAACCTCGTTCTGGTCTGTGACAGCGAACCTCTGCTTTCTGATTCCACCTGCAGATAATTGTATTCTTGCCTTGACTGCTATTTATATCATTTCAAGTAATATGATTTTTACATTCTGAGTCACCACTCTATTTTTTTTTCCTCCAATAAAGCCGACTATGGAAGCATCTAACCCTGTCTATGCCTGTGCCAAGCAAACATCTCTATGGCAGCTAGAGAATTCTGTTATTTAGCCCTTTGGAACTAGCAAAAACTGCAGTGATGAACAGAAATTTTCCATTTCATTGTGTTGAGCAGGTTGTATAGACAGCTCTCTCTCTTTTTTGCCTTGAGGGAAGACTGGAAGTTAGGTAGCAAGTATACTGAACCAGTAGGTCTATGATAAAGTCACTAGTGGTCAGGGTTGATGGTATCAGGGGCATTTTGCTCCCTGCTGCCTCAGTCTCCACTTTGACCAACTGCTTCCACATAAATCCCTCCTACAAGCCTAAAGCTAGAGGTAGAGGCAGGAGGTTTAATTTGGGCATCATAAGGCCCAGATTCAAGCCTCACTCCACTAACTGGCTTGGGGTTGCCATAACAAGTAACCACAAACTGAGTAACTTGCAACAGCAGACACGTGTTCTCTCACAGTTCTGGGTTCAGGAATCTGAAATCAAGGTGATGGCAGGTTTGGTTCTTTCTGGAGGTTCGAAGGGAGAGTCTGTCCCAGGCCTCTCCACTCTCCTAGCTCCTCATGGTAGCCTGCAATCCTTGGTCTTCCACAGCCCAAAGATGCATCACTCCAATCTCTGCCTCCATCTTCACATCACCTTCTCGGCTGTGTCTCTGCATCCTCTGCATATCTTATCAGGACATCTGTCACTGGATGCAGGACCCACCTTACGTTCAAGATGATCTCATTCTGAGAGTCTTCACTTAATTGAATCTGCTAAGACCACATTTCCAAATAAGGTCACACCATGGGGTTCCAGGAAGACATGACTAGTGTCAGGAATGGCAGCCTTCAATCCATTACAAGGAGCAAGGAGACATCAAAGTCTAGAGTCCTGCCGAGGTCATTGCCTGATTCCTGCATTCTCATCTGGTTGCCTGGGAGCTAAAACAAGCTATGCTCATTATAGAGAAATAAGGCAAGAGAGAGAAATGGGGATGTCAGAAAGACTAAGTGGAAGGGCAGGAATACTTGGAGAAGTAAGACTATGACCAAAAGACTAAGGGAGTCTGGATTACTGCTGCTGGCCCAGATACCTCCACTGCCCTCCCACTTCCTGAGTAAACTGGGTTGGGCCCCAGCCTCTCTGGTTCTACGAGAGACAGCTCACTCATTCCCATAAAGTCCCTGGGTTGATGCACCCCCAGCCGCTGGAGTCTGAAATTCATTTTGCCGAATAAGCATGCGTTTTGCCTGGGGGAGCTTTTTACTGGGCCAGCCTCTGGCCTATAAGCCTTCTCTGTGCTTACTCAATTACCAAGTCCTTTCTATTTGTATTTTTTTTCCTTAAGGATTTTATTTATTTATTTATTTATTATTTGGGATGGATCTTCATTCCTATGAGGTCTTTTCTCTAGTTGTTGCAAGCGGGGGCTACTCTTCACTGCTGTGTGCAGGCTTCTCATTAGGGTGGCTTCTCTTGTTGCTGACCACTAGCTCTATGGTGTGTGGGCTTCAGTAATTGTGGCACAAGGGCTTCAGTAGTTGCAATTCCCAAACTCTAGAACACAGGCTCAATATTTGTGGTGCATGAGTTTCATTGATCCACGGCATGTGGGAATCCTCCCAGATTGGGGATAGAATCCATGTTTCCTGCATTGGTGGGTAGATTCTTTACCACTGAGCCACCAGGGAAGCCCGCAAGTCTCTAGTGCATCACTTCCTTGATCTTTATTAGGATTCTTCACTTGGATGGACCTCTGTTTATCTGCATTTTAGACCTTCTAGTCTATATGTTCCACCACTGCCTGAGGTCCTATTTCAGCTGGACATCTTGCTTTTGCTGCTGACATATATTTGTCCTCTTCTGGTTTCTCTCTGAAAGCCCAGTTTCTCCCTCACTTTTTGTCTTTGTGCTCAAGTAGACTTAACTCTACTTCAGCTCTGGGGTGGGCATGCGACAGGACTAGCCAATCAGATATCATTTTCCTATGACCATAGTGATGAGTTAAGAGAGGGGAATGTTGCCCAGTACTAGCCAACAAGATATAAGTAGACTTCTACTAAGACTTTATAGAGAGAGGTACATCCTCTTTTCTGCTGATTAAGAACCTGGAAGAATGTGGGCCAAGGGTTGTTTACCACAGAGTAGAGCCTGAGAATAAACATGCAGGAGAGCATTGCTCAGAGAGGATGAGACTGGACTCTAGTAACGTTATCTGAACCTCTGGATAGGACATATTTAAAGCAAAAATATTCTTGCCCATTTTCATTTTATTTGGCAACAAATCCCTTTTTTTGCTTAAGGTAATTTGTTTTTATTTTTTGAAATTTATTTTTTATTTTTTGATTACTATTGCTCCACACTTAATGAATCCCCTCTACTCCAGAACTAAACCCTGCCAACATCTGGCTTCTGAGATCACCAATGCTGAGAGTTCTTTATGACCATGCCTTTCCTCTGTACCCCAGTCTCACTGTTTTGATGGAGTGGATGTTCATTACTTTTGGCTACCCAGAATCTGTTCACCGCTCCTTTTCTATTCAAAGGGATACTTCTTCCTGATCCCCTGCTTTAGCAGCAGTTCCTGGCCCAGATTTTTGGAACTCAATTATCCCATCTAGATGATGATACAAAGATGTGGAAACAATATTCAAAGCAGAAATGGCAGTTTTTAGTCCAGTGGTCACAGTGGCAATGATACACTTGCCAGAAAATTCCTGAGATGTGGTCATGGCTATGTTTCTGCTAACCTGGGTTCCTGCCACTTTTTAAAACTTTTTCCCTAAATCTTCCATCACTTCTGTTGGAAACAGAATATCCCACTAATTCTCTTTTCTGCCCCAGTCAACCAAACTTAGTTTCTGTTTTGTGTGTGAGTGCATGCTCAAATTATGTTTCACTCTTTGCAACCCCATGGACTGTAGCCCACCAGGCTCCTCTGTCCATAGAATTTTCCAGACAAGAATACTGGAGCAGTTTGCCATTTCCTACTCCAGGGAATCTTCTCCATCCAGGGATCCAACTTGCTACCTCTGCACTGGGAGGTGGATTCTTCTTCACTGCGCCACTGGAGAAGCCCTGTCTTTGTTGTTTGCCCACTGGAGATGAAGTCTATGGTTTCCACGGCCCACTAAACACTAAACTTCATATGAAAAGTAGAGGAGCTCAGGAAGAAGTGAGCTAGAGCCATGCTGAGCAATGCTTTCCTCCTAAATCAAATACTACTGGAAACTGAAGCCAGAAATAAGTACTGTTCACTGGAAGCCCACATCTATGATGGCTTAGTGAGTCTGTGAGAGAGTCTCCTTACCCAGAAAGAGCTTAGTAGAGACATCTAACTTCTGTGTGCTTCCTTTTCTACATCTGTAGAGATCATTATCTTTACTTTACAAGGTTTTGAGAGCCATAAATCCCCCACCAGATTTGTGGGGCAGGCATCATGCATATCTTGCTCACTGTTGTACCGTTAACACTAACAATGCCTCAAACTTGGTAGACACTTTGTAGATATTTCTTGAACAAACTAATAAGGTAATGTTTGTAAATCACTTAATTAGTCCACTGTGAAAAATGTGACAAGATTATTAGGATCACAAGAAAAAAAATTTTTTTCTATTTCTTTAGTTTTGTGCCTATAAAAAATGATAGGTGTTCACTAAACTTACCGTGATAAACAATTCATGATGTAGGTAAGTCAAATCATTATGCTATATACCTTAAACTTAACTAGTCTGGATGTCAATTATATCTCAATAAAACAGAAAGAAAAAAAAATGATTAAGATCATACAGTGTAGCTCCAGGACTATCACTCAAGTGTGATAAATCTGCAGGGTCAGGATAACTTTCAAGCAAAATTCTTACTTTTGAGAAAGGGCTTCTCAAACATGAGACCTTTTCATTAGATTTTGTAGACAACAATGATTTGTGTTTATATTATGACAAGTAATTCTAGCTGCTGTAACACATCTCAGTGACTTGACGACAACAACAACAAAAAAAACATTTATTTCCAGCTCAGAAAAAGTCTGATACAGTCAGATGGTGCTACTGGGTAGAGTGCCTTTTATAGTGGCTCAGGCAGGGATCCAAACTCCTTCCATCACGTGTCTCTGTCATCTTGGAGGACTTCTAGCCACACAGCTAGGGAACAAAATAGCACAGAGAATGGCACAGTGTATTAATTAGGGTTTTCCATAGGAACGGAACCAGTAAGATGCATGTGTATAGAAAAAGATTTATTTTAAGGAATTAGCTCATATATTTATAGAGTCTGGCAATTCCAAAATCTTCAGGGTGGGTGGACTGGAGACTAGGGAAGAGGTGATGCTAGACCATCTGCTGATAGAATTTCCTTCTGCTTGGGGGAGGCCAGTCTTGTATTTCACTAAGGCCTTCCACTAATAGAATGAAACCCACTCACATTATGGAGGGCAATCTGCTTTGCTCAAAGCCCATTAATTTAAATGCTAATCTCATCCAAAAATATGCTTACAGAAACATCCAGGATAATGTTCAACACATATCTGGGAACTGTGGCCTGATGAAGTTGATACATCAGATTAACCATCACACACAGTCTACTCTGTTGTCAGACCTGGAAGTCATGTGTGTCACTTCTGACCACACTCCACTGGCCATAAGTCATCCTAAGGCCTCACTCTACCCTTAAAGGAAGGCAGGGAATATAATCGTCTCATGCATCTAGGAGGCGGAAGCTGGGTCAGTGAATATCTAGCTAGTCCCTGCCACAGTGGGTTTTCAGCATAAAGGATCCCTGACCTAGGAAAGAACAATCCTAGAAGAACTGGAGCCAAGTGAGGAGGATGCCCAACAAACTGCCAAAGAAAGTAGAGGGTGGCAGGGTGCAAGATGCCCTGGGAACTCAGAGCAGAGGGCAAACCAAGAGCACAGTGACCAAATCCATTACCAGGAATATCATTTTAAAAACTCAGTGGAATTAAAAATAATTTTAAGCTCTGGCCAATAGCCTATGTTGAATAATCTTTGAAGTAACATAACTATGAAAACTACCACAGTAGAAAATGTATTACTTTGTTTTACATTTGTTTGTTTTCCCCAAAGCTTAGTGCATGGGAAGTCCCCTAGGAGAACTAACTTTGACACAGACATCTTTCCTCAGCATGGAAGCCAGGGGGTCAAGAGAGGGTTAAAAAGCCATGTTTGAGGGGAAAGCTGGTTCTAGACTTAATGCAACTGGCAATAAGAATATAAGAAAAATATGAGTCACGAATTTCTATTATTGCAAATTACCTGTTGTTTAAAAGAAGGATGATATAGTGGAATGGAGAAGAAAATGGCTCCACTCCAGTATGCTTGTCTGGAAAATTCCATGGACAAAGGTGCCTGGTGGGCTACAGTCCACGTGGTCTCAAAGAGTTGGACATAACTAAGCATGCACTCGCATTCTATATAGTGGAAAGGGAACATGTCTTCTAAAAAGACAGACTTTAGAACCAGAGTTCTACCACATTATATAAGTTTCTTAAAATATATAAATCTTACTTATTATTTTTTTAATTTTTAAATTAATTTTTTAATTGAAGGATAATTGCTTTACGGAACTTTGTTGGCTTCTGCCAAACATCAACATGAATCAGCAATAAGTATACATATAAATACTTATTATTACTTTTAAAGTGGAGATTAAAAAAAACAAACATATCTACAAAAGAAGCACACAGTACATGGTTCAGAGTTGAAGTTTCATAGGAATGTACTGCTTTTAAAGAGCTAGGCATTCAACTAGATGCTTGGCGTATTTTATCTCATTTAACCATCACAACATCTTCATGAAACTAAAACTGATATTGGTCACCTTTTGCAGATGTGGGAAAAAAATCAGAAGAGATTTAGTACCTGGCCCAAAGTCACACTGCTAATAAGTAATATAGGCAAGATTTGAACCCACGCAGTTTGATTTCAGAGCTTGTACCTTTAACTATACAATGCATGTAATGGATAATTTAGGGCATAGATATACTGCAACACTGGTTCAGAATACATGCATATATTGCTAGAACAGAACAGGGAGTCCAGAAACAGAATAAAGACTGATTTAGGGAATATAATACAGGTAGTATTTCAAATTAGAGGAAACTACATGACCTACTCAATAAAGTGCATAGGAATAATTGACTACCTATTTATTAAATTTAAAAGAAGTCTCTATTTAAAATTAAATTAAAATAAAAAGTTTAACAAAAATATATTGGAGAAAAATCAATTATTGATTGCAGCAGATTTACCTAATGAAATGAAGTTGAGAAGACCATTATCTTAGGAAAAATCGAAATAAATATGACTACCTAAAAATAGGGCAATAATCTATTTGGAAAATTGAAATGAGTCACATGTGAATCACCACAATATACATAATCTAATAATCTGAAAGCTCTCAGAGGACATGAGACAAATAAACAAAGAAACAAATAAATAATATAAGGAGCCCTACAAAATCAATTTAAAAAGTCAAACAACTCAATAGAAATACAGTCAAATGATATATTAAGGAAATTCACTGGCGAAATATTAATGGTTAGCAAATATTTGAAAGGAACAAACTCCTTCAATAGTAAAAGAAAAAGATTTAAAACAGTAAGATTCTATTTTCCACCTGTTTTCTGGCAAAAATGAAAAAAAAATTGATTACCTCTAGAATTACCTCATTTGTATACTTTGATGACAGTATAAACTTATCTGATAAAGCCTTTTTTGGAGCATTATTTGACAACATTTAAAAGAGGATGACCCAGAAATTTCACTTTAGAAATTGAAGCTTCAGAAATACTTGTGCCAGTGTGTATAAAGAAATGTGTGAGAGGCTATTTATTGCTTTATTGTTCATAACTGTAGAAAACAGACACAATTTACATGCTCATTAACTGGAAAATGGTTAAATAAATTATGGTCTAAATAGACAGTAGACAATCATGTAGTCTTTGCGAAGAATGACGTAGAACTATGTACGTTGATCTGGAAAGTGTTCATCATATATTCTTAAGGAAAAATTAAAAACTATCACAGAACAGTATAAAATACCCAATTGCTATCATAAGGGAGTGAAATTTGAAAATGGGGGAAAGACGTATTTTCTATACATATATATGGGTGTGTTAGTCGCACAGATATGTACAACTTCTTGCAACCCCATGGACTATATAGCCTGCCAGGCTCATCTGTCCATGGAATTCTACAGACAAGAATACTAGACTGGGTTGCATTCCCTTTGGGATCATCTCTACACAGGGATCAAACCCAGGTCTCCTGCATTGCAGGCAGATTCTTTATCGTCGGAGCTACCAGGGAAGCCCATACATATATGTACTTTTTTTCAAAGAAGACATTTGAAATGTATAAAAAGTCATTAGAAAGATTCAAATATAACTTGTTATATTTCTGGATTCCTTGATCTGTGAATGTTTTTTCAGTGCTGACCTGAGAAAAGAGGGCTATTGACAGCTGGGAGTGTGTTTTTAATTTTATGTTTTCTACTTTAAATTTTTGCAGGAAGTTAATTTTGTAATAAAAATCAGAGAAAAACAAAACGTAAAAGAAATAGACCAAAAAAATAGCATCACTAACGTTGGCAGCTCTTACTGTTTTCTCTTTAATCTCTGTCTCTACAAATAGGAAGAATGACAGAGAATATTTAGAACCTGAACACACTTCAATTAGCCAAGCTAGATGGTATTTATTCTAAGGTATTCAGGGAATATGAAGGTATTACTGCAAAGCTATTAGCTATTATATTTTAGTTCTTCAGAAGGATAAAGGAAACTCTCAAAAATGAGAAAGGTCACCCTTCTACTCAAAATGGAAAAAAAAAAAAGAGTGACTTTGAGTTTACAGGCAGGACATTTTTAAGTCTGTTTTTATCACTGGAAAGATGTTAGAGAAGATCCTTAAATAAGTAGAAATGTAGCTGCCAGGGTAAAGATGAAGTTCTAGGGTGTTCAGGAAGGGGGTGACATCATAACGAAATTGCCCCTTATGCTCTTCTGTCACACTCAGATGGGTGATATGGCTGGTCCTTTGAAGTGACTCTGAGCAGGGACAAACACACCAGTGTGGAATTAGGTGAGCTGGGTCACATCGACTTGCTGCTTTGAGTACATGAGGTGTGATCTGGACTCAATCCCAGAAACCCAGCTCACCTGGCATAAGTCAGAAGGGGTGGGTGTTGGCTCTCTCAACCAGAACTTCCAGCTGGATCCAGCTTATAAAGAGGCTGACAGTCTTTAGCTCTTCATCCTTTGGCGTCAACTCCATTTTCAGTCATGTTTTTCTCCTGTGGGTCCTCAGGGCTCAAGGTCAATAAAAACAAAGCCCTTCTGCAGATCACTCCCAAGATAAGCTTTGGTCACCTCTGTGGAAGTCGCTGACCAATTTTCAATGATGCTCATGTGGTGTATTACTCTAATAGCTATTTGTGGAACCATTGGCTGACTCAGCTTCACAAGGACCTCGCACCCCCAAGATGGGGCAGTTGACACCAATGAAAATTGGAACGATGTTGGAAAAGAGGTAAATGGATGCTAGGTGGACAAAAAATGTCCACTACTATCATGATGGACAAATCACCAAAAATACCTGAGTTTCAGTTTTCTCATCTGTATAAAGGGTATAAAATGCCCATCGTATGAAACTATCAAGAGGGTTAAATAAATGAAAGCATTTGTAATTCAGAGAGCACTGTGCAAACAGAAGATATTAATATCACTATTAACCTTGAATAACAGGAAGAAAAAACCAAATGAGCCAAGATGATAAAAGCAGAGAGAAATGAATCCAGGAAAAGGTACGTCATTCACAAGAGAAATGAATACGGCAGTGGAAAAAAAACCTGGGCCACAAATGAAGGAGTAACACATCAATCTGCTGAAGAATTACTTCTGGCATTGGCACAGAAAATAACTTCTGGAACTGGTAGCCAGGTCAGTCTCAGTGTCCTGAGGATGAAGGGGGGAGTTTTGTCTTGGCAGCGGGCGTGGGGTGCAACAGCCACAAACAGCGGTGGGAACTCAGAACAAGCTCTGCGGACAGAAATAGCGCTCTTCTGCAGACAAGAAAAATGCTGAACTGTCTTCTCAGAATGTAAATAAAGGCTTCCTCAGCCTGCCTCTGTTCCCTGGCTCCCTGAATGGCCTTGTCGGCATTACACACATTTGGAAAGATAAAGGCATTAAGGTTTGTTTTATGAAAAGCAAACATTTGTCCAGCAGTTAACTCATTAAGGACAGCGTGGGCAGGCTCACTAGATAACACTTGCTTCTCCAGAGGGAATAGTTCTTTGCACTCCTGCGGTAGGATGGTGTCTTTGCAGAGTGGCAGCTTTGAAGGCCAACATCTGGTTTACATCTCACGTCTGCCAAACCCTTGCTAAGCGCTTCAAGACCTCTGTGCTCCATCGTCCTTATCTTTAGAATGGGGTAACACAGAGACTGGCTTTATGAACGTGAAGTGAAGATTCAATACATCCATAGAAACTCCTCAAGTGCAAGCAGCAAATACTAGCCAAGATCATTACTATCATAACTAATAGATATCATATTAATTACAAGGATTGTCTGTCTATGCAGATGTGAAATTAAGGTTGCAGTGAAACCCAAAATGTCTTTTTGGTTTCGTTATCTCCTAAACTGAAAGCTTCCTGAGAAGGAAGATAAGAAAAATGACCACTTATTAAGATCCATAAGGGCAAGACCATATCGGTCCTGCCTATATCTCCATTCCTACCACATAGAAGAGTGACAGTTACACATTAGGTGCTCAGTATGCTGTATGACAAGCAATTCCATGAGACATGCTTTATTTATTCCTTATAATACCAAAATGGCTTCCCTGGTTGTTCAGATAATACCAAAATGTAGATGCTAATGCACTTCTGCACATAAAACAAGACCACTTTAAGAGAAGCACAAAAAGCAGCATGAATCCTTACAGAGAGTTGTGTGGCACCGAAAAGCAGCATGAATCCTTACAGAGAGTTGTGTTAGGGTGGGAGCAGGGTAGGGATGTAAAGAAGGGACTACATTGCACAACCCCACAGACTCTGTCTCCATAATTAAACCCTGCTCATCAAGGATCTGCACAGTGCCTCTCCTTCTCCACATCACCCCACTCTCTGCCACCTGGCATTCCCTAGCCCTCCCCTCTCTCCATTTGAAAATCTTTCCTCCCCTAAGTAGTCCAATAGTTTTCCTTTTTTTTGCCACAAAAAATTTTTTCATGTATACAATATATTAAATTACTTTCACATGAAATAACAATACAATTCCCAATATTCACATTCACTGGGGATTAAATGAAAGCCCTGCTTCAGTCTCCCCCCAAGACCTTGGCCCTTCATTTCCATTTGCCTTGCTCACGCTTTCTTCTCTGCATGCTTTCTGACAGCAAAGAAAACAGGTCCCTCCGATTCCACAGATCTCCATCCTGAAGCTTGTCCTTTGTTCCTTCTCCACATAAGTCAACTCTTACCACCACTGTGAATCCACTGGTTCCTCCAAAGTCACCAGGTTCCCCCAATCTGCTCCTGTATCTTCCCTTCTATGCTCATCATCAGAAAATGGTAGTTCCTCCTAAGTATCAGGACTTGTCTCCCTGGGAAGCTTTTCATTTTGGAGTGATTTGTTCTTCATCGTCTCCTTGGAGCCATTTGTAACAGATTCAAAACTTTATCCATTCAAAATTCCTGCAATATACATTATTAAGACAAGGTTTTTAAAAACAAATGTCCTAGGCTCTCCTTATAACAAAGAGTGCATCTTTCTGTAATCACTGCCTCAGTTGATTTTGACTCTAAGACAAAAGTCTTCCTTACTATTTGGCTTTATTTACCAACCTTTTCTGAGAAATGGTAATGAAAACCGTATATTTACACAGACAAATGGATTACTTCACATTTCTCATGCTTTTCTACCTGTATATTCAAATTACTCACTTGGTCCACAATTTGGATTTCTCCCCAGTTAAATTCCCTGCTTGTCAGTAAGGTTTAACTATGACAAAGTGAAAGTAAAGTCTCTCCTTCGGGTCTGACTCTTTGCAACCCTAAGGACTGTAGCCTACCAGGCTCTTCCATATCCATGATATTTTCCAGGCAAGAGTACTGGAGTGGGGTGCCATTTACTTCTCCAGGGAATCTTACCAATGCAGGAATCAAACCCAGGTCTTCCAAATTGCAGACAGGCACGTTACCATTTGAGCCACTAGGGAAGTCCATACCAGGGAGCTATGACAAAAAGACACTGCAAAATTCAGAGGTTTCTCATTGCTGCAAATTTTTTTGGACATTAAATCAATGAAATTTATAACTAAGGGAAGTTCCACCCTCATTCCCCAAGAATTCTCTGATATTAGTAAGGAGTGACACAGGCTAAAGCTGTCCCCACATTCTTTGCATTTATAGAGGTTGCTTGATGCATGAATTGCCAGCATTCCTTACATGGGAATTCTGAAATGTTGATCGACGTTTGAACTCTGTCTAAAGGACTTTCTACAGTCATTACATTTGTAGGACTTTTCTCCAACATGAATTCTCTCACTCTAGGCCAGGTTGGAGGCATGGCTAAAGATCTTGCCTGCTCACAGTCATGACTCCATGCTTGGAGGAATGAAACTCACAGATTTCACCTTCATTATTAGTTCTTTGATAGCTAGCAAGGTCTGAGCACTTGCTAAAACTTTTCTATATCGATTACATTCATAGGCCTTATCCATGGTACAAATTATTCAATAGAGAGTAATTGGCTAAAAGCCTCACATTTATCACATCCACAGCATTTTTCTCTAGCGTTTAGTCCTTAATGTTGAGTAAGAGGAGAGCCATGGCTAAACCATCTCCCTACACTCATTATATTCACAAATTTTTATTCCATTATGAATTCTGTGATGTTGACAAGAGATTGAACAGTGATGAAGGCCATCCAGTAATCCTTATTCTCAAAGTATGAAATTACCCCAAAGTATGAAATTACTGTTCTTTCTAGAAAAATGGTAATGATGACCCTATTTGCAGGGCAGAAATAGAGCTGCAGACATAGAGAACAGACTTGTGGACACAGAAGGGGATGAAGAGGGAGGGACGGATTGAGAGAGTAGCATTAACATATATATACCACCATGTGTAAAACAGATAGCTAGTGGGAAGGGAGCTCAGTTGGGTGCTCTGTGATGACTTAGGCAGGTAGGATTGGGGGTGGTAGGAGGGAGGCTCAAGAGTGAGAGGGTATATGTATACATATAACTGATTCACTTCCTTGTACAGCAGAAACTAATACACCATTGTAAAGTAATTATACTTCAAACAAATTAAAAAAAAGTGGGGCAAAAGAGGGAAAAAGAAATTACTGTTCCTAAACAAAAGAATTCAATCTTTTTCAAAACTTTTCACTATATATTTCAAGATTTTTCTTCTTCTTTTTTCTTAAATCTGTTAATTTTTTGGCCACGGCATGCAGTCTGTAAGATCTTTGTTCCCCAACCAGTAGTTGAACCTGAGCCCTTGGCAGTGAGAGCATGGAGTCTTAACCACTGGACTACCAGGGAATTCCCTCAAAATTTTTATTCTTACAAAGACAATTTAATGCTTTATTAAGAAGAGATTTCTTCTGAAATTTTGATTAGGTGGATGATATTTACATATCCTCTTTGTGGGAAAAGTCTGTTGGACAAAAAGAAACAACTTCAGATGAATGCATCCCCAAACTTGTTATAATTGTAAATTTTTTTGTCAACGAAATTCTGTCAGCGCTATCTCTGTCCTCAAATTGATCATCCCCTTCCTATTTTCACCTGAACAAAACTAGTTTTAGTATGACTTGTAAGATATCATTAACTTCCTGCATAATCCTTAATGAATGTCTACCTTTGGAGTTCATCTATTTGCCTCACAACCCGACTGCTTCCCTCTCTGTCAATGGCTGGCTCCATAAATGGTGTTTCCAATGGAACACAGAATCAGAACTGAAAACTCACAGCTGCCACGATGGGCAGAACAACGATGTCCACGCCCTGACCCCTGGAACCTGTGACTATGCTCGATGGCACAGCTAATAACACTTTGCAGATGGGCTAAGTTAATAACCTTGAAAAGGGGAGATTTTCTAGAATTATCCGGGTGGGCCCAACGTAATGACATGGGTCCATAAAAGTCGAAGAGGGAGGCAGAAGAGGAGAGGAGGGAGAAGATGCGAGTACAGAAGAAAGGCCAGAGTGATGGGATGGAAGAAGGCCTTCTGTCTGCTGTAGCTGGCTTTGAAAATGGAGGAGACAGACCATCAGCATTTGAAGTCTGGGAAAAACCGAGAAACACATTCTCTGTTAAATCCTCCCAAAGGAAACACAGCCCTGCCAACACTTGCCTTTAGCCCACTGAAACTCTTCTTGGACTTCCCAACTGCAGGCCTGTAAGATAATAAGATGTATTGCTTAAAGCCCCTAAGTTTGGGGTCATCATCAAGCAAAGCAATAGCACAGTAACACAGCAGCAGTGACCGTCAACCCTGCGGCCACGACGGTGCACAGAGCAGGGCCATCTTTCCACGGTGGCCTATGGTAGATATGGGAGCATGCCTCTCTAGTCTCCCTTCAAGAGAGAACCTGTTGTTTCTGACAGCCTTGTGCTGTGGCACCCTTGGACCCACCACAGTATCAGCAGGGCTTTGGACCCACTGCAGCCGTCCCTGGGTTGTTCCCAGCCAATGTGCATGGTGGGGTTACTTGAGCCCAGACATTCCTGACCAACAAGGGACTCTTCTCCTGGGCGGTCCTTGGTCTGGGTCTCCCATCACCTGGCCAAGTTTCCTTCAGAGCTTTACTGTAGACTGAAGCTCTTACTCAATCCTCCTTCCTTCCCATTCTTTCTTCACAGAAGTCAAACTTCCCTTCTGCTCTTCCTGCTTCCTCTCTTGTCTCTTTTGTTTCACAGGCATTTCCCTAAGAAATCTCTGTCCTTCTAATTCCATCTTGGTGTCTGCTTCTTAGAAGATGTGAAATGACACATATAACCCCAGCTCCAAGACTCCCACGTCCTTATAGTTGGCCATGAAAAGGGGTCCTACTTGCTTCCTTCTGGCTCACCACTGCCCCTTCATATCTTTCTTAAGCAATGTAAACTGGTCTCTTCTTGTTTCTTTAATATTCCTATCCATCTCTCACCCTGTGGAATCCATACAAAGCCAAATAGCTGATTATGTAGGCAAAGAATCCTTGTTCACTTCAGGTATTGTTTTGTGGAGTGTGTGTGTTGGGGCAGGGGTGCAAATAGTCCTAATCTAATATCTTTCCTTTTTTCTCTGTCACATGAAGATAAGGGATCCAAGGCTCAGAAAGGTTGAGTACCTTGGCCAAGGCCACACACTGAACATAGGATGAAATCACGTTCAATTTCAGCTCCTGCTGACAGCAAAATCCATGCTCTTTCAACAAAACTGTGTAGCGCTCAGTGTGAGTATATCTGTGGGGACTCCCATGGGCTTTTACTCCGGGTTTCAGTTGCATCTGGAAGAGAGGTGGGAAGAATTGTATGGCGACCTGATTAGCATGAGGAACAGGAGAGCCTCCTGGGAAAACTCTCGTTCCTGGGTAGAGTCAAGTGCGCAGATGTAATCCAAGCTCTGCAAGGTTAGCATTAAGGGGAGTTTGAACCCCCAGTGAGATCCCATGGTTGCGTCCATGGTCTGCCATCTGTCTCAGCCCCTAGGGACTCACACCTGAGTCCTGGGAAGAAGGAATTATAACAAGCAAGCTGTTTTTCAATATATTAATAAAGATGAAAACACCCGTGTGAGCCTATCCAGTTTTAATGAAACAAAGAAGAGAGATATTCAGGACACAGACACCGTGTTGAAAATGTTAATCATAAGTAAAGCCCCTCTCAATGCAGCTAGAAGAAAGATAAGGCTGGAGTGGGATGAAAAGTCAGTTCCTGCAAAAGGCAAATTACAAACAAGACAGGAGTGAGAGGGGCCCAAGAGGCTAGCAAGGAAAATACATAAGGGAGCAGCTGCTCACTGGTCCTGCAGTGCTGACACCAAGGTTAGGCTCCAGAATATTTAGTGCCCTACAGATGCTCTCTATACTCTGGAAACAACAAAGAATCATTCCGTATGGGTGCTTTCCTCTTGCTTTCTTTATCATTTAAAAGGGAGGCTGTGCTTCCTAGAAATTGAGAATGTTGTTTTTGCTCTCAATTCCCAGCTTCTCATAATGCCTAGCAAGTGGGCTATGTTTAATAAATAAATTGGGAGCTACTCTATTTAAAATTAAAGTAGCACATATGCACTTCAGAAATTTGGAAATTAAAAGAGAAAAGAGGAAAAAAAAATAAAGGAAAAGGGGACCATTCCCACTCCCAAGTGCCTGCACTTAAAAAAAAAAGTATACAATTTTCCAGTTGGTCCTAAAACCTGTACATGTGCCTTTGTTATCTCATGGCTGGGGTCATGATCCTGGACAACCAACACTGGTGGTCCAGAAGGATCAGCCCCTCAAACCATTCTCTGGGGTGAGAGGGAACATCAGGAAAGATTTGAGCAAAGACAGTGCCCTCAAAGATCTTTTAGAGGATCCAATAAATTCACTGCTTGATTTAGTCCTTTTTCATCCCCAGTGTTAACGTCTATCTAGATATTCTCTTACCACCATCTCTAATTCACTGGACTCCAAAGTGGATGCGTGAAACAGTTTATTGATAACTAGGAAGTTCTATTTCTTCTTTTCTTCTTATCCTTTAGAATTTTTGACCTAATTGAGAAACAAATAGTCCTATAGTTGGTGTACATGCTCAAAATATTTTTGCTGATGGAGGATAGAAGGAAAAAAAGCTGGAAACTTGATTTAGTCTCTCATATTTTGAGCTTTCCAGTTCTTTTAAGTTTATTCATTTCTTCACTCATTCACTCATCAAATATTCATCCAGTGCCTACTGTGTGCTATGCTTTGTTTAGGCATGTGAATACAACATTAAAATTGAAAATTTCCTTGCCCTCTTAGAACTTACTTGGATTTATAGGCAGTAAAAAATCATTTAAAGTATTTATATCGTAACAGATACAATGGGCTTCCTTGATGGCTCAGATAGTAAAGAATCCATTTGCAATGCAGGAAATTTGGGTTCGATCCCTGAGTTGCGAAGATCCTCTGGAAAAGGGCTAGGCTGCCCACTCCAGTATTCTTGCCTGGAGAATCCCACAGACAGAGGAGCCTAGCAGAATACAGTCCATGGGGTCACAGAGTCAGACACAGCTGAGTGCCTTTCACTTTCCACTTTCCTTTCCTAACAATACACTTAAAAAATCAAGCAGGTCAAGGAGCTCAGGATGTTGGCAGGTGCTATTTTAGATAAGATGGTCAGGGCACGTCTCTCTGAGAAGACGGCATTCGAGCACAAATTTTCAAATAAAGTCAAGGCATGAGCCAAGCAAGGACAGGATAGGCCGCTGTAACAGAGACTCCACAAAACAGCTGCCTAAATAAGACAGATGTTTATTTCTCTCTCACCCGACAGTCTAAATGTAAGTAATCCAGAGCCGACAGGATAGGGATCTGGAAACTTTTTCTGGCTTACCTGCCATCTCCATCTCGTCACTGAGCAGGAGTCAGTAAATCATGATCCATTCGTGGGCAAAAGCCAGTCCATTGTCTGTTTTCATCAACAAAGTTGTATTGGGACACAGCCAGGCCCACCTGTTTACATGTTGTCTTGGCTTCCTTCATGCTCCAGATAGAGCTGAGTAGTTGGCCCAGGGAACACATGGTCCATAAAGCCAAAAATATTTACACGGAAAAACTTTGCTGATCTCGCTTTAGCTTATTGTTCAAGAACACATTTTCAGGGTCAGCTTTCAGTGAGTTTCACCCATGCAGGAAAGATCCAGCAGAGAATGGTGTAGGCCATTTCCCTGGCTCCTCATTGTCAAGGTCATACAGAATGGCAGGAGGTTAGGAGCACCTAGTAGATTCTGCAGCCCCCAAACCCCTTCTCCATCTCTTACATGAGGGGATTTTGTGTTGTGACCCCCTCAGACTCATCACCCTTGGAAACACCCTAACCCCACACACACTGGTCCTCTCTCCTCACTGATGTGTGGTCTACAAGCCCCAGGGAAAAGGTGGCCCCAGGGAAGAGCCCAGCTGAGGGGCAAAGGAGCTCCTGGTGTGCCTCTTACCCCATCAGTGTAGAAGGGGCCACAACACACGGAACGCTGAGCTATGAAGCCTGTGAACAATCTGCTTTCTGAAATGACAAAGTCCCAGCAGGCCAGTCCAGGAGGCGGCCAGTAGGGCAGGAGAGCTGGTGGGGATGGGGGCAAGGGCGGGGGCAGACCTGCCTGAAGCACTGCCTCCAGCGACCAAGCACTACAGCCCTGGGCCCACGAGGCCCTCTGGCTTCACAGAGACCAACGCTAGCGTGAGCGCCACTGACAGACGGCACCCCCGCCATGTTGGCCAGAGGCCCATTGGAAGAACATGAGTCTGCATCGTGTCAAGATTTCACAAAGAGAGAAAGACCAAAAGAGCCTTTTCTTTCCATCCCCTGTATTTGTGAAGCTTGTCAAAAGTGAAGCAACTCAAACAACATCATGATTTGTGGCTCTGAAGTCTGATATCAATGTATCTCATTGTCAGGCAGTGTTTAAAACCACAGATAAAATAAACAGCATGGGGCTTGAAATATGCCACATAGATTATTTTAAGAGGCCGTGGTGCTTCCTCCAAAGTTTTGGGGAGCCAGACCATCTTCCGTCTTGTAGCCTGTGTTATTTCAGGATTCCCCTGCCTTCCTACCATGAGCTTAGTGTCAAATTAGAACAGTACATAATTAAAACCTGAAGAATGAAGCTGTGATGTGAGATGTTATTGTACTTGGGATTTCATAATCCCTTAATCTAAAAGTGTCTAGCTTGGATCTCAGTGCTAATCACACAATATGAAAGGCTGCGCTCAAGGAACCAGTTGCACTGTGTTCATTGTGGTGAAATGAGAGGGGAGAACTGGTAGAAGATTAGGGGAAAGAAAGGGTGGAGTGTGGGGCAACACCGCCCCCACACCTCCTGTTACTAAGAGTCAGAGTGTAAGGGAGCAAAGATCCTCAGACAAACAGGGCTGATGGACCCACAGAACCCTCTGCCTTCTCTGAGTCCCTCCAGATAACTGCTCCTTGCCTGCACTGCACCCTCCCCCAGGGTTTCTCTACTTCCCATATACCACATCCATACTTGGGAAAACCATGAATACGGTTTGTTTTAGGAAAAATATGACTGATAAGAGCCAACTGTGTACCAACCCTGACCATCTGCTTTTTAACAAGGATGAAAGGCAGACAATGGTGCTGTGGAAGGGAAGACATTCAAAAGCCATGAGGGAGAGGCTGGGGTGGGGTGGGGTGTATCTTCCAATGCCCCTTCCAATGTCTCCTCAAGCCATGGAGTTCAAGGAGGCACCCAGAATTCTGAAGAGTGCAAGAAGGGGAAATTAAATAAGGGGAGCCTGAGAGAGGGATCTTATCTCAAGAGAGGGGAAGAAAAAGAATGGATTTTTCTTAAAAGATTTTATGGTACAAAGGTAAGAATGCTTGATAACAGCCTCTGTGGAAATTAGCTTGGTAATTTTTATCTTTTTAATTTTTTTTTATTGACAGATGATTGCTTTACAGAATTTTGTTATTTTCTGTCAAACCTCAACATGAATCAGCCATAGGTATACATATATCCCCTCCCTCTTGAACCTCCCTCCCATCTCCCTCCGCACTCCACCCCTCTAGGTTGATAGAGAGCCCTTTTTTGAGATTCCTGAGCCATACAGAAAATACTCATCCCACCCTCTAGGTCATCACAGAGCACTGAGCCGGGCTCCCGGTGCTAGGCAGCTGCTTCCCACTAGCTGTCTATTTTACACATGGTAGTGTATAGAGAGAGGGCTTCCTTGGTAGCTCAGTTGGTAAAGAATCTACCTGCAATGTAGGAGACCCTGGTTCGATTCCTGGATTGGGAAGGGTTAGGCTACCCACTCCAGTATTTTTGGGCTTCCCTGGTGGCTCAGATGGTAAAGAATCCACCTGTAATGTGGGAGACCAAGGTTCAATACTCATTGGCTCTCTATTTTCCATATGGTAATATAAGTTTCCATGTTACTCCTTCCATACGTCTCACCCTCTCCTCCCCTCTCCCCATGTCCATAAGTCTATTCTCTATGTCTGTTTCTCCATTGCTTTCCTGTAGATAAATTCTTCAGAATCATTTTTATAGATTCTGTATATGTGCATTAGAATACTATATCTTTCTCTTTCTGACTCACCTCACTCTGTATAATAGAGTCAGGGATCCACGTTTCTGTTAGTATCCAGGTTTTAGCTACATTCAACTTTGGCACTTGCCTCAGGGTACAAAATGACTGCTTCAGCTCCAGTGCTCATGTCTTCATTCTAGTCAGAGGAAAGATGAAAAGGAAAGAAAGAGTATGCTCCTTCTCTGCAAAGATACTTCTCAGGAGCTGCATATTCATTTTTGCTTATTCCCCATTGCCCAGACCTTATCATAGAACCATGTCTAGCTGCAAAGAAGGCTGGAAATATATAACATAAATTCTAGGCAGCCATACGCCCAATTAAAAATTGGAGCTCCAATTATATATAAGAAGGGGGAACAGGGATGTAGTCTGTGCTACACACAGCAGTTTATGACATTAAATTGTAAACGAAATATCATTGTCAACTCTTTAGGTAGGTTTCCTGTCAAGTGATGAGAAAAACATTTTAATATGGCAATAAATACCTTATGTGGAATGTTCTTTTCCCAGATAGTCATGAGACTCAGTTCATTTAGATCTCTGCTCAAATGTCACCACCTCAGAAATACCTTCTCTGGTCACCCATCACTCTGTATCCCTAATCTGGCTTTGTTTCCCTGCAAAGAACTAATACACTATCTGATATTATGTGCTCTATTTACTTTCATGTTTATGTGTGTCCCCCACAAGGATGGGAGCTCAGCTAAGGGAGGGACTTTGTTGTACTTGCTGCTGTGAATAGTACCTATATCAGTTCCTGGCACATACTAGGTGTTCAATAAATATTGGTTGATTTAACAAAGAAATAGGCAAAGCACATAAACCATTCATAAAAAAATGCTCTGGCTTATCCTAGGTTTACACAAGTGACAGAAGAAGAAGCACAACTAGTAAATAAACCCATGGAAAATATGGATCATCTTTGGTAATAAAAGACATGCAAATTATCTTAGTCATACAAAGGAATGAAAATTTGCCATTTAGCAACAACATGGAAGGACCTGGAGGGTATTATGCTTAGTGAAGCAAGTCAGAGATAGACAAATACTGTAGGTTTTCACTTAATATGTGGAATCTATAAAAATAAAACAAATGGATGAATATAACAAAACAGAAACAGATTCACAGATACAGGAAACAAACTAGGGGTTACCAGTGGGAAAAAGGGTAGGGAGAGGAGCAAGACAGGGGTAGGGGGTTAAGAGATACAAACTACTAGGTAGAAAATAAATAAGATACAAGGATGTAATGCACAACATAGGGCATATAGCCTATATTTTATAATAAATATAAAGGAATTATAATCAGTAAAAATACTGCCTCACTACGCAGTACACCTGAAATTAATGTAATGCTGTAAATCAACTATACTTCAACTAAAAGGGAAAATGAAAATTTAAACAACCATGAGGTGCCTTTTATGATTAAAGTAGCAAAATGAAATATGAATTAATAATATCAAATGCTGATAAAAAGTATAATAGACCAGTACTAATAAACAGCAGCCTTATATAACAAATCTGATCCTTTGGAAAACTATTTGCCCAGGCCTCAGGCCACCAGTGGTGTCTATTAATGAAATAATAGACATCCCTGAAAATAATACCATAGAGAAGTACTGAAACATGATGAGGAAAGAATACTAAATGAAAACAATAAACATGCAAACTAGTATGTATGCAAAATACTTTTCAAATTTGCTGAATGATTGGGTTGTAATATTTTTTTTAACTTTCTTACTTAAATGTTTAAAAAATAAGTTTTTCAGAATCCTAAGAAGCCATGTTTCTCATTTTGAGGGAAAATTCTATCTTAAAAATACATTTTCAAAAAATGGTAAGTAGGATGAATCTTGTAAAAAAGGCAGGAGTTCAAATTTGTTTTTCTTGTTTTTTTTTTTTTTTAAATTGTATAGAGGTGAAGGCTGGACAAATAGCCTCCAAATCTTTAACAAACATTATCTTGCTGCTGCTGTGAAGTTGCTTCAGTCGTGTCCAACTCCGTGCAACCCCATAGATGGCAGCCCACCAGGCTCCTCTGTCCCTGGGATTCTCCAGGCAAGAATACTGGAGTGGGCTGCCATTTCCTTCTCCAATGCATGCATGCATGCTAAGTCACTTCAGTCATGTCCGACTCTGTGCAACCCCATGGACAGCAGCCCTCCAGGCTCCTCTGTCCACAGGACTCTCCAGGCAAGAATACTGGAGTAGGTTGCCATGTCCTTCTCCACATTATCTTGAGGCACTGGTATTAAAGATGATTTTAATGTTTCTGTCAACATGAAACATGGCATATTATTATTTACTAAGCCCTCTGACATGCCAGGGGCTTCCTGGGTGGCTCTAGTGGTATAGAACGCACCTGCCAATGCAGGAGTCATAAGAAATGCGGGTTCAATCCCTGGGTTGGGAAGATTCCCTGGAGGAGGGCATGGCAACCCACTCCAGTATACTTGCCTGGAGAATCCCACAGACAGAGGCGCCGGGCAGGCTACAGTCTGGAGGATCGAAAAGAGTCAGACATGGCTGAAGCGACTTAGCACACACACATGACACGCCAAACATTAGGCTGCGTACTTTAACCACACTGTGATGTGACGTGTCCCAGCATTCCTCGGAGGTAGGCCTTACCTCTGTTAACCCATTTTAAGGTGAGGAAGTAGACAGAAAAGCTACTTGTCCAAGCCCAGCCATGACTTGCTAAGTGACAGTACAGACCTGATGCTCGCCTTTCTCTGTAGGGAGGAGGGGTTTTTCATTTAACGGAAAAGATCCACTGCAATTTCTCAAGAAGTGGGAGAAGGCCTTCAGAGGGGGTCACACACAGTCCTCTGAGGACAGCAGGGTTGTACCAGAGCCTCAGCATGTCCTCCCTCCCCCTCCTGAGGAGCCCAGCGTGACGAGCACAGGGTGAGGAGGGAGGGGAGTCGCAGTCAGGCACTTCCAGAAGTCTGAGACGGTTACAGGGAGGAAAAGAGAAAAACTCCAGCCGGCAGGCAGCGGTGTAGCTGGGTTTGGAAAGAGGATGAGGAATAAAGAATTTAGACAGTGACATTTGAGCAGCAGAGAGAGAGGAAATTGCAGAGCAGAGGCAAGAGAACTTGAAATGTCAGGCTGCCCTAAGAATTGGGAATCCTCAAGCTGCCATTATCTGTTAACTACCTCTGGCTTCTAGACTGTGTTTCAATCATGCAGGGTCCTGAAATATGTTTGTGTGATATTTATACTTATCTATTTTTCTTTATTAAAAAAATTGCAAGGAGAATGTGATTCAGTTATAATGAGGAAAAAATATAAACAAGTCTTGGGTGTTTTAGAATAATTGTTTCTTAAGATGGAGAACAATTTGGGGAGCAGCCACCAAGGGGGCCAGTATCCAAGGGTAATGGATAGCTCACATTCTACATACACTGGGCCGTCCTTAGTCACTTCAGTCGTGTGACCCCATGGACTGTAGCCCGCTAGGCTTCTCTGTCCATGGGGATTCTCCAGGCAAGAATACAGGAGTGGGTTGCCATGCCCTCCTCCAGGGGATCTTCCTGACCCAAGGATCAAACTCAAGTCTCCCACATTACAGGTGGATTCTTTACCATCTGAGCCACCAGGGAAGCCCAAAAATACTGGAGTGGGTAGCCTAACCCTTCCCAATCCAGGAATCGAACCAGGGTCTCCTGCATTGCAGGTAGATTCTTTACCAACTGAGCTACCAAGGAAGCCCTCTCTATACACTACCATGTGTAAAATAGACAGCTAGTGGGAAGTAGCTGCCTAGCACAGGGAGCCCGGCTCAGTGCTCTGTGATGACCTAGAGGGTGGGATGGGAAGGGCCGGAGGGAGGCTCAAGAGGGAGGGGATATACGTGTACATATAGCTGATTTGGAAGCTAACACATGTAAAGTAATTATCCTTCAGTTAAGAATACATTTTTAAAATTTACAAACCTAAAAATTAAAAAAAAAAAAAGATAGCTCATGTTCTGTTTTCCTAGGATGGCATTTGCCAAAAGAGTCCTCAGTACCCAAGGGCATAGTGGACCACAGCAGGCACCCAACCTGTGTGTTTCAGAGAAAGGGGAGGCAATTTTTCAGCTCATTTTAGTCAATTTTTATCAATTTGTCTGGGCCTGTGCGCAATTAACAGACAGGGCTCTGAGACAAGAGGACTACTTCAATTTTGCCCCATCTATTTATGGCCTGTCTCCCGCAGTGGACCGAGAATTTCCTGAGGGCGGGACTCCATCCACTTGGCTTGTGGCTTATCCCCAGCACCTGGCACCAGGCCAGGCACTTGGAAGGCATTCAATAAGTGTGCACTGAGGAGTGAGATAAAGACCAACGCCCTGAGAAACCCATCAGCTCGCACCTTGAAAGCACTATGGTCTCTAGTCAGAATTTTCTCTTTTTTCAGTTTAATTCTACGGTAACACTGGCTCAGAAACTCAGGGAAAAATCCGGAGATGGCCAGGAAAAGAACAGATGTGATAGAGATACTGCTGCTGTTGTTTAGTCCCTAAGTCATGTCCCACTCTGAGAAATGCGATGGACTGTAGCCCACCAGGTTTCTCTGTCCATGAGACTTTAGAGGCAAGAATGCTTGAGAAGGTTGCCATTTCCTTCTTCAGATAGAGATATAAAAGGGTAGACTAAGCAATGCAATATTGACACTCCAGATGTTTTACTGTTTATTTATTTCCATTTCCCAAGCACATACTGTATGCCAGGCACTGTGCTTGGGTGCTGGAGACATAAGTGATAATCTGGCCGTGATAATAGCGACAAATAGAGGATCCCTGGGATTAATCTTCTCCACTGACAATAATAATTAGAGTCCAGCCCTAAGTTCCAGGCATTGTTTGAGGTGCCTTCCATGTGTTGCTTTGTTTAGGTAGTGCTGTGTCATGTATGTTTTACAGATGAGCAAGCTAAGACTCAGAAAGGCCAATTAAGTTGTTCATGTTCACATTGGAGGTGGCAGAGGTAGAGAACAGGCTTAGGTTACGGTTGTCTGATGCCTGCGCTCACCGGCATAACGGCTTCTAGGGGGCTTCTTGAGAATGATCCTGAGATCACTGGCCTCTGAAGCACCAGGAATGCTGGATAAAAATGCAGATTCCCATGCCCGGGGCTGAAGGATCAAAATCCAGGAGGGGAGCCTGGGAATCCCAATTTTTAACCACTAACTCAGCTGATTCAGATTTGCACTAAAGCTTGTCAAGCACAGCACTCAAATGTGCCACAGTGACTCCTTCTGAGTTTACAAAACCTCCAGCACCTGCCTCCCGCATCCTTGTGTGCGTGTGTGCTAAGCTGCTTCAGTCGTGTTCGACTCTACTCCATGGACTGTGGTCCAGTAGGCTCCTCCATCCTCCTCAGTATTCTCTAGGTGAGAAAACTGGAGTGGATTGCTAAGCCCTCCTCCAGGGGCCCTTCCTTGACCCAGGGATCAAACCGGCAGCTCCTGCGGCTCCAGCATTGCAGGCAGATTTTTTTTTACCACTGAGCCACCGGGAAAGCCCCCTACACCCTTGCTTCCTGCCAACCAACGAACAGATGGAATAGAAAGGTGGGGAGGAAGGGGGAAAGGAAGGAAGATGTTGAGGCAGTCTGAGCATGGGTTGGAAAAGCATTTCCAGACACAGGGCATTTCAGAAAGGAGGGAGTTTGCTGAGAACAAAGAGCAGAGATGAAGTGGGCGCTGCAAGTGCAGTAGGCTGACAACTCCTGGTTGGGGCGCTATAGCGTGTTTACTGGAGTGGGCATCTTTGCTTAGTTGGGAGTCAGGAAGCTTGTTAGTGAACATCAGGGGGTTTGAGGCAAGGTTACAAAGGGGCTCAGTCAGCTTCGGAGGTGTCCTTGATTATGGGCTCTGCTTCTGCGGCCTCGGTGCAAGGTCTCACACCTGTGGCTTTAGGGCAGGATTCAACAGAAGGGAGGGAGGGAGGGAAGGAGGGATGGAGGAAGGAAGAATTTGCTACAAATTGGGCTCCATTTCATTCAGGGCTTCCCAGGTGGCGCTAGTGGTAAACAACCTGCCTGCCAATGCAGGAGACTTAAGAAACGCCAGTTCAATCCCTGGGTCAAGAAGATCCCTTGGAGGAGGAAATGGCAACCCACTCCAGTATTGATGCCTGGAAACTTCCTTGGGCAGAGGAGCTTGGTGGGCTTCAGTCCATGGGGTCACAAAGAGTTGGACAACTGAAGCAACTTAGCACGCACACACACATCCTCCTTGTTCAGGGCAGGTGGACACCAGCCCTTGGCTTCTCTGCTCTTGGACCTGCAGCAGAGGTTCCCTGCAGTGGCTG
Source organism: Antilocapra americana (assembly GCA_007570785.1). NCBI lineage: Eukaryota > Metazoa > Chordata > Mammalia > Artiodactyla > Antilocapridae > Antilocapra > Antilocapra americana. Next base: position 24,874,468 of record ML662436.1, read on the forward strand.
AAGCTGCAGCTGACAGGCCTCAGGAACCTCTGTAGGAAGCACCTGCTATGGATGGTGATGTCTGCCCAGTTAAAGCAGCTGAAGCAGTCAGCTGCTGAGAAGAGCAGTGTGGTGAAATTCAGCTGTACCCAGGGCTCAAAATCTGAATATTTGTTCCTCCCCAAATCAGGACAGTACTGCTCTGGGTCCCTCCAAGTGGGCAGGGTCCATATCATTCTGCAGACTGAGAAGATTCAGCCAACAGGAACCAAGGCAGGAAGGAGAGGCAGAGACAGGGCTCCAGATAGACTGCAGGACATAGAATAATGAAGAAAGCTGTACACTGCAGAAAGAGGAGCAAGGGCGGGGCCACTGGTCCATGAGGGGGATTCTGCCACTCGTTCTCACCAGCAAAATACGGGGCCACTCTGAGTCAAATCCTTGTGTGTAAAAGAAAAATAATGGGGACTGCCCTGGTGGTACAGTGGATAAGAATCTGCCTGCCAATGCAGGGGACACTAGTTTGATCCCTGGTTGAGGAAGATCCCACATGCCACGGAGCAACTAAGCCCATGCACCTCAATTGCTGAGCTCGCATGCCCTAGAAACTGTGCTCAGCAACAAGAGAGAAGTGGTGAGAAGCCCACTCACCACAACAAAGAGCAGCCCCAGCTCACTGCAACTAGAGAAAGCTGGCACAGAGTAATGAAGAACCAGCGCAACCAAAAAATAAAAGGAAAAACCATAATAATCATTTTTATTATCTATGGCTTATTGAACACTATTTGTGTGTCAGGCACTGTCCTGAGGCAATCAGTCTTTATAACAAGTATCTGGGAAGTCATTTGGTCCCCCTTTGACAGAAGGAAATGAGTCTCAGGTTAGGAAACCTGCCCAGTACTTGCCAGCGCGTACCCAGTGAAGCCAGGACTTGATCTGGGGTCTGTCTCTCCTGTTAATAACTGCTAACAGTTTCTCCAATATTCCTTGCATTTCTAGTTCTTGTGACTAAGTGCCTCCAACATGAGCTGTTCGTGGTTTCAAAGAAAAGAGGTATCAGTCACTTCCCAGCCCCACATCCCAAGCCTAGGTGGTAAAAATGCCCATTGGTTCATCCATGTTCAGCCGGGAATCGGCCAAGATAGAACACATAGGACTGTCAGCTGAGAAAGCTGTCAAAGCACGAGGGACCCCTGAAGTGTCAAGATCAGGTCTCAGCTCAGCTAAGCAGCTGTGAGCAACATAGAGCCCTCTGCTGTCAGCTGCTGTCCCAAAGGTCTCAACAGAGGAGACCACATGTACGAAGGGGCTGGAGGGGCTTGCAGGCACCACAAAGCCTCACAGAAAACCCAGAGCCCTGGCCAGGTCCCCATCTCTAACCCCATCTCCCACCTTTGGCCCCTCATTCATTCTTACTTCTAAATATTCCTCAAACAGTCCACATTCATTCCCACGCAGGCCCTTTGCTCTTGCTGAGACCTCTGCCCAAAAGACTGCTCCTTCTGCCTGGAAGCAGCTCTCCCCAGTCGTCACAAGCCTTCCTGCTCCTTGTCATCCAGCTCTCCAATCTTGGCCCCTTCCTGCCCTTCCTGACCACCCCATCTAAATGAGCAACACCCCCCTACAGTCCACCAGCCCTCTCCATTATACCTTCCTGCTTGACTTCCTCTGTGGTGCTTTAGTCATCTGAAATGATGTTCATTATTTGCTTGTGTGTTTAGAGAAGTACCTGGCAAGCGGTAGGCTCTCAATGAACGTGTGCTGAATGAATGGACGAATGCGTAAACGAATGAATGGAAAATCTTACTAAGTGTTTTCTATAATAAGGATCCGAGCACCTACAGTCAAGGCACCCCCTCCTTTCAGTTACCAGGGGCAGAGACCACAAGAAATAACCCTGTGGTTGGTAACAACTTAACAACCAGCCAGCAGTTATACCCACACGCATTGCTGGGCATGGTTCCAAAGCTAAAAAGGCACTAATTGCTTTTATATAAGGAGGTAGAAACACAGTCCCTCCGTGTCCTTTAGTCCTGATGCTCTGCATGTCGGAGTCTGTTGCCGTGTTAATCGCTCCTGTCTCACACAGCCAGTTTGAGCTTTATTCTGCCTATGTCTGGGATGGTGACAGGTTCCTATAGAGAGGAGAGAGGTACTGTGTCCCTGTACGTGTGTGTCCACGTGTGTGAGCATGTGTGCAGGAAAGCAGCAATGCTCTGGGAAGGGTTAACTCGCAGTCAGGCTGCCTGTGCTCAGGGCCCTACGGCTGGCCCAGGAATGGGGTGGGCCTGGAAGGTGGAGCGGGCTTGGCTCCCATCAGCTGCTCTTTCCAAGACAGGAGTGAAATGCCTGCCCAGCTGGCCTGAGCTGCTGAACTCCAGTCGCCTTTAAGAATGGCTGCAGGAGACCACACCTGGCAATCACTCCCCCTACCTCCCTGCCTCTCCACAGCAGGTTGCATTTGGGAGACTCTCTGGTCAGTCATTAGAGGAATGAGCCGAGAGTGAGCCATTCACCAGCTTGCCAACACTTGGTGGAAAGCAGCAGACAAGCATGGATGTGGTTGACAGCCTTCTCATGAATGAAAGCAACCTGACTCCCCTCTGTGAACTGGGGATCGAAAATGAGACGCTTTTCTGCTTGGATCAGCCCCATCCTTCCAAAGGTAGGTGTCAGAGGCTGTTATCTGAATTCAGAAAACCTTAAGTTTGTGGAAAAAATGAGCAAAGGCAAGGCTGACTGTGAAAATAAAACACAGTCCTCGTGAGACAAGGCTGGATAAAGTCATCTGTTCAGAAGTTTGGATAAGAGATCTAAAAGCAGAACTGAGTCCAGTGCTCTTATTGTTCCCCATGAGAGTTGGGATTAATGTATAGGACTTGGGGAATACAAAAGCAGTGGGAGGAGGAGCTGAAGTGGAGCCAGAGGGAGTACAAGTGTAAAAGCTGGAACTTATCAGCATCACAGAAAAGGTTCTGTCACAATCTAGCTGTCGCCTTTCCCTGGGGGAAATCGGTGTGAAGAAGTGATTAAATCGAAATAATGCTTAGCAGCTAGGAAAGAAAGCAAATCACTGGAGGAGCTTTGTTCTTAAGAAAAACTGGTTCCCCGAATGAGTGATCCTTTAACAGACCAGCCTTTCAGAAGCAACTAAATCACTCTATGCTCTCCTCACTTTGTTTCTGCAAAATATCGTAAGTATGGGGAGAGCTGGGCAGGAAATAAGCGTTCGCTTGGTGTGCTAGGGTTTTAACATTCTGCTCTCATCACCTCCATCCCTCCGTCTTGTCCGGGTTCCTTCTTGCAGAGTGGCAGCCAGCTGTGCAGATTCTCTTATACTCCTTGATATTCCTGCTCAGCGTGCTGGGAAATACGCTGGTCATTATGGTGCTGATTAGGAACAAGAGAATGAGAACAGTCACCAACATTTTCCTCCTCTCCCTGGCCGTCAGCGATCTCATGCTTTGTCTCTTCTGCATGCCATTCAACCTCATCCCCAACCTGCTCAAGGATTTCATCTTTGGAAGCGCTGTTTGCAAGACCACCACCTACTTCATGGGTGAGTTGCTGCTGGTGTCTATTTCTGGAGTTTCACCCTAAATCAGTGAAACTCAGTCCCAGACCTTCCCTAACCCCTGACAGCCTCCACAGAGAAGCCCTGATGGGTGTACAGAACAAAACATCTGACTGTATGGGGCTGGGTACAAGGACAGAGGAGCTGGCTTTATGGGAGGGTCAGTCCTCGCAACTCCCCAGAAGTCAGTCCCCAATCTTAGGGGATCAGTTCCTCACAGTGGAATAAGTTGGTAAGAAACTACAGAAGACACTGGTTTTTCTTGCTTTTGTTGGAAAGAAAGACAGATTCAAGCTAATATGTGCCTTCCTGGAAGTCACTGATTGTACTCTGAGCTCTACCCAACCCAAGGCATGGCTCTTGGGGTGGCCACGCTGCTGGAAGAGGGCTTTTTCTGCTGCCGTTCTAGCTCTTATAGAGAACAGGGTTATTCAAAACCCAGTTTCACCAGAGGTCTAGATTCCCTTCTCAGGATTCACTTTCCGTTTTCACAGGGGCTGGGACCATCTCAGGCAGAGAGAACCTCCGCCACTAGACAAGTTGAATTTGCTCCCAGTGCCTAGGTGGATAAGCTAACCGTGATTGACTGAGATATGCAGCTTGCTGCCTTTGCCAATCAGAATGATGGTGATGATGAAAAAACAAAAGAGCTAATGTCTTTGAGTACATTTTCTTTTTTTTTTTTTTTGAGTACCAGATGTTCTACTAATTGCTTTAAGTTTTTACTTCCATGATCATATTTTATCTCACAACCACTCTACGAAGTATACACAGCTATTCTTCCCTGTCTCACTGAGAGGGGAACAGAGGCATAGAGAGGTTAATAATGTGCCCAAGGATACACAGGTGGTAAGCCACAGAGCTGACTTGAACCCCAATTGGCGGCCACTATGGTGAGCGAATACACAGCCTCATTTTGCCAACTGCTGTGGCTCATTTGTGGCTGAAACAAGACATGTCTCTTGGTCCCCTCTGCCTGCCAAAATGCCTCATTCCTTGCCCATTCTGAGAGCTGGTTGAGGGAGGAGGAGAAGAGGCGGGAAATCAGGAAGGAGTTGGTTGTTCTGACCTAAGCTCTGCAAAATATGCAGAGCTGAGCCGCCTAGGGCAGCCATCATGACCAGAGAGCTTTAAAAGCCTTTATTTCTTCCAATTGAGGAAGTGGGATCCAGCGCTGACAAAACTATGACAAATGACTGATCTACATGCCACGGACAAATAACCGAGAAAGTGTCAGTCTGGGTCCAAGTACTCTAAAACGAAAAATGGACTCACAAATGAAAAGGATCATTGTTAAACAATGACGCAATTAATAATACCCAACATCTCACAGTGCCTCAGGCTTTCAAGGCCTGTCTGTATATGTCCTACGGTAATATTTAATCATTTTAACCAGAGTTTATGAAAGGAGATTAAAAATCAGTCCTCATGTAGTTGCACAACATGGATGTGCTAAATGCTGCAGAGCTGTTCACTTTAAAATAATCAATTTTATGTTATATGAATTTCACCTCAATAAAAAAGTTTCAAAATAGCTGAGGTCTTAGCTAGGAGCGTTAACACTCATTTTGAAAATATCCAGTACAGACTGCTCTAGAAAATGAAAAGCAAGATAATTCTAAATGTATTTGCAATAACATAATGGTTTTGTTGCATTTCTGATTCCAGTCATTTCAATTCTTCCCTTAATTTCATTTTCCTAACAGTTAACACGCATTAAATTCCTAATACATAGCCAAAAGGGCTTCCCAGGTGGCTCAACGGGTAAAGAAACTGCCTGCAATGCAGGAGACACAGCAGACACAGGCTTGATCCCTGGGTTGAGAACATCCCCTGGAGGAGGGCATGGCAATTCACTGTAGTAGTCTTGCCTGGAGAATGCCATGGTCAGAGGAGCCTGCCAGGCTACAGTTCATAGAGTCCCAAAGAGTCGGACATGACTGAAGTGCACGCATGCACAAAGCCAAAAAAAAAAAAAGTGCTTGCCTGATGATGGGTTTATAATTACCCATTATAAGGCTGAGCACTGAAGAATTGATACTTTTGAACTGTGGTGTTGGAGAAGATTCTAGAGAGTCCTTTGGACTGCAAGGAGAGCAAACCAGTCAATCCTAAAGGAAATCAATCCTGAATATCCATTGGAAAGACTGACGCTAAAGCTGATGCTCCAAAACTTTTGGTCACCTGATGCTGGGAAAGACTGAAGGCAGGAGGAGAAGAGGGAAACTGGGGATGAGACGGTTGGATGGCATCACTGACTCAATGGACACGAGTTTGTGCAAGCTGCAGGAGATGGTGACAGACAGGGAAGCCTGGTGTGCTGCAGTCTACCAGGTCGCAGTCAGACACGACTAAGAGTGACCAACAGCAATAGATTTCACTCTGAGGAGCTTGGGGCTGTATTCTCTTCTCCAAGTGTTATCAACTTCTTAGGGTAAATTCCTATAAAACCGCAAATCCTATCTCAGAACCTGAGTTCTTAGCTATGGTTTGGGGGTTCTAGACTCCTTTAAATCTCTGAGGAACACTATGGATATTCTCCCTAGAAAAAGAATACTTTTATACATAGTTTCACAAAAGGCCCCAGGCTAAGAACGTCTCCCAAACTTAGATTGGGATTGATTTGAAGGTTTAAGAAATCATGGTAAGAGGTAAGAGAAGAATCAGCTGAATTTATGGATGAAGAATTAAAGGGAATTTTACAGGGATAAGACATTATAATCAGTATATATGCACACAAAATACAAAAATTAAGTAAAATTAAGTTTTTTTGACTATGCTGTAAGTATATCCTTTTGTTGTTGTTGTTCAGTCACTCAGTCTTGTCTGACTCTGTGACCCCATGGACTACAGCACACCAGGCTTCCCTGTCCTTCACTGACTCCTGGAGTTTGTTCAAACTCATGTCCATTGATTCAGTGATGCCATCCAACCATCTCATCCTGTCATCCCCTTCTCCTGCCCTTGATTTTTCCCAATATCAGAGTCTTTTTACCAATGAGTCAACTCTTTGCATCAGGTGGCCAAAATATTGGAGCTTCAGCTTCAGCATCAGTCCTTCCAATGAATATTCAGGGTTGATTTCCTTTTAGATGAGGTGTTTTGATGTCTTTCTCACTGATGATGAATGTTTGATGAATGTTACTTCTACAAAACACAGAAAAGCAAAAAGAATTAGAAAGAAGACCCCATTCCTCCTACCCTGAGAAAAACGTTAGTTACAATATGGGCATTTTCCCCTTCATCCTTTTTCATTAGGTATTTTTTCAACAATCCATTTTGAAATTTAGAATGTTTCACTCAAAAACCGTCTGTGTACTAGAAATTTTCAGGAAGAGTCTTAATGTTCCCATCTCAGATGCCACTGAATTTTTGGAGTCACTGTCCTTGAGAATATTAGATTAAAAGGTCAACTTTATGCAGATCATGCTCAAAACTAAAGCTGTTCTACAGGTCACTCAGAAACCTCTTCTGTGGAGTAGGAACATACTTCATCCACTTGGTTGTTAATTAATGAGCACCTTCAGCCTAAGAAGGAGCTAGGTCATACTCAAAGTTCAATAAACTTATCTAAAATACATTGGCAATATAATGTATTTGCAAATACATTGCTTGAACTGCCTCAAATCCTTTTGGGAATAAAGCTGGGAATAAATCCTTTTTTAAAAATATACATACACAGTATTTCTTTACCTTCTGAGTATTTTCCTTTACTATCTATCAAACCTGTGCAGATCAGGTAAGCTTAAGCTCATGTGCAAATAAACTTCAGATTTCAGAGCCAACGTAACCAGCTTCTTTGTTCGTTTCCCAGGCACCTCTGTGAGTGTCTCCACCTTTAATCTGGTCGCCATATCACTGGAGAGATACGGTGCAATTTGCAAACCCTTACAGTCCCGAGTCTGGCAGACGAAGTCCCATGCTTTGAAGGTGATTGCCGCTACCTGGTGCCTCTCCTTCACCATCATGACTCCATACCCAATTTATAGCAACTTGGTGCCTTTCACCAAAAATAACAACCAGACCGCAAATATGTGCCGCTTTCTACTGCCAAGTGACGTCATGCAGCAGTCCTGGTAAGGGCTGATTCGTTTCCTATAACTTGATAGAATTTTTCAGGTTTAATAAAAACCGGAAGGTATTGTCCAGTGTCTGCGGGATCAGTTTTCTGGAGACTTTTTGAGAAGACTTGTCTTAACATCTTTCTACAATAATAGTGAGAGCAAACACTTTGAATGTTGTATTTGAAATGCCATACCTGTATTAAAATCAACGAATCCTCTCAAAACCTCATAGGGTGGGTACTATTGCTGTCCCCATTTTACAGATGAAGAAACTGAGACATGGAGAGGTTAAGTTGCTCAAGTTCCCAAACCAAAAGAGACGACAGAGTGTCTGGGCTTAACCACTGTGCGGTGTGCCTCTGGATAGTCTAGTGGGGATTTTGGCTGAGACGGTGGAAGAGCTCTGAGTTTCCAAAAACTGGAGATAGAACCGAGGAGTCCCAAACCCCAAATCCCATGAGATTTTTCTTAGAGCGGAGTTGCAGCGGTGGTACTCACACAGAACACTTTACTAGGAATACAAACGCAAGGTCGTGCTTCCTGCTTCTCTGCTCACCAGCGGGTGATGTTGGGCAAGTTTATATAACTTCCTTGACGTTCAAGTTCTTTACACAAAGATTTAAGAATAAAGATACCTTTTTATCTACATCACTAGATGGATGTGAGATTCAAAGGAGAGAATTTTGTGAAAAAGTCATTAAATATATTTTAAAAGGCTACACAAATGCAGGGCATTACGTTTACTAATTTCCAGCATGTTTTAGAAGCAGAGGGCTAGACATTCAAAAATGGCTAAAAACCAAGATAATCTCTGCCTTCTTTGCCTTCCTTTTTTTTCATTTCAACCAAGACACGCACACACTCAAAGAATTATGTTGCAAATGAGGGACATTTCCAAGACTTGAAAAGTAATCTTATCAAAACATGTCCAATTGAAATGAGAAATGGCTCAGCCACTGTAAGCCTCTGACAATTTTATGGCCTAATTGTGTAACCTTACACATGCCAGACTGCAAAAGTGATTTAGGGGCCAGACTCAAGAAGAAGGAGGCTGCAGTTCTTCAGGATCAAACATGTTTAGAGAAAGCATAACTCTGGCCTGCCAGGTACCAGAATGAGTTTGCCACTGTGCCTAATGGGTTGAAACAGCCAGAATACTTTATTTTGCAAAACCAAGGTTTTCCAGCATTGCTACCTAAACACTTGATGATTCAGGTGCTATAAAGTCAACAAATGGTATTAATATATTGTGATGCTTAAGGGCATAACGTCTAGAATCATATTATTTGAGTTTAGATCCCATCTTTGCCACTAGCTGTGTGACTTTGGACAAATTATTTATTCTGCCTGTTCCCTCATCTGTAAAATGGGTATTAGGTTAATAGTACCTACATCAAAATTATTATGGGAATTAAATATAGTAATATATGTACTATATTAAAATTTAATAATATAACAAGACATCAATGAATATAAACTCTTACAATTTTATTATTATTATTATTTCAGTAACAGCTTTATTGAGGTATTCACATACTCTCATGGGCTTGTTTTTTTTTTAAGCTCTTATTAGTTTTAAATGTAAACTTGTTTTAGGCACAGACTTACACCAAACGTTTCCAATTTAACTAGTCCTTCATAAGAGACTTAATCTGGGAAAAAAGAGGTAAACAACTTCTAATGACTAAACCTCCAGACAAGGAATTTCCAAAGATATTAAATACTGGTAATTAACGTGTTTGCTCCAACTCATTAAAATGGAGATGAACCCTGTTTATTCCATCTTATCTTAGTTTGAAATGCTAGAGTTGCTGGTTATTGGATTGCTTTTTATTTTATTAGGCACACATTCCTGTTACTCATCCTCTTTCTCATTCCTGGAATTGTGATGATGGTGGCATATGGATTAATCTCTTTGGAACTTTACCAAGGAATAAAATTTGATGCTAGCCAGAAGAAGTCTGCTCGAGGTAACTATCTTTTATCTGTTGGTTTATGCCAAAAGATTACACAAGCCTTGTTTTCTATAACTTAGATATACCCAGAGTATATACTTTTGAAAAGTATTCTTAGGAAACTCTGTGTCATAAGGCATGGTCATGAGACCCAGTGTCTCTGTTTCCTGTAGAATAAAGAAATTATTTCTCCCAAAAGGGTACTAAATGGAATAAAATGAGATAATATACCCATTGCCCAATTACAAGCTCAGGGCCCATAGGTCCAGGGTCTCTGTGATGTTGTATTCAAATGGACCCCCTCTGCAAACAAAGCAAATTGTCATTCCAGGTGCCATCCTGTCTTCCCTTCTTCACTCCCACCCTTCACTCCCGATACATGGAACCTCACATCTCCCCCCTCCTCCCTTTTTTTAATGTTTGGACCTGCATGTCCTTTTTTTTTTTTTTTCCTGCTGTGCTGGGTCTTCATTGCTTCGCAGGCTTTTCTCTAGTTGCAGAGAGCAGGGGCTGCTCTCCAGCTGCAGTGTGTGGGCTTCTTGTTGTGGTGGCCTCTCTTGTTGTGGAGGACGGGCTCCAGGGCTCCAGGTCTTCGGCAGTTGCCGCACATGCGCTCAGTCGTTGCGCGCCTGGATTCCAGAGCACAGGATCAACAGTTGTAGTGCTCAGGCTTAGCTGCCCTGCAGCATGTGGAATCTTCCCTGATCAGAGATCAAACTCATGTTTCCTGCATTGGTAGGTGGATGCTTTACCACTGAACCACCAGGGAAGCCCACCCACCATCCCTCCCTTTTCTTACAGCCCACTCTTCACTGAAACTTACCCCACACCTTTGTTGACATCACTCACCACCTTCTCACTCCATCCTTCTGCTCAGCTCTTAACCACATATACCACTAGGGTCTGCCCTGGCTTTTGCTCATTATGCAGTAAAAGCAAACTGAAGGTTTCCCAAGCAAGCAGAAAACTTCCCCCGCCCCCGGGAGCTGGAAGAAGAGTGTGAATACTCGTTCTTTAACAAATGTTTATCCTTATAGTCCACACACATAAAATATTATTTTGCTATTATAAATTATGCACATTCTATACTACACATTTTTTTAATTAGTTTCAAGTAGCATTTCATTTGAAGGAAAGGAGTAATATAGATCAATACCTACCCATGTCAGTGCAGGCCCAAGGTGGCCTGTCCAGTAATACAGTTCAAGGTTGGTTTAGCCCCTGGATGGAGGAGCCAGGAGTTCGATGCCCGCTGTCTGGCACGACCCATCCCAAAAAATAAGTGATGTGGCTTGCCCACCCAGAAAGGAAACCGAGCTCGGGCAGCAGCGGCAGGTGTGGGGACAGCGACGGGTGCTACCTGCAGAGACCCACGCACCCAAGGGAGCTGGAGCTGCAGCAGCTGTCCACCGGCCGCGGCGGCAGGGCCGACCGCATCAGGAGCAGCAGCCCCGCGGCCAACCTCGTGGCCAAGAAGCGTGTCATCCGCATGCTCATGGTCATCGTGGTCCTCTTCTTCCTGTGCTGGATGCCCATCTTCAGCGCCAACGCCTGGCGGGCCTTTGACACCGCCTCTGCCGAGCGCCGCCTCTCGGGGACCCCCATCTCCTTCATCCTCCTGCTGTCCTACACCTCGTCCTGCGTCAACCCCATCATCTACTGCTTCATGAACAAGAGGTTCCGCCTCGGCTTCCTGGCCACGTTCCCCTGCTGCCCCAACCTCGGCCCCCCGGGAGCGCGAGGGGAGGTGGGGGACGAGGCGGAGAGCGGCACCACGAGGGCGTCTCTGACCAGGGGCTCCTACAGCCGCGGGAGCGCCTCTGCGCCGCCCCCGTGAGCGGCGCCCCGGCCGTGGAGGCAGGGACCGAGCGAGGAGGAGAAGAAAGCAGGAGGAGGAGGAGGAGGTGAAGGAAGGCACCGACCCCAGCGGGAACCATTCCTTGTCTGCCTGGCACCCTTCTTCTGGGTTCCAGGGGACCACTCCGAGGGCGGGGCGTGACTGGGGCCCCAGGCAGGACGTTTTCAGTAACATTCACTGTCAGAAAACCTCAGCAGGACAACGACAGGAGTTCACAGGGCTCCTGCTGCTCCTGTAATTGCTAAGCACGCGATCAAAGGGGGATTTGGACCCTACTGAGCTTTAGGGCGTTCTAGAACCTCCAGGGCGGGCTCTCAACTCCTCTTAGTGACACCCTTCTGTGTCCTGCTGCTTCTGCTGATGTGGAATTGTGGAGGCGGCTTTGCGCCTGAGAAGTCCATCCCTCTTTCAGGAACATTCTGTAACCACCCACCGCACCATGGCCACACACAGGAACAGGAAGCAAACCGTCTTCTGGACATTTTCTGTAGTAAGAAAACAGCCTGACTTGTTCTTCTTGAGGTCAGTCAAGGACATTCAGAGACATCAGTTGATGTCGTCATCAGAACAGCATATGGAACATTGTCTAAAGAACGGAATTTGGAACTTACATTTCTAAAGAGTATGTTGCAAGTAACTGTCTTAGCATAAGGGATGTTGAATGCCAGGAGATGCCAAGAAATATCTTTCTAGTTTAATAATATATATTGCCTAACTCCACCTTTTCATGGTGATATTAAACCCCACGGCTGCTTTGCCTCAACTTCATCTCTCATACTCATCCCCTTTTCCTGAAAAGACCTCCAAGTACAAAGGAGAGCTGTAATGTATGGTACCTGGCCAAGCTGGAAACTCGGGGAGTTGGGCCCAGAATAAAAACTGGCATACTAGGACTCAACTAACAGATAGTCAAAGCCGTCTATGCCTTTGGATACAATCTATGTGTTAGTTACTATTTGTAGTAATTTTATGTGTATGTGAAACATGAACAGAGCAGTATGTTCTTTACATATACGTATACTCTTTGGTGTGTTAAAAAAAAAAAAAGAGTAAGTATTGAAAAAGTATTTTTGAGTAAATAATTGAGAAAGTATTATCATTCTATATTCCTGTACCACAGTTGGAGTTTCATGTGAACTCTTTTTGTTTGAAAAATTGGTGTTGAAATTTCTCTTCTCCAGTGTAGAAATCCCAACTTCAAATAAGACATGAGCTATACACTTAGATACCAGGAAGTGCATTTCTAAAACTGCATGCGTCAATCCGATCTAACAGCCTTTTTCCTTCCCTCTCTTTCCTTCCCTTCCTCCTTCTGTCTGTCTCTTTCCCACTCTCTCTTTCATAGTTTTCATGCTTCCAAGCATCTGAGAGGTGAGCTTTTCTTTTTCCTGTTTGTGGGGGTCCATGACCACTCATTGCTCTACACCTGACAGACACTCTTTGTGGTGCACAAAGGCTAGTGACTTTTCTATTATCAAAAAAAAAAAAAATGTATATGGGGGGCATAGTACAGAAAGTGGCAGGACGTGATCATGAATAGGGAAAGGGATGTGGTACATCAAACAAGATGTGAGTGTTGCCTTTGTTGTGTTTTTGCCAAACAGAGTAGAGAGGATACTATACTAACAGAAGAAATTTTTGAGGATGTGCACATTTCTTATAGGGGACTCTCCAAGTCAGATGTTAATTTTTCTACTTCTCAGAAGGCAATCTTATTTTCATACTTCAAACCAATCATCTCTGTCAAGAATTTCAAGGTAAAAATTCGACTTAAATGTGCACTGCTTAAATACTAATGATAAAAGATGTAAGAAAGAAAGATGTCTCCAATATTTGAGTGAATCCTGCAAAACCTACAATTTTCCTGCCAGAAGAAGAAGCCTTCCCAACAGTGTTAGCATATAAATGAAGATTAATTAGCCTCCCTACTTCCCCCACCCTATTGGAAACCTCTGAAAATTCCAAAGGTAACTTAACCTAAAAATAGGGTCACCAGATTTAGCAAATAAAATACAGGATGTCCAGTTAAATTCTAACTTCAAATAAACAACTAATAATTTTTTTTAGTATGAGTATGTCTCATGCCCTAAAATACATCTTGTGTTTTATCTGGCAACTCTACTTTAAATTAACTTTAAAAGCACGTAAGAACATAAACAAGATTTCCCAAAAATAGAGCAATAAAATGCCTCTGTTCACTAAATTTATTGGAAAGTCTTTCACATAATGGAAGTTATTTTTAAAAATAAGAAAAATGCTATTAACTTTCAGAATCTGTGCCTGACCTTTGGAAATGGTACTATCAACAGGCTGATTTTTACTTTCAGAAAAAAAATGTTTTTAACATAAAGCTGTTCTAGTACTTTGTTGAGTCAGTTGCCTTTATTTCATGCTAAACTGAATTCTTAAATTTGAAATAAAGTGACTTAATAGAGTTAAGAAAATAGACTCACCAAGTTTCTGGTGTTTTCTCGTGTCTTCTGGTACCTTCCACTCGTCACCAGAGTGGTAAGTTTGAACTTTGTAACTTTGATCTTTACCTAATGCATGTGTCTCAGTGGCTTCTTATGCCCTAGTCACTGGGTAAACTCTCATAAAAGCTTGTAATGGTGAAAAGCCATGCGTGGGTCTAGATGTCGGTTATACTTGTTGCATGCTTAACAGGTCTCTTCTCCGTTCACCTAACACGTAATCCTGAGGTGAGCGACAATAGCTGTTGAATTGCCACTGTCGTTCCTTCCAGTGTTCTGCCCAGTACTCTGTACACCGTGAGTGCTCAATAAATGTTGTGACTGGCTGCTGCTCCGCCTCTGATGCTTCAGGGAACTCCTTTTCTCCAGAGTAGTGAGTCTCAACAAGGGGGGCATGGTCTGAGGGGACCATCGGAATTTCTGGAGGGCTTTCTCTAACTGTGTGCATCCCCTCCCAAGATGTGGCTGTGTGAGCCTTTGCTGCCGTCAGTCGCTCCCTCCCTTTGCTCTCCCCTGGGGAATGTGTGTATAGTCGGAAATGCCACCCATGGGAGGTCCTCGTGCCTGTAAACAGTGCTGAGACACAGATATTTTTTAAGGGCTGAGGAAAAGGACAAATACTATAATTCTATCCACATGAGGTATCTAAAATAGTCAAAAACCATAAAAATAGAACATAGAAAAGTTATTACCAAGGGCTGGGGATTTAGTGTTTAGTGAATGTAGAGTTTCCGTGTTACAAGATGAAAAAGTTCTAGGATCTCTTGCCCAACTATGTAAAATATACTTAACACTACTGAACTATGTACTTAAAAATGGGCAGGATGGTAAATTTAAAGTTATGTGTTTTTCAGACATAAAGAACAGACTTTTGGACACAATGAGGGAAGGAGAGGGTGGGGTGATTTGTGAGAATTGCCCTGAAGTAAATATATTACCGTATATAAAATAGACAACCAGTGGAAGCTTGCTGTGTGATGCAGGAACCTACATCTAGTACTCTGTGACAGCCTAGAGGGGTGGGATGGGGAGGGAGGTTTAAGGGGGATTCAAGAGGGAGGGGACCGATTCATGTTGATGTATAGCAAAAAGCATCATAATATTGTAAAGTGATGATCCTCTAATTAAAAATAAAAAAAGAAGAAATTTAAAAATTAACTGTCTTGCACATTACAAAAAAATAAAGTTTTGTGTTTTTTTAGCAGAATAAAAAAGGGGGAGGGAGTGAGGAAGCCCTGGTCTATAGTATTCCTTGATTTTGCTTCTTCATCTGCTTATTCCCTTTAAGAAGAACAGTGGTGATACAGCAAGAAACCATCACTGTGTTCCTAATTCTTGTTTAAGTCTTCTGCTCACTCTTTAGGGCTGATAAGTATCATCAACACCCACCCAGCACCCCTGGCTGTTCCCTCATAACTATTTGATTTCCTGCAGGACCCCTCGGGGAGCCTCTGGGCATCTTCCTGGCCATTCCCCCACCCCACACCCTACCTCTGAGCCCTGCGGCTGCTCTCAGCTCCAAGCAAGGTGCTTCCTTGATTCGGATCTCTCTGGGCCCTCCAGCTTCCTGGTCACCCTCAAGTGGAGCATAGATTCCAGGTTTCCTAAACCTGCTGCCCCCTCTGAGGACCAGCTCCACAGCCCTAACCTCAAGCCCTGGCTCTGAGCAGCCCAGCCTGGGAAGAATTTGAGGTCCCTCTTCTTGCTCAGGAAGAGAGGTCAGACAAGTATGAATTGTCCAGCAACCACTCCTGTACATAACATGTAACGGGTGCTCAGTGAGTGTCTGCGGTGAATGACACAGTGAACGAGTGAGTACATTTCAATGGAGTCCTTCCTCGATGCCGGGCCTTTCTGGGCTGCTCTGGGGACCCCACCAGCCTAACCAGAAGCATCTTGCCCAGAGTGTGCAGTGGTGCTCGACAAGAGGTGAAGTGAATGGGACCGCCTTGTTCTGTTCCCAGTCCTCCAAGCTGCTCATCAAGTCCAGCAAATACTGCTTTCAACTTTACTGACCATAAATGCCTCCTTTGTTAGTAAAGAAGATATATTTTGGACCCCAAGTCCATAAATCTGTGTCCCAATCTTACACACACACACACACACATATATATGTTCAGTCATGTCTGCCCTGTCACTAAATTATGTGACTCCATGGAGGTTGCATACCTTCTCTGAGTATCATTTCCTTCATATAAAGTGAGGGGTTGTCACACCATCTCTGTGGGATTTGGTGGGTTGGAATTTGCTATGAACTTTTACTCTTCTATATCCTTACTTAAGTATTTTGTGTTCCCATTGTCTTTGCAATCAGAGAAGCTCCCTGATGCCCAAGCACATAACCACCTCTGAGGAAGGCTTGATCTCCAGGGTGCCTCTGACAGCAGGTGGCCAGGATGAGAAAGGAAAGGTCCCATAGACGAATCTGTAAGCTCTCAACCCCGTCTAGGTCACAGCTGACCAGAGCAACTTGTGGGAGGCTGATTCCTGGAACATAAGCCCCATTCCCACTGACATGTAGGCATAAAAATCCACTCCCAAAACAAATTTAGCCTAGCATCCTTTAAAGCCTGCTTAATGCATTATGAAGTTACTGGTGATGGCAAGAGACAATACACACTCATGGAAGGATGAAGGAATGTCTAGTGCTCATAGGGTTAGAGAAAGTCACCAAAAACATGCTTCTATGCTTCCCCGCTGATCCAGTGGTTAAGAACCCACCTTGCAATGCAAGGGACATCCGTTCAGTCCTTGGTCCCAGAAGATCCCAGATGTTGAGGGGTAACTAAGCCCAGTGTGCCACAACTACTGAGCTCACGCTCTCTGGAGCCCACACTCTGTAACAAGAGAAGCCACGGAAACGAGAAGCCCATGTACCACAATGAAGAGTAGCCCCGACTCTGCAACCAGAGAACACCCACGGGCAGCAGTGAAGACCCAGCGCAGTCAAAAATCACATGGTAATTAAAGAAAAAATAAAAGATTATACCGCCTGTTGACCCTTTAGGCGGACCCCGGAAATTGGAGGTTCCCCTTCCCCTCCCCTGTCCTTGGAGCATGCCGTCTCCCTTCCCAGGAGTTGAGCCAAGGATTCAGTCTTGAGATAGAAGCATGGTGCTGAGGCTACTGGACTGTGCACATGACTGAGCCCAGGGAGTGCGTGCATGCGTGCTAACTCACTTAGCTCAGGTCCAACTCTTTGCGATCCCATGGACTGTAGCCTGCCAGACTCCTCTGTCCATGGGATTCTCCAGGCAAGAATACTGGAGTGGGTAGCCATTCCCTCCTCCAGGGGACCTTCCAGACCCAGGGATCAAACCTGAATTTCATGTCTTCTGTATTGGCAGGCAGGTTCTTTTTTTTTTTTAGGAAAGAAGAATGGTTTCTTTTTTATCATTATTATTGAAGGATAATTGCTTTACAGAATTTTGTTGTTTTCTGCCACCAAACATCGACATGAATCAGCCGTGGGTATACATATGTCCCCTCCCTCTTGAACCTCCCTCCCACCTCCCTCCCCATTCCATCCTCCCTAAATTGTTACAGAGCCCTTGTTTGAGTTCTTTTACCTCTAATGCCACCTAGGAAGCCGGAACCCAGAGAAGGCCTCTGCATAAATTCCTAAGAGTCTGGTGGGCAGGTGTGGAGATCTACTCACCCTGTTGCCACCCAAGAAAGTCTCCTTGCTCCTTACATCAGCTGCTAACCAATCTGGAGGGGCTGCCCCGGTTCTCAGTGTCTCCCTGCCCTCCACCAAAGTCACTGGTTTCAGATTTCACCCAGGAAGTCCTGGAGAAGGTTGCTTGCCAATCAGCATCTGGTTTCTTATTTAAATTTCCAAAACAAAAAAATAAAAAAATAAATTTCAAAAAGAGAATGTGAGGCACTATTCTCCCCATTTCACAGGTGAAGAAACTGAGGCTTAGGGGAGTGGCAATGTGGACAAGGTCTGACACCTAGTAAATAGTAGAGACTGAATGGGCTTGCTTTGAAGCCTTGAGGCTGCTGTTGGGATTAGGTGATATTTAGTAGCCTAAGTAATCAGCAGCTGGTGATTTTGTTTCCTATAATGCTTCCCTAGTTCCTAGTCCTGGTGCTGTACCAAGGATGAGGAATCCCATCTCTGTCCCCTCCTCCTACCCAACCTCTCACTGCCCACCCCAGTGTTCTTGCTCTGAGTTCTCTGAGTGTGGAGGATTGGAGAGCTGGTGTTTTGTACTTGTGTCTTGGATGTTTCTATGTTTATTTTTAGAAAAGAGGTCATACACTTTGCCACCTCACAGGGAAGCCAAGAGATACTATCAGCCAACGAACTTTCACCTCTTTGGCGAAATGATCAAAGTATTAAGGGAGATCTCTTTTCTCAGAATAATCAGAAAGGAAACAAATACAGAGCAACTGTATAGCTTTCTGGTCCACCCCCTTCGCCTGTTGCCCTTCTCTCAGGTCCCCCTTTCCCTGTGAAATCTGCAGATTATCATCACCTTCAGGCCAGCACTAAGATGTTCCCATAACCCCAAACCCATCATTAGAAATGGAATGGTTTATCCTATCTCAAAGTCTTCCCGGGTGGAGCTAGAGGTAAAGAACCTGCCTGCCAGTGCAGGAGACATAAGAGACCTGGGTTCAATCCCTGGGTTGGGAAGATGCCCTGGAGGAGGGCATGGCAACTCACTCCAGTATTCTTGCCTGAGAAATTCCATAAACAGAGGAGCCTGGCGAACTATAGACCATGAGGTTGCAAAGAGTCACTTTTTTATGTGAGTTGTAAGGTAACTGAGACATTCAGTTCATAGCAGGAAGGGAGGAAGGCATGGCTCACAAGCCCAGCCGACATCACAGGTAGTAGCCAGGCCTGAACACTCTGGGGCAGAGAGAAGTCATGCACCTCCCTGGCTTCAGATCACTGTGCAGGGCCAGAAGACCCCACACGGTACACATGCATGGGAGGGCGGAGGTCTCTGCAAAGCCTACAAAAGAGCCCCACAAGAGAAACAGTCTGAATTTGCACATCTGCCAAGACAAAGGTTATTTGTTCACTGAGGAAAAGCCACAAACAACATCACTTAGGCCCTTCTACTACTTACACCCCCACCCCCACCTCTGCCATCCTCAAGAAGAGGAGATGGAACAAGGAAGAGAGAAAGGAAAAAAGACCACCAGCTTCTTTCCCACCATAGAGGTCTCACCTAGCACCTGTCTATCTCATACAAAACTTCAAACTGGGTGTGAGATAAAAGGTTTGATTTTTATCATACTAGGTACCTAAAGATGAAATTGTTCTAGTGAATAAATAGGAAAAGCTATGGGATCTCCCAGAATATCATTGGGTGGGGAGATAATCTAACAGATAGGGATTGAAGACAGAGGTTGGGGAATAATAAACCTCTTTCCTGATTGTTCCACATTTTTCAAGAAACCTGTTGCATACCAACAATATCTAGCAAACAGGAGGTGCTTAATGAAGCACAACTATTAGAAGTAACAGTTAAGACATCTAGTTCGGTTACTAACCTGGTGCAGCTGGCCTTTTCCATTTTAATTGAGAACACCTTAATCAGAATTACCTTTGTAACTTATCACCCAGAAAATCATAGTGACTGTTTAACTGTGCTCCCAAACCCCAGTTCTCTCTCCCCTCCAGCCTTCTCTGCTCCCTAGGATGAGCTTAGTTTAGCCAGTATCAGACGTGGGCATCTCAATTCCTGTCCAGGAATCTCCAGTGTCTTCTTATCCCCTAAAATCTCACTTGTTCACTTGACATCAACATCCCCAGCAACTGGGAGTCCATCTTCCTTTCTCATTAGTCAATTTCCTCTTCTTTTCAGAACAGAATAATTTGCTTTTCCCCAAGTACTTCAGTTAGGAAATGGCAACCCACTCCAGTATTCTCGCCTGGACGATTCCATGGACAGAGAAACCTGGTGGGCTACAGTCTGTGGGGTCACAAAGAGTCAGATATGAATGAGTGACTGAGCATGCACACACACACCCAACTACTTCTTTGCCTTCATGCCTCCCCCAATTCGATATGTTCTCCTTTTCCTTTTTAGCTCTTCCTGGTAAAACCTTATCATTCTTCATGGCTCAGCTTATATTATCTTCTCCATAAAATATCCAAAATCCTGTATTGGAGAGATTTCTCCCTCCTCTGAGTTCTCAAAACACTGACTGTGTACATGTAATTGCCCAATAAGAGTTTATTCCCCCAACCCTACTCCTCATTGCTTGCTAATGAAATACCATTATATACAGGTTTTGGTGGTATCATATTCAGGGGGGAAAAGTCTAGTTCTGAGGGGTAAATCATGGTAGATGTATGTTAGACATGACAGTCTCATTTCCTTTTGCATGAAGTCCTAGAGCTTGGGGTGAGGGGTGGCAAGGAGAGAACTGAGGGGAGGGGTATCTTTTGCAGAATAAAATCAGAGTGCAAGAGAGCATAACATGAGAACATAAGACCCTGAGTCCCATTTGCAATTTACTCTCCTAATTCTGTGTGGACTCAATAAAACTGAAAGGCTTAGTGCAATCGGAGGCTCATTTCAAGGCTGGTAAAAGCGACTTTTGATACCCAGGCCTGAGAAAGATTATTGTTCAGCCAATATGCTTTCTCTTGACACTACCACCTCCTCCATAGAAGGCTTATACTTCCCTGCCCAACAGATATTGGGATTGGCCTTGTGACTTGCCATGGCTAAAAGAATTTTGGGGCAGGGAAGTAACAGTGAGCAAGTTTGAGCCTATGACTGAAGAAGGGTTGAGGGTTTCCATTTACTCCTCAGTTTGTAGCTGGTCCAAAGATGATAGACACATGGAGCATAGCTGGACTCTTCCCACAGCTTGGAACCAAGCCCAGCAGAGCTTAGCACAGATCAGCTGGAGCCAAGTTGACCAACGGACAATTGAGCAAGAAATATATTGTTCTATATTGCTGAGGTTTGGATGATTTGTTATGCAGCTTTACTGCAGCAATACCTGACTGATGCATTGCCCTTTCCCTGTTTCCTACCACATCTCTCTATGTATCTTCTCTCCTTTCTCCTCTGTCTTCTATCAAATTATTTCTTTTTCAAAAAATTTTATTGGAGTATAGTTGATTTACAATGTTGTTATCAGTTCCAGGTATACAGCAAAGTGAATCAATTACACATATACATATAGCTATCAAAATATTTCAATCTAAAACATCAACTTCTTATTGCTTAAACTGAATTTTCGTTACACACTTTCTCCTTCCAAATACACACACACACACACACACACACACACACACACACACACACATATGGCTTTGAATTCATTGTCTCTTTTCAAAAAGAAACACTTTACTATTAGGATTTCAGGAATCAGTAACCAGGTGAGAAAGGCCTTTACAGACTGGAGACAGTTTTATAGGTCCCCTGATTCCACACTTCTCATAGCCTAGGTTGAAACAGACCCCAACCAACAGCTGAGTTTTCAAGAAGACTCAAAATACTGAAAGAAGGGCTCAGCAAAAGGTACATATCTGCTTCATTCCATCATTTACTCGAATGAAGTGGCAGCATGGATTCCAGCCACCCAAGCCCTCCCTAAAGTTTGGCCAGCTCCACAGTCCAAATGGCAGCATGTGTTCAGGAAGATGATTAATATTAGCAGAAGGCTCTGGAGAATCTCTCAGGAACCTTTTGTTTATTAAATATAAAAATCTATGTTCAGATATAATGTCAAAGGTACGACACAGACCAGCATGATCTAAGACAGACCGCTGCCTCCAATCTTCAACAACTAGATATTCTTCAGGTTCTGGCTTCTAGGCTCAAAGCATCTAAAGATTTTCCAGGAAGCCTCAAACTACTCAACGAAGAGGTCATAGAAGTTGACAGAGCCCATCTATTTCTGTCCATGATCTATTCCTGATTGCAGAGGCTGTGGCTTTCATGTGGAGTCTAGTATAAAGTCGGGTCTAGGTCACTTTCCGTGGAAGGCAGCTGTTCCTGACTGCTACTGGGCCTGGGATAAGCACACGGCTGTGCTCTCCATGGAACCCAGACCCCATGCTTACTTGTCCACTCCTTTAATTAAGAGCTATGGTGAACCTCCTGGGTGGCAGGCCTGGGTTCAGGACCCAGAGGCACATGGAGTACAGACAATGCCCACGTCTGCTGGTTAGACTCTGGAGGTGGAGACACAGACCACTCATAGGTAAACAGAGAGTGGTTTGGTCACAAGGACTAGGAAGAAAATAAAACAGGGTGATATGATACATGTGAATAACAGAGGGTACATCACAATAAGGTGGGGTGCTCAAGGAATACTAGAACCACAAGCTTCCATGCTGCCTACCCTGTTACACTATTTTGAGTACTTTGTGTCTGTCTGTTGTTGTTCGGTCACTCAGTCCTGTCTGACTCTTTGCGACCCCATGGACTGCAGCACATCTGGCTTCCCTGTTCTTCACTGCCTCCCAAAGTTTGCTCAAACTCAAGTCCATTCCATTGAGTCAGTGATGCCATCCAACCATCTCATCCTCTGTTGCTCCCTTCTCCTTCCCTCAGTCTCTCCCAGCATCAGGATCTTTTCCAATGAGTCAGCTCTTGGCATCAGGTGGCCAAAGTATTGGAGCTTCAGCTTCAGCATCAGTCCTTCCAACGAATAGTCAGGACTGGTTGGATCTCCTTGCAGTCCAAGGGACTCTTCAAGAGTCTTCTCCAACACCTCAGTTCAAAAGCATCAATTCTTCATGCTCAGCCTTCTTTATGGTCCAACTCTCACATCCACGCATGTATACTGGAAAAACCAGAGCTTTGACTATCCAGACCTTTGTCGGCAAAGTGATGCCTCTGCTTTTTAATATGCAGTCTAGGTTTGGCTTAGCTTTTCTTCCAAGGAGCAAGCGTGTTTTAATTTCATGGAGGCAGTCACCATTTGCAGTGATTTTGGACTCCAAGATAATGAAGTCTGTCACTGTTTCCAGTTTTTCCCCATCTATTTGCCATCAAGGGCTGGCACAGGATGCCAAGAACTTAGTTCATGTCTATTACCTCATTTAATTTTCACAGCAAGAGTATGGGGAAGGCATGATGGCCCTCCTTTTACAGATGAGGAAACTGAGGCGTGGAGACATGAAGTAGCTCTCGGGACCACACAGCAGTAAGGAGAGGTTCTGGAGGCATGCCGCGGGGTTGGCCCTGCAGTCGAGACACACTCTCACCTGCTGTGTGACGTATTGCCTCTCAGAGCAGGTGACAGTGGGGCAGAAGTCTGTGATAGGAAGGGGCCAGCCATGTCAGGGTCTGAGGAAGAGTGTCCTCCTGAGGTGGACGAGGAGACCAGCACAGTCCTCTAGAACCTGAGTGGGCACAGTGAGAAGTAGCAGCTTTGGGATGTTTCCACTCTGCTGTTACTGCTCATTCAGGTGGCACCGATTCTGCTGAAACTTCATAAGGACGTGTGTCCTCCTGTCCTAATGCCTCATGCAGTGTTTAATTCATCTGTTGTCGTTGTTTAGTCTTTAAGTCGTGTCTGACTCTTTGGTGATCCCATGGACTGTCGCCTGCTAGGCTCCTCTGTCCATGGAATTCTCCAAGCATATATCCTGGAGTGGGTTACCATTTCCTTCTCCTGGGGATCTTCCCAACCCAGGGACTGAACCTGTATCTCCTGCACTGGCAGGCAGATTTTTTTACCACCGAGTCACCAAGGAAGCCTGTTTAACTCATGGATATATTTAGTCATTCTTATTTGAATCAATGAATGTGGTTTTTTTGTTTTAACTAATTAATGAATAAGCATTGAACCAATCCAGTGTTGGTTTGAATCTTAAATCCTTCATCTGTTAACTGTTCAACCTTAGGCAAATAACTAACTTCTCTGATCCTCATTCTCACTTTCTGTGTGGTGGGGATAATAAGACAATCCCAAGGTTGGTTATTGAGAGGGTTAAATGAAAGAGCTTTTGTAAAGAGTTGAGAGCAACGTCACCAGAAGATTGGTCCTGCAGAAATGGCCACCTTTCTTTCTCCACTGCAAACAAGACCAGAGTTTTTCCAAGGCATGAACCCACTGTAGAATCTAGCATTGAACGGGACTCCTTGCTGCCTGAAGTGTGGTCCAAGGACTAGTCCATTAGAATCCCACAGGAGCTTGCTAGAAATAAACAAGCTCAGGCCCCAACCCAGACCTACTGATTAGAATTTCTGGGGAGGAGAGGACCGGTTACCTGTGAAAGCATCCCTCTCCATCCCAGGTGATTCTTATCATCAAAGAGAAAGTTGAGATGTTGATAGATTGAGCCTGCCCCAGTCCAAGGGTCTGTATCTTTCATACTGCTTCAGAGGCATGGACCCCAGCCCTACTCTGGTGCTTGCTGCCTGGCTTTCTGAACATTGCTGCTAACCTGTTTCCTGGCCATGCTTTCACACCTTCCAGTCTTAGCTGCACCCCACCCGCCACCCCACTGGATTGACAACGAGCCACCCCATGAGATGTCCATACTGGACCAATCAACGGGCTTGGGAGGTCCAGGGAAGCATCTCACAACACAAGAGCCAGAGCCTGGCAGGCTTGCTGACCAGTACGGGGCCTTCTTCCCTCCTCCTGGCTCACCTGCTCTACCTGAGGAAACAGAACAGAACAACATTCTGACTGACAGTGGGAGGCAGCCTCAGGTCTGAATCTCAACCGTGTCAACACATCCTGAAGACAGAGGTAAAAGAGAGGATCACTTCCTCCTCATCTGTCGAACACTTTCCAGGCTTGTCTATGCCTGTTGCACATTAATCAACTCTGATCCCTGGGTGTCATAAAATTGTTTTTTTTTTCATTGTTAAGATATGATTAAACCTCCCAGAAACCGAATTGTCTTCTTAGCTGGTGCAGACCTCCCTTTAGTGAGGTGTGGAACCTGCTTCTCAGTCTCAGTGGTTGTACTCATTTTGCGTTTTCAGGGAGCTGAAATAAGGGTGCTTACCACACCACCCTGTAAGTCCTGGCCTTGCACCTCAACACACCTGCTTTCAGCATCGTTGAGAGACCATCTTTGTCGGGATGATAACCCGAGTAATGGTGCCAGAACATAACTTCAGAATGGTGGTGATCCCATCTGCCACGATGACTCCACCCGGCACAACATGCAGTTTCGATGTGTATTTCTTAATTAATGCCAAAAAGCATAGAGATGTAAATGAACTTTACAAAGATGTTCATCAAGATGAGGACTGGAGACTGGACATTTTTAGCCAGAGCTGTTTGCCTTTAAACCTTCACTGCTCTGGCAGATTCTCATATTCTGTTCCAGGAAACTTAATTTCCCAGGCCAAGTTCAAACTTGCTGCCATCTACTGGCCAACCCTTAACATTACATTTACCTGCATATACTTAAATTGTTCAAGCCCATTGAAAAGGCCCTGATGCTGGGAAAGA
Organism: Antilocapra americana; assembly: GCA_007570785.1. Taxonomy (NCBI): domain Eukaryota; kingdom Metazoa; phylum Chordata; class Mammalia; order Artiodactyla; family Antilocapridae; genus Antilocapra; species Antilocapra americana. The sequence goes on from ML662436.1 coordinate 24,899,775, forward strand.
TTTCGGGCAGGAGGAGAAGGGGACGACAGAGGATGAGATGGCTGGATGGCATCACTGACTCAATGACATGAGTTTGGGTAAACTCCGGGAGTTGGTGATGGACAGGGAGGCCTGGTGGGCTGTGGTCCATGGGGTCACAGAGTCGGACACGACTGAGCAACTGAACTGAACTGAACTGATGTGTAACTTAAAACATTTGCTGAAAGTTATGGAAACGTGAACTGGACAGTAATATTCCATCTCAAGAGAATAAACATAAACTGTTTTGTATTAGGTGTTTTAAAACCTTAAATTATAAATTAGAGCACAATGAAATTTCCAATCAAAAATTATGTTATACCTTCAATGGATGGATATGTTGCTACTATTGGGTTTTATGGCTACTTCTTCATAATCTGTGAGTTTGGGAAAAATCAAATTCTGAAAGTCAGAGAACATCTCCTGAAGATACTCAAGCCCATAACGTATACATTCAAGAAAGTACAGTAGATACAGCTGCCCACTCAATAGAAGATGCAAGGAAGTCTATTTTCCCTGCCCCACACTGAGAAAGAGCATGTGTGTGTGTGTGTGTGTGTGTGTGTGTATTTGACATACTTTTTTAATATCTGAACTGCAAACACTGGAGAACAATAGATCGCTTAGCATTGCTAGGTGCCTATGAGAGGGAAGTTGGGTCCATAAGTAAAAATCCTCAAAAAACAAAACACAGAGACACACACATACCTCTGATTTCAAAGAGACTCAGTAGGGCTTGGGACTGGCCATTGAAAAACATGGTTCTGGAATGGGACCTGAGGTTTACAGTGATGGACCCAAAGTCTGGCTGGTGATCCTTTAGACTGCTCAGAGTTGCCACCGCCCCACAGGACCACAGAGACCCCTTCTGGGCAGGCAGGCAGACTACACTGTAGTCCAAGAAATGTCCCCCTTCTCTGAAAATAGACTTACTGTCTCAGAGAATTAGTGTTTGTCCTAGAGAATAGAACAGTGTGTGTGTGTGAGCACGTGTGTGTTTGCGTGTTTAAGAGTGGCCTCTTGGACAAGTGTTCGCTGGCAGGGATCACCAAAGTCCCCCTCGCCCAGTGACCTGCTGAGCAATCCCCACAGAGTGCATTCATTCCCCAAATTCATCCACTAGTATTTACAGAGCAGTCACAGGCCCTGGGGGACACAGCAGTGAACAGACACTGCTTCCCTTCTCTTGGGTCTTGCCTCCTAGCAGGAGAGAAAGACAATGTACAAGTGCAGAGACTCAGGAGCAGTAAGGGCTACACAGAAAATAAAACAAGAAATGAGGTGGAGTGTGAACACAGGAGAGAGACTCATGGACTGGCTGTCTTTTTCTCAAAGAGCAGACACCTGAGTGAAGTGAGGGAGACAGCCACGTGAAGGTCTGGGAAGAGTGATCCAGGCAGAAGGATAGCGCGTTCAAAAGCCTAGCAGTGCGAACTCCTTGGCATGTTTTAGGAACAACAACAACAAAAAACTGCATGTCACATACATAACCTCAAATAATCATCCCAAAGACCCTAAGAAATAAGCACTAGTATTATCCCCACTTTACAGATGAAGAAGCTGAGGTTTAGAGAGGTCAAGTAACTTGCCCAATCATCATCCAGCCAGCAAACGGCAGAGCTAGGCAAGGAACCAGCCCACTCCAGTGTTCTTGCCTGGAGAATCCCAGGGACGGCGGGGCCCAGTGGCCTGCCATCTGTGGGGTCGCACAGAGTCAGACACAACTGAAGCGACTTAGCAGCAGCAGCAGGCAAGGAACCGGGGTATCTGGCTGCAGAGTCCAGGCTGTTAAGAATGGATATGAGAAGCAAGTGTCAGGTAGGTATTACCTGGAAGAGCTGTAGGGTGGGAGTGGTGAGTAGGGGTGGCAGATAGAACACAGGACAAAAGCAGCCTCTGAGGGTAAAGGGTACTTTCTCTTCCTCTTGGAAAGACTTGTAGAAGAGACTCTTCCATAAGAGGGTGTATCAGCTGGCAGGAAAGGAACAGCTGCACCTAGGGGTCTCTCCTAGTGTATGTGTGTGTGTACGTGTGTTTTCTCTTGTATGACTATGGGGACAGTCTCACTGAGTGTGTCGGTTTAAATTCCTCCCCACTTAGACCTATGAGTCTTAACAACTTGGCTCCTTTGTGGAGTTCGAGGGTTTGTGCAGCTCCGTGGGGTACTGGCATGGGTGAGTGGAGCCCCCACACCCTTGCCCTCCCAGGTAGATGAGAAGGTCAAGACAGGTGGTTCTCGGGGTCCAGGGGAGAAGAGAGAGAGCCCTGTGGCCTGCAGCTGAGCTGAACATAAGACAAAGAATTTCTTTCCCAAATGTCCTGAGAGAGTAACTCTTGGAGGGAGGGTGGTGCCTAAGGCCTCAGCATCTCGTCCTAGAACCTGAGATTTCTGAGAACAGCAGTGTCTTCCGTGACACACACCAGCCTCCAGCTCCCCAGCACCTAACACAGGTCCTGGCAGGGGGCAGGCACTTAGTAAACAGGTGTGATCTGGATATGCGATACATCTATTGAGAAGCTTCTGTTGCAAGGGGCAGAAAATTTCTGATTTAAGCCCAGAGAAAATTTCTTTACCTGGTAATAGGAGGACTGGGAACTAGACTGGGCTTTTCACCCAAAGGACACGGAGCTTCTACGGCAAACCCAGAACTCTGCGTTCGCCAGGTCTGAGCTCAGGCTTCCATGAATTTGTTTCATCCTCAGGCTAAGATGGTGGCTCCAGCTTCAGCCCTCATCCACCCTCCCAAGAATCAGACCCAGGCATTCAACCACAAAGTCCATGCACTTAAGCACCGCCTACGTAAAAAAGGCTGAGAAAGGCCAGAAAGGGGACGAACTAATAGGCAGCCTTGCAGCTGACACCCAGTGCCAAGTATAGCCTTGACCCATAGTAGATGTTGACCACTTGTCAAATGAAGAAATGGTGCCCTGGTCTCACCCACATGCATTTGGCATTCTCAGACTGCAGTGTGATTCGATTTCTGGGAAAATACATAAGACACAGCTTCCATATCTTCTTAGGCTGGAGATTCATGGTGGGTGCTAACTATTTTTATTTTTAGGGGAAAATGAAGAAGAGATCATGACCAGAAGAAATATCCTTTCCACCCCACCTTATGGAGGAATCTTATTCTTTTATCTACCTGGGGCAGAAATCCCAGAAATGACTTTTCTGGGGGCTCCCAATACCATTTCTCTCCTCTGCTCGTCTGGGAAAGCTTTCTTCAGATACCATGCCTAAGCTGTTTGCCAAACAGTGGATGGGCGCTGCGGGATTCCATGTCCTGGGGACTCGAAGATGAACGCAGGCACTGCCCAACGGAGCACAGGTGAGGGTTCTGGATCCCAGGGTGGAGGGTACTGAGAAGGCCTGTGGTCTGGACTTGGACCCTCCCCCGACCAGCGTGTCTGCAGGGTCTAGTTTGGAAACGTCAGCCCTGCTGGTTGGTGCTTCTCCTCTATGTAGCCCCTGTGCTAGGATCAGAACTGGACCACCAAGGGGTGGGAGTAACACCTACAGCAGTCATTCATTCATTCATCCGCTCATTCACTCACTCCCTTATCCATTCTTTCACCGACACTTATTTGAACACTTACCAAGTTCTAATCACTCTTCGAGTGGTGAGGGCATTAAAAGAGGAGGACGAAGATTCTTCCCTCACATCCTCCTCCCACAAGATACCTCCTCCTTCTGTGCAGCTGAAACTCTTGAGAGGTCTGGCATTAACCAAATAAGCACATGCATCGTTGAAAGGACCAGGAGCTAAGAGAGCAGGTAAGGAGGCAGCTAGCAGGGGTAGGGCTGGCAATGGACGAGAGGGTGACAGCAGGCAGCTCCCAGGAGAAGTGACCTTTGAGCTGATCTCAGTAGAATGAGTGGGAGTTCAAGGTGAAGTGGGTTGAGGGGGAAAGCATTCAGGCAGAGACAAGAGACGGGGCAGAGGTGGTGCAGAGATCAGAGGAGGGAGGAGAGACGAGGCCAGAGAGACACGAGGGGCCTGACCCTGCAGGACTTTGTAGAATTTGTTGGGAATTTTGTCTTTCCTAGAGGACACTGAAAATCTAGTACTGGGTAATGGAAAGCAATGTGATTCAATTTCTATGTTCCAAAGTCTCACTGGCTGTTGTGTGGAAAGCCAGAGTGGATAAAGGAAGAACAATTAAGAGGCTCCTGGAGAAATCCACACTAGACGTGATGGAGGTTTAGACATGACTGATGGCCTTGGAAAGAGGTAGCATGGACAGAGTGGAGAAATGGTTAGGATCCAAGTCAGTAAGACAGCTCTGTGACCAGAGCAGAAATGTGCTTTCTGCGCATCCCCTCCCATTCAGATCAATCAAGACTCCACAGACCTGAGACACTTGTCCTTGGAGGCCCTACCCCATATTCATGTAAAATATCCACATCCCATGTCAAACATGGGTTTGTAGTTTGGGTTTGTTCGGGGTTTTTTTGTAGTTTTAATGGAAAATATTTTAATCATTTTGCCTTTCAAATTATCTAGTCCATGCCAACTATTGCATTTAGAATGGATAAGCTACAAAGTCCTAAGGTATAGCACAGGGAACTATATTGTGGACTTAAAAATTATTCACCTAAAAGTTGAGAGTTCTGTTTTATTCAGTGGAAATGTTTAGGAATTCAGAGAACTGCTCCAAAGAGGCAAGCAGAGGAGCCAGATTATATAGAAGTTTTGCAAGAAAGCGCATGTAGTGTGAACATTAAAAGATTATTAATTAAAGAAAACCAGATATCCCAAGTTAAGGAACTCAGTGCTTCGCTATATATGGGAAGGTCTGGGCTCACTGAAATCATTCCTTTGATATGCACCCCAGCTCCCTGGGGCCCGTATCCTGCATTTCCCCATCCTGAGTCCCCTCAGAGCTCACCGGCTCACCATCCATGGTGGCTGCAATCCCTGATGACCGTGACCTCCTTTGTTTACTGCTAGGGCAGGAAGTATTCCACTTCTCAATACTCAATATCCTGTGACAAACCATAATGGAGTAGAATATGAAAAAAGAATGCATATATGTATAACCAAGTCACTTTGCTGTACAGCAGAGATTGGCACACTTTGTAAGTGAACTATATTTCAATTTTTTAGAAAATGAAAAAAAAAAGTACCTGTAAAATTAATATGTTGAATTTGCAATTTGTTTCTTGGCAATCATCACGCAAACCCCAAAATCCTAGCCAAGGGAGAAAATCAAACCTACAAATTGTTTCTAATCAAAATGTGTGAATGTTACACTGGATAGTAAATTACAGCGACACCTTCACATAGGCCATATTTGACCTATGATCTGACCTTTGCTGAGGGCAGATTTTCACATTTCTTTTATTCTGGGTGTGACTATAGTGTTGATTTATTCAATAGACACAATTTTGAGAACACTGCTTTGGCATTCTTTCACTTTAAAAAATTAGATTTATTAGGGCATCATTTAAATCTAGTAAACTCTATTGTTTTATGTGCATATTTCTATGCATTTGACAAATATGTGGAGTCGTGTGTGGCTACAATCAAGATATGAAATATTTTCCTCCCCCACCAGGATTTCCCTGGAGCTCCTTCTGTATTGAACCCTCCACCCTCCCCGAGTCCCTGGCAACCGCTGGTGTGATGTCTGTCTCCTGGGTCTTGCCTGTCTGGGCCCTACGATGGAACCACAGAGCGTGGGGCCGTTTGGGCCTGACTCCTTTCACACGCGCATGCGCACATCATGCACATGTCATTGGTCTGTTGCTTTTTGCTAAGTAGCCTTTCCTTGTGTAAAGAATTACCATGAACTGGTTTATTTCTTATATATTTATTTATAGAAATTTATCCTCTCACAATTCTGGAGGCCAGGTCCATGCCCCCTCCTCATCTCTGGGAGGTTTGTTTATCTCCTGCAGCTTCTGGAGGTGCCAGGGGAGTCCCATGGCTTGTAGTTGCATCACTGCAGTCTGTCTCCATCCTCCCATGGCCTCCTCCTCTCTCTTTCTTGTCCTTGGATCTGGAATCCACTTGATAATCCAGTGTGAATACATCTGGTGGTGGTATAGTTGCAAAGTAGTATCAGCCTCTTTGAGACCCCAAAGACTTTCACTAAGTAGTATTCGACTCTGAGACCCCGTGAACTGTAGCCCTCCAGGCTCCTCTGTCCATGGGATTTCCCAGGCAAGAATACTGCAGTAGGTTGCCATTTCCTCCTCCAGGGGATCTTCCCCACCCAGACATTGAACCTGGGTCTGCAGCATTGCAGGCGGATTCTTTACAAACTGAGCCACCAGCAAATTACATCTGCAAAGATTCTTTTTCCAAAAAAGGACACCTTCACAGTTTTAAGGAGCAGCACACAGATATGACCTCTGGGGGCCGCCATTTAACCTAGTACATAAAGACAGACCACAGCTTGTCTCCTCTCACCAGCTGATGGGCATTTGTGGTTTCCGGTTTGAGGAGGGTACTAACACTCTGCTTTCAATGCTAACAGATCTTAGCACAGACCCATGCTCTCTTTTCTCTTAGCTGCAGGACGAGAGAGTCCTTCCTCTACCTGGTAACACAGGATGTGCTTCAAAACATGGTGGTGGTCTGCCCCTCTCTGTCTATCTCTGAGCTGCTGTGCCCATACCCCACCCGCACCCCAAGCCTGGTCTTGCCTGCAGCTCCACATGAGTTCGATTCCAAGCCCTAGTCCCCTGCCCTTGGTGAGTCAAGAATCTTTAGATAAATGGACTTAGGAGAGGAAGAGCCCCAGCAGGGCCAGGGACTGAATCTCATTTCCCTGGGCTTGCTTCCTGGAACACCAGGCTCCGGCCTCAGACAAGGCAGTCTCTCTTCCTGTCACTGTCCCTGTCTTAGTGTCCAGGGCAGGCTCCGGAAGCCAGACACACAAGGTCCTGCAGCGCTGCATGCCTCGGCCACCCACCTGGGACCACGACACGCGGCCCAGACGGGCTGACTGGGACCCGCAGAGAGGCAATTTTATCATCAACCTGTAACTTCGTTATCTCCAGTAATAAACGAACAGTCAATATTGTAATCCCCTCAGACTCCCCCACTGAGCCTGGCTTCTGTTTGGCTACACGTGTCCTCCTGTGGGTTCAAAGGAGCCTTTTGTTTAACATCAACATTTGCTTCTGAACCCTTTTCATGTATTTATTTTTCACTGTTTGCGTCTGCTTGTCCTTGCCCAGTGTGGGAACACCGGGATGCGGGGCCCTTTGGTTCTAAGGCTTTCCGCCCCTGTGAGATCCCACACACCTGGGTGGCCCTCACTACCTGCTTATCTCTCGCTGACTAGGCCACCTTCAAGCTCCCTGAGATGAAAGAGTCAATGAACTTGTTTACAAAAAAGGCTTGCTGGTGACCTCACCTGTTCCCCAGGGAAGGCTGCCTGCTCCCCTGCAGGGGAGAAGGATCTTGTTGGGGCTGGGAATTGAGGAGCCACGGGAGGCCCAATTCAATCTTTACCTCCTGCTCAAATTCTATGTCCTTTAACTTCTGCTGTACTGCAACGCTAACTCAGCCTGTCACTGCTGTGCAGAGTACAGTCTCTGCTGGGATTCATTCCATCCATTAAAAAAAGTCCCTTTCTGAGACTCACAAGCTTAGAGATAGAACTTACAGTGGTGAGGGAGCAGGATGAGGGGAAAGGTTAGGGAGTCTGAGATGGACATGTACACACTGCTTTATTTAAAATAGTTAAGCAACAAGGACCTCCTGTGTGGCACAAGGGACTCTGCTCAGTGTTATGTGGCAGCCTGGGTGGGAGGGGAGTTTGGGAGAGAATGGATACATGTGTATGTATGGCTGGGTCCCTTCACTGTTCACCTGAAACTATCACAACACTGTTAATTGGCTATACCCCAATACAAAATAAAAAGTTAAAAACAACAACAAAGCCCCTTTCTAACCATCTGTGAGTTGAAATGCCTGGGTTTTTTGTAGGAATTCAAAATCCTAACAGTTTCTACAGGAGAGATGGAGAAATCTGCCTAGTTTCCTCTCAGCTCAACTTTTATCTTCTCCACTGCTCCAGGGGACCGCCTGAATTTTATGCAGCTTAATTCACATTGACAGACATGGTTTCTGGGAAGCCGAAAACAGGGAGCATTCACGCTTCTCACTAGAGAATTCAGGTGACTGCTCAGACACAGGTAACCCTCCCTCACCTCCTCCACAGGGGAGAAATCCTAGAAGGGTGAAAATCCTAGAGGTGGCTCCAAATGTAACGAGAGCTTGCCTCTTCTCTTCTGAGCCACTGCCTCCCACCTAAAGACGAAGCTGCATTTCCATGGGACCCAAATCAAACTTAGCGTTATGTGAATGTACACTTTATGCCAGCCACTTCACATATTTCCTTGCATTATGTTTATCATGAGAAATGGAATATTTCCTGCCATATCTATCAGTAAACAAGGATGTCAGTCATTAAAATTGCAGCCCTCCAGTGTGAACTGATGAGGGCATTCGGGAAGAATACCTGAGATCTAGCAGCCAACAGTCATGATGTGAAGAGCTAACTCACAGGGAAAGACTCTGAGTGAGGCCGGGAAAGATTGAGGGCAGAGGGAAGTGACAGAGAATGAGATGGTTGGATGGCAGAACCGACTCAATGGACATGAATTCGAGCAAATTCCAGGATAGTGAAGGACAGGGAAGCCTGGGATGCTACTGTCCATGGGGTCACAGAGTTGAACGTAACTGAGGGACTGAACCACAGCAAAGCAGTCATCAGAATACAGCCACTCCCTACAGTGAGCCCCAAGGAAGCTGAGAATGTGAAAAACACAGGATACTGGCCCCAAATAGCTTAAGTGCACATCAAAGGAATGATTTCAGTGATCCCAGACTCGAATCTTCCTATATAGACAAAAGTGCTAAATTCCTTAACTTGGGTTATCTGGTTTCTTTAATTAATTCTTTAATTAATTTTGATGTTCAGACTACCTGCCCTTTGTTGCAAAACTTCTATATAACCTGGCTTCTTCCCCTCGCCTCCTCAGAGCAGTTCTCTGAAGTCCGGAAAATTCTCGAGTAAAATATAACTCTTAACTTCTAGGTTGTGAATATTTTTTAAGTGAACAATCAACAGCCTCAAGGAAGCAGATATCATTACCCTTTTGTTTTACAGAGGAGGGAACAGATATGAGATTTAGAGAACTAAAGTGAGGTGTCCAAGACCCTAAAGCTAGCCAGCAGTGAAAGAGGAAATCCAAATGTCCGCCCAAGTCTTTGCATCTCTCATGCTCATATTCCTTTCCCAGACATGCTACCTTCTCCAGTTCTGACATAATTCACAGTGTGCTTTTGAACAAGATAGCCTCTCTGAGCATAGGTGTCCTTATCTATGAAGTGGGAATAATAAGTCTTGCTCCCCAGTGTTCTTGAGAGCTTTAGAAATGAGATCCAGCAGGTAAACAATTTAGCATAATTCCTGGAACATAAATGTTCAGTGAGTAGCACCAACTTCTGTTTTCTAGTAGCAGCATTCAAGCTTTTGATGGTAGGGTCAGATCATAGAATCTTCCAGCTAGACACACCTCAAAACTATCTTTTACAGTCCCCTCACTTTACAGATGAGGAGACAGAGGTCAAGGAGTTTAGGTGAACTTCCTGTGGTTAGGCAACGTGTTAGTGACAGACTGAGTCCATGTTCATGCTTTTCCAAGTACAGCTTCAAATTCACCAACGTTGATTTCTAGAAGAAAGAAATGTCTATATCTTGTTCTCTGAGCTTCTTAGCTGCATTCCAGGCTATTCAAGGTTGTTCTTGTTTTGTATCAAATCACAACTGAGAAAAAGTTGTATAGGAAAGGCAGAAATGGGTCAACAATCCTTGACATATGGTTCTCAATATGAGATCCCTAGATCAGCATCACATAGAAACTTGTTAGAAACGCAATTTCTTGGGCCCCCAACCCAGACCTCCTGAGTCAGAAACTCTCTTAAAATGGATCTTATAACAAATACTTCATTTGAAAATACTGTATCCATAAAATGTAGCAAGAACAGCATGTTAAGAAAAAAAGAACAACAAACAGCTTTTGAAGACTTAGAGTGAGAGCCAAGATGGAAAAAATGCAAAGAAGGGCTGAAAGGAAGAGTAGAGGAAATCTCTCTGAAAAATGAAATAAAAAGACAAAGAAATGGAAAACAAGATAAAGATAAGAAAATTAAAGAAGCAATCAGGGTAGTAGGCTGGAAGGTCATCTGACTGGTAGAGAGTTCACCATGGGAGGAGTAAGGTTGGGGAGGAGAATGGTTCTTGGCCGGGGGACTATCAAAGATTTGCAGGCTGGGGAGCTGAGAAGGAACCAGCAAGGCAGACTGAGAAAGAGCAGCTGGGAAGTTTGGTGTCCCAGAGGCCAAGAGAACAGAGAACTTCAAAAATGAAGACGTAATCAGCTGTGTCAAACGAGTGAGCAAGAGGGATGGGCACTGTTTCAAAGCAACACAGTAATGAACCACTCACAGTGAGCAAGCAAAACACGGGCTTGCAAGCATTTTTTTCTGATAACTCAGGAAACAAAGTATTTTATGGGCTTTAACATACTGCTTTCTAGCATTTAAAATATCACGACATTTTTGACAAAGGTTAAAAAAAAAAAAAAAAAAAACACAAAAGCAAAGTTTTTTTGCACTGACCCACAAAGCCAAGTCTTTCTCTGCTGGTCCTCAGTGACCCAGTCTCCAGGGATTATGCCCAAAGCTCTGCTCTCTACACACTCTTGGCTAGTGTTCAGGTCACATGATAGACACAGTTAAACATCACGTTCCAAAAAACGACTCCTTGGTTTGGTTGCAGTATTATCAGAGCAAGGTGTGGTTTTGTGTGTGTGTCTGTATATGTGTGCACACCTTTGGGTCGGTAACATTTCTGATGATCTATTTTGCTTCTCTAATCACTTTGAGTCTCCTGTCCCCTAGAAGGACCGTGTGCATTTTTTGCTCCATTTGGACCTACAATTACAGGAAGGAGAAAACACAGTCTTCCTAGAGGCAGCCACAGAAAAGCAGAGAAACTTAAGGCGAAGAGTCTGCCTCTCTCAGCTCTGAGAGTTGTGTCTGTGAATCTCATTAGCAGCTGGACATCACTTATTTGAGTTTTAGGTTTCTGTGATAATTTTGTTTCTGAATTTACAGAATTGCACAGAAGTAAGGGAACCCAATTAAAAGTAGGTTCCCCCCGCCCCAGTCAAAGAGTTTTAAAACTCTTTCAGCATTCCTCTAACTCCTGGGTACAGCAATTCACCAAAGATGCTCAAAGACTCTGGGCGTTATGACTCATGATCATGTAATATAGGCTCTGTGCCTTGTAAATACGACTGCATGTGAACACTTTGATCTTTAAGCCCCTTCATCAGCACAGCATCAGAATCTGATGAGTCCATTTGCAATTTGGTAGAGAAGGTCTTCTCAAGGGTAGAGAGAAATCTTGACCCTGCGCTTCAGAAACAGTAAGGCTAATTCTCAAACCATATGCGCGTTAATGCTGACTGGGAAATACTGAGGTTAGTTAAAACCTATCACTGTTACTAAGTGAAGAGGTATATGTTACCCTTTTTGTCAATCACTCCCATTTCTGTCTGGGCATAAGAGAGGCCCTTGCCATTCGAGGTGGGATCTCTAGACCTCAGTATCCGTGCTGCAGCATTGCTGACATAGAGGATCTCGAGACACATGCCCACTGACCTGCAGAATCAGCTTCAAATTTTAACCCCTTCCCCTGCGGGATTCTAGCATAAAAAGTTTGAGAAACACAGCTTCAACAGGGAGTGTTGGTGAGGTGGGTGGGGCTTGGACCTCTTTTCTACATATTCTCCTCCCTCCGAGATCTCATCACGCTGGTGGCTTCAAATCCCATCTATATGTGACTGACTCCCAAATGTTTCTCCAGCACAGACGGCCCTGGGCTCTGGTTCCGGACATCTAGCTGCTTACTTGACTTTCTAACTGAAACTTAATAGGTGTTTCAGAATGAACCCATGTGACCTTCCTCCAGCTGCCTCCCAGGGAAGGGACAGGACACGCCTTAATCAAAGCAGCAGAGTGGCAGGAAACTGCTATGTAGGCACCAGGGTCCCTGCATGGCTCCTGCCTTCCCTCAACCTTGCTCCTCCACCCCAGCCTCCAAAAGGGTTGGCTCTTCTCTGAGGCGAGACCCTCTCTGGAAGCTTCCCAGACCCCATGTAGGTCAAGCCCTCCTGGAGTATGGGAATCCCAGTCACAGCCCACTTCCTGATGGGCGTTCCTGGGCAGAGACTGTAGTCCTCTCTTAATAACCAGGCGCTCACAGCACCTCACCCCGCCCTCTGAATGTGTGTCCAGGGATTACTGCAAAGTGGCTGAAAGGGGCCCTAAGAAAGAAAACAGGGGGCAGGCCTCAGTTCCTCAGCTGGCTGCACAAGATTGTGAAGTGAGAATGGTACCCTCACCCAAACAGTGGCAGTCCCACTCAAACAGCAAAGTACTCATTAAAAACAATAGATTTTCATACTGAACGTTACCTACTCAGTACTTCTAGGACACAGTAATTCTCATCCATAGATGATGTCCCTGGAGGGTCTTTTTTTTTTTTTTTGATGGTCAGACTCCATCATCTCTGGGCTCGAGATGGTGACATTTTCAGTTGTGATTTAGCTGCTAAGTCATATCCAATTCTTTGTGACTGTCCATGGGACTTCTCAGGCAAGGATACTGGAATAGGTAGCCGTTTCTTTCTCCAGGGCAATCTTCCCGACCCAGGGATCAAGCCAGAGTCTCCTGTATTGGCGAGTGGATTCTTCAGCACTGAGCCACCAGGGAAAGACAGACATTTCCAGTAGGAGCCCTTTAATACATAGACATGCATATGAAAGTGAAAGTCACTCAATCCTGTCTGACTCTTTGCGACCCCATGGACTGTACATTTCATGGAATTCTCCAGGCCAGAATACTGGAGTGGGTAGCCTTTCCCTTCTCCAGGGAATCTTTCCAACCCAGGTCTCCCACATTGCAGGCAGATTCTTCACCAGCTGAGCCACAAGGGAAGCCCAAGAATACTGGAGAAGGTAGCCTATTCCCTCTCCAGCAGATCTTCCCGACCCAGGAATAGAACCGGCGTGTCCTGCATTGCAGGTGGATTCTTACCAACTGAGCTATCAGGGAAGCCCATGACATGCATATACATATATTGAATACTTCACTAGGAGAGCCCCCTAAATAGCAGGATTTTATACTCTATCTGCAGTTCCTGGCTGATCCAGAGCTAAATTAACTCATCCAGCAAAGTTAACACTGTACTAAGTAAAGGGCAGAGGCCAGGAATCTTAGCAAACAGAAGGTCCCCCTACAAGGATATGAGGTGCAGAGACAACCGTTCCCCTTAACAGACATGGCAGGACATTCTATCTACGGAAGCCTGGTAGCCTGTTAAAACTGATACACAATCTCCTGACAATTCCTACTGCTCCCATGGTTCCATTACTCTAGGACCTGCCTGGACTATGCTCCTTGCCTTCATCAGCCTATCCACTCCTGAAAGATCCACACAGGCACTTCTACCTGGTGAAGTACTGGACCCCTCACTCTTTTGACAGTTCATATGCTTCCATCTCGATGCAGCGCCCCTAGATGTTGGTACTGCCTCTGAACCCTGACCTCCCCTGACTTACTCAGGTCCAGAGGGCCTAGGTTTGAACTATGGCCTTGCCACTTACAGCTGCAGAGCCCTAAAGGTGGCCTTTCATTGATGAAATTAAGGCAACAGCGTGGCAAGACTTTCCTATTACACTGGCTGCAAGTAATATGAACCTATTCAAGTTCACTGAAGCACTGAATGGATGAGTTATCTCATGGTACTTAAGGCAGGAATATAGTTAAGCTTCAGAAAGGGGTGGAACTGGGTATGTTCCCTCTTTGGATGTCTGCTCCATTCTTCTTCCTGCAAACCTGTTCTCTGCCTCTCAGTGGATGCGTCAGAGTTGCTATGTCAAAACAAGCTCCTTGCAATCTCCTGTTTGTTCTTGCCCAATAACCTGCAGAAAGCAAGAGGAAGTCTCTCCAGTGGTCCTGAGGCTCAGTTGCTGAGTGTAGGGGGCAAGTGTGGTAAGCAGAGTTTCTGAGAGCCCATTGGGTAGAAGGGGCCCTTCTAGGGATGGCTGGCAGGCTAGAGGAGATAGAGAGGTTTTGGTGTTGTGACTCATCTGAGAATCCTTTTCAAAACTGCCTATTAAATGGACTCAGAGATTTGAGGAATATGAAATATTTCAAATAAAGCCTTTAGCACAGAGAACAGAGTTAATACATTTTACTAAAGAACTTATTGCTTGTAGCCCTCTAGAGCAGCTGCCTGGCACCTATTCTTTATCCTCAGTATCAGTTCAGTCGCTCAGTCGTGTCCTACTCTTTGCGACCCCATGAACCGCAGTATGCCAGGCCTCCCTGTCCATCACCAACTCCCAGAGTCCACCCAAACCCATGTCCAGTGAGTCGGTGATGCCATCCAGCCATCTCATCCTCTCTCGTCCCCTTCTCCTCCTGCCCCCAATCCTTCCCAGCATCAGGGTCTTTTCTAATGAGTCAGCTCTTCACATGAGGTGGCCAAAGCATTGGAGTTTCAGCTTCAACATCAGTCCTTCCAATGAACACCCAGGACTGATCTCCTTTAGGATGGACTGGTTGGATCTCCTTGCAGTCCAAAGGACTCTCAACAGTTTTCTCCAACACCACAGTTCAAAAGCATTAATTCTTCAGCTCTCAGCCTTTTTCACTGTCGAACTCTCACATCCATACATGACTACTGGAAAAACCATAGCCTTGACTAGACGAACCTTTGTTGGCAAAGTAATGTCTCTGCTCTTCAATATGCTATCCAGGTTGGCCATAACTTTCCTTCCAAGGAGTCTCTTGATTTCATGGCTGCAATCACCATCTGCAGTGATTTTGGAGCACCCCAAAATAAAGTCTGACACTGTTTCTACTGTTTCCCCATCTATTTCCCATGAAGTGATGGGACCAGATGCCATGATCTTAGTTTTCTTAATGTTGAGCCTTAAGCCATCTTTTTCACTCTCCTTTCACTTTCATCATGAGGCTTTTTAGTTCCTCTTCACTTTCTGCCATAAGGGTGGTGTCGTCTGCATATCTGAGATTACTGATACTTCTCCCGGCAATCTTGATTCCAGCTTGTGCTTCCTCCAGCCCAGCATTTCTCATGAGGTACTCTGCATAGAAGTTAAATAAGCAGAGTGACAATATACAGCCTTGACATACTCCTTTTCCAATTTGGAACCAGTCTGTTGTTCCATGTCAGTTCTGTTGCTTCCTGACCTGCATACAGGTGGTCTGGTATGCCCATATTTTTCAGAATTTTCCACAGTTTATTGTGATCCACACAGTCAAAGGCTTTGGCATAGTCAATAAGGCAGAAATAGATGTTTTTCTGGAACTCTCTTGCTTTTTCGATAATCCAGCAGATGTTGGCAATTTGATCTCTGGTTCCTCTGCCTTTTCTAAAACCAGCTTGAACATCTGGAAGTTCATGGTTCATGTACTGCTGAAGCCTGGCTTGGAGAATTTTGAGCATTACTTTACTAGTGTGTGAAATGAGTGCAACTGTGCAGTAGTTTGAGCATTCTTTGGCACTGCCTTTGGGAGAGGAATGTAATTTTGGGGGGGGGGGACAGGAATATAATTTTGGGGATAGGAATTTAATTCCTTATCCTAGCAACCTCAAATTCCTTACTGGGGAAATATTTCTTCCCTTGTTGGTTCTAACTCCAGGCTTGCCTGTGACCACAGAAGCCAAAGAGCCTCTGTGCTTAGTTGCTCAGTCGTGTCCAACTCTTTGCGACCCATGGACTGTAGCCCGACAGGCTTCTCTGTCTATGGGAATTCTTCAGTGAAGAATACTGGAGTGGGTTGCCATGCCCTCCAAGAGGTTCCTTTTAACTGACTCTTCCTGTAAGTGCACAGGACAGGCAAGCGGCCTGGGCTCAGAGTCAGTTGCTGTCATCTGCAAAATTCAATCTAGAGCAGCTGACTTAAGGATTAAAGAGGATTGACTCACAGTAGTGGCTCTCTGAGCAGACCATTCCTATGATCCATGGTTCCTTAGTTCATAAGAGCTGCCCTCCTTAGAAACATGATCCCTTCAATCCTGAGTTTCTGCTATTCTTACAAAATCCCTTTTCCCTAAATTAACCAGGATTGGTTTCTGACTTAATTCTTGTTAATTCTAATAATCACTATTGTATTGAAGGTGTAAAATTTTATAGCTTTGACGTATTAAATACAAAACCACCATATCACTGTTTTCTTGCATGAGCAGCCAAAAAAAAAAAACCCTGAAGACTAAGTTCACCATGATCCTGGAGGACCCAGACCAAGTGGCCTCCTGATTCTCTCCAGAGTTGTGTAATTTAGAACCTATTTATGTTTAAGGCTTGGCCAGAGGGAGTAAGAACATAAACCAAGAGGCCAGGACACTAATAGTGAAAACAAACCAACACCTCAAAATTGGATAGCACGTTCAAGTGAATAAAGCATTTTCAATCCATAATCACATTTGGGCTTTTCACCTTCTCTAGGGCTATGCCTTTCTCAACTGTGAAGTGAGGATTGACATAGAATGGCTGTTCTCTACAAAGTTCCTTAGAAAGACAGAGCCTGTAACAGTACCAGCCCCCAGTAACCTGAGTCCCTGCTCCTTCGTGATTGACACATGTAGTGTGGCCCTCGAGCATGACTTTGGGCCACCTGGGTCCACTTCTGAGCCCAGCTCTGCTAAATTTATTGTATGACTTTGGGCAAGTCTTGAACCTGTGTCATCTCTGATACAAGCATATAAGCTCACAGTATTGTGGTGAGGATTAAATCATGGCCACAAAACAAGTCACAGGTGGTCAAAGTGATTTCTATCTCAATCTTGCCTCTCCCCTTGTCCCTCAGCCCAAGTCCGTTCATCATCTGAGCTGCCTACTGAAAACTCCCACCCAGGACTTAAAAATGCAAGAAACCTGAATACCATTCTATAGACAAGTATCTAATATATTATTGAAATTGTAATCTAGAAAGCTTTTAGGAAGGGCCCTGCTATTGACAAAATTGTTTTCCCCTAAATTTCATGTTGAAGCCCTAACTTCCAATCTGACTGTATCCGGAGATAGCAGTTAATTACGGATGGGGTCCTAATAAAAGAAGGGACTGTGGTCTTAAGGAGATACAGATGTCTCTGTGCTGTGTAAGCACACAGTAAAAGGTGGCCACCTGCAAACCAGTTAAGTGTCCTCACAAGAGCCTGACCATATTGGCAACTTGATCTCAGATTTCTGGCCTTTAGAAACGTGAGAAAATAAGTCTGTTGTTTTAAGCCATGCAGTATTTTCTTATGGCAGCCTGAGCAGACAGATAAGCTCTTCGTGAAAATTCTTAGGAAAACAGCCATGCCCTGAATAAGCTCAGTACCTAGAACATTATTGGCTGTTAAAACATTCCTAGCTCTGTCTTAACTAATTCCAACCTCTATAACTACTCAGAAATAATAGGGATGGATAGTCATGCTTCTAAGCAAATACATGCATATTCCATTATCGTTCACTTGACATTCCTCCCAAAGATCACATCACTTGCACCTTTGGAATCTTACCAGCTCACAATCCTTAGAGCTTACTCTCTAGGAAAATTAATGATTAAAGTCAAAATGATTGTTTCTGAGTCACAATTATTTCCCAAAGCTTTTCACTATTATATCGAAGTATCTGAATTAAGAATTTAGCTGGGAAGGTTTAAGGAGCAGGAGAAAATCACAATTACTGACTTGGTGTTGTGTGGTGAGTGAGGACAAAGAGAACGTCCTTGCAGGGAGAAAACGTAGTTCCAGGAAAAAAGAACAGCTGTCAAAATTGGCTCAACAATCCACTGGGAATGACCTCATTACACTCTTTACTTCCTTATATGAAGACCGGGGGTGGGGGGAGTGTTTCTGGATTGACAGTTTGGGATTTCAGCATCAGCAGAAATGATCCACCAGGCAAAGGTGCCAGAAATGAACAACCTGCGTGCTGACTGCACTCAATGAGCAGAGTCATGGAATACAAGGAGGTGTGAAGCAGGGACTACAGTTGATCATGCCAGAAGGAACTTGATACACACCTGAACTTCATACTTACCTTTTAAAAAAAAAGTGTCATAGACTTTCACATTTTAAAAGTGCTACTTCCCCCAAAGCAAAACATTCTATAAATTCCATTAAAAAAACCACCACCTGAGTTCAGCATGAATGTTTCTTGTTAAGAGTTGAAACCTTGTTCCTTTTCTGGATTAGATAATACTCACCTGCCTTTCATTTAAACCAAGACGAGTCACGACTTCTTACATATGTGTGCATGACACCTTAAACTATTTGTTGAACACCTGCATGCCAGGCACACAAACGACTTTATCCTTAACACACAGAACTGTGTGTAACCGTCCAGTCTTGCAGGTTCTCCCCAGGGCTGTGGGTTCCATCTCCCAGCCTAAAGCTTTAGGGTCTGACCTTAACACAAAATTAATCACCTCATTTGTACCTTATATACATCAATTTAATCGTTGTCCTCATTGTTGTCTTGCACTAAACTAGGGGAAAAGATTTTTCTTTGGGAAGAGGGCTTACTATCGGGATCCTTCACCACTGGCACCTGATGTAGCCTGCCCTCTGTATCTTTTAAACTGCCAACCATTGAGGGATCCAAGACAAAAAAATATACACATACACACTTACTGGATCTTTCATTAGGTAGCTTAGAAAGTGCTCACACTTTTTATATATTATTGTACTATTCCCACCTAAATTCTAAAGGAGCTGTTACTGAATCTAGAGATAAGAGTTTGGAGCTGACATGTACACATTGCTATATTTAAAACAGATAACCAACAAGACCTACTGTTAAAAAAATAAATAAATAACACATTATTTTTTAAAGGAAGCTATTACCAATCCTAACCATTGCTCACTGTTCAAATCCCAACTAAATTGTTTATTTAACAATTACTATTTTTAGAAGATATCTTTAGCAAAATCCTGATAACTTGGCTTACGTTTTTTTCTTTTAGGGGATGTCAGATAAATGAACTTGTTATGATTTAAAAAATACATAACAACCACCCCCTTTACTGTTTCCCTATTGGAACAAAGTGGGCTTCCCTCATAGCTCAGTTGGTAAAGAATCTGTGTGTAATGCAGGAGACCAGGGTTCGATTCCTAGGTTGGGAAGATCCCCTGAAGAAGGAAATGACAACCCACTCCAGTATTCTTGCCCAGAGAATCCCATGACAGAGGAGACTACAGGCCATGGGGTCACAAGTGTTGGACACAACTTAGCGACTAAACCACCATTAAACAAAGTACTATACTGAAGAGATCCCAACAAAGAGCACAAACCATTCTACGTTCTTTCATACACCAGGCCAAATGATAACCTTATACTGGAAAAGCAAGCTGTCATTAAGTAATGCTCTCCAATCATGTTGAGATTAGTTCAAAATGTTCCTGAATTAGAAGACAACTCTTGAGTTGTCCAAAGTTCATTTCCCCATTTACAAGGATTAAAAAAAAACACAAAACTTTCTTTTTAAAGCACTATCTAGTTAAAAATGCAAAAAAGAAAAATAAAATCAGTACAGTTATTACTTTGATGTGACGAAGCTTAGACAGCAAGGTAAAACTATAAACAAACTTTAAGTATTCTGAAATTGATGATAATACATGTATCAGGCACGTCCAACAGAAGACTTTTACAATGGTTTACATTTCCTTTTTATTTATTTCTTGAAACTGCCCGTATTGCAGGTTTCTCATGGATGAAATATGGAACTGAGCAGATTCTTTTTTTCTACAAAATTATGGTATAAACTTGCTCAATTTTCTATCTTATTGCTAATAAACCTTACAGGCGCACAGTTTGTAAAATAAACCCCTTAAGGACTGAATGCGTAGAGCATGCTGCAAGGTACAAGAAATAAGCTAAAAATGAGCATATAAACCTACATCTGGACCAACACAGTGCTGAATGCTGGCAAACATTTATCACAACACAGGGAAAAATTAATAAAAGGAAATACAGTTCAGTCCTGAAAGGGTTAAATAGAAACCCTAATATATTATTGTTTCTAATCATCCATCCCACGTTACAGTGCTTGAAAACAAAGTCAAAAGTCTGGCACAGAAAATTACACACATTTGTTCAGTATTCATCAGAAACACAGCTGCTTTTGAAATCAAAAGTAAGTAACTTAGTTAATAATTGAATAACATTTTGATTCAAAAAAGAACCCCACCACCCCCACCCCCACATGGATTATCTGATTAAACATGAATAGTTAAGTTCTTAAAAACTGATGACAATATCCTGT
Source organism: Antilocapra americana (assembly GCA_007570785.1). Lineage (NCBI taxonomy): Eukaryota > Metazoa > Chordata > Mammalia > Artiodactyla > Antilocapridae > Antilocapra > Antilocapra americana. The sequence goes on from ML662436.1 coordinate 24,920,165, forward strand.
GAGGGCACAGACAGTACTAGATTCATTAAAAAAAAAAAAAAACTAACCAGTTATTATCGCAAATAAGTCTGTGCAGTAAGAGTGACAAATATTTTACCAGTTAATACACACATAAGGATATCTTTACTTGTTGTGGTTTAAGAAAAGTCAGCAGCAGATTATACTAGTGTTCAACTCTGAAACCATTCAAAATAAAAAGGGCATTTTTATATTTATAGCTTTTTGTTTGCCTTCTCAATCTATGTGATCAATTAAAACAATATACTGGATAAGAGACAGCTTCTATGCATATTTTCAGAAACTGCATAGAATCATAAGAGCGTAGGATATACTTCTAATACATGACTTAAAACAAAAACACTTGAATGTACTATACTTCAACTGAAGTGGTTACCATTCTGAGAGCCTTTATGAGGGAAAATGATCAGCATCTCTAATAATGCCACCATTGGAGGAAGGGCCACAATACTATAGTTCTACAATACTATAGTTCTACAATACTATAACTGGAGGATGAGGCTCCTGTAAATTATACACTGAAAATAATTCACACAAAAAATTTTAAGCAGCTGATAAAAGAACTACTGATAAACGATAAGCCGTAACAGACAAATCATTTCAGTTTGTGTTGTGTAGAATGGCATAAAACAGTGGCAGGGGTGGGGGTGGGGGCCTGTAGGAGTATATTCTTAAATCTTAAAAAAAAAAAGAACCAACAACGAAGAGGAAAAGGGTTTACAGTCTAATATTTCAATTATCTTATTAAAATAAACAGAGCCAAAATTAGACATAGTTAAACAGTAAAAAAGCAAAAGTTCATTTTAATAGTCATAAACTTGAAAAAAAATATTTTGAGTTGCAATGCTTGGTAGGAACAGTTTGTGCTTCAAAAGCATCTTCTTTGTTATCAGTTAATTTAATATAAATTGATAACGAAATAATAAACTTGGGAAGTGGAGGAAACCTGCGGCCCATTTCAGCAGCACTGAAAACATTTCTGCGCTCGGAACAAAAAGCACTGTGTGAAGGCTACTTCCAGACTCAACAGAGAGCAGAATAAATACTACTCAGAAATAAGCAAGTTTGCAAGAAAAAGCCAGTAAACAGTTAAAACAAAGAAAGATAAGGCCACAAAGAATTCTGCCCTTGGTCACTGAAACAGATTTAAAGTATGAGGCAGGATTAGCTTACAAGAGAAGCTAGTGACAGGAGCAGACTTAAAGAGAGAAAGGCTATATATAGCATAATGCAGCCTGTAGTAATTAAAAAGGCTTGCAGTAAAGAAAAGACCACAATAACTTTAACTACTTGTTTTACAAATGACTTCGCCCTTGGAAACTGAGGAAAAAGCATTTAAAGATGTTAGGAACTATATTTACAATGGCATAGTCTGAGCAAAAGAATTAGTAATGAAGATGTATCAAAGCTGTGGGGTGGGGATGGGGGGAAGCTACTAATGAGGCTGTTTTAACATGTCTACTGGTGGAAACTTTTCAAAATAGCCCAGGACACCAAAGAGACAATTTCTGTACGGAAAGACTGCAGGAAGTTACAGTTTTGCATCCTTAAGGTACTTGTGGCTTCTGTTTTATGGGACAGTAAAAGCTTACCACAATCTAGAGGTAGTTTTTACTCGAAGAAAGATGATTGTATTACTAGACCATGTCCTGTAACATTACACACATAGTTCCTGTACGAAATGTAGCCCAATGAGTCTGCCGCAATTTTAAGAAACCAAACAAAGGTACAACCAAAACATAGGAACAAAACCAATGTAAAACAGGGGAGTCCAGCACAGATAGGCAGCACACAATCCGGAATGCAACCAAATCTTAAATGGAGAAGAAACGCTTTCTGAGTAGGTGACATTTGTGAAGACACTCAGTGTTGGGTAAGAGAAGACAAAAAAAGGGAGAGAAATGGAAAGAAATTACATTTGCATTTTTATAATCTCACAACTATCCATTTCTAAAGTATTGTCTTCCAGCTATTTTAGTTGGTCATCTAGTAAAAGCATCCTGTTTCAAGGTACAGTGATGTTCTGACCTAGGCTACCCCCCAACCAAAAAAAAAAAACGTAAATAAAACCATGCTTTTGCCAAGATTTTTCCTCATTATACAATAAGGGCACCATCTACCAACTGGTAGCAAATATTTAGCATGATATTTTTTTTGTTAACATATGCCAACAAGGCAGAAAAACACCCTGCTGAACGAAATCACTGGGAATATTCCAAGTTCAAAATAAAATGTTTAACTTACACATAATACAAGTTATGTACAAGATAAGGAGGGGGAGGAAACCTGAACAAATGTTGACTGAGTAGATACATTTCTGCACAGGAACGGGGGAGGGAACACTGTAAAAATCAACATGTTCCATGCCATTAACTCATTAATGACTAAACGGCCACATTTATTTTAGGTAAATGTTAGAACCTCTTGGATTACCACTATAAATACATTAAAAAAAAATAACACAGAGAAATAACTATCAACAGTATTTGAGAAAAGAGACTAAGTACATTGCATGTATTGCAGGCAAGGCAGAGGCATTTTTTTTAAAGCTTTTGCACAGACTTCATATAATCTTAAAAGAAATATGAATGCAGACCTTTACAAGATTTGACTTGCTGAAATCAAAACACCTTCCATTCAAGAAAAGTCATAAGACTTCAGCTTTTAAAAAAATAATAAAATAAAAAGAACAGTTCCAGCCTTGGACCAGAAAGACCTGGAAGAGTATCTTAATTAGATTAATCGAGCGTGGTCAGGCTTGGAACCTGAATGTACTAAAGAGCAGAAGCTCCAACTGGGTGGGGAGGAGGAGAACAACCTATTTGGTAACAAAGATGTGTTATATACGTGATATAAAAAAGGTATGGTGAAAATGTACCTTTTACTAAAGCTTATACAAGTTCCTTGGTCCATAAAAACTATGTTAGATTTTTGTCTTCTAGTTTGATTAACTTTTACTCCAGCCACATCTCTATTTCTTGCCCATTGAAACAAAATCAAACAAAAACCAACAAAACAAAAATAACAGCTGAAAAAAATCGATTTCCAGAAGTTTGTACATTTAGATGTTTTTTTGTTTGTTTTGTTTTACTGTGGCTTCTGCACTTCAAATCAGCACTTGCAGGTAATGGGGTTTCTGAATAGTATAACCTGGTATGAAAAGTTTTCCCAAGAAACCACAAAAGATTGTTCATTGTTTTCTTTCTTTTTTTTGTCAACATTTTGCCGCACTCAAGTCAGTGTAAGTCCTAGCAAAAAGACGGTAGTTAGGACACAACTGCCGCTGTAGATGATGTGACGCTGGCTGAATTTGTGCTGACGCTTGTGTAACCCCCCTCGCTGTTGGTGTCTGATTCATTAGGGGGCACCTGGCTTGAGTTGGCTCGGAGGATTGCTCCCGCTGCACTGCAATGTGGCCGTGGCCCTGGTTCTGGGGTATAGGTAAAGGTAAGGCTGGTGGAATAAATGATTCCATCATTACGGACCAAAGTTACTGGAACCTGGACTGGCTGCCGGACCCATCTCCAGCCTTCTCGGAATGCAGAAATGTCTGGGACAACACAGAGCATACTCTCTCCACATCTGAGGAGGAAAGAGAAATCACTTAAAAGCATGGCAAATTTTATAACTGAAACTTAAAAACAAGATTGCTTAATACAGGACAATCAACCTCTTAATACAGGACTCTTGGTGAAGAGTCTCACGTACCCACCCCCATCAAACACTCTGGATGATGTAAAAAATTGTATTAAGTACCTGTACATAGTTTCAGCTTCTACATCCCCAAACCACACTCGTAAATTTGGAGTGAAATTCTGTCCTGTAAGTTCAAGCATTGCTACGTCCCCACCGCCATTCAACTGCAATTCACAGAAAATCAAAACAATGTTGAGGAAACTTTTCATTTTTCATTAAAGTACACAGATGAGTGTTTCATTCAACTATCATGTGCCAAAAAAAAGATAATTAAAATACCTCCTTTAAATAACATGATTATAAAGACAAAGTGAACTAAAACTCTCAATATACAAGCTGATTTACATTTAAATTTTCTCACTAAAATTATGTGTGTTCCTCTGATTTTCTTCTTCTTCACTGTGTAAAAAACCCTCCAGATCACAGGATTTGAAGAAAAATCAAATTTATTGTGAAGTAAAATTACACCATGTCATAGCTGAGCAGTTGCAAAAAACTGAAGTCAACTTGTAAGAGGTCTCACCTGAAGACTTTCTACGACAGGCACAGGTGTGACTGGGGCAAGGACAGGGCCCATTCCCTCATAAAATGTATACTCTGCCTTATCCGTACTAATGATTGTCCAGGAAGCTCCATCATTTATCATCTCTTTATTTGGTTCTTTTGGGCATGGAGTGGCCTTAGAAAAAATGAACGGTTATAAATTAGATACACTGTGGTATTATAGGACAATTTTAACAAAGTAACACTTATGAAGAGAATTTAGTACAAATTTATAAACTTCCCAAGCACCATACTTTTCCAATCCCTAATTAAAAATAGAATATAAATACGGAAACCTCACATTAGGCAGGTTTTATTTTAATATAAACTATTTCAGTGACATACTAAAAATTATCAATACCTTTCAGAATAACCATTTAAGTAAAATTACACCAGTACCTGTATAATTTCTTTAATAAAAGATCAGTATCTATGATATAATTAGCTGCTTAAAAAGCTTCAGAGATCCCTAAGAAAGAGGGGGGCGCTTCCCAGAGACTCAATGGTGTAGAATCCACCTGCCAATGCAGGAGACGTGGTTGAATCGCTGGGCCAGGAAGATCCCCTGGAGAAGGGAATGGCAACCCACTCCAGTATTCTTGCCTGGGAAATCTCATGGACAGAAGAGCCTGGCGGGCTGCAGTCCATGGGGTCACAAAGAGTGGAAAACGGCTGAGTGACTAAACAACAACGACAAAAGAAAGAGAGAATGGAAGTCCCCTCCTACTTAGAAAACTGCTAGAAACTTCTGTACTTTCAGCAGGAAGGAACCAAGATGTGAATGGCAATCCCCCATTCCTACCTTGAAACACCTAAGCCAGACCATCAGTGCTGGGCTGAGGAGACCAGCTGTGTGTGGCCACTTCTATGGAAAAAGTCTCCACATGTCCACAAATGAGATTCATGTGGAAACGTAACTATTCTATTAAATCATTTGTTCATGAATGTCCTCATGAAGGTCTTCTGAGTCAATATAGTTAAAAATTAGATTTTGACTAATTAGCCTTTAACATGTCATCATTACTATCTTAGAAGACTCCAGTATAAATCTGATGAGAATTATGAACCCTCCTCCTAAATATGCATGCACCACTATATACAGTGTTGTCTGCACATAATTTCAGGTGACTCTCTGAACACCCAACACCTACTTTTGGATAATCTGAAAAACTTTTCATCCCTTAGAATTAGATGTTAACTGTTTCTCTTAGAACATTCTCATAGTGTTGAGTTCTTTGAGGTAGAATGACTACTATGTCTGAAGAACATGTGGGCTAAGACTCTTGAACTTGGGATAAATATCTGAATACAGATTCATGTATTTGGATACTATTAACATTTTTTAAATGAGAGCTTAATGTTTCTGAATGCTGCTAACCTAACAGTTTGCACATTTTAGAGTTTACCAGCAATTTGGAAACATACCTGAAACTGGATTATTCTTTCTTGAGAAAGGCACAAGTACATTCTTTCCGTATCCTTAAGGTAAAACGCACATTTGTGGAGCTGTGACACAGGATCATCGGCATCCAGTAACGCGGTCTGCTTATCAACTTTCCTAATTATCTGTATTTCAACAATTAAAAAAGGAAAGGTCGTCACATATGGAGAGTCTTCTCTCCTACACTGTCAGGAGTACACGGCAAGAATCTGCCATGTAATAATACATCACAGATACCTGTCACGTATCTACATACACAACAGCATTTACAAACAATAAAGTTAGGCATAAAAATACTTTTAAACTGCAAGCACGTTAAGAATGCGTAGATGTTCCCTTCTACCACCAACTCCTAAAAACAATAGGGCAGGCAGCCACTTGCTTTCTAAATCTGTGCGTTTCAAACTTTGACATCCGTACAAATCATATGGGGTTCCTGTTAAACACACATCTGTTCTGAGCCTACAAATCACAGAGAGGGCCTGATATTTTGCACTTCTGGCTAATTTCCAGCTGATGTTCATCCTGTTGGTCTATGAATTGTATTTTGAGTAGTAAGTTCAGATGACCTCTCCATTAACACACAATGACAAATATTCCAACATCAAAGGGAAAATTATCTCTAAAGGCCACTATGGGTATGCTAGTTAGTACCTAAGTCCATTATCACACTTACATGCTGTTGCTTTAACATAAAATAGCCATCATTCTGCAGATTAGGAAACAGGCTCAGAGGTCAGGTTAAGTTCCTCAAATTCACCCAGTCAATAGCTGAAGAACCAGAGTATGATTCCAAGGCTGGATGCCTGCCCAGCTTGAACTCTTTCCATTATATAGTATGATCTTACACTACAAATATTCCACAAAACACATAGGATATCTGAAAGATAATACTATCAAACCTTCAATGTTATTTATCACATGGAAGGTAATCACTAAGAGTTTGAGGACTGTGAAGATTACTTTCAACGGCATACAAACATGTTGGAACTACTTCTCATCTTTAAATCAGAAATAAAGAAACCCCTTCCTTGGGATTTCCCTGATGGTCTAGGGGTTAAGACTCCGTGCTCCCAATGCCAGAGGCATGGATTCTATCCCTGGTTGAGGAGCTAAGATCCTGCATACCAAGTGGTGTGGCAAGTTAATAAACAAAGTCTCCAGTCACTGACATTAAAAAAAAGAAGAAACCCCTTCCTTGACTACATGTCCTTCTCCTTCCCTCTCACCGCCCCATTTCTCTGTTCCCCTTCATAGCAAAACTCCTCTTCGTCACCATCTCATCTCCTGAAATCTCTCCAGCTTTGTGTTTCAAAACTGCTCTTGGTGAGGTCCTTAAGGACTTCAAGACAGATGAATCCCACGAGCACTTCTCTGTCCTCACCTTAGCTTTCTCAGAAGCATCTGACCCACACATTCTTCCTTCGGAAATACACCTGCTTTACCTGCCTTTAGTGCTCCAGAACTGAGTCCCCAGATCTCTTTCCCTCTTCCCGTACTCTACAGGCTGTCTATTCTCTTTAGAGGTTAGTAGTATAGTAGTGTTAGTCACTCAGTTGTGTCCGACTCTTTGGGACCCCATGGATTGTGGCCGGCCAGGCTCCTCGGTCTATGGGATTCTCCAGGCAAGAATACTGGAGTGGATTGCCATTCCCTTCTCCAGAGGATCTTTCCAACCCAGGGATCAAACCTGGGTCTCCATTGTAAGCAGATTCTTTACCATCTGAGCTTTAGAGGATGGCAATTCTTTAATTTTTATCTCCAGCCATAGCCTTTCTCAGGCACTCAACTTGTATATTTAACTACCTATTCAATAGTTCTACTTAAAATGTCTATTAATAGCCATCTCAGTCAAAAACATAATTTTTTATTTCTTCCTAAGTTCAATAAATGACACCATATTCACTCAATCCAAAAACCGTGGAGTTATCTTTGACTCCTTACTTTCTCTTACACTCCATCTGTCAACAAATTCTTTTAGGTCTACTTTCAGATAAATCAGTCACCTTTCATCCCCTTACCAGTACCATCTTGGTTTAAGGTATCATCATCAACTTCTTGCCTGAATTATGACAAAAGCCCAGTCATATTTCTCTTTGTTTCTACCACTATATCTCCCTGTGCTCTTATTCACAGAGCAGCCAGAATTATTCTTCCAAACATAAATCAGCCATCATTCTCTGTTTGAGACCCTCCAGTGGCCTCCTATGGAGAAGGCAATGGCAACCCACTCCAGTACTCCTGCCTGGAAAATCCCATTGATGGAGGAGCCTGGTGGGCTGCAGTCCATGGGGTCTCAAAGAGTCGGACACGACTGAGAGGCTTCACTTTCACTTTTCACTTTCATGCATTGGAGAAGGAAATGACAACCCATTCCAGTGTTCTTGCCTGGAGAATCCCAGGGGCTGGGGAGCCTGGTGGGCTGCCGTCTATGGGGTCGCACTGAGTCGGACACAACTGAAGCGACTTAGCAGCAGTGGCCTCCTATTGTACATAGGTAACAGAAAGTTTTACCCTAGACATAGAAAAGGATTTGACAAGATGTTGCCCATGGCTTAGTTTGCAGCATCATTTCCTGGCACTTGCCCTCTCCACTCCTCCCTCAGCTCTAGCTACAATGGCTTCCTTGCTAGTCCTCACACATTTCTGTCTTAAGTTCCTTTTGCTCTCATTCTGTCAGCCTCAAACGTTCCACACCCAGTTTCTGTTTCCCAACTTCATTATGGTCTCTGTTCAAATAGCCCCACTTCATAAAGACTTCTCTGACCACTGTAAGCTCTCCCATTTCCCTATGCATTTATCCTGTTTTGTCTTGCCACTTACATTAACCTTTAAATACATTACACAGACATCTCATTAGCTGGTTTTTTGTCTATCACCCTACCAAAACATAAGCTCCAAGAGGAAAGGAAGTCTACCTTGTTCACCAATGTATCTCCAGCATCTAGACAGTGACTGGCCCGTGGAAGGTTCAGGATTATTTGTAGACTGTACGTATACATACATGTAGGACTATAACACTTTGCTCCACAATGGATATTCTTAATAACTCACAGAATTTTAGAAGGGATAAATGAAATGATATTTGTAAAAGTGCTCAGAACAGTGCTATAAATATTATGCAGTACTACTGGATTTTTATTACTTGATTCACACACCTAACTTATATTCCATGATCATTTTTTTTTTCACCTAAGCCACAACTATTAAAAATCCTGATCTTTAAAGTCAACAGTCTTCATATTTACATATTTTTAGCTCTGTAATTTATTTGAATATTTGTCACTCTACTTATATCACCACTAATTTTTGAGTTTAAAAAGAGACAGTACACTTTTAGCAATTATATTTCCTAATATATTCTGTGAGACTAATTAATAAACTCAAGGAAAATGTTTCCATTTAACTCTAGCCTTAAAGCTGTATTTAAATTTAACAATGCTTGAATTTTAGAGAAATAGTGAATTTTCAATGATGTAAGCCTAAAACTTCCTGTTAAGTCTACCACACTCATTTATGACTTCACCACATAAGAATCAAGATCTGCCTATAACAGTTTTATTCCTGTAATCTGTTTCTCCACTACAGAAATAGATTTATTATTTCTCTTAATAATAATGAGCATATTGAGAACATGGGTCATGTTTGGTTCAATTTTATTTCTCACAATAGTTCTCTGGACATAAGACACTGCTGAATGAACCTGGCCTCACCAATAAACAAATCAAAGATGCCCCCTACTATTTGGTAACAAAAACTTGCTGTGATAATTTCTAATTATTAAGAAAAAGAAAGAAATCTGAGAAGCCAGGTGGCATGAATGTTATAATAAGCTATGTGTGATGAATTCTAACACCAGGAGTTACTCTCTCCTCTATGCTGGCTCTGTAGGTTACTGGTACAGTGTTTACTATACTTCTTAGGAACTGGGATACAGCCCTTAAGAACCGAAAACATACCTTATTCATACTCTTAGCACTATTCCTTGTAAATGCCCAGGCTAAATTTATGTTGCTGATTAGTTTATCTAGCAGATGTTAGATGTCCCAAATTTCTGGGGTATCTGATTCTGATAGACTTGAGAACATGAGACAAATGCTAACTGGTGTTTCTTATTAGTTGGCTAGATCTAAATAGATTGCGCCTGTTTTCAAAGTATCCAAAACCAGGGTTTCTCGCTAAGACCTTCATTGCATTGAAATTGGTCTTGGGGGGACAGTGTTTTTCAAGTCAAGGACCTCTAATAAGGCTAATATTCTAGAAAACATAAAATGCAAACTTTAGATATTAAGGCAGTGTTATCCTTCTTAAAAGCATATGAAAACTATAGAATGCTTCCTCTGAAAAACATGTTTTCATTGAAAACTGTATGTAAGTGGATGGAAAGGAGGGTAGGAAGTGTAGAGCATATAAAGCCTAGCTATGATTCCGAAGAAACTAATGCCTCAGTCACATGATCTCTAAAAAGAAGTATTTACTGTTGACAATGGTACTGCAACTTTTCCTAAGGCATTCTCTGGACCAGGATTTTTTACTTCAACATTTTTATAATGAGAGCCACACAGTTTTGAATGTAAAAATAGTCAACTAAAGATGACCTTCAACCAAGGCAGACTGGTACTTTACATGAAACTAAGTGAAAACGCCATTTTTAGATTTGAGTCAGCCTTTTCAGCGGCCCATATATAAGTTGTTGCTGGTCAGAGACATAAGCCTTTGAATTGTGCCTCCAAAGTACAAGTATTTAATGCTAAAGCAAATAAACATTATCCTTGGAATATAGTGACAAGAAGAGAACTTTAGTAAAATTTATTCAGTCCATTTTTTGGTTTGTGTCTTCTGAATTTATGCACCCTTCTTTCCCTACTTTTCTCCCTTTTATAATCTATCTTAGGTTCAAGGTTTTGTAAATTTATATTACTATGTTTCACATATTTTGGCTTTAAGTTGAAATGGGAAATAAAATCACCTTGTACAACCAAAACACAGAAAAATATAACAAAAATCACAAGATGATGCATTAACTTAGATAATTATAGATCAACCCAGCTACCTGCTGAAATAGTCCCAGAAATTATCAGCCAATGAAATATTTCATCAAAGAGATACAAAGCATATTCAGGAAAGTAATACTAAAGTTTTTCCATTCGCTCAGCCCCTTCCCCAAGCTGACCTTGAATCGAACTTCCTCGTAAACTCCTTCCATCTTTAATACAACTAAATTGTGTTCTGTTTCAGAAAATAAGGGAGAATATGATACAGAATGTATAAGAGGCTTTTGCTTCATTTTGCTAAGAAAAGCAGATTTTTACTATTTCAAAAAGCCCAAACTGTCTCTATCTTTTTGCAGGAGAGTAAACTAACGAAAAACTATGCTTATATTTTTAAAGAAATTTACAATTTCTATGCTTTTGAAAACTTGGGCCTGTGTCACGATGCCACAAGTACCACAAAGAATGAATAATGAACCTACGTTAGTTAAGAAAATAAATCATAATGTAACTTTAGAGTGCCCTCTATCGAACATGTCCAGATAAACAAACAAAAAAAGGGGAAAGCTGTCAAAATTTATTATAAACAGTCATGAAGTCATTAAGGTCATACCAATCTTGGGAGTGCCATGCCAGTAACTGAACACACAAGTTTGACTGTTTGTCCATAATGGATGTATCCATCGCGGACTGTGAATTCTTCTCCTTCTGATTCATCATCATCCACTGCAGTGCGATGGAAACAGAGATCAAATTATCATCTTTAAAATTTATTAATCTGCTTATAAAAATGACAAAACTAAATATATCTGCAAGTCTTATTATTAAAAAAATTAATTTCACACTAAAAAAAACAAATGCATATTTTTATACTCACAGAGATGAATGTAAAATGCTCCCCACTGCTGAGAACTGGCATGGAAATTGCCTCCTTCTACATGCAAGTATCTGGTGCTAACTGTCTGGGACCGGAGTCTATTAAACAGAGCCACCTTTGTTCCTGAGGCAATGCAGACTGGAAAGAAAAAACAGCTATTTATGTGATGGGGGGGGTGGGGGTGAGGTAACAGTAAAGAGCAAGAAAGGACCAGTACTTGGTGAGTTATGATTATTCTTTACTATAATAATTAATGGATTCTGCTAATACTTATTTTAAACCCTCCAAGAAAATACAGATAATACTCCCCCAAAAGTCAGGGTAACTCTTTTATTAATAATTTTAAGCTACAGACATATAATATGCCCATAAAAATGATTTTTAAATGAGTGCTATATATTTAACACAGTGCTGTTTTTTAAAAGCAAGATACTTTTAAAATAATAGGTGTCGAATAATAGGAAATTGATTAAATAAAATATAGTATTATTGACCTAATTGAATAATGTGTATTTAAATGCATCAATGAGAAAACATCTCCCTGATATATCACTGAATGCAAAGCAGACTATACTGTGGTTTCATTAGGTAAACATACATTTTTATGTGATAACATATGTCTCCACAAGCTCACATATAAACCCACGGAATATATTCAAAGAGAGGGGTCTAGAAGGATGTTTACCAAAGATGATGGCAACTGCCTCTGGATACTGTGATTTTAGAGATTTTGTTTCCTTCTAAATACCTTGAAGTATAGCACTGCATGACATTTCTTGAAAAACCAACCACATCTATGTAAGCAGGAAAAATACTCTAATGAAATGAAACATGTTCTCTGCCATCAAAAAGCTTAAGAATCAACAGAAATACAAACTTAAAGACTTTAAATAAAATCCTATAATTTGAATTGGCTTAAGACATCTGTGCATGCTCAATCATGTCTCTTTGCGACCCCTTGGACTACAGCCTGCCAGGCCTCTCTGTCCAAGGGATTGTCCAGGCAAAAATACTGGAGTGAAGTTGCCATTTGCTTCTCCAGGGGATCTTCCTAATCCAGGAATCGAACCTGAGTCTCTTGCATCTCCTGCACTGGCAAGCAGATTCTTTAGCTACCTGGCCGCACTGCACAACTGAACTGGAAACAACCTAAATATATGGCATTAAATTCCTCCTGATGCAAGAATACACAGAAGAACTACACAAAAAATGTCTTCACGACCCAGATAATCATGAGAATGTGATCACTCACCTAGAGCCAGACATCCTGGAATGTGAAGTCAAGAGGGCCTTAGGAAGCATCACTCTGAACAAAACTAGTGAAGGTGATGGAATTCCTCCTCCAATAGTTGAGCTATTTCAAATCCTAAAAGATGATGCTGTGAAAGTGCTGCACTCAATATGCCAGCAAATGTGGAAAACCCAACAGTGGCCACAGGATTGGAAAAGGTCAGTTTTCATTCCAATCTCAAAGAAAGGCAATGCCAAAGAATGCTCAAACTACTGCACAATTGCACTCATCTCACACGCTAGTGAAGTAATGCTCAAAATTCTCCAAGCCAGGCTTCAACAATACATGAACCGCGAACTTCCGGATGTTCAAGCTGGTTTTAGAAAAGGCAGAGGAACCAGAGATCAAATTGCCAACATCCGCTGGATTATCGAAAAAGCAAGAGAGTTCCAGAAAAACATCTATTTCTGCTTTACTGACTATGCCAAAGCCTTTGGCTGTGTGGATCACAACAAACTGTAGAAAAACTAAGATCATGCTATCCGGTCCTATTACTTCATGGCAAACAGAGGGAGAAACAGTGGAAACAATGGCAGACTTTATTTTTCTGGGCTCCAAAATCACTGCAGATGGTGACTGCAGCCATGAAATTAAAAGATGCTTACTCCTTGGAAGGAAAGTTATGACCAATCTAGATAGCATATTAAAAAGCAGAGACATTACTTTGTCAACAAAGGTCTGTCTAGTTAAAGCTATGGTTTTTCCAGTAGTCACGTATGGATGTGAGAGTTGGACTATAAAGAAAGCTGAGCGCAGAAGAATTGATGCTTTCGAACTGTGGTGTTGGAGAAGACTCTTGAGAGTTCCTTGGACTGCAAGGAGATCCAACCAGTCCATCCTTAACAAAATCAGTTCTGAATATTCATTGGAAGGACTGATGCTGAAGTTGAAACTCCAATACTTTGGCCACATGATGCGAAGAACTGACTCACTGGAAAAGACCCTGATGCTGGGAAAGACTGAAGGCCAGAAGAGAAGGGGATGACAGAGGATGAGGTGGTTGGATGGCATGAGTCATACCAACTCAATGGACATGAGTTTCAGTAAACTCTGGGAGTTGGTGATGGACAGGGAGGCCTGGCGTGCTGCAGTCCATAGGGTCGCAGAGGCAGACACAACTGAGCAACTGAACTGATGCAAGAACACTATATCACTGTGAAGCAGGCCTGCCCTCCAGCAACAAAGAACAAAAAGGAACAAAAGAACAACAAGCTGAAATCTAATCAAGTTTCTAAATTAACTACTGACAAAGACTCTCCTTGACCAAACTTCAGACAGGTTCCTCTGAGCCCTTTTAATAAGGAGACTCTTCCTGGATCCCGATATTTGTCTAGCTAGGTCAGTTATTGCCAAGAATCCTGCTAAGGCATCCTCCCAGCCTTGATATCTCATCAAGTTTTTTCCCTCCATCCTTATATCTGATCATCTTGTTCTTGTTTACTCACTAAGTCCTTCGCAACTCTTTTGCGGCCCCATGGATTATATAGCCCTCCAGGCTCTTCTGTCCCTGGGACTTCCCAGGCAAGAATACTGGCATGGGTTGCCATTTCCTCTCCAGGGGATCTTCCTGACCCAGGAATCAAACCTGAGTCTCCTGCACTGGCAGATGGATCCTTATTCTCTAAGCCACTCAGCAAATCCATCTGATCAACTTGGCCTGTCTTTATAAAAATTCTCATCAAGATTACCCACACCCTTGATGTCTCCTCTTAGTAACTTCCCACTCATTGACATCTTCAACTCTGCTCCTTGACTATAAATCCCATTTGTCCTTGTTGTATTTGTAGTTGGGCTCAGCTCTATACTGAAAGCCCTTTTCCCTATTGCAAATGTAGTGCATAAAATGTGCTTTTACCACCTTTAATGTCCAGCTCTGTTTCTCTTTGACACTACCAATTTACAGAAAATACATTAAATTACACCAAGGGAATACAATTACTGATACCCAGTATGTGAAAATCTCTCATAGTCAGCTGACTTAGCCTCTTGAATACATACATATGAGAGAGAAAAAAAGATGAAGAGAAAAATCCACAAATTTAAAAAGAAAGTTCAATGACATGTCAATGCAATATATATCTGGTGAATCATATTTGAATTTTGATTCAACACCCCCCAACCCCCACACACATTTTAGACAATTTTCAATTTGAGTACTGACTAGGTATTTAATGATACTAAGACATTATTTCTTTTTATAGTTGTTCTATGTTTGTTTTGGGTGATCATAGTATTATAATTATAGCAGAAAACAAAGAGACCTTATCTTTCAGAGATGCATATAAACATTTACAGGTGATACAATGTCTTGGATTTGCATCAAACTAAAATGATGGCAGAGAAAAGTGAGGTGATGTAGGGTTACAGATGAAGATGAATCAAGACTGGCCTGAAGTTAACATCACTGATTAAAAGTTAGAGGATAAATAAAAGAGGTTTCATGTTATTATGCAACCCTACTTTAGTATATTTGAAATTTCTATAACGATGATGATAATGACTAAAGCAGACTAAAAACCACCCACTATATAACATCCCATAAGTTCATTTAAAAAAAAAGAGAAAACAAAGTAAAAACAAGCAGATTAACCAAAATCCTAAAACCTCGCCTTCAAAGAATGAAACTATTATTCTGCAAATAAATAGACAGGCACTTATCCTGCCTTTTCTCCACAGACTACATTTAAAGCAAACAGCTAACAAATGCAAAAGTTAAGAATAAGAGAATTAGAAATGTCACTGTTTTGCAACCATGGTGAAGGACTACTAAAATCATTTGGTTAAAGTTTCCTGAGGAATTTTATAACTGTTGGATTAGACTAACAACTCAACTTACTATAACCAATCTTAGCATGACAAGAAGTGGGATAACCAGACAATAGGACTTCTGATCTGAGAGGAATGAACATATGTAGAACGAGCTAATTCTATAATGAAGGTCTTTAGGTCTAATAAACAGTTTATAGAAGGTATAGAGACAGAGGAAACACGTAATCAGTCAGATTCAGAATATGGAAATTTCACAGGAAAATGACCCAATTTCAACAAATAAATAACACAGAAAGAAAAAAAAAAAGGCTAGTAGAAAGAACAGAAACTATTACAGATTAAAATATATGAACCCTGTTTGGATCAAAGTTTGAACAAACCAATTACTGAAGACAACAAAACAACGAAAATACAACTGTAAAAAGATATTTTGAGACAGTATGATCAATCTGCACATGGACTGGCCAGTAGATGGCATTAATGAACTATCATCAACTTTTGTTGGGTATAATGATGTTTAAAAGAAAATTTTCTGTTAAGAGTCACTACTATAGAAATGATTGAAAGGCCAGGATGTCTGACATTTACATTAAAAAATTCCAGCAACGGGAGGAGGAAGAGGAGTTGCTGGTGACAGAAATGATAAAATAGAATTGATAAAATCTGTTGAGGTCTGGGGGTTGGTCACCTTATATCAACACTACCCCTTTCATGTAAGTTTGAAAGTTTTCATAATAAAAAGTCAAAATAAAAATAGAAAAATGGGTATAGAAGTTGAAATGTATAATTCAAACAGCACTTACCTGTGAAAGTCTAAAAATGTGCAGAGATAGCAGTCTGCCAGAGCAACCATGTTAAAAAGTTTTAGGTTTTCATGATGGCCTTCCAAAGTCCATTTGATATAACAGGGCTTCTCAAAGAGGTGTTCTGATATTCTGAGTGAATCAATCCTGACACTCAGTGCTAACGTTACTCCCTCTAGTTACTGACAGCAAAAGGAAACTCCCATTTCTCCTAATGCCTCTGGGGAGCAGTGAGGAATCAATTCTGGTTAAGAACCGCTTCACTACACCAAGTATTGCCCATTTTTAATTAGGGAAACAAAAAAGACAACAAAGCAGCAATAATAACTGAATATGACTTTTTCAGATAAAGTGAAGGCCAAAAAACACTTAAAAAGAATAAACTGGCTTCTGAAAAGAAAATTTTAATTTAAAAAATAGTTGAATTAGCCTTATTAATTCATATTGGGAGTTGAGGGGAAAAAAAAAACAAGTATACATACGGTCAGCATTTTTCAGTGACTGCTTCTTTTTGGAAGGTTTGGAGATGACTTTTATCCTCTTGCTTAGGAACACACCAATGTCATCACTGTTGCCATAGAACATCTTTACAGATAGCATGAAGTGCTTTCTCTTGTCTGAATCAGATATATACAATGTTTTGGCTGTGCAATAGTTCTGTGAAAGAAAAGGATAAGTCTTAATAGCATCAAAACCCTGTCAGCTATGTACAAATAACTCAGTAAGGCTATGACTAAGTTTGATCAGACTTAAGACAGTAATTGCACTGAACAGCTGATAAAACCAACTGTAAAAAGTATTGAAACTGACCTCTGAAAACAAAGTACAAAGTCTTCCCTATTGAGTCTACAAAATACCAACATTGTGTTCTATTTCCCCCTCTCAAAAAGACTTTAAAAAAATAATCTTTATTGTTTTATGTCGCTCTACATCTATTTACAGAATTATCAAGATCTTTAGGCAATAAAAACATTTGCCTTGAAATGAAGAAGAAATACAAAATATAATGCTATAAAAGTCTACAGAAATATCTGAATTGTAGAATTTGAATTATAAAAACAAAAGAATACTAGCAACAGAGGTATAGGGCATGTAATTCTTAAAAATAAAAATTCAAGTGCTAATTAGGGTAAAATTTCATGCTGCATAGCTTACCCAGCTTCAACTATGTAAGACAAAAACTGAGAAAAGGAGTATTTAACAAATTATTTTAAAAATATCAGATCCAAAATATAATTATATAGTCAAATACCATGACCATAATAAAAATAAGGGCTCCATATACTAGAACTTTGTTGTAATAAATATTAAAATAAGAATGCAACATGCAAAATAAATCCCAATAAAGCAAAATAAAATCCCTCCTTTCCCAATAATGACTAACAGTACCATTCAATGAACACACTATTGAAAGAAAACAATATTACCTTAAACGAATGGTTGTTAAGTAAGACAGGAGTAAAGTGCCACTTTCTGAAGCTCAGCATCCATCTTACTGCTTGGTCCATCTTTGCCTACCTGGAACCAAACTGACCTCGTTCTTGTATCTTGATGGTCCAAGCATATGATTATATTGTTCTTTCTGCCTGGAATGTCTTCTGCTGAGTGTTAACCAGTCTTATTCTCTATAGACTCCTCTAGTAGCATTTTTCATTAAAACTAAGTATTAACACATAATTTTGGCTTAGAGACACTGTACTTCCCTGTAATTAAGTGTTTTAAGTACTAGTTAATGTTCAAGCTCTCAGGCATTATTTTCTGCAAATTTCTAGGGCTTGGGGAAAGGGTATATGGCAGAAGTTGATGGAAGATATCCTAAGCCATGATGCTGAGAAAAGCAAGTGGGAATGCTGTTTGGTAGTACTGCCCTCAGAATTGCTGGAAGCAGTTAAAGCTAGCAGTAAAGTTCCATTGCTGTTGTTTAGCCGCTAAGTCATGTTCAATCCTTTTGCAACCCCATGGACTGTAGCTCACCAGGCCCCTGTGTCCATGGGATTTCCCAGGCAAGAATACTGGAGTGGGTTGCCATTTCCTTCTCCAGGGGACCTTCCAGACCCAGGGCTTGATCCACATCTCTCATGTCGCTTGCGTTGGCAGGCAGCTTCTTCACCACTGTGCCACCTATGAAACAGCTGGGCTTCTCTCTACCTATCTAATTATCAATCACAGTTACAAACGTCTAGGTGTACAGCTTGGAGACATACGTAACAAAAATACACGAGACGTGACCAAAGCCTATTTGTTCAACCAACTACTCAAATATATCTTTAACTTTGGCTCAAGAGTTATAACTCAGATATACTTTATATTGCTCTATTTTAAAATTAAATAATCTTTACAGTAGTAAATTTTCTCTCAAACCTAACTTAAAATACATAGTTGACAAGCTTTAATGATAACAGCCATAAGAATATAAATGACAGAAAAACACTCAAATGTGAAGGAGACTGATACTAAGGCTCTTTATTTTCAGTGTTCATTATCTGTAAAATCACTAAAAATTAAATGAGAGTACAAATCTCCTAGTTCACCACCCTCAACCTTACCCTCCAACTCCCATCCCTAGGTCAACTACAATACAGCAAACACTAAGACATTCAACAAATAGTTACTGAATGAGAAAATAGCTATTTATGCAGTATTTTAAGACATTCACATGGTCATTGAGATCAGCAATATCCATTTTTCAATTTTAACAGCAAGAGAAAACAAGTTGATACTAAGTCAAATAAAGAATTACTTTTGAGTACTAAAGGTACAGACTGAGATAGATTTTTAAATTCATAAAATATAATTAGTAAAACTAACTCATAAACTGCATTCCTTAGCAAAGTAATCAGAGAAAAACCCCTAAAAGTTTGACAAAAGCTATTCACACTGTTCCTATCTACACAAGATAGTCCTCTTCCACACTGAAGCTAAATAAAACATTAATGATCTTTACAACTTACTTAATACTTTGCTTCCAGTATAAGACTAAGATTAAATGAGCAGAGTAAAACATTAGTGAACTATGTATTTTCATTGTTATTTGAATATCATGCCCTTATAAGACGGATGGGCAATCAGCCTCCTAAATTTATTATTGGCCTCCAATAGAAATATGATTCACAGACTGCTAAAACTGCTAGCAAGCTGAGGAAGCTTACTGTGTGCCACCTTTAGATGTCAAAGCTGAAGCTTCACAAATCATGACTAGACCTCAGCTATTTGAGGTTATTCCAGTTCTGATTTATATATTCTAGAAAGTGCTACCAGTAACCATAAAATGAAAAAAAAAAAGAATCACCACTACAAAACAAGTAAGAAAACTACATTGTGGTATCATGGTGCTCTTTACAGGGAACCAGCATAGTCTTAACTCACCTTTCCTTCCAAGTTCAGCTGCTGCATTTCTTGATCACTATTTCCTATTCCAATAAATGCACATGGTTGAGACTCTTGTTCAGAACAACCATCGCGTTCCATTTGTTCTTTTTTTTTCTTCCATCCACTGCCCATAAGATAAACACAAGGAGGAGGGCAAAAAAACCTAAAGCAACGAGGGGGGAGGAAACACACTGCAATGACACTCAAGAAAGCACTTCCTTTTCTTGAGCCTATGAATACAAAATCATGTTGAACTACACCAAGTTAGCTCCTAAAGAAACATTTTGGTGAAGCCTTTTGTAATGCAAATAACCATACCCACGGCACAGAAATCAATACTTTCATTTGTTCCGGTTAAGGTTCATCTATATTGCCATTACACATTAACTTAGCCTAGAAACTTTCAGAGCAGGGAACATAAATTTTCACACAGCTCAGAGTTTTGAACATCTGCACTTCAGCAAATCCAACGTACCCCGACATATACAAAAACAGGGTACAACACCTCAGAATCTGCAATTACTGATTAAGATCTACTCAAAATGATGTACTGTTAATTAATGAGATTCTTGGTATGGATATCACTCTTAACTTCATTTGGTAATTAATCTGGAAAACAGAGCAGGGCCCAAAGTAGACACTTCCAAAATACTGATACAAGTAAGTAAAAGAATTAAAGGCAAAATGGATCATTAGTTTACTATGTATCTTACAACCTAAACACCTGCTGCATGTGGATCAAAGAACAATATATTATGTCCAGTTGCCAATAACCTGCCCTCACAAATTCTTCCCACCTAGAATAACTTCCTTATAATTTTCTCTTAGCAGTTAGATTATTTCGAAGTCTAGCTCAAGCCCCACATTTTACCTAATTCAGAAGACCATCAATCCACTCCTTATATAGGGGGTAACTCCTTCGCTCGATTACACACACTGACTTATACACACTTTAAAACATTTATTAATGTATCATGTCTCATCAGCTCATTTCAGTCCATCAGTCGTGTCTGACTCTTTGCGACCCCATGAATTGCAGCACGCCAGGCTTCCCTGTCCATCACCAACTCCTGGAGTCCACCCAAACCCATGTCCATCAAGTCGGTGATGCCATCCAGCCATCTCATCCTCTAGTCCCCTTCTCCTCCTGTCTTCAATCTTTCCCCGCATCAAGGTCTTTTCCAATGAGTCAACTCTTCACATGAGGTGGCCAAAGTACTGGAGTTTCAGCTTCAACATCAGTCCTTCCAATGAACACCCAGGACTGATCTCCTTTAGGATGGACTGGCTGGATCTCCTTGCAGTCCAAGGGATTCTCAAGAGTCTTCTCCAATACCACAGTTCAAAAGCATCAATTCTTCAGAGCTCAGCTTTCTTCACTGTCCAACTCTCACATCCATACATGACCACTGGAAAAACCATAGCCTTGACTAGATGGACCTCTGTTGGCAAAGTAATGTCTCTGCTTTTCAATATGATATCTAGGTTGGTCATAACTTTCCTTTGAGATTAAGTGTCTTTTCATTTCATGGCTGCAATCACCATCTGCAGTGATTTTGGAGCACAGAAAAATAAAGTCTGACACTGTTTTCACTGTTTGCCCATCTATTTGCCATGAAGTGATGGGACCAGATGTCATGATCTTAGTTTTCTGAATGTTGAGCTTTAAGCCAACATTTTCACTCTCCTCTTTCACTTTCATCAAGATGCTTTTTAGTTCCTCTTCACTTTCTGCAGGAGCCTGAAAACTCAAATACCTACTCAGATAGTAGCCAAGTAAAGTCAAATAGTGGCCAGGTAAGTAATCTAAATGAGTGGACCGGGTGTACAATAAGTAAGTAGAAATATTCTTTAATTACCCAAAGACATATGTTCCTTCCCTTCTTTATTGAAACACAAAACCTTCAAGGCAATTCCCACTTTTTGTATAGATATAAGCATAGAAATTTCTGTCTTAATTCTTTTAAGTTCACTGTAAGGAAAAAAAAAAGCTTAACCGCAATGATCATTAGCCACTGGTGTGATGGCTCTGATGACAAGGAAACAACTGAGAACTGCAAGCATTCCCATGTGGCTGAACTACGGGTATAGAGGTCGTGTGCTGGTCACATCCTCCGATTTTCCAATAGTCACTCAAAATCAAGTTTTCTATGAAATTCCTAATTCTAAAATTTAGCAGCTAATTTATTATGCCTTTTTACCACTTTTTAGGCCAACAACGTACAGACTTAAAAACAGAAGTATATCCATGCATATGACACACACACAAGAACATGCGTGTGTGTGCATGCATAGAAATACACAGATACTATCACGCTGGATTTAGTTCTCAGTTCATCCTAAAGGTAGCAGAGTATTATCTACTTGTTTGCTTCCCCCACAACACTTACCATAATGTTGACTGAACTGAATCAAAATAAACAATGGCATCCACATTTTGCTTAACTCGACCAAAGACTATTACTTAAGAGGCAATCAACACACAATTTATAAGAAGTGAGCTGGGTTTATTTAATTTTCACTAATTCACAAAAATTACTACATTCCTAGTCTGTACCAGGCACTGGAAAAATATTAGTAGTTAAACAAAAATCCTTGTCCTAATGGAACTCATACTCTAATAAGAAGGGCAATTTTTAAAATGCAGATGACTAAAATAACATATATATACTTTAGCTGGTGAGGGAAAAAATTAAGCAAGAAAGGGGTACTTAAAAATGTGAAAGACCAGAGTGGCCAAGGAAAATTTCTTAAAGAAAGTGACCTTGAGTCAGGACCTAATGCCATGGGTATCTGGGGAAGAGCATTTCAGAAGAGGGGAAGCAAGCACAAAAGCTCTGAAATAGGGAGGACTGAAATAGCAGAGAAACAACAGGCCACTGTGGCTGGAGTACAGAGGAGAAGACCACTAGGACATGAAGCCAGGAGTAACGGGGAAGAAGACCTAGTAGGCTGAAAGGGTTAGGCTGAGTGAGGAGGAAAACCTTCTGAGGATCTTCTCATACTTTTCTAAACCAAGAGAAGGGAATCAGAGTGGCTTTTTCGCCTGTATACTCTCCTTGTTGCCATGAGTACAGACGTCACAGCGGAGGCACTGGGCTCAGCTCCAGGTCACTCCAAATTTGGAGGGATGCCTAGATTAGCTGGGCAAGTTCTGGAATTTGCTCATTCAAGTCTATACCAGGGATCTCTATGGTCTCTAATGCTGGGAACCACCCAATACTTACCATGGCCCAGACTCAAACTCCTAGCTGGCACACTACTAGGAGGCTGAGAAGGCATCAATTTTGGAAAACTTATCTCCTATTAGTATTTTATTGAACACTGACAAACACTAGGTCTCCTTAGTAAATTGGTATACCAGCTATAAAACTTGCTGAGTTTTAGTATAGTGTACCAATCATAGCAATCAAATCCCAACAAATTATCACAAACGATACTTTTATTTCACATCTGGAAAGAGGTCTAAAACTGTTAAAGACTCAGTGAAAGTGAAAAAGAAAATGAAAGTCGCTCAGTTGTGTCTGACTCATGCGACCACATAGACTATAGAGTCCATGTAATTCTCAAGGCCAGAATACTGGAGTGGGGAGCTGTTCCCTTCTCCAGGGGATCGTCCCAACCCAGGGATCAAACCCAGGTCTCCTGCATTGCAGGCAGATTCTTTACCAGCTGAGCCACGAGGAAAGCCCAAAAGACTCAGCAGTGCTGGTATTCTCAAAAGTACTGTGATGAAGTGGTATGAAACCAACAGGGCATAAAATCATAAAGACTTTCAAGAAATTCTTTATCGCTTAAAAAACTGACTAAGGTTCTATACTGAAAGTGCTTTCCAGTCGTAATAAATCTAAGAAAAATGAGGAGTCTTCAACTGTCTCTAAACTCGCCTTAGTTTTACATCAACTCAACAACTACTTTAAAAAAAAGCTGTGATGCAAGGAAACAGCAAATCCAGTATAAACATTAAGATATACCATGTGATGATGAAATCATATTTTAAGCATCCCAATATTGCCATCCCCTAAAAAAAATCAGCTAATGAATCAAATCTTCATTTCCAGAGACTTCTGCAGTAATATAATAATCAAACAGAAGATAATCATCAATTAAAAAATTACAGACAAATGAAAAGAAATTAAAGGAAGGAAGGGAAGGAAAAATATTACCTAATTAACAGAAGAAAAATTAATTACATACCTTTATAGTAGTATGTGAATTGATGTTTTTAACTTGGACAGATGGTCAATACGTACCAAACAATTAGTGAAAAGTCTGAAATCAAGTGGTCAGCTTTCAGAGTTTAACAGCTGCTATGAAAGCATACTTTATGAAACAATGTGCCTTTATTTTCTAATCTTTCCCAGTAGCTACATCTAAGCAACTTAGGCAAACGATGCTTTTATCTACCACTTGATGGCGATACACACACATTTATGATTTTATTCATTTCCTAAGTCAAACAATCAGTCTTTATTTTCAGAGAATGATTCAACAACTTTTCCCTCAAATCCTAAGATGAGGTCTGGAAAATACCTTACAGATTCAAAGAAGTCTTTTTATTCGGCCCAGTACATAAAATTAGACAAAATCTAAACACATCATTTACATTATCTGACTATTTTGGCAGAATCATTACCCTTTGTTGATTATTCATACTTCCCCTAACACAAAGTTGAAGAAATGTTAATACACCAATGGCATTTCCATATCTTTAATGGAAATTTTCCTCTAGACAAAATAATTTTTTTCTTTAAGTTTATTTTTCAATCTTGTTAAGAATGTCTTCAATGAAAGGTTAAAACTAACCACGAACATAAGTGGGATACCAAATGTGTTAAGCAAAGAAATATTCCTTATTAGGCACAAAAGTGAATTCTCAGAACAATTTAAATTTTAGGATAAAACTTCCTGCTCAAATATTTCTAGCATCATTCACTGGAATTATTTTCTAAGCCAAGAGGACTGTGGTCATGTCCCCAGGTTACCTCATGCCTAAACTTACTAGCTTTTCAGAAAGGCCTAAATCTGATCAACAAGAAAGAAAGCAGATCTTCCTTTCTACTACACTCTACCAAGCAGTAAGGAACAAGACCTCTTCTAGTAAGAAGCCCTGACAATCACCCAGGAGACTGGCCTCTGTTAGCAGCCCCTGACTTCTAACTAGAACTTCTTAAAAATTAAGTAATTTTGAGAAGTTTTTGCCTTTACTGTAAAACTAGTGCCATGTCTCTTCTGGAAATGTTAGTAACACAGTAAATATAAGAAAGTTTCTCTGGCATTTTTTAAAAAAATCTTTTCATTTATTGGAGTCAGAAGTTCAGACTCCTTGATCTTTTCTTTTACTGATGTTTTTAGATTCATCAGGCAATACCCAAATAATAGAAAGAAATTGAAAATAAATGCAACCATAATAAAAGATAATCACTAAATCACATATTTTAACTCGATAAGCCACTATAGCTTTATACTTTTAACAGTGACTAGCAAACAGGAATCTTATCTGGGACTTTGAGAAGCTCTTCCCTGTCTCCACTGGGTCTCAGTTATCCACTTCAGTATTAAATGGCATAGTGACTTTTAAAACTCTTGGCTTAAAAGAGCCTTTTGCATAGTACCTGGAATCTAGCAGGTTGTCAGAAATAAAGAAAAAATGAGTTAATAAATGAATCAAAATGTACTAAAATGGATCTTCAAAAATCCATGGGTGAGGAGAGGGAAAGCAACACTGCTCAGGGGAGCAGCTATACAATGAACCTGTTAAGTTAAATTATTCCTATTTTCACTGTTGTTCAGTCACTAAGTCATGTCCGACTCTTTGCAACCCCATGGACTACAGCACACCAGGCTCCTTTGTATTCCACTGTCTCCTGGAGTTTGCTCAAATTCATGTCCATTGAGTCAGTGATGCCATCCAACCATCTCATCCTCTGTCGAACCCTTCTCCTGCCCTCATCTTTGCCAGCATCAGAGTCTTTTCCAATGAGTCAGGTGGCCAGAGGACTGGAGCCTGAGCTTTAGCATCAATCCTTCCAATGAATATTCAGGCCTGATTTCCTTTAGGACTGACTGTCTTGATCCAAGGGACTCTCAAGAGGCTTCTCCAGTATCACAGTACAAAAGCATCAATTACGGCACTCAGCCTTTTTTATGGTCCAGCTCTCCTATCCATACATGACTACTGTAAAAACCATGGCTTTGAGTATATTGACCTCTGTTGGCAAAGTGATGTCCCTACTTTTTAATACGCTGGCTGTCTAGGTTTGTCATAGCTTTTCTTCCAAGAAGCAAGCATCTTTTAATATCATGGTTGCAGTCAGTCTGCAGTGATTTTGGAGCCCAAGAAAATAAAATCTGTCACCGCTTCCACTTTTCCCCCTTCTATTTGCCATGAAGTGATGGGACCAGATGCTATGATCTTAGTTTTTTAATACCAAGTTTCAAGCCCGTTTTTTCACTCTCCTCTTTCACCTTCATTAAGAGGCTCTTTAGTTCCTCTTTACTTTCTGCCATTACTGTGATATCATCTGCATATCTGAAGTTGTTGATATTTCTGACAATCTTGATTCTGGCTTGTGAGTCATCAAGCCCAGCATTTTGCATAATGTACTCTGCATAAAAGTTAAATAACCAGGATGACAATATACAGCTTTGACGTACTCCTTTCCCAATTATGAACCAATCAGTTATCCCATGTCCAGTTCTAACTGTTGCTTCTTGACTCACACACAGGTTTCTCAAGACAGTAAGGTGGTCTGGCAATCCCATCTCCTTAAGAATTTTCCAGTTTGTTGTGATCCACACAGTCAAAGGCTTTTTAAGCACAGTCAATGAAGCAGAAGTAAATGTTTTTCTGGAACTTCCTTGCTTTCTCCACAATCCAACGAATATTCACAATTTATTTCTGGTTCCTTTGCCTCTTTGGAACACAGCTTGTACATCTAGAAGTTCTCAGTTCATGTAGTGCTGAAGCCTAGCTTGAAGGATTTTGAGCATAACCTTGCTATAGCATGGGGAATGAGGGCAACTGTATGATAGTTTTAAGCGTTCTTTGGCATTGCCCTTCTTTGAGACTGGAATAAAAACTCATCTTTTCCAGTCCTGTGGCCCCTGGCGAGTTTTCCAAATTTGCTGACATGTTGAGCACAACACTTTAAAAGATGTTCTTTTAGGATTTTAAATAGCTCATCTGGAATCCCATCACCTCCACCTCTAGCTTTGCTCATAGTAATGCTTCCTAAGATCCACTTAACTTCATACTCTAGGATGTTCAGCTTTAGGTGAATGACCACATCACTGTGGCTACCCAGGTCATTAAGACCTTTTTTGTATGCTTCGTCTGTGTGTTCTTGCCACCTCTTCTTCATCTCTTTTTGCTTCTGCTAGGTCCTTACTATTTCTGTCCTTTAGTATGCCCATCCTTGCATGAAATGCTCCCTTGATAGCTCCAATTCTCCTGAAGACATCTCTAGTATTTTATATTCTATTGTCTACCATCCCATTTCTAAAGTCTCTGATCTTTTGTTTCCTCACTAATCTCACCATGAGGTGCAACACTGGCCTTTTAGATCCATCTCAAGTAATGAAGGTACTGACTTGGTTTGTTCTGCTTAAGAGTTTTTTTAAAAAATAACCATCTCCTATATTTACAGGATGTCATGGGGCAGGGAGACCTGAATATCCAGTATCAACTTCATGCAAAAAGGTGCCACTATCTTGATTTGGTTTCTATGTCCCAAACCATAGGTACCAACTTCTAGTATTTGAATCAGATGATTAAGTTTCAAGAATAATCAGAAATTTAGAGAATTTGAATAACTAAAAAAGAACACCTGACAATATGACTCCTAAATACTGTCTTTAGCTGCTCATCCTCTTTGATGACAACATTATCAACTGAATAGTTTCAGCTCAGATTTAGAGGACTTTGAGAAACAGACTATTTAAAAAATTTTTGGCACATTAAATCAATGTACTCCATTTCCTTTCTTTTATGCATATGCTAAGATTTCCTTTATCTCACAAACTCACAAAGATTTTGTGGAATCACAAAGATTCCACTCATTCCTTTCAATCCAGACGAGATGGGGCGTGTTCAGGGTGGTATGGCCGTAGACTTCCTTTCAATCCAATACTTAAACCTGAGTTTTTATTCCTTCTTTCAGTTCAGTTTTATTACCTTTCAAGCCAACCCAAAATATCTTTCATGTTCCTCCATAAGCAGCCTTGTCCACCAAAGCATGTTATTTTATGCTTAACATAAAAATGCTATCTGAAAGACAAAGACTTGAGAGAAACTATTAACAGGAAAATTCTAGGAACTAAGTGAAAAAACAAGTAACAAAACCCCACAAGTATATACCAAAAATGTTCAAATTTAAAAGATACTAAGATAAACACTAAATATTAAAATCTGTTATAATCTAATTTTGGCTAATCTGATTGGTAGGTCATTTCTGTAATGCCACATCACATAGTATGAGCACCAGCTCAACTCTGCTGTTTTTCCCTTAACCTGAGCAGGCACACAGTCAAGGTGGAAAGGGCTGGGAGTACTTTTTTTCACAATCACTCCATAATTCAATTCTGGGGTTTGTTTAAGCCTTTTTCTTTTTAAAATGGTAATACTGAGGTCATGTTTCTTTATAAAACTACATTTTGCACCAAAAGGAAAACTACTCTTTGAATGAGCTAATGTACCACAGAAGTACTTAGGGAACACCATGCAATCCTGAATAAAAATTATGGATCATTTCATTTTGTGAAATCAGGGATTTAGCCAGAGGATCTGTACTAAATAGAGACAACAGAGACAAATCTGTACTTTCACTTTGTACTTGCAAATAACCCAATAATGGAAACCATTCTCTTACTTGCATATCAATACATCATTTGCAAATTCATATAATTATTAACTATCCACAAAAAGAAAAAATCATCTTACCTTTTTTCATTTCCATATGACTTCTGTGCAACTTTCGCATGAAGAATAAGCACTGTTTGATCCCCTCGCTCTTTTAAATAATTTCGCATAGCTTCCCTAAAATAAAATATAAATGTAACTATTACAGGGGTAAGATTTGGAATATTACTATGCTCTGTAAAAAGAATGCTTAAAAATGTTTCTAACAAGTAAATCTAAAAATGAAAACAATAAAGCAAAACAAACTATAACTAAATTTAAAAAATATTATACAATGAGGAAATAAATACTGCTCATCTTCAACAGTATACTCTGTTCTCTGAAAAGAAGAAACTGTCCCTCACTATAGGATTTTATGCTATAACTCAATTAAACCACAACTACAACTTATAGAGTAACTAGAAACACCAAGTACACTGCTTATTAGGCTTTAAACCCTTTGTAAAATTAATCATGTGCAATACTTTTGTATTTAACAATCTAATTCACCACAAAGACTAGCACCTCTCCTCCAGCTATTAGAATGAGTGTTTTTCACCAAATACAAAACCAAACTCATAATTGCTCTCAACGATGTTACTAAACACAAAGTTTAAAAAAGGGTAATTCAAATTAGGGAAAAACAATTAAATTGTGGAAAAAATACAATGTTAATTGTTTTGGGTACAAAGTACTCCAACTATCCATTTATTACACAAATGCTATATAAGTTCAATGTCTTAAATATATTTATCAATTATTTTGCTAAGCAATACAACAGAATACAAAGAACCCAAGGTCTACACAGATCAAACTTTCACATATCTGAGTCAGCAAAATCCTAATTCTTAAGATGTTTAACACATTACAAAATTAAAGCAAAATTACTTCAAAATCATCAAGAAGCACTTTTAATACACTGAATACTATTTTATTTATAAGTAAAAAGACAAATGTACAAGAGGACAGCTATAGATTAATGAAAAGTGAAGTGAAAGAGTTAGCTGCTCAGTTGTGTCTGAGTCTGTGCTACCCCATGGACAGCCAAGCTCCTCCGTCCATGGGACTCCCCAGGCAAGAATACTGAAGTGGGTTGCCATTTCCTTCTCCAGGGGATCTCCCCAACCCAGCGATGGAACGTGGGTCTCCCACATTGCAGGCAGACTCTTGATGGTCTGAGCCACTAGGGAAGCCCATTAGTAGTTAAGTTATCAAACGTGGGGAATTTACACTTGTAGCAGTCAGAAACTAAGTGGCCTGGGACATATCTCTTAACCTCATCTAGCTTGGTTTCTGTATCTGGTAATAAGAATAATGCTGACATAATATAGGGTGGTTGTGGGTAAATGAGATAATCTAGATGACAGTGTTTATATTTACTGATTCAAGGCAGAAAAGGTAACACTGGAACCTAATAGATTGAGAATTAATCCTTCCACAGGAACAAAGCTCAAAGTCCAGTAAAGACAGTAGAACATATTTGGAAAACAAATTGTAATGAAATACATGGCTCAAATAGAGGTATGACCAAAAAGTTCCAATAGGGAGTACCTATGTAAAGGAGGGCAGAGGTAATAAAGGACCCTGATTTGATCCCTGGTCCGGTAAGATCCGACATACTGCGCAGTAACCAGGCCCATGAGCCACAACCATTGAGTCATGCTGCAACTGCTGAAGCCGATGTGCCCTTGCTCCACAACAAGAGAAGCGCGGAAAAGAGAAGCCTGTGCAACGCAATGAAGAGTAGTCCCCGCTTGCCGCAGCTACACAAAAAAGCATGCGCGGCAACAAGGACCCAGCACAGCCAAAAATAAATAAATCTTAAAAAAAAAAATTAAATACTAAATATAAAAGTTTAAGTTAATTCAAATACCAACCTATGAAAGATGATGATAAAAGCATTAGCAAGTAATAAAATTCTTAAAATACCTAGAAAAAACTTAAAATCTTAAAAAAAAAAAAATTCCACCTCTTTGAAACTGGGAAAAGATCATCATTTAATTTTATCCCAAAGTGAAAGTGTTAGTTGCTCAGTCCTGTCCAACTCTTTGCAACCCTATGGACTGCAGCCCACCAGGCTCCATGGAATTTTCCAGGCAAAAATACTGGAATGGGTTGCCATTTCCCTCTCCAGGGGATCTTCCCAACCCAGGGATGGAACGTGGGTCTCCCACATTGAAGGCAGATTCTTCACCATCTGAGCCACCACACTCCATTACCAAAAAAACACCAGGCTGTGATTTCCCTGTTGCAGGCTAAGACTCTGCGACCCCAGAGGAGGGGGTCGGAGTTTGATCCCTGGTCACAGACTTACATCCAACATGCTTCAAAGACTTTGCATGCGGGCAACTAAAAAAATGATCCCACATGCAGTAATGAAGATTGAAGATCTCATGAGCTAAAACTAAAGAAACAAAAAGTGCCATGCTGTGGAATCTGGCAATGTACACAAAAGGCAGCGTGAGATCTTGAGGGTTTTTTTTTTTAAAGACATACAATCAATTTTGCTTTTTAGTTAATTCCAGTAGTGAAATAGGGAAAGGACTTTAGAAAGCACAGAGAAAAACTTGAAATAAGGCTGACACACTAAGAAAGAGGTAATAGAAGATAGTACAGGAGAAGACAACTTTTAAGCCTTTTGTTTCAGGAGAAGCAAGTTGTATAATAAGTTCCATTATATTTGACCAAATGTCAACTCTGAAATACCCCAGAACCCCAAGCTGGAAGTATTCAATAGGTTGTTGGAAATAACCAACTATAGTTCCAGAGAAGGATCTAGGCTGGAAGAATAGGGTTCATTGGTATATAGCTCACAACTAAAGCCATGGAAGTGAATGAAATCTCTCAGAAAGAAAACACAGTGATAGGAATGTCAATAAGAAAACGTATAAAAGGAAATGAAGAAGAACCAGTAAGGGTAGAACTGAAACTGTCTATTAGATGCCAAGGAAGGAGACAACCTCAAAAGAAGGCAACAATCAAGAGTGAGATGCTGCAGAGGTGTGAGTCTCTTTAATTTTAGCAAGAAGTCAGCCACCAGCTACCAAAAAGCCTTACCAATTTTTGTAAAATGAGTGTGCTGTGATGCCTAACAGGTAAGATAGAAGGCCATAGGTACTACTGATATATGTAAATACTCTCTAGAGAATGGAGAAAGACGCTGACAATGTATATGATTGAAAATCTGTATTGAAGGACTGGCTAATGTCGAAATTCATAAATGATAGTGACGATCCCCACTAACATTCCAAAGAAATAGACAGCACATTCTCAAACATGCTGGGTAGTGGACAAGTGGTGCAGCATGGAGAGGATAAGGATAATATGAGACCTGAGGCGCTACTAAGTCACGTGACTGACCAAAGTGTTCAAGGAAGATAAGGAAACAGAAGCCAAGCCAGAAGGTCAGTATATTGACAAAACTGACACAGAAGTCCAGTCACTGGCATAAAATGTAAATAGTTGCAATATACCTGAAAAAAAAAAATTTAAGAAGCAATTTCAAATATATTTACCCACACTGAATTCTACTTGCATTATAGTCTCATCATTTAGCAATTACTTAGTATGTCAGATGTCAGGGCTTTTTCCTTGTCATCCCAAACAGTATGCAAAGCCTCTAAGACACACTATTAGGCACATTTTAGAAATGGAGGAACGGTTAAGTAACTTTCCAAAATGACACTGAAGTCTCAAGGATTCAAACTCAGGCAGTCTGGCCCTTGAAGACAAAATAAATATTATTAGATATTTTGCACTGGTTATGAGCCCAGTTTTGGTATGAAACAGGGGTCTGAATCTTAACTCTTATCAATTACTA
This sequence comes from Antilocapra americana, assembly GCA_007570785.1. Classification (NCBI taxonomy): domain Eukaryota; kingdom Metazoa; phylum Chordata; class Mammalia; order Artiodactyla; family Antilocapridae; genus Antilocapra; species Antilocapra americana. Next base: position 24,952,682 of record ML662436.1, read on the forward strand.
AGCCTGAGTTTTCTCACCTGTTTAAAAAAAAATGACATTAATAGCTCATATTGTCAAAAATATTTTAAATTAAGTATCTCCACAAACTGACAAATATCAAGGGTCAGGAAACTCTACCTATTATTATTATTATTTTCTTAGAACAGCAGGAGGAAGGGGGCAGGAGGTAGAGGTTGGAAGACTTCCACTTAAGTTTGACAGCAAAATTGAAAAGGACCAGGAAGTAAAGGATCAGGTGTCTCACCTGACTTGCAAGGCATGACTTTTTGCAAGCATAACAGGTTTGCTGCACTTTTATCCATCTTCCCATTAAAGATTTATTGAGAACCCATTACCCCCCAGGCATGGTTATTGTGCTAGCTGCTCATATTGGAAGTAACTGTTCACAATATCATCATGACAAAAGAGTACAGATCTCAACATATTTATGATGAATGCAAGGCAGCTCCACTTTTCCTTGTCTTTTCCCTTCATATTTATAATACAAATCTTGAAAAAGCAACTAAAAACTTTAATAATAGTTGTTCTGTAGCAACAATTTAACAAACAGCTTCTTCAACAAGAAAAAAACCAGTTTGTTAATAGAATATCAAACATTAAAATTATGTTCTCTGGAAATTGTAGGTTGATAGTTCTATTTTGTATCTTAAAGAGTCATTCAAAAAAATTAAGGCAATATACTCAAAAGAAACACAATTAAAAAGTAAAGTCCATGAAGAGATAGCCCATATGCTCTTCACTCAAATAGAGTAAGAGTTTCTTCAAATGAACAGGGTTTCAATTTAGGCACTGTTGACATCCTGGGCTAAACAATTCTCTGTTGTGAGGGGGCTGTGCAGTACATTGGAGGGTGATTAGCAGTATCTCTAACTTCCACTGATTAGAAGCCAATAGCACCTTTCCTCCATTTGTGACAACCAAAAATGTCTCCAAATATTGCCAAATATCAGAAGGGTGGGGCAATTCACCTGGGCTGAAAATAAGTGAATTAAAAAAACCCAAAATTGTTCCTTCCAACAGTAAGATGAGAAAATCATCCAATGTCTTTTTAAGAAAGAACGAGGGAGATTTTATCATTTGAAAACAATGTAGGTGCTTAAGAACCTTACCAGTAGGATTACTACTTTGTATTATTGAATTATTTAAAAAAAAAAAAACAGTAACGATAAAGCTGAAACTCAATCTATTATAACAGTTACTATTTAACAAGTTTTGAAGTTTATGTATTCTTTAGTTCATTCCATAATTCCTTATAATATATTCATTCTGAATGAAAGCCAATTAAAAATTATTTGAAGAAGAGCAGGAGCAACTATTTTTGAGTTTACTTACTTAAAACATATCTAGCTTAAATGTTTAGAAAAGCAGAAATTTTTATCAATATTTTTACTAACATGAAATCATGGCAAATGCCATTGTAATTTGACATGGTTAAACTATCACTTTGTCAACCTTCTGACTCTTCATTCCTTTATAAATATGTACTTCTTTTATATTGCAAGCAAAATTCAAAACACAATGTCCTTAATGGTGCTAACCCCTAATCATCTGAAAATAGAACCCTTACTTCCTCACCATATTCAGTTAAGCTGCCATGACTGCGCCAAAGGGTACATAAGTGATTTAAACAATATACTCGAGCACGAATGCATGTGTGTGTGTGTGTGTTTGTGTTGGGTGCTGGGGACTGTGGGGAAGGCATCTGAGCTGGGAACTAACCATAGCCAATCCCAAATACTCAAGGAGAAAAGTGGCTCACAAAGATGTAAGGTCTAAACTGTCACCCTTACCAATGGGATCAGTCTCTGTACTCCTCAAATTGGATTTTTGTCACTTGTAAAATCCAAATAATAAAGGTTCCAACACGAACTGTCTGCTGGTAAAGAAACTTGTTTTTGTTGCATTAAGTAATTCCACACATACACCCAATACCTGCAAACATTTCAGAGAGCCGCAGAGCACAGTTTGAGAAAAACTGGGAGGCCTGGCATGCTGCAATCCATGGGGTCGCAAAGAGTCAGACATGACTGAGCAACTGAACTGAACTGACTACAGGCCACAGAAAACCAAGCCAGTTGTTTCTGTATCTCAGTATAAAACCTGGTTATTCTGCGTTTTTAATCAAGTTTAGTCAAGTAAAGTTCAGTTATACCTGAGATCCACACTAAGGGGACTATTTTCAAGAGAATGGGATGCCCTTGAGAGTTAGCATTCAATTCCTACCGTATCTATTCATCTATATATATCCAGAAGAATGTAGTATTTTTAAAAAGTGAAATGCTCAACAATACATAGTATCAACTATACTTACCAAAAATATTAACTCTGTATCAATAAAATAGTACTTTTAGAACACTATCTAAAAGATCATCCTCTAAATAACAACATACTTTTTTAAACTACTGCTTAATTTGGAAGACAGGGATTGGAATACGGTAGGTTTAAAAGATTATTTTTTTAAAGAAAGAAACTCTGAATTAAACTGTCCAACCTCCATATACTCCCAGAGCTACAAAATCCCTTATCATTCTGGATGAAGGATTTGTTTAGCACTTCTTATAGCTCAGGCCTATTTATGATTGATTCCTTTTCAGTTTCTTATGCCGAAACTGTCTTTGTTTTTGCCTTTGCTGGGTCTAGAATTCTAGTTTGCCATATTTGTCCCCCTTGGGAATTTTAACACTCTTGTTTCACGGTCCTCTTCTTCCTAGCAAGGTTTCAGATGAGAAACCTCTGTCATGCTATCTAACTTTGTTCCTCTGTATATAATGTATCACTCTTCTCTGTTGCATTTAATATTTTCTCTTTATCACTGAGGTTAAGCAGTTTGATGATGATGTGTTTCCAGAAAAAAAAGGTAATAGTTTTTGTATGTGGGGTTCACTGAATTTTAGAACTGTTGTTTTATTTTATAGTTTTCACTAAATTTAGAAAATTTTCACTCATTAGCTCTTGCAACCCACTCCAGTACTCTTTCCTGGAAAATCCCATGGATGGAGGAACCTGGCAGACTACAGTCTATGGGGTCGCAAAGAGTCAGACACAACTGAGCGACTCACTTTCTTTTTCTTTCTTTCCCCTTCAATGACTTCAATGACATGTGTATTGGTCCATTCTAAAATAAAATACAGTTCACTAATGATCTTCTTCAGACGTTTCCTCTGTGTGCTTCATTTTGGATAGCTTCTGTTGGTATGCCGTCAGGTTTACTAATCTCTTCTTCAACGGCATGTATCTGTGATTAATACCACAAGTGTAGTTTAGTTTTCATCTCTACAAATGTGAACTGGATCTTCTTTATCTTCCATGTCCTCTACTTAACTTCCAATCTCTCTTTTAGCTCAGGTATCTGCAATTACAGCCTATAGGCCAAATGCAACCTACCACCTGTAGTAGAAATAAAGTTATACTTCCGTATACAGTAATGTTATTTAGACATTGTCTCTGGCTACTTTTGCGCTACAACAAAGTTGAGTAGTTACAACAGAGGCTGTTCAGGCCACAAAAACAAAAATATTTACCATTTTATCCTTTGACAAAAATTTTGCACAGTCCTGATCTTAGCTTCTTAAACATAAAGAAGACAAATATAATTAAGACTTAATACTTTTTACTATCATCTGTCTCATTTCTGGGTTTTTCTCCTTATGAACCATTCTCCTACATTTTTTATTGTTATTTTGACCATATGTTAAGACACAATGAATTTTACCACCTTTCTGAGTGCTGGATATTTTTCCTTTCTTTAAATATTCTTGAGCTTTGTTCTATTTCTAAGTTAAGTTATTTAGAAAATGTTTGATCCTTTCAAACTTGCTTAAGTTTTTTAGGTGAAACCACAGCAGCAGTTAGTCTAGGCCTAATTTTGTACCACTCTGGCAACAGGCACAATTCATAGAATTGAGAGAGCTCTAGGAATTCTTTCCTCTAATTCTTTAGGTTTATCTTATGTTGTCCAATACTCAGCTGAGGACTAGAGAGAACCCTCTAAAGATCTCTGAAACTCTACATAGCTCTTTCCTCTCCAGTTCTCTGCCCAAAGAATTCTGACTACCTTAATTAGCCTCCTCACATTCCCAGCTCATCTCTGCAACTCAAGGTGCTTACCAGGTTCCACCAGGATTTCCCTTCCTACATCATACACTGGAAACTTTCTCCAGGCACTAAGCTGGGGCTCACCTCATTTGTCTCCTGTCTCTCAAGGGTTACTGTCTTTTCTTGCCTGCTGTCCAATATCTTGAAAACTGCTGTTTCATATATTTTGTCCAGGTTTTTAGTTGTTTCAACCTGAAGAGTAATTCCAGTCCCTGTTATTCCATCTTGGCCAGAAGCAGAAGTCTTAAAAGCTACTAAAATTTTCTAACCAGGGAAAACTACTTAAAGGATAAATGGAAAGCCATGATAAAGTAGATGGGACCTAATTATATCATTGTATACACTTAAGGAAAGGAAAATCTCCTTTTTCCTTATATTATTACCATTTATTATATTTATTTATACATTGTGCTGATTGCTATTTTTATGGAGGTAACTAATTTATTCATCAAAATATATCTTATTGTTAGGAGTCACTCAAACCTATTGCTGCTGGTAATGAAATGAAAATATTTATCTAATAAATTTTAAATTTCAAAATGCCTATCATGTGAATTAAGCAAATTCCAGTTAGAATTTCTTCACGATATATAAAAACAAGTAATTGACAATATGTTTACATGGATCTGTGAGGTAAGTTATATTTTCCAAACCCACCTGATCTGAAATATGCCTTAAAAATATTTTTAAATTTTGAATTTCAGAGTAAAGTTACAAAAGTAGTACCAACAATTCCTAGTCTCCATTTCCCATTTCCCTCAGACTAGCAAATGTTAACATTTTACCATATTTGTATATTATGCTTTTAAAACCATTTAAGAGCACATTATACACATAAAACCACTTTACCCAAAATACTTGTGTTTACTGCCAAAAAACATTGTCTTATACAATCACAATGCGATTATCAGTACAACAGTTCCACAACAGATTTTTATTCAGATGTTTCCAACTATCCCTCTAATATCCTTTACTGGGGGGGTAGAAGTGTGAAGCAGTGTTGAGAAACTCTGAACTCAGGCCAAATCAGGAAAGCCTCCATTTTGTTTGTTATTTTAATTAAGCTGAGGTGGAACATGGACACACCACTCATTTACACATTGTCTATGGCTGATTTGGGGACACAAGAACAAAGCTGAAAAGTCACAACAAACTCAGTGTGACCCAAAGAGCCTAACACTTTCATTATCTGATCTATTAGAAAAAATGTTTGGCAACTCCATCCTTAGAGCACAAGAAACATTTGTTCCTGGTCCAGTTTAGTTAAATCTGTCATGTGTAACCTAGCTGTTGTGACCTTTGGGTCTCCTTTACTCTGGTACTCTGCAGTCTTTATTTTTTATAATCTTAAACATTTTGAAGAGTAAATGCTGTTTACTTTTAGGATGTCCTTCCATCTGTGTCTGTCTGATGGTTTCCTTAAGCTTAGATTTAAGCTTATGCATTTTTGGCAAGAATCACACAAAAGTTATACTGTGATTCTTCATGATGCATGTGGAATTTATTTGTCCAGTATTGATGACGTTAGTTTACAACACTGAATTTAGGTGGTGTCTGTCAGATTTCTTCACTGTCATGTTACTATGGTTCTCTTTATAGTTAACATATACTTTGTGAGATATGCTTAGACACTATAAAAAAGCTCTGCTTCTCATCAGACTCTAAACCAGTAGTCTGAACATTCACTGATGATGTTAGCCTGAAACGATTATCACTACAGTAGCTGCCAATGTGTGGTTTCCTAGTTTCATCATCACTTCCACATTTATTAGGTGGAATTCTTCTGTAAAGGGAAGCTATCTCCTTTTCTCCATTTATTTAATTATTTAACTCAGCACAGACTTCTAAATTGACATTTTATTTTATGGGTTTTAATCTATTATTGTCACTATTTATTTTGAGGACCAAAGTGTCCATGATTTGGCTAAAAGAAGCTTCTTCAAACTGGCTCCCTTTGTGTGTCCTTCTGGCAGGTCCCCATCATTCTTTGAGTGAAACGGCTTTTTTAACAATGGCAACAATATGGAAATAACCCAAGGTGATCTGTTAAATAAAGACTGGTGGGAAAACAATGAAAAATTATGAAGACACTAAAGAGAGCAAGGTAGAAGATTTACAATTAACAGAACAATGGTAGAGTAGGATGCTAGACTTTAAAAAGAAAAAAAAATACAAGCCTCTGTTTATACCTGCATACAGTTTTCTTGAAAGATATTAACAAGGCAGGGTAGCATTATCTCCAGGACTATAGCTGTGGAACTGAGCGTCTTACTTTTTATTTTACAATCACTGGCTATCAAAATTTTTTAAAGTATTTTCAAGACTAACACTTTAAAATTTAACGTATAATTAAAGTGCACACTGTAAAAGTTATATAATTAGAACAGTATAATATTTATAGTCTCATTAAAATGTATAAAATCTGTTCTAGAATTCTTTCTAAAAGCATTTAAGTATCTTTCAAGTCCCATTGTAATCAACAAATTGTGACTGGCTAATGAAACTAGATAAAGGAAACCATCCTTATGCTGTAGTCCTTGTTATAGTAACTATATAATACTCAATATTAACTCTCGAGAGGTTTCATTTTCCCTTTGAACTGTATCATCTTATCTTGTTTCATGCAGGAGAGAAAGGGGGTGATACAAGGAAGGGAAGATGGAAATAGGCTTATGATCTAGATACCATTATGTGAGTAACTTCTTTCCAATTAAACCTAACAGTTTCCAAAATGACAGGATCTAATACTTTCATAAAACGTTTGGGTAAAAGACTAATATAATGCTTACCTAGTGAGTCGCTTAGGTGGAGGCCGCTCACCAAATTTTCTAGAAGAAACAAGAAAAAAAAAATTAAATAGGCTATGACACACTCCACAGTATTTTAGGCACCAGGAAGCCTCCTTTACGACTTATACTTCAACCCTACTAAAGACCACTGTAAAAAGAAATGCTCCAGTAAATACCAACACTCAGTAATAACAAAATACAGACTTTAAAACTGTTTCTAAACAAAACAACAGCCCCCAGGTGGGCCTGACACACCCACACGCTGAGGGTGTATTACACCATTAGATGAGGGCAGCAGGTACAGAGACACCTTGCTAAAACATCCAACTAGATGATCTTCTAGTCTCACATAATCTGCAGCACTCAAAAAACTCCTCACGGCCCAAGGGGGTGTAGATCTCACAGATGTTTACCATGTGGCAAGCATTATGTTATACCTTTTGTTAACGCTTTTTAACCATTATAAAATAATTCTGGAAGGCACATACGGACCCATTTTAAAGATGTAGAAAGCAACTTGCCCAACGTCACAAAGTAAACTAGGTAGCAGGCGGAGTTAAGATTTAAGCCTAGATGTTGACTAATTAATTAGTTCATAATATATGGCCCTTCAAAAAGAAATATGCTAAATATTCTAGCATAGAAACACTGAAAGACAGTAACACTGTTTGGGAGAGGGCAAAGAGAAAAGCACAAGCAAGAATTAGCACAATGTAGACTGGAATTAGAACACAGCATGGGTGGTAAGAGAAAGACTCCAAGAGTAAGATTAGCTGAGTTCAAATCTATGATTTAGTGTTTATTTCCCAAGGAGTCCTGAAGTTACCAGATTCTCTAGTTCAGTTTCCTCCCTGATTTGCAAAACTGACAAAGTGGTCGTACTGACCTCAAGAAGTTGCTGAAGGATTAAAACTGCTAACTAATATATAGAAGACACACAGAACACCTGGAATGCTTGGAATTATTAATTATTAGTAAATGTTAGTAATTATTACTGTCTTCTAGTTATAAAAGTTAAGCCAAAATGACTAAAGATATTAAGTGTGATATTAATAAAGATAAACAAGTATAAGAGGAAGAAGAAACTAATCCTTATGTGATGACCTCTTGTCTTCTCTGAAATAAAAAATGAGGTCTTCTGAAAGATATGGTAGAGGTACACAGCACTTGAAAAGATCAATAGAATTTTTCTTTCTTTTTAAAGCCACACTGCAGTTATAAATAGGTTAAGTGACTTGTTCATAACCAGTTATAGGTTTGAGAAGCCTAATTTGACCTAAGAGTTCTTTACTATGTTTGTGGTATTTCACACAATTATTAACTTGATGTCAAAAATCTTAAAATCCCATGTAGTTCATTCTGTTGAGTAATTTAATGTTCTAGCACACTGTTTATGAACTTGGTTTATAAGAAACTGCCATCTGTGACTTTGACTATTTTGGTATTTCAATTAAATATTTTAGGGGTTAAATACTGAAAAGTGGCTTTGATTGAAATGGCACCCCCAAAATGAGTAAATAATCTCAAGTTTTTGTCAGAAGGATTAACAGTAAGTAATTCTCTTTGATTTTTATCCTATAGGATAGTCAATTTTAAATACAATGGTTTAGTAATAGTATCAACAAGGCTGCTGAAGGACATAGGTTTTAAAACACTGAACTACTGGGTAATCTATGATGTGAATTCCAATTATAACGGCAAAAATCTATTCCCGAAACTTTCCACAGGAAAGATTATTTTTTTTTAATTTTTGAGACTGATTAAATTTACCATTGCAGCATATGATTAAAACTGAAAAGTGCCTCACTAGGTAGGATTTAGTATAATTTTACAAAACCCCCAAAGTTTAAGACAATACTTAAATTATTTAAATTACTTCTTTGCATATATATATTTAAGAACTGAGTCACACTTTATAAAGAGAAGCAAAGAATGTAGAGAGAATCTAAGAGCTTAAAATGGTGAAAATTTTAGAGAGACACAGCTAACAAATGAGATAGGACTTTTCAGTTAGAATCATGATACTACTAACCATATTAGCTAATAACCCACATCCTTTGGAATCTAACACATAATTTAACATAGGTCTATTATATGACCAATAAGATCCACTGCTCTCAAAATTCAAAAGCAAATTTTGTTTTCTGGTACTCTGAAATGCTTTAAAAATCAGATTAAATCAAATGTTGATTCAAATATCTGTCTACATTCTTTTTTGGAACTACTCATTAGATGCAACAACCATACAGTATGCTTGTGCAACATCACTCCTGCCCCACAGAAAACATGAAAAAGAGATTTGCCTGCTGAGCTTGAGCAGTATTTCAAAATGATGCACTGTTCTATCTGAGTGCTATCTGAAGGTTAGAAATCTTATAAATGATAGTAAGATTAAACCACTTCTTCAGTGCATAATAAAGCATCTCTGGTAAGTGTCTGTTAACTCAATCCTCTTTAATGTATACGCCACCACACTTCTACCCATCTCATTAAACATAATGGTTACTGTATCTAATAGAATGGGAGAAGGGTAATAAAATGGGTCTCCTGAAGAGAGAAAGCCTAGAGATAAACCAGCACCTGTGGGTACCTTACTTTTGACAAAGGAGGCAAGAATATACAATGTGACAACGACAGTCTCTTCAATAAGTGATGCTGGGAAAACTGGACAGCTACATGTAAAAGAATGAAATGAGAACACTTCCTAACACCATATGCAAAGACAAACTCAAATGGATTAAAGATGTCAATGAAAGATGAGAAACTATAAAGCCCTTAGAGGAAAACAAGCAGAACGTTCGATGACATAAATCACAGCAAGACCCTCTACGACCCAACTCCTAGAATAATGGAAATAAATATAAATAAACAAGTGAGACCTAATAAACACACACACACACAGCAAAGAAAACTATAAACAAGGTGAAAAGACAACCCTCAGAATGGAGAAAATAATAGCAAATGAAACAAGTGACAAAGGATTAATTTCCAAAAATATACAAGCAGTTCATACAACTCAATACCAGAAAAACAAACAACCCAATCAAAAAGTGGGCAAGAGACCTAAACAGACATTTCTCCAAAGGAGACATACAGATGGCTAACACATGAAAAGATGTTCAGCACTGCTCATTAGAGAAATACAAAATCAAAACTACAGTGAGGTATCACCTCACAAAGGTCAGAATGGCCATCATCAAAAAATCTACAAACAATAAATGCTGGAGAGGGTGTGGAGAAAAGGGAACCCTCTCGCATTGTTGGTGGGAATGTAAATTGATACATTCACTATGGAAATTCCTTTAAAAACTAGGAATAAAACTACCATATGACCCAGCAATCCCACAACTAGGCATATAACCTGAGTGAAAAAGACACACGTACCTCAATGTTCACTGCAGCACTATTTACAATAGATGTAACCTAGATGTCCATTGACAGATGAATGTAGAAAGAAGCTGTTGTACACATACAGAATGGAATATACACAGCCATAAAAAGGAACACATTTGAGTCAGTCCTAATGAGATAGATGAACCTAGAGTCTATTATACAGAATGAAAGTCAGAAAGAAAAATAAGCATCGTGTATCAACACATAAATATGGAATCTAGAAAGATGGTACTTATGAAACTATTTGCAGGGCAGCAATGGAGACACAGAGAACAGACTTATATGGACTCAGGCAGCGGGGGGAGGAAGGAGAGGGTGGGATGTATGGAGAGAGTAACACAGAAACATATATATTATTGTATGTAAAATAGACGGCCAATTGGAATTTGCTGTGTGACTCTGGGAAGTCAAAGTCATAATTCTGGAGTCTTTTTTTTTTAAGTAACAAGCAATGTAACGTTAGCTTATGTAAAGTGGATTACACCTATGTCCTTTTCCTCTTCCATTCTATATGCTTTTCCCTCAGATTGAGATTGGTGAATAAAACACAAAACCTATGTGCCATCATGAGTTAGTTATGCTCATATAACACGTGGCTCAAGAAAGCTTACACTGTCCAAAGTATATATGTTGTAAGTATAATTTTAGGCTAGCAAATTCATTTTACCTTAACTTCACTAGCTTTCCTTTTCTAATATAACAATGATCTTTTACTCAAAATAGAGTTAGGGAAAATATTACTACAACTGTATCTGTTTTCATACACCTGGCAGGGAAGATTTTTCAAAAGTTTCCATCAATCACTAAATATACTTCCTATCTATACAAGGTTCCCACATATCCTCCAATCCATTAGAATTTTCAAGTAAGCAGAAGACTTGAACTTTACATACTTCACTTCTTTTTTGCTCATGGTGGACATGTAATATTGTTTTGCCCCACAACAGATACATTTTTTCTATATTAAACAGTCTGTTAAAGAAGTATATGACCACAAATGTATTGAGGATAAACATGTTAAAGTTATCAAAACTTCACCATCTTAACACCTTTTCTAGCTAACAGACGCTTCACACGAGAAAAATCAAGTCAAAAACCATAAAGTGAGGTATGGAAAGAAAAGAAAAAACTTTGAATATAGAACAATTTAGTAATTACACTGCTAGGATATTGTCTAGTGATGATATTAGAACTTTTGAGTTTCTAGATGCAAAAGCCAGCTCAAATCATGTGGGAAACTATTCTGCCCTTGGGTGTAGAACTAAAAGTAATTTCCTCTATTATTTTGAATTTCACAAATTTTCTGTTTAATGCAGAAATGAGGTTAAAACAAATTATTAACTCAAGAAACATCGAAGAGAGGATGAACAATCCAGACTCCTAATTAAGTCAAACATCATGCAAATACAACATTGAATGAACAGCAAGCTGAAAAGAGTACACTTGTTTTATACACTTGCTGGGTTTCCCTGGTGGCTCAGATGGTGGAGTGTCTGCCTGCAATGCGGGAAACTTGGATTGGATCCCTGGGTCGGGAGGATCCCCTGGAGAAGGAAATGGCAGCCCACTCCAGTACTCTTGCCTGGAGAGTTCCATGGATGGAGGAGCATGGTAGGCTATCGTCCACGGGGTTGCAAAGAGTTGGACATGAATGAGTGACTTCACTTTACTTCATACCAAATCTTCTCTAAGTAGTACAGATCCAAAAAAAAGTACTAGAATTTTTGAATCATGGTTCAAGATAGTGAAACGAAACAGCATTTAACAAGGGAAAAATAAGGAAACCTGATTGGTACCCTCAAGAATCCATAGCTGATCATCCCACCAGAAGAAAGAAACAAATAGATGATATACATGATCACCATAGTCTATGCTAACATATAATATGAAAAAGAAAGCAACAGGTACCAGAAAGTTGTTGAGCAATTTACTCACCAAAACAGAAGAGGCTAGAAAAGGCTACACGTAACATACCATCTTAGTCTTCAGATTCATTCATTCACCTCGTATGTACCGAGTATAGGTACTTGGTATACATCAGTGAACAAAAGAGACACAAAATCCATTCCCTTATGGCACTTACATGCAATTAAGACAAATGGACAATGGTATATATTCAAAAATGTTCATCGACATAATTTAATTTTTAAAAAGCTAGAAATAAATACTATACTTATTGAATATGTTTGAAAAGACTAATATTGGAACAATCTAAAAATATATTTCAAGTAAATACGTAACATCTTCACTTCTAAAGCTTCATTCAATACCTATGACAGAAAATAGCCTATGTATTGAGTCAAATAGCTTTGAGCAAAACAAACCACACCTTGTCACAATTCCAATTTTTAGCTTTAACCTACTCTTACCTTAAGACCTGTATTTAATGGCAATAATGCCCAAAACCTGTCAAGGTATAACCAGTGGTCTTGGATACAACAAAAAAGACAATCAAGGCATGATGCATTCTCCTGAACCATCACATTTACTAAACATTTTGTATTAGAACAAATATCCTATGGGGTAGATTTCAAAGACATGCCACACTTGCAGTTGGCCCCATCAGGTGAAGAAACATGCTCCCATTCTCACTAGCATACTGCACACAACATTTCAAAGGCACTGCTTCCTTAATTTTAAAGTCCCTTTATTCTACCTTCTGTTTTTCAATTAAAACAACAAACTTTGTTAGTCTGTCATCGATCTGTGTAAAGCAGCAGAAAGAGTGGAAAGAAACAAACTAGGAGTGACTGAGACATCATTTCCAGCTGTTTTCTGCATCTGGCTTTTGAGGTATCTCCAAAATTATCATTAGGTTAGGAAAAAGGTGCTTTTCCTAAAATTCATACCTGCAGAAGGATTTGCTCCACTTAAATCTGCAATAGCCATAAGCCTCACAACCCAGACAGCACAACTGAGTTGAGAACCCTGGCATCCACTAACATCACATATAAAGACTTTATATGAAAAGTGTATGTCTTAAAATCTATGGCCTCAATAAGAGAGAGCAATAAGATGCCAGGCAACTACTCCAAGTTCATGCCAAAAGACTGAAAGAGACAAATTGACATCAAATGCCTCCTAACATGGTAAGTAACAGCACAATATCACTTTTGTAATTTCACTGACAAAAACACAACTTGAAGCTAAACAAGAAACATAACAAACCTAAATTGTGTAAGAGTCAACAAAATAAGTGGATTATACTTTCAAAAGCAGCAAGTTTGTAAAAGACAAAAAACTGAGAAACTTGCTCAGATTAGAAGAGACTGAAGAAACATGGTCACTGAATACAACAGACTAAGCAGAATTTACTTCTGCTACAAAAAGACATTATTTGGACAAGTGATAAAATCTGCATAAAATGGTAGATTAGAAAATAGGATCATATAAATCTTAATATCTAGTTTTGATAGCTAGACAGGCATTAAACAAGAAAATGTCTTTAATTTTAGAAACACTGTAGTGTTTAGGAAGAAAAGGGCATAATATCTACTTACCTTCAAAAAGTTCAGGAAAAATAAGATAGTGTGTGTGTGTGTGTGTGTGTGTGTGTGTGTGTGTGTGTGTGTGTGTGTGTGTGTGTGTGTGTGTAGATACACAGAGGGATAATGTTAATGTGGTAAAATGTTAATAACTGAAGTATCTGGCTGAAATTCTTTTTAATATTCTTGCAATTTTTCTGTAAACTGAAATTACATCAAAACAAAAACGGCCACCATCAGAGAAGCACTAACCTGATCAAGGTGCTGGCCTAACACTAATGGCCACAGAACCTGGCAGCGGCAAACATAAACATTCACGGGAGGTGATGACAGACTCTATGGCCAGCTTCCTGGCACAGCTCTTATGTTCTTACGGCAATTGTTTAAAAATTACTTGCTACAGATTTCAAGTTTGATAATACCCAGTGATGATGTACAACTGGAGAAACAGGAACTCTCATGCACTGTTGGGAGTTTAAATTTGTGCAATCTTTTTGGAAGATATCTGGCAGTGTCTGTTGTAATTCAAGATCTACATTCCTTTAAATCCCTAGCAATCCCTATTCTGGAAATTTATTATATAGGTAGACAAATGTGATTACGCAAAAATTTGTATACAAAAATATTCAATAAAGCATCATTTGTATTAATAGAAAAAATTAAAAATCCATGATAATTAGGAATGGATTGCTGGTTACACATAGCACGTCCCAATCATGCCTATAAACACAAACACAAAGAAAAGCGCTATCCAATTAGTAGCATTAATTCTTTTTCTTTTTAGGGAATTCCCAGAAGCATTACTTTTTAATGAAAAAATGAGATACATATTTTCATTCCCCTCCCCAAGTGTGTGTATAAAACAATACACACACATACATACTTACATATAAACACACACACACACACACACACCCTCCCCACTAATTATCAGTATTAGTGATAATGGTGAGCAGCAGCAAGAATTTCATTTTGCTCTAGAATGTATTATATATAATCTGGCAGATGTTTTATTCATTACTAGCTAGGCTTGGCTTAGGTAAACAGCCAAAAAAAACTGCAATATCTAAACATCAGTCAAGGCCACTCAAATACCGAGTCTAGAAGAAAGGTGGCTTAAAATAAAAATGGAGAAAAACATATAAGTCAAAAATCTACCCCACAAAATGTTCTCAGTAAACAAATCTCACTAGGGGAAATATTACAGGAAAAAATATGCCACACCCAAATAAAGAAAACATACACTTCCACAAAGGAAAATATAAAGCAACTTAGAGAAGTTTAAAGAAGTCCTAACCTTAACCATCTGTTTAATTTCTGCTAAGAATTCAATTTTTGCTAAGAACTCCTTCAGACACCTCACTTGATCTTATGCACTGCCTTTTAAGGCAATATTTAAGAGGTGAAAAGTGTCATCTGATAAGAGCTCACACAATCTGTCACAAATACAAGTCATGGGACAGGTAGCCACGTATTACAGTAAGGGCATGGACTCAGGAGCTAGGTTGTTTAAGCTCACACCCTAACTTTAAAGCCAAGGAGTAGAAGTTAACTTAAACTCTGTTTCAGTTTTCTCAATTCGAAACACAGATAAAAGTATCTCTGTACAGAATTCTTACAAGAATTTAAAGGGTTCCTAGGTGTATAGACCAAGGGACTTTCTGGAGGTTCAGTGGTTGGGACCCACGCTTTCAGTGCAGGGGGTGCATGTTCAATCCCTGGCTGGGGAAATAGGATCCTGCATGCCATGAAGTGCGACCAAAAAAAAGTGTACAGCACCTGAGAGTTCTAGGTATGCTGAAGTCAGCATTCAGTGAAACACCACTACTGTTTCAAGGCTGGACTGCAGAGTGATATTTACTCTAACATATATGGTAAAACTGAAATTAAGGCCTTCAAAACAAATACACATTTATGTAGCTTTAAAATACATATAATTAATTATACATTTCAAAAAGTAATTAATATTGAGAATACATAAAGAACTTCACAAAACACCCGATTTAAAAATAAGTAAAGGACTACCCTCTTAGCTTAGTAAGAATCTGCCTGCAATGCAGGAGACCTGGGTTTGGTCCCTGGGTCGGAAAGATTCCCAGGAGAAGGAAATGGCAACCCAACCCAGTATTCTTGCCTGAAGAATCCTATGGACAGAAGAGCTTGGAAGGCTACCGTCCATGGGGTCGCAAGAGTCGGACGCGACTTAGCAACTAAACCACCACAACTAAACCACCAATGGACCTGAAGAGATGTAACTCCAAGAAGATATACGAATGGCCAATAAGCACATAAAAGCTCAACATTACTAATCACTATGGAAATGCAAATCAAAAACATAAAGATACCACTTCACACCCTTCAGGATGCCTATTATCAAAAAAGGACAAAAAAATAAGATTTGAACCCTGGTACACTGCTGGTGCAAATATAAAATGGTATGGTATTATGGTGGAAATAAAAAATGGTATGGCAGTATCTCCGGAATTAAATGTATAATTACTACATAATCTACCAATTCCACTTCTGGGTACATACCCAACAGAAATAAAAGTAGAAACTCAAACAGATACTTGTACACCAATGTTTAGTGCAGCATTATTCACACTAGCCAAAAGGTGGAAATAATCTAAATGCCCACTGATGGATGAACAGATGTGGTATACACATACAATTAAATATTCCACCTTAAAAAAAAATCTGACACGTGCTGCATACAACATGGATGAATCTTGAATATATTATGCTAAGTTAAAATAAGACACAAAAGGTCAAATATCCTATGATCTCACTTATAATGAGGTACCTAGAGTAGTCAAATTCAGAAGACAGAAAAGTAGAATGGTGGTTTCCAATGACTGTCATCATGGTTGAGGGTATGGAAGCATGGAGAGTTACTGTCTAATGGGTACAGTTTGGGAAGATGAAAAAATTTTGGAGACAGAAGGTGATGGTGGTTGTGCAGTAATGTGAATGTACTTAATGAAACTGAACTGTACACATGAAAATGATTAAAATGGTAAACTTCATGTTTTATATACACTTTGCCTCTCTAATAGTACATTTAGTTTTGCCTTAACCTATGGTTTAATGAGGAATATTGGCTCAGCTTTGAGGGGTATCCTACGTGACTGCCACGTTAAGTGACAGTGGTGGCCCTACAACTTAGAAAAAACAGACAAGTGGGTGCCAAGACATACAAAAGAAGAACGTGAAGAGTATATGTGTGTGTGTATATATATAAATGGTTCCTACTACCATCAAGGCAAAGATACAAAAGGAAAAAGAGAAGTTCTTCCTTCTAAGGAAGGGCAGAGCAGAGCATGCAAACAATCCATCAAAGACTGTTTGGTTTGAACATCTCCTGTGGAAAATCCCAAGTGGTCATGGAAAGCAGCTTGTACATGAGATGTCACATAGTTTTTGCCTTTGCACCTCCCCACTTACTTCTCACCCCTACCTCCAATTATAAACAGTGAAGATTTTTTTCCTACACAAAACATCTGCCAAAGATGTTAAGGTTGTCAGTTCTCTGAAGTCATTTGAAAATTCTTCACAGGAAGAAAGAAATCTGATATTAATTAAAAGTTATTATTTTTTTTCTCATCTTTTGAAATGTCCTTTCCAACCAAGTGAGACTTAAAAAGGAAAGAAAGAGGGATGCCAATAAAAGGGATTGTTTGTTTTTAGAAAGCCATAGAATACAACTATCCATAACAGGATTTCTTCGCCTTATTTCCTTAGGTTCTATTCTTGAAAATGTATACATTTACTGTGCAATAATTTATTTTAGAAGGGGTCTAGCTTTCCTTTAAACACTGTTCAGTACAGGTATTTGGAACCAAGAGATCAGATCCCCAAGAAGTTACCATCAATGATTTCTGGTAGTGAAGCCTGAATATAGCAGAGAGAACCAAAGGGATTTTTAGTGGGGAAGAATGAAGACGACAAATAAGTTATACTTCAGGAGGCCCCTCAAAGTAAGTTTTTGCCTCCACAGAATTAACAAACTATGGAAAAATAGATAATTTTCAGTTTTTAAAAACAGCTACCAAACCAGAAGACCTTGTAATTTTAAAGATGGGCTCTATACTGAGTCCTGTGCTAAGCTGCTTCAGTCGTGTCCAACTCTTTGCAACTCCATTATAGACTGTAGCCCGCCAGGCTCCTCTGTCCATGGGATTCTCCAGGCAAGAATAATGGAGTGGGTTGCTGTGCCCTCCTCGATGGGATCTTCCTGACCCAGGAATCGAACCCCTATCTCTTATGTCTCCTGCAGTGGCAGGGCCGTTCTTAACCACTAGTGCCACTTGGGAAGCCCATATTGAGTCCTAATATCCTACAAATAAAGTTTTCCAAGTACCTAGTGAGGAATCACCTCATCAATGGAGTATGAGAAAGCTCCAAGAGATGGTGAAGGAGAGGGAAGCCTGGCGTGCTACAGTCCATGGGGTCACAAAGAGTCGGACACCACTTAGCAACTGAACAACAATGAGGAATCAAAGGATTAAACTTGGTAGAGAGAAGCCAGGCAATGTAATACTTAGCTTCCATCACAAGGAAGAAAATATGAGTAGAAAAAAATAGAATTTCCCTGTAAAAGTTAGGTCCAACAGGCCCCGCCTAAATTAATTGATTCAGTCCACAGAATGAATAGCCTCAGAAGCAATATCATGCAATTAGATGGTACATGAAGGCCCACAATCTTTCCTTAATAAAAGTACACCTGAGAATGTAGCAATACTGCTAGACCACTGACAACAGCTTAAAATATATGCTTGTTGACTTGAGATTATCATTGCTGATGGTCAAAAGTAATAAAAATGCTATACCCCCACAAATGTGTATATGAGTACCAAAAGACATGTACAAGAATGTCCACAGCATCATCAGACATAATAATCCCAAATCAGAAACTCAAATGACCACTGTCAAAGGGTCAGATAAATTATAGAATCATGATACAACAAAGTGCTATTCAGCAATTAAAGTGAACAAATTATCACTACATATGCAATAACACTGACTAATAGAAAAAGAAGCCAGACTCAAAAAGGTACAAAAATTATATGATTCTACTTTATATAAAATTTTCAAAAGAAAACCAAAATTAAACTACAGTGTTCACCAGGATACAGGTTACCTTTGAGAGGGAGGTACACACACTAGGAGGAGCTATACGAAAGGATCCGGAAGAACGAGTAATATTCCGTAACTTCATCTGTGTGATGGTCACACATGTATATTCACTTTGTGAAAATTCACTTTATTATACATTTATTATTTGTGTGTTTTACTTTTCTGTAGGAATATTACTTTAATTTATAAATATATATCCAGATTTATTAATATTCAAGTTTTTCAAATGAATGGATGGTTTTGAGAAAAAGCTTCTTCCCTAGACTTTATTCCTATTGTCTTTGAATTCTATTTTAAGATCAGATTTTAGAAGGTGGTGATTTCCAGTCCCCAGCTACACCATTTCAGAGCATACGTATTTCATATCATATATAAGGACTTAAGTCCTGAAAACTGGTCTTCTCTCCATCCAAACTGCAAATCAAAATTTACAGTCTTCTTCCCTAACTTTAGTAGGCAAAAGGATCAGGATCAATTGTGGTCCTCTCTTGGGAAAGTCTACCCCACAGTATGCATTTTTTAAAAGCCACTAGCTATACAGTGTCACAGAAAATGTTGAATGTGTACTAGGATTAGAACCTTCCTATTGTTAACCTTTAAACTGGCTTCCGTAGCCTCTCTCAACTAAAACCAAGATAAAGAGGGAGGAGAGAGAAAGAGCAGCCTAACTGCTTTCAACATTCTCATTTCTTTCTTCTTTCTTTAACGTTTAACACACATTTAAGGGCTGACTGCATGTTAGGAACTGCAGTAGACATTTGGAACATGTAGCAGCAAATGAAACACGGTCCCTATCCAAACAGAATACACACAGCAGCAGCATCAGGCTACCTACGCATGATGCATGCACACCTCTTGCATGCACTTCATACACATGTCAGTCTTATTAAGGGAAGTGCTATTATCTTCATTACACAGATGAGGAAAATCTGCTTAGAAACCACTTTGCCTTGTTCACATATGGCAAACTTGGTTTAAAATGTAACTACAGTGTAATGTCCATGATTTTCCATATATTATACAATAAGGTAGAATTCAAGTACAGTTTAATTTTAGATATTAACATATGAAGAGATATAATTTTTATGAAAAGACTGTAAAGTGTACTAATTGATCCTAAAAATTTCTATGATATAGTATAGACTTGTTTTGCTTAAGTGAGGGATCAACAAGAAACCTGAAAGGGAATCCTTCATTATCCTTACAGTACTTCAGCTACTGACTAAATTATAAGGGTAAAAGATTCCTTTTCCTTTGATAATTAGAAAGTGAAAAAAATCTCTTCTAAAGCTATTAGTTCAGTTCAATCGCTCATGTCCGACTCTTTGCAACCCCATGAATCACAGCACATCAGGCCTCCCTGTCCATCACCAACTCCCAGAGTCCACCCAAACCATGTGCAGCGAGTTGGTCATGCATCCAGCCATCTCATCCTCTGTCATCCCCTTCTCCTCCCGCCCTCAATCCTTCCCAGCATCAGGGTCTTTTCCAGTGAGTCAACAATTCACATGAGATGGCCAAAGTAGTGGAGTTTCAGCTTCAACATCAGTCCTTCCAATGAACACCCAGGACTGATCTCCTTTAGGATGGACTGGTTGGACCTCCTTGCAGGCCAAGGGACTCTCAAGAGTCTTCTCCAATCTCAGTTCAAAGGCATCAATTCTTCGGCACTCAGCTTTCTTCACCAGCCAACTCTCACATCCATACAAGACTACTGGAAAAACCATAGCCTTGACTAGATGGACATTTGTTGGCAAAGTAATGTCTCTGCTTTTAAATATGATATCTAGGTTGGTCATAACTTTCCTTCCAAGGAGTAAGCGTCTTTTAATTTCATGCCTGCAATCACCATCTGCAGTGATTTTGGAGCCCCCCAAAATAAAGTCTGACACTGTTTCTACTGTTTCCCCATCTATTTCCCATGAAGTGATGGGACCAGATGCCATGATCTTAGTTTTCTGAATGTTGAGTTTTAAGCCAACTTCTGCACTCTCCTCTTTCACTTTCATCAAGAGGCTTCTTAGTTCCTCTTCACTTTCTGTCATAAGGGTGGTGTCATCTGCATATCTGAGGTTATTGATATTTCTCCCAACAATCTTGACTCCAGCTTGTGCTTCTTCCAGTCCGGCATTTCTCATGATGTACTCTGCATATTGTTAAATAAGCAGGGTGACAATATACAGCCTTGACGTACTCCTTTTCCTATTTGGAACCAGTCTGTTGTTCCATGTCCAGTTCTAACTGTTGCTTCCTGCCTGCATACAGGTTTCTCAAGAGACAGGTCAGGTGGTCTGGTATGCCCATCTCTTTCAGAATTTTCCACAGTTTATTGTGATCCACACAGTCAAAAGCTTTGGCATAGTCAATAAAGCAGAAATAGATGTTTTTCTGGAACTCTCTTGCTTTTTTGATGATCCAACGGATGTTGGCAATTCGATCTCTGGCTCCTCTGCCTTTTCTAAAACCACCTTGAGCATCTGGAAGTTCACAGTTAACATATTGCTGAAGCCTGGCTTGGAGAATTTGGAGCATTACTTTACTAGCGTGTGAGATGAGTGCAATTGTGCGGTAGTTTGAGCATTCTTTGGCATTGCCTTTCTTTGGGATTGGAATGAAAATTGACCTTTTCCAGTCCTGTGGCCACTACTGAGTTTTCCAAATTTGCTGGCATATTGAGTGCAGCACTTTCACAGCATCATCTTTCAGGATTTGAAATAGCTCAACTGGAATTCCATCACCTTTACTAGCTTTCTTTGTAGTGATGCTTCCTAAGGCCCACTTGACTTCGCATTCCAGGATGTCTGGCTCTAGGTGAGTGATCACACCATCGTGATTATCTGGGTCATGAAGATCTTTTTTTGTACAGTTCTTCTGTGTATTCTTTTTTTTTTTTTTATTGTTTTTGCCATACATTGTCATGATATCACCATGGGTTTACATATGCTTCCCCTCCGGAACCTCCCTCCCTCCTCCCTACCCCCCGGGAAATCTCGCTTCACCAGTCCCGAGCATCAATCCTGGGCTGGCGATTGATTAGACACATGACAATTAACATGCTTCAATGCCCTTCTCCCATATCATCCCACCCTTACCCTCATCCACAAAGTCCACGAGTCTATTCTATTCTTCTGTGTATTCTTGCCACCTCTTCTTAATATCTTCTGCTTCTGTTAGGCCCATACCATTTCTGTTCTTTACAGTGCCCATCTTTGCATGAAATGTTCCCTTGGTATCTCTAACTTTCTTGAAGACATCTCTAGTCTTTCCCATTCTATTGTTTTCCTCTATTTTTTTTGCATTGATTGCTGAGGAAGGCTTTCTTATCTCTCCTTGCTATTCTTTGGAACTCTGCATTCAGATGGGAATATCTTTCCTTTTCTCCCTTGCTTTTCGCTTCTCCTCTTTTCACAGCTATTTGTAAAACCTCCTCAGACAGCCATTTTGCTTTTTTGCATTTCTTTTCCATGGGGATGGGCTTAGTCTCTGTCTCCTGTACAATGTCACGAATCTCCAAGCATAGTTCATCAGGCATTCTGTCTATCAGATCTAGTCCCTTATATCTATTTCTCACATTCACTGTGTAATCATAAGGGATTTGATTTAGGTCATACCTGAATGGTCTATTGGTTTGCCCTACTTCTTTCAATTTAAGTCTGAATTTGGCAATAAGGAGTTCATGATCTGAGCCACAGTCAGCTCCCAGTCTTGTTTTGCTGACTGTATAGAGCTTCTCCATCTTTGGCTGCAAAGAATATAATCAATCTGATTTCGCTGTTGACTATCTGGTGATGTCCATATGTAGAGTCTGAAGGTATAAACACATAAAATTCAGGAAATCTAAAGACACTTGCTGTGGGAACCATACCTTAGCTATTGCATACATATACATAAACAGACATGAATGTTTGTGCATATACACACATCAAATATTTGACAGTTCAGCTCAGTTGCTCAGTCGTGTCCAACTCTTTGCAACCCCATGAATTGAAGCACGCCAGGCCTCCCTGCCCATCACCAACTCCTGGAGTCTACTCAAACCATGTCCATCGAGTCGGTGATGTCATCCAGCCATCTCATCCTCTGTTATCCCCTTCTCCTCCTGCCCCCAGTCCTTCCCAGCATCAGGGTCTTTTCCAATGAGTCAACTCTTCACATGAGGTGGCCAAAGTACTGAAGTTTCAGCTTCAACATCAGTCCTTCCAATGGACACCCTGGGCTGATCTCATTTAGGCTGGACTGGTTGGATCTCCTTGAAGTCCAAGGGACTCTCAAGGGTCTTCTCCAACACCACGGTTCAGAAGTATCAATTCTTCGGTGCTCAGCTTTCTTCACTGTCCAATTCTCACATCCATACATGACTACTGGAAAAACCACAGCCTTGACTAGACGGACCTTTGTTGGCAAAGTAATGTCTCTGCTTTTAAATATTTGACAATTACTCTTTCATAATTCTTGCACAAAGACAATAAATGTTACATTGCTCATGACCAGTGTCTACATCACCAATCATAATTTTGCAAAGTACATTTTTTTCTGAGTTGAAAAGGATCAAGAATACATAGACATCTTCTATGTCTATGTATATATACATATATATATATATATATACACACTATATGTACACTAACGTTTTCTGTTAGTCAAAATTATTAACATAAAAACTCAGTACCAGTCCAGCCTCTATTAAACCATTATTGGCCAATTTCTTAAACTGTCAAATCTCTAACATAAAGTTTGGTTCTAAAATATTTGAATTCTGTAGTACATCTGCCTTTTCTTTTTCTTGTAAATAAAGCAAACCAGAACATTTATGGATGTGTAGCCAAAAGTCTAATTCATAAAGGAAAGCCTATAATTCAAGTTTACAAGGAATTAAACTACTTCAAAGAAGCCTGACCCTAAGGGAAAAAAAAAAGATGGCAAATGTAATTTTAAAACATGCAAAATAAGACAGTGAAGGGAGACTATCAATAAGCAAAAATAAAATGATCAAAATTTGTACATTCAGAATGGGAAAGAAAAGATTCCCAGAATATTTTTTATACACCATTGCACGAATAAGGAAATGCCTTCCTGCTTGAGTGTTTATACCCAAAACAATACATTTCTTTTGAACTGTAACTTTCTGTTATCACATGTCATGTTATAACACTCAAACCTACATTTGTGGTAAAGCCAAAAACCACTCTGAAGAAGTGGTCTTAACCACAATTCAAAGCTTATGAAGATTATCTGAGCCATTAACCTGTCGAGCTGCTTTCATACACTGCTAGACCAAAAAGGCAGGCCCAGCAGCTAGTTGTAGCTGCTCCCACAAGCTTCACAAGGAAGCCACAGGACTCTGCAAGGGTAATACACCATACAGGGGAATGGAAATTGGTGGTACAAAAATCTACCAGCAAACTACTTTGTCTTGGGTGGTACTACAGGAAGCCTAATAAAACATCAACGACCTGAGGAGCCTCAGCTCGGCACAAGTAAAATAAAGACTCTGAATTGAGAATCACTATGAATTGATTAGGGCTTCCCTGGTTCCTGAGTTGGTAAAGAATCCACCTGCAATGTGGGAGACCTGGGTTCAATCCCTGGGTTGGGACGATCCCCTGGAGGAGGGCATCGCAACCCACTCCAGTACTCTTGCCTGAAGAATCCCCATACACAGAGAGGAGCCTGGTGGGCTACAGTCTGTGGGGTCGCAAAGAGTCAGACATGACTGAGTGACTGAAAAAAACCAGAAAACGTGAAGTGATTAAGAATATAGAACATCAGTAACTTAGATTAGTAAAGCACTAGAAGATGAGGCAAAAAGCCTTGGGAGTTTGATGGTAGCAATGAAGAAAATAAAGGTTATTTATTGGCAGGTATAGATTTCACTGTCATAGTTTGGGTCATTCGGGTTATATACTTACTTAATATCTTGCTATGCTATGAATTTGAATTAGGCAAACTGCAAAGTTGTTCTGTTACAAATTTACTAGTTAACCGGCTAGTTAACTTTCCTGTATCATTTGTCGAACTACAAAGAAGAAGAGCACAGTTCTTTAAAGATCAGCTGCTCCACTGCAGCAATTTTATTCTTAACATTTCCTCTCTCATCAACATCTATCTATACAGGCATGTGGTCTCTAAAGTTATTAGATCTTTTACTTCTTCCCCTCATTCTTGACTTCCATCACAAGGAATTCATTGACAAATGCTGTCCACTGCCTTCTCAAATTATCTTCTATATCTCCACTCCCTGATTCCGTAAAGTTAGATGAAGCTCTTATTACAACTTTTATATCTACAGCATCCTAAACTAGCCTCATGCAGTAAAATACACAAGCACGCAACAAACAGAATATCTGTTTATATGTGCTCTCATCTAACTATCACCAACAACTGTGATAGGCCTTCAAATTTAGAAGGGAAAATTAAACCTCAAAAAGTCACAAGATAGGATATTGCTCATATTTCTGATTTGACAATGATCATACTAAGGTTGAAGATTACATATAAATATACAAGGAAGCCATACTCTAGTCTTTAAACCACTCATCTTCTTCAACTCCCCAAATAATTATGTTTGTCCCAATTCACTGATAAAGTAATTCCTATTTGGTTTTCCATTAAATAAATCACCTATCATATGAAAAATTATTTAAATGTTCCAGAAAAATCACTTCTTAACCTGTAAAGTATTTCTTAGCAAACCAAAACTGTTGACTCTCAGGATGAAATGCTGTAGTAATCCAACTAGAGAACAGGAACAATGTCACAGTTAAATCAGCCATGGAAATCTGACTGTGTCAACAGCCCTTTGGATTAGTCAAATCGACAGTCTTTAAAGAACTTTAAGTATCCCACTAATGAATAAAATGCCAACTTGTTTCCATAATAAACTAGAGATGCACAAGGGAATTTTTAGGCCATAACTTTTATACTGGACAATTTTTTTAAAGGCAGAAGTGTACACTAGAGAAATATGGACAACACTATGCATGTATTATTCATATAAAATTGACTTAACTGCATACAATATTAACATGAAGTTTTCAAACGCAAGTCAGTATGTACACAGCATACACTCACTAAATGAATGAACAATATTAAATAGTAAGTCATCTGTTAAAGATTAACAAAAAACTGTCATGAAACTGTACCTCTTAAACTATAATACTAATTACACCAACTATTGTTTTAAAATATATATATATATATATATGTTTTTTTAAGGAAAACTAATGCCTTTATAGTCACTATATCTTTTTTTTAACTATTTTATATTGGAGTATAGTTGACTAACAATATTGTGTTAGTTTCACGTATACAGCAAAGTGGTCCAGTTACACATATACATATATCTATTCTTTTTCAAATTCTTTCCCCATTTAGGTTGTTAACACAATATTGAACAGAGTTCACTGTGCTATACAGTAGGTCCTTATTGGTTACCCATTTTAAATTCAGCAGTGTGTACATGTCAATCCCAAACTCCCTAATTATCCCTCCCCCTACCCTTCCACCCTGATAATCGTAAGTTCATTTTCACAATCTTATTTGTTCTGTAAATAAGTTCATTTGTATCATTTATTTTTAGAGTCCACACACTTCTGTCTGACTTACTTCACTCAGTATGACAATCACTACATCCATCCCCCTTGCTGCAAATGGTACTGTTCCATTCTTTACAATGGCTGAGCAGTATTTCATGGTATGCTCAGTCGCTCAGTCATGTCTGACTCTTTGCGAGCCCATGGACTGTAGTCTGCCAGGCTCTCTGTCCGTGGGGATTCTTCAGGCAAGAATACTGGAATATTCTTGCGTGTTGCCATGCCCTCTTCCAGGGGCTCTTTCAACCCAGGGATCAAACCCAGGTCTCCTGCATTGCAGTCAGATTCTTTACCAACTCAGCCACGAAGGAAGCCCAATATTTCATGGTACATGTTTACAAAATCTTAATCTATTCCTGTGTCGATGGACACAGGCTGCTTCCATGTCTTGGTATTGTAAACAGTGTCATAATGAACACTGGGGTGCATGTATCCTTGCAGACCATGTTCTTCTCCGAATATATGCCCAGGAGTGGGACAGCAGGATCATGTGCCGTGCTGTTCTAAGTTGCTTCACTCGTGTTCAACTCTTTGTGACTCTACAGACTGTAGCACACCAGGCTTCTCTATCCATGGGATTCTCCAGGCAAGATACTAGATTCTCCAGGCAAGATACTAGATTCTCCAGGCAAGATACTAGAGTGGGTTGCCATGTCCTCCTCCAGAAGATGTTCCTGACCCAGGGATCAAACCTGAGTCTCCTTCATCTCCTACACTGGCACTTTACCACCAGTGGCACCTGACAAGTCATTGCAGGATCACATGGCAGCTCTATTTTTAGTTTTTAAAGGAACCTCCATACTGTTCTCCACAGTGGCTATCCCAATTTACATTCCCACCTACAGTGTAAGAGGGTTCCCTTCTCTCCAAACCTTCTCCAGTATTTATTATTTGTAGACTTTTTGATGATCGCCATTCTGTTTTGAGTTGATATCTCACTGGTAGTTTTGATTTGCACTTCTCTAATAATTCAGTTCAGTTGTTCAGTTGTGTCCGATTCCTTGTGACCACAGGGACTGCAGCACACCAGACTTTCCTGTCCATCACCAACTCCTGGAGCTTGCTCAAACTTATGTCAATAATATTCAGGACTGATCTCCTTTAAAATGGACTGGTTTGACCTCCTTGCTGTCCAAGGGACTCTTAAGAGTCTTTTCCAACACCACAGTTCAGAACCATCAGTTCTTCAGCACTCAGCTTTCTTTAAGGTCCAACTCTCACTTCCATATATGACTACTGGAAAAACCATAGCTTGAATAGACGGATCTTTGTTTGTGATGTCTCTTTTTTTAATATGCTGTTTATATTTGTCATAGCTTTACTTCCAAGGAGCAAGCGTCTTTTATCTTTTAATTCCATGGCTGCAGTCATCACCTGCAGTGATTTTGGAGCCCAGAAAATAAAGTGTCACTGTTTCCACTGTTTCCTCTTCTGTTTGCCATGAAGTGATGGGACCGGATGTCATGATCTTAGTTTTTCGAATACTGAATTTTTAAGCCAGCTTTTTCACTTTCCTCTTTCACCTTCATCAAGAGGCTCTTTAGTTCCTCTTTGCTTTCTGCCATAAGGGTGGTGTTATCTGCATATCTGAGGTTATTGATAATTCTCCCGGCAATCTTGATTCCAGCTTGTGCTTCATCCAGTCCAGCATTTCACATGATGTACTCTGCATATAAGCTAAATAATCAAGGTGACAATATACAGCCTTGACGAACTCCTTTCCCAATTTGGAACCAGTCTATTGTTTCATTCTTGGTTCTAACTGTTGCTTTTTGACTTGCATACAGATTTCTCAGGAGGCAATTAAGGTGGTCTGGCATTCCCATCTCTTTAAGAGTTTTCCAGTTTGTTGTGATCCACACAATCAAAGGCTTTACTTCTGCAACTCTCTTGCTTTTTCAATGATCCAGCGGATGTTGGCAATTTGATCTCTGGTTCCTCTGCCTTTTCTAAATTCAACATGACATCTGGAATTTCTTGGTTTACGTACTGTTGAAGTACATGATATCTAATAACTAGGTATTTAATAATTAGGTACTGTAATAACTAACAATTAGCAATATCAAGTACCTTTCCATGTACCTCTTGGTCATCTGCATGTCTTCTTTGGAGAAATGTCTAGCACACATTTGTTGACTGGGTTGTTTGATGCTGCTGCTGCTGCGTCACTTCAGTAGTGTTTGACTCTGCAACCCCATAGAAGGCAGCCCACCAGGCTCCCACATCCCTGGGATTCTCCAGGCAAGAACACTGGAATGGGTTGCCATTTCCTTCTCCAATGCATGAAAGTGAAAAGTGAAAATGAAGTCTCTCAGTCAAGTCCGACTCTTCGCAACCCCATGGACTGCAGCCTACCAGGCTCCTCAGTCCATGGGATTTTCCAGGCAAGAGTACTGGAGTGGGGTGCCATTGCCTTCTCCAGTTGTTTGCTGATGACCAACTATTTTGAATTAACCAATGACTATGAACAAAATGATCTGAAATGTCCAACAAGTTATTTTCTATGGTGGAAGAAAAAATTATAAATTGTCTACCAAATGAGCTGATACTAACTTCACAAATTTTATAATGAGGAGAAAAAGGAATTAACTATTTTACCAAGTCCCCAAAGCGAAAATGATGTTTAATTTCCTCACTCTAATGAAACTGTCTACTTTTCCCATACAGAATGCCCTGCCAAGATACCATGCTATAGGTAATTTTTGTTTCTTGCTCTTCAATAGCAGTGTAGTTAATAAGGTATACTGACACTTCAAAAAAAAGTGATAATCCACATTGTTGACAGACTGGTATCAAGATCTAAATGGGGCTATAAACAATACAGCTGGAAAGAACTCCTTAGAAGTTTATGTTCTTTCATGTAGTTTTGTTGAATCTTAATCTGTTAGGAAAACCTGCATATACCAGGTGTAAATTTTCAGTAATTTCACCCAGGCAATTTTTTACTACAATAACAATAATCAAGTGCTAATATAAGATCCATTATGTATAAGCCAGTAATAATGATGCTGTTAACAAATTAACTTCCTGGGCTTTTAAAATGTTAGTAACTCTTGGGTATGAATGATAGTTTAAGACTGAAGTTAAGTACTTAATTCTAAGTTTGAATTTTGGAATAAAAAATCAAAGCAAAAGGGGGATCATTCTAATTATTGACTTTTTCCCTGATTATCCAAAAATGCCTTGGTTTGGTTCTAGTATTCCTCAAGAAATTAATCCTACTCGTCTGGCCACTATACTCAACAACTTTCTTCTGAAAGAGGAATACTACTTTGCCTTGGGTCAGCCCTCTTCACTTTTGCTGTGGGTCAGCACCTACATTTTTTGCTATTTTTCATAATATCCTTATTTCTCACCTGGTTTGCCAGGTTCTCGGATTCAAAACACAGTCACATATTATTCTAAACAATAAGAATATAGAGCGAATACTCTTGTTCATTCAGACTGCATGTAAACAAGAGAGAGGGAGCTAAGGGGTAGAAAGGAAGAAAGGAGAGACAACACTGCAATATAAAAGAGCAGTGAAAAAAAAGATAAGAGAGAAAAATATTGCTTGAGGAAGTGACAGAGTCACCAAGTTGAAGAAATATAGAGGAGAGCCACCGAGTGTCTGATGGCCATAAAAGGGCAATTGTCCACCTCCTAACAAACCAAATCCGGTCAACACCAAATATGGAAATGTTTTCATTCAAATACAGAGCTTTTCCTCTGTGGGATATGAACATAGATCACATTCTTTCCCTACAACAACAACAACAAAAAAACCCTCACACTTGAATATCTACTATTGTGAGAAAAATATGTTGAATTGTCGTATAAACAATTTTCAAGTTTTTCTACCCCAAAGTTCAGGACTTTCTAACAATAAAAAACACCACAAATCCTTCCATAGTTATTCTGGAGCTTCAGTCTCCACATCTGTAAAATAGGAAAGTTAAACCTGGAAAGCCATGTGAAGACTGAGTTAATATCCGTAAAACACTTTAAGGGGGCATTTTGTAAATACAATACCTGCTAAGTGATAGCTATTATCCACTCAGCTTATCTCAGCCTTTAGACTTACAAACCTCAACTCACAAAAGGTAACTGATGACAGAACTGTTCAAATTAAGATCATGTCAAAATAAGACTTTTTCCGTATATATCCACTCATTCTATTTATAAATTAAGAGGTTGGTAAATAAGAGAATGTCCTATTCTGCTGTTGCAGGACAGACACGTTATCTTAAAACCTAGTGTTCTCAAAAAGTTCATTCAATCAACAAGTATTTACTGAGTACCGGCTCTGACTAGTCTCTGTCCTGGGGCTGAGGATACAGGAATCAACAAAATAAAAATTTGTGTAATGTGGAGGATTGGGAAGGGGTAGGATTAGAAACTGGCTCCCGGCAGAGGACGCTAGAGCTTTTATTTCAAAAGTGAATGCTTTCAATGGATTCTACCTGTTCCAAGTTTTATATATCTCTGTTACTTGCCTCTCCCCTATCCTTGCCCCAAAACTTAAGAGTTTCTCACTCAGAGTACTTTCTCCACAAGAATTTCAACAATAAAGGAATTTTAATAAGTTCAATTTCATGAACAATTAATCTAGCTGCTATCACCAGTACTTCAACATACAGTTTTGATCCCTTTCATTCACTCACTGCTATGATAAAACACAAAAGCACTCAATCAAAGTAAATGCTTTGAAAATGTTTTGTCTATCTCCCCACCCTAGGAATCCCCAGGATCCCCTATAACAAATAACTAAGCGGCAGAGGGGGAAAGGAGGCAGTCCTCCTTCCTGACCACTAGTACATTTTCAGTTATGATCTTTCAAGATTTTACATTGACTCGGTAATTGTTAAAGCAACATCTGAAGACTTATGAAGGTCAACTACGGCTGCCATGATTTTGTTTGCAGTTTCTCTTCATCAGCTGTCAGAGCCTCACAGAGCTCATTCACTCTGAGGTGTAGGAAACTGGCTACATGGTTGATATGGCTTTCATTATGAAAGCTGTACTCCTCATAAAAGTGACAAGTCTGGCATTTCCAAGAAAACGTATGCACATTTTCCTACTCGTCACTCATCTACATACGCTAAAAGTTCAATAGTGTAACATCAACTAATTCCATTGTATTTTTCAAAAGAAAGAGATTTCCTGATTTTTTGACAGTTTCAAAGCATATACCCATTTTCAATTAGGTTCATATTCAAGATGGGTGCTAATATTCTTAACAGATATTCCAGATCCCACAGAAGTGCAAAATAGTATTATTTTTAAAGTAATAAATTATAAACTAGTTTCAGAAAGTTCCTAATTCTCAAAATACTACCATTTACTTAAAAGAATTTTTTTAAACATTGTTACCTTCAGAATCTAAAACAACTTTTAAAATACTTTCAAAGCACGTTAATATCCATTCTTAGGGTGTATTTTTGACTGATCTGTTTTTAGTAACCAAAAGTATATTGGAGCCGTATCTAATAATTGACATAGTAATTTATGATATGTTTTCTTCTAATCCTAGATATGTGGTTAGGGTGTTGCCTCTGGTCAGTGATCTCAGTTCTAGGACAACTACAACTAGAAGGTAGTTGAGTTTCTTTCTAAACTACAGTTAAGGAGGAAAAGCTTTGAAAGAAAAAGAAGTTGCTCACGTGTGTTATGATAACCAAAGTGAAAGGGACACAGTTATAAACAAAGAAATGCCACAAGGGTATCCCCTTGCGTGAAACCTTGCACCCAACAGGATAAGCAGCATGAGGCCGAAAGTGATGATGATGGAAGTAAACATGACTAACCTAAGGATGAAAAGCCAAGTAATGCCACTGAAAAAAGTAGGAAGTCTGAGAGAAGACAAGGTTGGGTGGGGGGTTGGGGGTAGGAGTAGGGTGCTTGGATAAACAATAAGAGAAAGGATTCAACTGTACATGGAAAGAAAGGATAGAACTGTAAATGGAACAGACTGATTCCAAATTGGGAAAAAAGTTCGTCAATACTGTATACTGTCACCTTGCTTATTTAACTTACATGCAGAGTACATCATGAGAAATGCTGGGCTGGAGGAAGCACAAGCTGGAATCAAGATTGTCGGGAGAAATATCAATAACCTCAGATATGCAGACGACACCACCCTTATGGCAGAAAGCAAAGAAGAACTAAAGAGCCTTTTGATGAAAGTGAAAGAGGAGAGTGAAAAAGTTGGCTTAAAATTCAACATTCAGAAAACTAAGATCATGGCACCTGGTCCCATCACTTCATGGGAAATAGATGGGGAAACAGTGGAAAAAGTGTCAGACTTTATTTTGGGGGGCTCCAAAATCACTGCAGATGGTGATCGCAGCCATGAAATTAAAAGACACTTGCTTCTTGGAAGAAAAGCTATCTCCAACCTAGACAGCATATTAAAAAGCAGAACATTACTTTGCCAACAAAGGTCCATCTATTCAAAGTTATGGTTTTTCCAATAGTCATGTATGGATGTGAGAGTTGGACCTTAAGGAAAGCTGAGTGCCAAAGAATTGGTGCTTTTGAACTGTGGTGTTAGAGAAGACTCTTGGGAGTCCCTTGGACTGCAAGGAGATCCAACCAGTCCACCCTAAAGGAACTCACTCCTGAATATTCATTGGAAGGATGGATGCTAAAGCTCTGGCCACTGATGCAAAGAACTGACTCATTTGAAAAGATCCTGATGCTGGGAAAGATTGAAGGTGGGAGGAGGAGGTAATGACAGAGCATGAAATGGTTGGATGGCATCACCAACTCGATGGACATGAGTTTGAGTAAACTCTGGGAGTTGGTGGTGGACAGCGAAGCCTGGCGTGCTGCAGTCCATGGGGTCACAAAGAGTCACTACTGAGCGAATGAACTGAACTGAACTCTCCCATTCTCTAAATCCGTAACTCTTGTTCTCTGCTAGTATACTAGCAACAGCAGGTCTACAAACTGATGCATGGACAAGCCACCATTCTGAAGGCACTTAACCCACTACAGGGAGGGTGGGGAAGGGAGAGGGGGGAAATATTTAACCTATTTTCTATAATTTCAAAAGGTAATTTCTAAGTTGACCAACCTAGACAACATATTAAAAAGCAGAGACATTATTTTACCAACAAAAGTCCATATAGTCAAAGCTATGGTTTTTCCAGTAGTCATGTATGGATGTGAGAGTTGGACCATAAAGAAAGCTAAACATTGAAGAACTGATGCTTCTGAACTGTGGTGTTGGAAAAGACTCTTGAGAGTCCTTTGGACAGCAACAAGATCAAACCAGTCAACTGTAAAGGCGATCAGTCCTGAATATTCATTGAAAGGACTACAGATACTGAAGCTGAAGCTCCAATACTTTGGCCACCTGATGCGAAGAACTGACTCACTGGAAAAGACCCTGATGCTTGAAAAGACTGAAGGTAGGAGGAGAAGGGCATGACAGAGGATGAGATGGTTGGATAGCATCACCAACTCAACAGTCATGAGTTTGAGCAAGCTCCAGGAGTTGGTGATGGACAAGTAAGTCTGGCATGCTACAGTCCCTGGAGTCACAAAAAGTCAGACATGACTGAGCAACTGAACTGGAGTATATTTCACCCAATTCAGAGCAGCTACTGTGTATGGTTTTGACTCAATTTCTAAGAACTTGCAAATAAAACTGAATTGTGCTTATTATCTTTAGGCCTATTATTTTGCCAAAGATTTTATCTGCTTTTCAACTCCCAAGTGTAGAAAACTAATGTACAAATTCCACTGTTATGAAACAATTTACCAGAAGTCTTCATTCTCTTATTGTTTTCTAGGAAGGAGGAAACTGTATTTCAAACACAATCTTAAAACATGCATATGCTGACATTATCCTACTCTGAAGCTTTATTTTTTAAAAAATACTCACCAGAAACTGTGATAATCTTTAATAAGTCTATAAAGCAAATATGTGCTATTATGAGGATATTGGAATAACAGAGGCACTAATCTAAGAAAAATAAAAAATTAAAAATAATCAAATCCTCACAAAAACATAAGCTCTAACATTTGAGTACCTTAAATATTTGTGATATATCTAATTTGTGGTTAAATTTTTTTCAATGCTAAACTTTTATATTTACCTTCTGAAGCAAAGAAGGTGTATGAAAAGGTTGTAAGATCTAAGGAATGGGAGAATCAAGTGGGTAGATTTAATATGTATCATCAGTTTTTTTGTACTTTTTCAATTCAACGAAAGAGTAAACTCCTCCACAACTAAGAAATGTTTTCAATTTCTTATCTATGAGCCTTCTGGAGAAGGAAATGGCAACCCACTCCAGTATTCTTGTCTGGAAAAAATCCCATGGACAGAGAAGCCTGGCAGTCTACAGTCCATGGAGTCACAAAGAGTCAGACATGACTGAGAGACTTCACTATCACTGACACTATGAGCCTTTAAATATTTACCCAGGGCAAGCAAGCAAGCAAGAAAACACACGCACACACACAAAAGTAATACTATAAAAAACAAAAATGAATTTTCATAGTTAGGTAACTGTTCTCTACTGTCAGAGATAAAACTACTGAGCTAATAATACTGTTTTAAATATCTGAAGTCTTCTCTGGCTGAGATCAATTTGACAATACAGATTTATAAGACAGAGTTTCGTACTGTTTCCCAGTTGATCATTACTAGAACTTTGGTCTTTAATACAGTACATACATATACCCTTTAAACAAGAGTTTTTACACAACTATGTCATGTGATACACTCATGACATTTCCCTTTCTGTTCTTTTTTGCTTCATTTAATTTGTTGGGGGGCAGGGAGAAGAACACCAACTTATTAAATTGATTGCAAAATGGGCTGCCACTGGCAGTTTGAAAACTACTGATCTAAGAGTTGATTAATGCCAAGGGACAGTATACTAGATTACTTGATAAAACAGGCTTAGTTAATGCCACTCAAGAGCTGTGGCTATTATGTTTCCCTCTTCTTCCTACTCCTTAGATATTCTCCTGTACTAAAGTTCACTTGCATACCACTAGGAGCCACAGACTGGAACCTATCCTGGTCACTTTTTCTCAGCAAGGCAAAACAATATAAAACTAGTATCACTTCTGAGGGACATCTATTACTATGGGAAGCACACACTTAGTGAAACTAAAATGATCCAATCAAACATACACATAAATGTGCATATCTTGTTTACTTCAGCTTAAAAAAATGAAACAAGTTTGTTTCAAAATACTCCTTTCTACACTCACTGCGCTGATTTTCTTTTCTATTACATGTCTTAATGCTGATCATAACCCACTAAACTGAATTCTTGACCCACTAGTGAATAGGTGGAAACCTGCAATTTGAAAAATACAGCTTTAGAGAACACACAAATCAACCTAGCAGGATAAGAGAACCACAGATAAATTACCAGTCTCTAGTGGCCACCTTCTTTCACTGATGAGAAAAAGCTCAAAGAACTGAAAACATTAGTCAAAGAGTGATTGTTTATTTAACTCCAGGAAGACCATACAAGAAGGTATAAGATTCAGGAAAAGAAAATGTGACAGCATTACACCCCCACAAAAAGGAGTTCCTGATACAGCATTTAATAATCATCACCACTGTTACTCTAACACTGGCTTCTCGCATGCTCAATCCTGCACTAAATGCATATGTAATTTACCTATATAAGTGGTGTGTGTTAAGGTATGTATATATGTGTATATACACATAAGTATACACACATAATGCACTATATAAATTATGTAAGTATATACTTATGGTATTATATTTTTAATACATAAATTTATATATTTTCCAAGTCATTCTTACAACCTGTCAAAACAACAAAGTAGTGCCAGATCTGAAACCCAGGTTGGCTGGCTGCAGAATCTAGGCTCTTAATCACTAAGGTATAAGCTCTTCCAAAAGAAAAGGAGTACCCAGCTCTGGCTGTGCATCAAGAATCCTCTGTGGCGTTAAAAAGAAACAGACAGATGCCCAAGTGCATCTAAAAAGAGATATAAAAGGAGACTTTTTTAAGCTAAAGTGGCAAATATTACAGAGAAAAATGTTTTGTAGACAACGTATCAATACTATCTCCAATGTATTATGTCAAAAAAGATATTTTTCAGAGAGTAGATACTGCCATATCGGACAGAAAACACCTGTTGAGTTAATCAACAGTTGACTTCACCTTGAAATTTGATTCACTGTCATTATAGGCTAGAATTTAATATAAAGTCGTTTTGTCTTAGACTTAACTAAATTCCACTGATAATTTAACTGCTGACACATCAAAAGGTCCTCAACATAAGGTAGCCTAAATGATAAAAATCACAGGCTATACCACTCTATTTCTATTAAACTTAGATATCCATGATTTAAACCTCTATTTTCCCAACATATTTTCCTTCATTACCTAAAAGATAAAGAATTTTGAACCCAATCTAACATAAATGAATTCAGCATTCTCCCTGGGTTGATTCTAAGAAAACATTTAGTAGCAAGCACATAGTATACAATTAGGAGGTTTCCAAGGTTTCATATAATTAAGAAATGGTTTTGACTACATCACTCAAATAAAATGTTATGAACATAAAAACCTTAAAGATTTTTGATGGTTAAGAGGGTACTATGAAGCCTAGAATTACCACTGTTAGCAACCACAAGCAACAGTGGGACTATATACCTCAAGCACATGAAAGATTAACTGTATTCTTATAGTGGTGAAGAGAGATCAATCACACTATATATAATGAAGAATCACTCATTTTCCTCTCAGTAAAATTTTTTTGTAAAAGACAAAAACAGCACAAACTATAAATGGTCCACATAAAAATTATTTTGTTTGGTCAAAGTAATACCCTAACTGAAGAACTGTATCCAATTATTTCTTGTTCAGGCTACCATGAAATGACAACACTGCAGAGAAACTAGCCTATGATGTAAACCATAAAGATAATTACAGACTAACAAGTGAATAATCCCCAAACTATTTCATGAAAGAAATTATAGCCCATTATTATTAAAATTTAGCAAAAAATGTCTATTCCAGTGTCTCCTATAACCGTATTTCAAAAGAGGGGAAGAGGGGGCTCATTCAACAAGCTTGGAATATATAGTTTTTTTTTTATAAACAAAAAATACTTTTGCCGTAAATCAATCCATAACCACATCTGCAATCTAAGTATTAAAATATTTTGAAATACATGTTAATTAAATATAGAATCATTAGTGTTTGTTCTACCCATGACCTTGGGGATCAGTGGAAGATTTCTAAAGCATACCTTTTAATCCACGCCATGGTACTTCAAGAACATGTTAAGGTAAGGCACAGGCTGGAACACTTCGATGCACCTCAAAACACCTCAGCCAGTATATCTGTATCATTCTCCTTTCCTTTTGAGATCAAAATGGTTCCGAAGAACTATAACGCTTCCATTTGAATGAGAGTTTCATAATTTCAATGACTTAAAAACAAACAAACAAACAAAAAAAGGACTTAAGTGTTGGTATGTTAAGCCACTAGTGCACTGTGTTAACTGCTGCCACAACTAAGGAAAGCAAACCAGCTGCTGCTACTGCTATGTAACACTGTCATTTTTAATATGACCCTCATCTGAACGAGGAGGAGTACTTGCTTAGCGGCCAGAGTAACAGCCCTTGCTTTCCTGCATGTGTGAGTACTTTCATTTCAGTCGTGTTCGACTTTCTGTGACCCAAGGAACTGTAGCCCCCCAGGCTCCTGTCCATGGGATTCTCCAGGTAAGAATACTGAAGTGGGCTGCCATGCCCTTTCCACGTGATCTTCCTGACTCTAGGATGCAACCCACGCCTCTTATGTCTCCTGTACTGGCAGGTAGATTCTTTACCACTAGCTTGCTTTACTGGGATCTATCCAAAGCCCACAAATCTCTTTGCCCCAACTGATTCTTCAGTTTTCTTTTCAAGGAATTAAAATAATCTAAAAGACAGGTCTGGAACACTTGGTAGATGCCAAGTTCTCCTCTGATCAACTATTCTGTGTGGAAGGAGAGCTGGAAATTATCACACACCTGCATAAAATGGAATTCGTTAATAGATACAACAGGAATGCCCTTAAATAACACCCCTTCCTGATGCTAATATTACTGAATCATTTTAATTCCATGGAAGTCATTACAGTGTAAAAGTTTCTATTTCTAAAGCTTACTTCTATGAAGACCATGCAGATAAATGAACAGATCAATGACTAACTATAGGTTACCTGATTCCTCCTTCCTCTTCACCCCACTCCACCTTTCTTACACATGAAGACATTAAAAACACTTCACTATTTAAATGATACAGTAAGAAGTCTATGCATCATATTTTCAAACTAAAAATTCACTCTACTTTTGCTTCAAGCTTGGCACTCTATAGTTATAAAAAGAATTAACAATCAAGCTACACAAAAGGAGTAATACACACATTTATGTCATAAAGCAATTAACATTGCTTTAGGATGACTGATCAGGAAATTTTTAATAAAAGCAAGCCATAAAAAGAGCTTCCAAGGAAAGAAAGTAGCTGGGAGAGGTTTGTTATACGCTGAGTTTGTGGAACAGCTTGTGTAAAGGTTAACAGACAAGGAATGGAAGATGACAAGTTTCCCAGCTAGAGCTAAAAAGCACATGCTAAGGAAAAACAGAAGTTATTTCCTGATTAAAAGGGTAGATTCAACAGATGAATGTCAGGAAAACTACATATTCCTGAGATTTAGATTTATTGCAGGTTGTAGGGAATACAGATTACAAAACACAGGTGAATCTTCAGAAAGCTAGTAATAGCAGCATAACTGAATACAGAAAAGAATTCTATCAGGGCAGGTGGGAAAATAATAATGAACAACAGAAACAAGGGACCAGGCCCACTGAAATCATTGCAGCCACATTCATCTTTTAAACTCATCAATTCCCTCCTCTAGCTTAAAACCTTTCAAAGCCTCTATATATGTTACCACCTCCTGGAAGGAAATCTACATTGTTTCCTACACTCTGTCCCTCCAAATAAACATATCCTATATGTAACTAACAGGTTAATGTTCCTGAAGTACAGTTCCTCTCTTACACAGGAAGAATAATGTAAACCATTGAGAACTAAGGCAGGCTTTAAATACATTGGATAATAAAGAATAAAAGCCCAGTGTTAACTCATTATCTCATTTTTCATAACCCCATTTTATAGGGGAGAAAACTGACTCTGTGGTCAAGTGACTGACCCAAGAAATCACACAATATGAGAAAAGAACTAGGACTTAAATCTAGACCCTCTAGCTGGAATTTCAACACTTTCTCTACACAATACTGTTGTAAATATTATTGGAGAAAAGACGCGGTACTGGGGCTAACACTGCTGATAATATGCCAGGAACTAAGCTAGGGATTTGTGTGTGTGCATGCTAAGTCACTTTATTCACATCTCACTCTGTGCCACTCTACATACGGTAGCCTGCCAGGCTTCTCTGTCCTGCATTCTGCAGATAAGAATACTGGAATGCATTTGCCATGCCCTCCTCCAGGGGATCTTCCCAACTCAGGGATCAAATCCGCATCTCTTATATCTCCTGCATTGGGAGGT
Source organism: Antilocapra americana (assembly GCA_007570785.1). NCBI lineage: Eukaryota > Metazoa > Chordata > Mammalia > Artiodactyla > Antilocapridae > Antilocapra > Antilocapra americana. Next base: position 24,992,718 of record ML662436.1, read on the forward strand.
AGGTTCTTTACCAGTCAGTAGCCACACCTAACAAGCCTTGTGCTAAGAACCTAATGGTATTTTATTTTATCCTGATCTAAGACTGACTAGTTGCCTTCTTTTACAGGTGAGAAGACTGAGGCTCCTCGAGATTTGAGCACTAATTTATTCAACATAATGCATCAGAGGCTGAAAGTGGTTGGTCTAATATTCCCTCTCATGTGTCCAACTCTAAAACACACGCTCATGTTGCTATGCTAATCTCCCAGAAGCAATCAGAAGAAATCAAGTCCAACACTGAAGTTTTACTCTTCAACCTGGCTGATATAACAATAATATAATTTATAAATGCATCTTAATCAAAATGTAGGCACTGTATATAAAAAGATTTTTTATCTATAACTTAGCAAGAGACTATATGCACATTGAGTAAGGCCACTAAGAAGTATTACAATCATATTTAATTGCTCGAGTCAGAAAGTTCATTTGATTCCAACAAATGAGATCCAGGTTGTTCATGAACTTATGCACATGAAAGATCTTTTAAAGCTGACTTGTAAATCATAGTAGTTATCATTATAAATTTTGGTTGACAAAACAAAAATAAGTATGAAATTTATTTCCCTTAAGAAGCTGTACTGTCTTGTTTCCCCATGGACTGCTCCCAGTCTTAGCCTCATGGAAAGCAAATCATGTACTAGCTGAGGATATTCAGTCAAATATCAGTCAATTTTTCTATACAGAAAACAGGACCTACTTATAGCACAGGGAACTCTATTCAATACTCTGCAATAACCTAAATGGCAAAAGAATCTGAAAAACAGATACATGTATTTGTATATGGGGCTTCCCAGATGGCTCAGTGGTAAAGAATCTGCCTGTAATGCAGGAGATGCAGGAGACCCAGGTTCTATGCCTGGGCTGGTAAGATCCCCTGGAGAAGGAAATGGCAACCCACTCCAGTCTTCTTGCCTGGAAAATCCCATGAACAGAGGAACCCAGCAAGTTGCTGTCCGTAGGGTCTCAAAGAGTCGAACACAACTGAGAGCACACGCACTGTACACGTATCACCAAAACATTCTGTTGTGCATCTGAAACTAGCACAACAATGCCAGTCAACTAGCCTCCAATAAAAACTAAAAAAGTACTCCAAAGACTTTATCTGTCACATACTCTTTTACAGCATCCCAAATTTTATTACTCTCAAACCACTAGCAATCTCAACAGAAAACTTCTAAGAGATCATCAAAAGGTATTACAGAAATTTGCCAGCTTTTAAAATATACCTAGGTAGACTTACTCTAGGAGAAACTTGAGTTTGGGGACTCCTCTGGGTGGTCCAGTGGTTAAGAATCTACCTTGCAACGCAGGGGACATGGGTTCAATCCCTGGTCAGAGAACTAAGATTCCATATGCTGAGGAACAACTAAGCCCATGAGCTACAACTAAGAGCCAACACAGTCAAGTAAATAAATTGAATTAAAATTTGAAGATTAAAAAAAAAAAAAGAAACCAAGTTTTGTTGAGGGAAGAACACAATATTCAGAGGTATGAAAGAAAAAAGGTGCTGGGTGTGGTTTAATTGGACATATGCAACAGGTCCTCCCTGACCTAGTTTTTGGTCTCCTCCAGACAACATCTGTTCTAGCCACACTGGACATCTGTACACTTCTCAGAACACACCATGCTGTTTCAGATCTCTGGACCTTTGCCCCATCCTTCCACGCCCATAAACTGCAGTAGTAGTGGGCAAAAGAGAATTTACCATCTCATGATATTTAAAAGGAAAAGAATAAAGGGGAGGTGAAATAGGTGAGATGACGTTAAAAAACTTTTTGATGTTTTCAGTGCCTACAATAGATGACATACTACATGCTGAGCTAAGTTAGTGTTTTTACATAAATTCTCACAGGCTATTATATATAAGAAATTTTTAAGAAGAAAAGTTCTAAATACTGAGTTGATGATGCAATGTGTTTTTAATTAGATACCATAATTTAGGGAATGTGTTCTACAGAACTTTAATTTTAAATGAGCTGTCAACCAAGTACTTAGAAACAGCCCTGTTAAATAATGACAGCAAAGTAACCACTGATATTATCTAAAGTATGAAAATCATGTATTCTAGGTATTTAAGTTCTACCCTCCTTTTGCCAGTGCTAATAAAGGTTTCAATTCGAAAGCTAAATCTGGTTTGAGCAGCTTTCAAAGAATCTTTCCAAGAATGATAAACTATTCCAATTCCCATCTTGATAGTAAAACTGTAACTCGTTTTCCAATTAAACAACAGAGGCCAGGGGACTTCAAGCACCTATAGATAAGAGGTTCAAGACCAATGAAACCCACTAACTAAAAGACATTAGAGATCTAGCAATTCTGGAAGATGCAGTATTCAGCTAATTTTACTTTTGAGGAGTTCCCAAATGGGGAAGCTCTTTTCTCAAAATGTATATCCTAATTTTCAGCAACATCATTAAAAACTGTCTAAGTGCCTGCTGCTGCTGCTGTTAAAGTCACAAACACCCAGGGGTCAACTGGAACATGGTTGAATTTTTTGCTAGAATTCTAGATGGCACAGTATGAACAAATATAATTTAAATATTAACACACACATGCATACATACATACACACAACTATCCTTTTTCAAATAGATGAGTGTTAGCAAGTTGTTACCTGTCTAAGCTAGGAGGGTGAGGAAAGTGAACAGGGAGATGGAAGAATAGTACATTGTTCAAGTGCTGAGTCGGAGAAGGCAATAGCACCCCACTCCAGTACTCCTGCCTGCAAAATCCCATGGACAGAGGAGCCTGGTGGGCTGCAGTCCATGAGGTCGTGAACTGTCAGCCACGACTGAGGGACTTTCCTTTCACTTTGCACTTTCATCCATTGGAGAAGGAATGGCAACCCACTCCAGTGTTCTTGCCTGGAGAATCCCAGGGATGGGGGAGCCTGGTGGGCTGCCGTCTATGGGGTCGCACAGAGTCGGACATGACTGAAGCGACTTAGCTGCAGCAAGTGCTGCGTAAAGGACATTAGGAAGAAAAAGTAGTAATACAGTAAGTCAGCTCATAAAAACTACTAGACATTTACTCAAAACAAGCAGACAGAGCCATCAACAGAAGCTTTTTTCCCTTCTAGGATATGAGAGGAAACTAAGGAAGAAACACTAAGAACCAAATTTACCTCTATTTTCTTTAAGGTATATATTGAATTGAGTTTCTCCATATCATTTTGTTTCTCCTTCAGTTTACTTGCTTAGGTCTCTTTTTGTTTAAAATAAAATGTAAATTTTGGTGGCTTGAGAAACTATGTGCTCATGAGTATAAAAGAATGCGGTGATCAAGTTCTGGACTTGGGAGTGAAGAGACATAGGTTAGAAACTCACTGGAAGAGTAATTTCTGACCAATCACAACTTCTCTGTAGATAATAACAAAATAAAACTGCACTAATAATTCTTAAATACTGCTTAAGTGTGGAAGTGCCTAAGATCACTGCCCATCAAAGTGTAAACATCACTGACTTTGAAGGCCCAATGTGATCATCAGTTACTGCTGACGTCACAATTTTAAAGTCAAAACAAAACACTTTCCTATAAATTTTTTATTTAATGTTCAAGAAATACTTAAGTTTGTTTTAAATTTTTCACACTTTTATGTTTATTTCAATTATGTGAATGATGATCCAATCTGTGGCTCTAATCCATGCCTTCAAACATTTTCCTTTCTCTTGATAAATTCATTAATTCAACATATATTTTAACATCTGCAATGTGCCACTCCCTTTTAAAGTACTGAGAATATCTTTGTATATAAATCAAGACCAAAATCCTTGGCAGCAATTTACAATGTATTGATAATTAGAATGTTAGATAGTGGTAAACACCATGGAGAGAAACAGAGGGAAAGGAAAAGGTAGACAGGGGGTGAGGTGTACAATTTTAAATAAGCCATCAACGAGGTAATATCTGAGCAAAGATCCGAAGGAGGTGATGAAAGGAAGAAGATGTCCTGCAAAGGGAAGAAACAGCAGATCCAAGGGCCCCAAAGCAGGAGTGTTTGGGTGAGGAACAGACTTCAAGAGAAGGTTATTAGGAGACAAAGAGGTTATGGGAGTTTGTGTGAGTATGGGTGGGGTTGTGCATATACAAGTTGTAGGGAACATCAAGAAGGTCTTCAGCTTTTTACTTCAAATTTTGAGTCAAAGAAGATCAAAATCTGAAGAGAGGAAGGTCAGCATGAATTTGGCAGCTGAGCAGAGAAAGAGAAAAGGCATAAGGGAAGAAGCAGAAAAAACTAGTTAAGAGGCTATGGTGACTATGTAGGTTAAAGATGACAAAGTCTCACACAGGAAGCTTTCTGAAGTTTCAGAAACTCCGGACATATTTTAAAGACAAAACTAACCACATCTGATGATACTCTGGATCATGGAGATGAAGCAAAAAGAGGACTAGGAAAATGGTGACTCCAAGGTTTCTAGCCTAAGTGACCCAAAGGATGGAGTTACTTCATGAAATGAGGAAAACCTAAAGAGAAGATGAGGGGGGCTTTCACGTCTTAATTTTGTATCTGTATGAGACTGTGATTGTTTACCAAACTTCCGGTGATGTAAGTTATCATTATGCTGCATACTGCAAACTTATATAAGCTACATGTCAATTATATCTCAATAAAACTGGGAGACAAAATACTTTAGGAAAAAAGAAGGGGGTTTCGGTAGTTCGGTTTAGATATAATAAATTGCACATGCTCAGATATTCTAACAGAGTTTACTACAGTTTATCAGAACTTTCTGCAGAGAAGGGTGATTATGATGAGTCAGGTTAGTCTATTTAGTTCTTGGTTGCAGTTCGAATTTTTAAAAAATGAGGTAAATGGTGCTCATACTGGCAGCACGTGTACTAAAACTGGAACAATACAGAGAAAATTAGCATGGCCCCTGTGCAAGGGGCAAATTCATGCAACATGCAAATTCATGAAGCACTCCATATTTAAAAAAACAAAAAGGGGTAGATGTATTATTTATTAAACAAATGTTCTAATAATATCAGTATATTAATTATGCATCTTCTTGCCATCTATATCTGTCAATGTTAAATAAACGATAATGTGGTAAACATATTTAAGAAAATCTCTACTTACAGAGACTAACTTAAAGAGAGACTGTCCAAGCATTGCAGAGGTTAAAATAATAACGACAACCTCAGCTAAGAACAGGAGCCTATTATCTGATGCTCACCAGTCACCAAAATGCTTCTCAGTCTCAATCCCATAGATTAGAAGGAAATTTAACAGACAACATATATAAAATGCTTTCCACTTCACACTAAGCATCTCATTTAAATTGCAAACTACCTTCCAGTAGCTCATGAGGCCGAAAGAAGTTATTAAAGCTAAAGAATGGTCCTATAACTTTAGCCATCCTAGAAAGAACTAGTTTAAAAGTCCCTAGGACTTCTTTTCATCTACTGCTTTAATTTTCCATCACCATGCTTCATCTACATTTTGTATTCTCTTCATGCTTTTCCATTTTCTAATGCCAAATGTTATAAAAGTTTGATGTGCAGCAATCTGTTTGGGTACATGTTTTAATAGGAAAGAAACATGAAAGAAAATCATGTATTAAAGAGTTCTAAAACTTGACACATGTTTCTGAGATGGAATTGTGTTGAAATGTTTGTTAATAGAAGTCACATTTTCCGGCTGTAGGCCTAGAATTACAATTCTGCTAAACAGAAAAGAACTGCAGAGAATCTGGGAAAGTGAGTATGTGTTTTCTAATGAGAAACATATAAAAAGAGAAAGGAACCTTTGTGATATATTTGATATTCTTGATAGTTCTGTGATATTCTCACCTCACTCTCATTTTATCTTCAATTAGAAAATTACTGCCACAAAGTATCAAGGTTTTAGACACTTTCACAATTAACTCGTCCCTATTTTAGGTTACATTTATCAACTAAGTTATTTCATCAGATGCAGGGGCTGTTTTATTTCACCTATCTAATAGTTTAAATTCTTCAAACAGTTCGTAAGTCAATCATGTAATACTAGAACATGTATTACAACACCTTTTTGTTTGGGGCACTTCAAAGTGCACATAATTTTGTACATTTCACCAATCGTCACAATTATCCAATGATTATATTTAAAACCTCAAGGCATCTATGTCAGGATAAACATTTTAGGTCATTTTTCCAACAGCCATAATATATTTGAGTTATACAAGGTAAAATTTGTAAACATCCCTATGGCAGCAAACACTATTTTCAAACAGTAGGTCTCTACAGGAGTGTAGTGCTTTGCATAGTTTTATCAAATTCAATTTTACTGTATCTACTTTTCAATAACAAACAAACAAAAAACCCAAGATTCCTCCTACCAAAAACCAACAAACAAAAATCTCAAACAAATGCAACCCAAATGTCTACCAGGAGATGGATGGATTTTTAAAATGTGGTAGTACATGCATACAATTAAACACTATTCTACCTTAAAAAGACAGGAAATTCTGACACATGCTACATGGATGAACCTTGAAGACCTCATGTTAAGTGAAATAAGCCAGTCGTTTAAATTATCTTCCTTATATTTTAATAAAGTTTCCCTTTATCGCAAATCTACTTCTCATTCTATTTTTGTAAATGGTGCCAGGAAAATTCTTTTTTGTTGTTGTTTTTTTGCTGCACCACACGGCTTGCAGAATCTTAGCTCCCAGACCAGGGATGGAACCCAGGCTCACGAAAGTGAAACTGCCAAATCCTAACCCCTGGACCACCAGGGAATTCCCAAGAAAAGTAATTCTACATGTACACTAAGAACTCGGGAATCATTAACTTTTTAAACTTAAATGATTATACTGTATAAATACAGCATACAGTTAACATTATACTATATAAATACAGTAATATGAGCCCACCTGCCCTGAAGAAAACCCAAACTGCATTCATATACTTTTATATGCATTTAGATACGTGGAAAATTGGAAGAATATATCTCAAAATTTTAAAACTGGTTGCCTCTGGGGAAGAAAGTAGAACTAAAGGCTCCTAAATTGTCATAATAATGATACAAGAATATATTCTCGTATTAATTGTGTAACATTCCAAATAGGTTACAAACAGGCACGGAGAGAGACACAGATCATCTCTCATTCCTGATCTACCTGGCCTAATCTAGTTCCTACTCTATTTACCCAAAGATACAAAATTTAACTGAATGGCAGTGGCTACGTAGAACAGAAGCACAAGCAGCCTAACCTGACACAGATCTACAGTGGCCCAGGCTCCCTAACGACATTCACAGCTGCCAATGACACACTTCTCAGGCCCAGTCAAGCACAGTTGACTAGACAGCCACATTTTCACTCAGCCACTACTCAGTCTTACCCTTCTACTGACTCTGTTTTCTTCCATTTAAAGGGATCTTTACAAACATTGGGCACCTGCAGCTTTTAAATTTATCTGTCGCCTACAAGAACCACGTGTCCTGACAGGCAGGGTCAGAGAACAGACGGTATGCCAGGTATTCCTGAACAAAATATCCTGCCTCCGAATTCCCGCAACTCATCTTTCTCTAGCATAATTTAAAAGTTTAAGGGAATTCCCTGGCAGTCCAGTATTTAGGACTTGGTGCTTTTACTGTTTGAGGGCTTAGGTTCAAGTCGCGGTCAGGGGACTAAGATCCCAAGCAAAATGGCATGGAGAGAAAGAAGCAAATGAAAAAAGGTTTAAAAGTAGTAAGAGTAAGAAACCCTTTACAAAGTCGTTGATTAAATCTCCAGTCCTAAGTAATAATTCTGTTCTTGCAAAATGTCTCTATTATAGGAGTCACCATGTTCTACTTTATATTAGTTATGAGCATAGCTGGATTCCCCACTAAGGCACAAAGACTAAACTCTCTTGACCCATCTTTTATAAACTTAAGTTATCCCAAAATATTACCTGTAACAGGTTCTCAAGAAATGACTCCTGAATAGAATTTGCTGAACATAGTTCCATGCATGATACTAGGTACTAGCTCATAGACACAATGTTCAATTTCAGAATAACATTATCAATAAGCAATTTCAAATCAAATTAGAAGGATCAAAGAGAAGAAGTCTTATAAAGTTCCATTTCAACTTATTTGGTTAACTGAAAGCTTTGAGTTGAGAGAGAGATTATAATCTCAAAAACCACTATAAGTCACTGGCAAAAGTAGTACAGAACTTTTAGTGGCATTGAAACAGAAACGAAGTTCATCTGCTTTGCAACTAAAGGGAAAAAAAATCTGTTTGATCCCCTTTACATCACATAAGCCTAAATACAATTACAGCTTCTGCATGTTCTAATTATTTTACCAGTTTCCTATGTAAAACTCTGTCAAAAAAATGAAAATATAAATCTCATTTATCATATATTTTGTGTCTATTTTTCTCATGACCCACATTTGACAGTAGGAACAAAATCCTGCCTTGTAAGTATTTAATATTAAATAAAATTGATAAGGATCTAAAAATTATTTGAGAAATGTTAAACTTGCTGAAAATATTCCTTGATAGTGGTATATATGCTATGCTTTGCTCTGAACAGTATTATGAATTATAAAAGACAACTGCCAATAAGAGCTAATACTTACTATCAGTAAATATGGTGTGTAAAAAAGATTGTCAGGTATTATCTCCTTTATTTACAACCAAACTTCCATGGGTAGGTATAATAAATTAGTTCTACTTTACAGAAACAGAAATTGAGGCTAAAGAAGTCAAGTAACTTGCAAGAAAATGATGTTTAAGAGGTACAGCCAGAGTTCAAAGCTAGACCTTCCTGACTCCAAAACTAATACAGTTGTTCCTTGAAAAACACAGTTTGAAGTGTGCCGGTCCAGTTATACAGGGATTACCCCCCCACACACACACAATAAACATGCACTATAGTACCATGCAATCCATGGCTGGATGAATCTGAGGATGAGCAACTATAGGTACAGGGAGCCAAACCTCAAAGTTTCATGGGGATTCTCCACTGCACCAGGGTCTGGTGCAACTAACCACCAAATTTTCTAGGATCAGCTGAATTCATCTGCCACTCATCTTACACATTTAACAAATTATATCAAAAATCAGTCCGTTCTGGTACAATGTATGTTTCTTTGCTGTGAATTACTTCTTCAGTTCAGTTCAGTTGCTCAGTCGTGTCTGACTCTTTGCGACCCCATGAATCACAGCACGCCAGGCCTCCCTGCCCATCACCAACTCCCGGAGTCTACTCAAACCATGTCCATCGAGTCGGTGATGTCATCCAGCCATCTCATCCTCTGTTATCCCCTTCTCCTCCTGCCCCCAATCCTTCCCAGAATCAGGGCCTTTTCAAATGTGTCAACTCTTTGCATGAGATGGCCAAAGTATTGGAGTTTCAGCTTCAACATCAGTCCTTCCAATGAACACCCAGGACTGATCTCCTTTAGGATGGACTGGTTGGATCTCCTTACAGTCCAAGGGACTCTCAAGAGTCTTCTCTAATACCACAGTTCAAAAGCATCAATTCTTCAGAGCTCAGCTTTCTTCACTGTCCAACTCTCATATCCATACATGACTACTGGAAAAACCATAGCCTTGACTAGATGGACATTTGTTGGCAAAGTAATGTCTCTGCTTTTCAATATCATATCTAGGTTGGTCATAACCTTCCTTCCAAGAAGCAAGTGTCTTTTAATTTCATGGCTACAATCACCGTCTGCAGTGATTTTTGTAGCCCCCCAAAATAAAGTCTGACACTGTTTCTACTGTTTCCCCATCTATTTCCCATGAAGTGATGGGACCAGATGCCATGATCTTACTTTTCTGAATGTTGAGCTTTAAGCCAACTTTTGCACTCTCCTCTTTCACTTTCATCAAGAGGCTTTTTAGTTCCTCTTCACTTTCTGCCATAAGGGTGGTGTCATCTGCATATCTGAGGTTATTAATATTTCTCCCGGCAATCTTGATTCCAGCTTGTGCTTCCTCCAGCCCAGCATTTCTCATGATGTACTCTGCGTATAATTTAAATAAGCAAGGTGACAATACACAGCCTTGACGTACTCCTTTTCCCATTTGGAACCAGTCTGTTGTTCCATGTCCAGTTCTAACTGTTGCTTCCTGACCTGCATACAGGTTTCTCAAGAGATAGGTCAGATGGTCTGGTATTCCCATCTCTGTAAAAATTTTCCAGTTTATTGTGATCCACACAGTCAAAGGCTTTGGCATAGTCAGGCAACTACAAACTGTGGAATGATGCTGGTGTAAAAGGAAGTTATGATGCTTCATACACTGTTTTCCCTAGCAATATTAAATGTTTTGAGCCAACTGAGGACAGCTTTTTCACAAACATAAAAGCTTAGTAATAGATGAATATTTTAAGGAAAAAGCCCTGAGAATCTACAAAAATACTTTTCTTTCTTATAAGTAGTTGGTTTAGTGGCTTCAGGAATTGTCCATCTTTCAGCTTAGGTTAACCTATCTGCCACAGCTGCCTGTGTAAATGAAGCCAAAAAAAAAAAAAACCCTCCCTGTAATAAAACAATGGATTAATGGAGAATGCTACACATAAAATTAGATTTTTATTTTAAAGAAGATAGCCTCTTAGAAGCAATGCCGTTCCAGGACCTTCAACTAGAAGAGACTGAGCCTAACGTTTGAGATTCCAAAGACTGACGGTACAAAAAGGTACAAATGCTAGCCTTTTTATCATTAGGATTGCTATTGTTTTTAGTTAGTATCCAAGATCAGAGTTTCAGGGAATTTCACTAGTCTGTCTCAACTCTTTTTTTGCCCATGAGCTTATTACTTTCACCACACAAATTTGCAAATCTCAAGTTTTGTCAAGCTATATAGTCATCCCTCAGTATGTGCAGGTGATTGGTTCCAGGTCCCTCTCAGATACCAAAATCTGCAGATGCCCAAGTGCCATACATAAAATAACATAGTATTTGCATAAAAATTATGTATATCCTCATCTCTAGATTACTTATAATACCTAATATAATGTGAAAGGAAAGTGAAAGTGTTAGTTGCTCAGTCATGTCTGACTCTACAACTCCATGCATTGTAGCCCACCAGACTCCTCCATGCGTGGGATTTTAAAGACAAGAATACTGGAGGGGGTTGCAATTTCCTTCTTCAGGAGATCTTTCTGACCCAGGGATCAAACCAGGGTCTCCTACATTGTAGGCAGACTCTTTACCATCTCAGCTTCCAGAGAAACCCCCTTTTTTCAATGAAATACAATGCAAACGTCCATAAACACTATATAAATAGCTATGCCAGCAAGTGGCAAATTCAAATTTTGCTTTTTAGGAAATTTTGGAATTTTTTCCCACAAAACATTTTCAAATCATGATTGACCTCTCAGATGTAGAATCTGCAGGTACAAAGTGAAAGTATTAGTCACTCAGTTGTATCCTACTGTTTACAACCCCAAGGACTGTAGCTCTCCAGGCACCTCTGTCCATGGAATTCTCCAGGCAAGAATACTGGAGCGGGTTGCCATTTCCTTCTCTCTTCTTTCTCTTCCAGACCAGGGATTGAACCTGGGTCTCCTGCAACGCAGGCAGATTTTTTACTGTCTGAGCCACCAAAAAGTTTGGCAGCAACTCCAGTGTGCATTAGACAAAACATTCCTTATGAACCTTTAGTACATGAACTGACGAAAATGACACAGATAGTTTTTTGTGAGATAAACTCCAATGCTACAGAGAAAATAATGTGTGTTAAAACTGCTCCATTAGGAGTAAAATGCAGCAGGAGTGATTAATGCTACTTTGATGACCTGTGATTGATCTTTAAAAAAAGATCAATGTAGACATGAGAAACACACATACCCCAACACAGCTCTTAGTGTACTTCATTTCTTAACAACTAGAGAAGATGATTCTATGGAGAATCATTCTACTGAATAATCTAAGGCTATTCAGCTTACATGTCTTTCTAAAACTATAAATACAGCATCAAAACAGAAAACTCACACAGAAAGATAAACATAGTTTGCATAGAAAACAGGCCATATAAAACATGTATTTTCATACACAGTTGCCCAGAATTGTTTATAACAAAGCATTCTCAGAAAAAATTACTCAAGTCATACCTGGAGACCTAAGTTAAGTGACTAAATGTAGGTTTAGGTTCTAATACTAATTCCCACACTAACAAGCAATCCCCTGATCACTAGAAAGGTGTCCTACAATTCAACTCAATTCTGATACCACCTACCCAGATCTACATAAAACCTATGCATATCCTCATCTCCAGATTACCTAATACAATGTGAAAAGAAAGTGAAAGTGTTTGTTGATCAGTCATGTCTGACTCTTTGCAACTCCATGCACTGCAGCCCACCAGACTCCTCCATACATGGGATTTTAAAGACAAGAATACTGCACAGAACTCTGTTTCAGAGGTTCAATGACCTCCACCTTGGATTTCAGAAGCCAGCCTCAAGCCCAGGTTATTACCTGTGTTTCTGACCAATCAGCTATACAGATCAGAGATGACCCCCTCCTTCAGTTCAGTTCAGTGGTGTCCAACTTGTTGCAACCCCATGGAATGCAGCACGCCCTCCTTGGATGCCTAATTTGCTAAAGTGGCTCACACTTCTTCCATTCAGCTCAGTTCAATTCAGTCACTCAGTTGTGTCCGACTCTTTGCAACCCCATGGACTCCACCATGCCAGGCCTCCCTGTCCATTACCAACTACCAGAGCTTACTCAAACTCATGTTCATTGAGTTGGTGATGCCATCCAACTATTTCATCCTCTGTTGTCCCCTTCTTCTCCCATCTTCAATCTTTCCTAGCATCAGGGTCTTTTCCAATGAGTCAGCTCTTTCCATGAGGTGGCCAAAGTATTGGAGTTTCAGCTTCAATATCAGTCCTTCCAATGAACACCCAGGACTGATCTTTAGGATGGACTGGTTGGATCTCCTTGCAGTCCAAGGAACTCTCAAGAGTCTTCTCCAATACCACAGTTCAAAAGCATCAATTCTTCAGCGCTCACCTTTAAGGTCCAACTCTCACATCCATACATGACCACTGGAAAAATCATAGCTGTGACTAGATGGACCTTTGTTGGCAAAATAATGTCTCTGCTTTTTAATATTTAGGTTGGTCATACCTTTTCTTCCAAGGAGTAAGCATCTTTTAATTTCATGGCTGCAATCACCATCTACAGTAATTCTGGAGCCCCCCAAAACAAATTCTGTCACTGTTTACAATGTTTCCCCATCTATTTACCATGAAGTGATGGGACCAGATGCCATGATCTTAGTTTTCTGAATGTTGAGTTTTAAGCCAACTTTTCACTCTCTTCTTTCATTTTCATAAAGACCCTCTTTAGTTCTTCTTCTCTTTCTGCCATAAGGGTGGTGTCGTCTGTATATCTGAGGTTACTGATGTTTCTCCCAGCAATCTTCATTCCAGCTAGTGCTTCATCCAGTCCAATGTTTCTCATGATGTACTCTGCATATAAGTTAAATAAGCAGGGTGACAATATACAGCCTTGACGTACTCCTTTTCCTATTTGGAACCAGTCTGTTGTTCCATGTCCAGTTCTAACTGCTGCTTCCTGATCTGCATAGAGATTTCTCAAGAGGCAGGTCAGATGATCTGGTATTCCCACCTCTTGAAGAATTTTCTATAGTTTGTTGTGATCCACCCAGTCAAAGGCTTTGGGAGTCAATAAAGCACAGTAGATGTTTTTCTAGAACTCACTTGCTTTTTTGATGATCCAACGGATGTTGGCAATTCGATCTCTAGTTCCTCTACCTTTTCTAAACCCAGCTTGAACATCTGGAAGTTCACAGTCCATGTACTGTTGAAGCCTGGCTTGGAGAATTTTGAGCATTACTTTGCTAGTTTGTGAGATGAGTGCAATTGTACAGTACTTTGAGCATTCTTTGGCATTGCCTTTCTTTGGGATTGGAATGAAAACTGACCTTTTCTAGTCCTGAGTTTTCCATATTTGCTGGCATATGGAGTGCAGCACTTTCACAGCATCATCTTTCAGGATTTGAAATAGCTCAACTGGAATTCCATCACCTCCACTAGTTTTGTTCATAGTGATGCTTCTAAGGTCCACTTGACTTCACATTTCAGGATGTCTGGCTCTAGGTGAGTGATCACACCATCATGATTATCTGGGTCATGAAGATCTTTTTTGTACAGTAATTCTGTGTATTCTTGCCACCTCTTCTTAATATCTTCTGCTTCTGTTAGGTCCATACCATTTCTGTCCTTTACAGTGCCCATCTTTGCATGAAATGTTCCCTTGGTATCTCTAATCTTCGTGAAGAGATCTCTAGTCTTTCCCATTCTATTGTTTTCCTCTATTTCTTTGCATTGACCACTGAGGAAGCCTTTCCTATCTCTCCTTGCTATTCTTTGGAACTCTGCATTCAAATGGGTGTATCTTTCCTTTTCTCCTTTGCCCTTCACTTCTCTTCTTTTCACAGCTACTTGTAAGGCCTCCTCAGACAACTGTTTTGCCTTTTTGCATTTCTTTTTCTTGGGGATGGTCTTGATTCCTGTCTACTGTACAAAGTCAGGAACCTCTGTCCACAGTTCTTCAGGCACTCTATCATATCTAATCCCTTGAATCTATTTCTTTCACTGTATAATTGTAAGGGATTTGACTTAGGTCATACCTGAATGGTCTAATGGTTTTCCCTACTTTCTTCAATTTAAGTCTGAATTTGGCAATAAGGAGCTCATGATCTGAACCACAGTCAGCTCTTGGTCTGGTTTTTGTTGACTGTATAGAGCTTCTCCATCTTTGGCTGCAAAGAATATATTCAATCTGATTTTAATATTGACCATGTGGTGATGTCCATGTGTAGAGTTACTACAATCTTACTACATTACTGATTTATAATAAAGGATATAACTCAAATTGGAAGAGATGCAAAGGGCAAGGTCCGAAAGTTACCTCATTAATATAACAAAAGACACTTTTTTATCACTCTCATTATTTAGGAAATTCAATAGGTTTTAGGAGCTCTGAGTCAGGAACTGTGGACAGGACCAAACATGTATGAGAAATAAATTCTGGTCATCAGATGACCAGATTTATATATCACAACATCACAGTAGTCAAAAATGTGTTTCTTTTTCCTATTAGTCTTAATATTGTGCCTTCCTATTTCCCTGTATCTATGTATAGCCTCATTATTATGATTCTCATGTCAGAGGTTACATCGTAATCTGTATGGCATTACCACATTTATTGTTTAAATCAACAGAGTTGGGAAAAGAGGTTATGCATTTTAATGGAATAAAGCAAGAAAATTTCAAGTAATCATTTAAATAATCAAAAATTAATATGTAAAACACTTTCATTTACTCCAGGAAAGTTTCCTTCCTTTATTACTTTTGACTTGAGTAAATATAATAAATTAGTTCATCTTCGATGTGTGCAGGCCCACTCTGTCCTGCCTGATTCTTTGCAACCCTGTGGACCGTAGCCCTCAAGGCTCCTTTGTCTGTGGAGTTTTCCAGGCAAGGATACTGGAATGAGTAGCCATTCCATTCGCCAGGGGATCTTCCTGACACAGGGACTGAACCCACATCTCTTGCAATTGCCTTCATTGGCAGGCAGGTTCTTTACCACTGTGCCACCTGTATCCTCAATTCAGAGTGAAAGTTAATTCAAAATCACGTTTTCTGCCTGCATGACATTTTTTAATCCATCACCATGCAAAATCCAGAAACCACACAAGCAAATTATTCCTGTGCATACATCATCATCTCCCAATTTCACACCTAAAACCTGTTTCCTATATCAAATGATGGCACCTGTAATTAATACCATTGCTTAAACCAGAACATGAGGTTAGCTTTGACTCCTGTCTTCATTTCACATACCATGTCTAATCTTAGCACACTTTGCCTCAGGGTCTTTACACTTGCTGTTCCTTCTTGCTCAAATGCTCTGCCACAGACAACATACCTCACACTGTCACCTCATCCTTAAGGTCCTTTGCACAAGTGTCCCCATCTCAGAGACCTTTCAAAAGCACTTTATTTTGTTGCGACCTCTTCCTGACACTCCCTATCCTATTCCCAGCACTCTTTCTCTTCTACAGTCCTTATCTGAATAAATATTACACCTAGGATATAGCTGGCACTCAAAAACTTGGAATGTATCACTAGGGCCCAGTCAGTTTATGTCAGACAGTCCCAGCCTGAGGGAATAAGAGGGTTCCACAGTGTGAAGGGTTGATCTCATTGATCTGTTTCAACATATCACAAATTACCTAGTTTAATGACCTGAGCCAGCAGAAAACAGGTGAGGGACTTAAGATAATTTCTGCAACAAAAATAGCATTGGAGATAATACTAATAATTTGAGCACACTAAACGGATAAATGGCAGAAGGGTACCTTTTCTTTTATTAGTCCCTCTTTATCAAGTAAAAATGATTGACCAGATACAATAAGACAGTCAAAAAGAAGATAAAGATAACTTTTAAAATACAGATTTACACCTATTACCAACAATAACTTCCCCCTGTGTATAAATTTTGCCCCAACATGACAGTGTAAAGCAACCACAATTAGTAAAATACTTAAAATTTTAAGTACTTAAAACATTAACAGATCTCTAGGATGTGAGCTTTTTCTCTCTGGCAAGGTTTAAAATCATGATTTTCAGTTTAGAACTCTGGAAACTGTCACTGAGTTTAGATGCCTCTTTTATGATTTCTTATAAAATAGTATAAGAAACGAAACACATATCATGGGGAAAAACTTATTTTTCCTGTCATGGTAGACTAAGGCTTAAATAGGACTTAGGGAATAACATGAACATAAACCAAAATGTATTTTTCTGTCAGTAAATTACTGTATAAATAGACATAGAAAACACTGCTCAAGATTATGGTGGGGAGAAAAACTAGTATTAGAAAAAATTGCGTACTATAGGATATTTGTCATAAAGTGAATAGCTATGTTTTTCTAATGTGCCTCAGTTTATACAGTCTTTGTTGACTTCCTAATGAAATGCAAAGCTTTCGAAGAAAACACAGGAAAATATCAATATGTTCTCAGCTGCAAATTCATTCTACAGTTAAGTATTTACTGACTGCCTTTTACATGGCAGGCATTTTTCTAAGTACAAGACATAGAAAACTGAACAAAAAGACAAGGTGTCTTCAGGAGGGAGATTCTTTACTTTCTTTAATTAAAACTTTTTATGGAAAATCTATAATATCATCTGCTATGAGAGTGCCTACTTTACTCGAAGTAAAAATTTCTATGAAAAACTTACTGAGACCCCATCACACAAGAAACTCATTCCTTTCACCTTTTAATTAGCAAGCAAAGAAAATGACAACCAAATGGCACAAAGTATTACCAGATGTCATGGATATGGTTAGTTATATAAAACACTGCAGCTTCATGAAATAAGGAGTAACCATGAAAATCTTTTCTACGACACAGAGGTTTGCTCTTCACACAAGAGTAAAGCACCTAAAAGAATTGTGAAAGCTGACGAGTTACTCATTTTTCTTTACACAAAGAGGTTCCCAAATTGATTACTTTTCCTGTGAAGGCATGGAGCTTCCTGTAGTATGTGATCCAGCAGTTATTTTTGTAAAATTAAAAACATTTAAGGTAAGCATGGCATTTAAACAATGGCATTTCAGTTATAAAACTACATGATTTGTACAGAAATAAAACAACTTATAACTAGCTCTCTAAATTACTCTTATAAAGTATAAACCAAGATTTTTTTAAATAATAAGCATATCATATATACAATTTAGAAAAATAATAAAGAAAACTAACTACATTGCTCTCCCTAAAAAATACTTGTGAAGATATAAAGTGGTTCTACCATTCTATTAAAAATATCTTTAAAATTTTGTTCACCTCATTTGTATCACAACATTTGAGATTTCTGTACATACTTAAATGTGAATATTAGCAAAGTACATTTCAACTAATTTTTTACTACACAATCACATATATTGGGGTATATGTTAACTTTTTACTGATACAGGTAAACAACCAAAAGTCTAGAGACTATAATATAGTACAAAACAAAAACTGCTGCAGGAGGCACTTTGTTCTTGTAGTATATTGATCAAGACCCCAAAGATAAGCAATCTTCTTTGGCTTCATATGAATTAATTAAATCTACCACACCTCAGTTAATCACTAGGGACACAAAGCAAAAAAATTATAATAATAATATAAAAGAATCAACAAATAAACATCATCCCTTGAGGAGAAAAACAATACAGAATATTTTTCCTCATCAAAATGAGATAGTCAATATGGAAAGACTCTGAAAAGTTTAAGAGAATTAGTCAAGTTCATGAATGTCTTAACTGTCACAGCATTATTAAATGTGTGTCCCTCTCCCCAACAAAAACCACTTTTAACGTTGACTTTCCATTAACATATAAGAAGCTGTACAATGTTACAGAAAAGGCACCAAAAGGAGTTTCAATGAGTTTCAAGGAGCACCAATTAAGTTTCATCCCCTTCCCTCATTGTGTTCCTTCCAGTAAGCATATAAACAAGTCAAGGCAATTCCACCTTAAAAAGCTCCATCATCACACCTAGGCTCCATTACCCACCAAATTCTGAACCACTGCTCTTGAAAGACAGAGAAGGCAATGGCACCCCACTCCAGTACTCTTGCCTGGAAAATCCCGTGGATGGAGGAGCCTGGTGAGCTGCAGTCCATGGGGTCGCTGGGAATCGGACACAACTGAGCGACTTCACTTTCACTTTTCACTTTCATGCATTGGAGAAGGAAATGGCAACCCACACCAGTGTTCTTGCTTGGAGAATCCCAGGGATGGGGGAGCCTGGTGGCCTGCCGTCTATGAGGTCACACAGAGTCAGACACGGCTGAAGCGACTTAGCAGCAGCAGCAGCTCTTGAAAGAGTTGTCTCCACCTCCTTAACCCACGTCAAACCACATTTTAGCTCCTACCAGTTCACTAAAATTGTTTTTACCAATTTGAAGTCCTAAACTGGTGAACATCTGTATTTATTTCATGTGTCCTCTTTGCAGCATGTGACACAACTGACAAGTTTCCCTCCTCCCAGAAGCACTCTCTTCATTTTCCAGACACTACACTGTCTTAGGTTTTTGCCTCACCTCTACCATTAATTTTCCTTTACTAGTTTTTACATCTCTACCTTAAGTGCTGATGCTCACCAGAGGTTTGTCTCTGCTTAACTCCTGAGGAGACTCAATGTTTTAATTACTATCTCGCAGTCTTCTACTATCTGCTAGCCTTCTAGCAGATTCCCTGGTGGCTCAGACGGTCGAGTCTGCCCAAAATGTGAGAGACCTGGGTTCAATTCCCGGGTCGGGAAGATCCCCTGGAGAAGGAAATTGCAACCCACTCCAGTACTCTTGCCTAGAAAATTCCATGGATGGAGGAGCCTGGTGGGCTACAGCCCATGGGGTCGCAAAGAGTTGGACATGACTGAGCAACTTCACTTTCACTTTCAGCAGTCTTCAAGTATATATTTCCAAAAGGGACATCTCTCTCCCGAGCTCCAGAAACCACAGAAAAAAATTTATATACGTAACTGGGCAATGGAAATCTTCAACAAACTCTCTCACACAGGCCTCAACACAACATGTTCAAAACCCAAAACTTCTCCCCACCAACACTAACTCTACTCTTCTACTATGTCATTTATCTCAGTGCTATCTCATCCTAATAAATAGCACCACCACCTCCCACTCCAACAAAATGTGTAAAGCACCAGCTTTTTTCCTTCTTGACAAATTCCTAACAACTCCAAAAGACTACTCACTCTTACAACTTACCCCAAGCAGTTATACTAAAGAAATAAAGCTCCATTCTGTCTTTTTAAAATAACCTGTCTTCACAAATTCTGTCATTAGATTCCTTTTGGATATCATTAAAAAATGACTTCAACTAACAAGCATATGAAAAGATGCTCAACATCACTCATTATTAGAGAAATGTAACTCAAAACTACAATGAGATACCACCTCACACCAGTCAGAATGGCCATCATCAACAAGTCTACAAATAATAAAAACTGGAGACGGTGTGGAGAAAGGCAACACTCTTGCATTGTTGGTGGGAAGGTAAACTGATACAGCCACTATGGAAGACGGTATGGAGAATCCTTAAAAAGGTAGGAATAAAACCACTGTATGACCCAGCAATCCCACTCACTACTAGGCATATGCCCTGAGGAAACCAAAATTGAATGTGCCCCAGTGTTCATCCCAGCACTACTTACAATAGCTAGAACATGGAAGCAACCCAGATGTCCAAAGACAGGTGAATGGATAAAGCAGCTGTGGTACATATATACAATACTACTCAGCCATAAAAAGGAACGTGTTCTAATGAGATGGACGAACCCAGAGCCCATTATACAGAGTGAAGTAAGTCACAAACAGAAAGATAAATATCATATACTGACACATATATATGGAATCTACAGAGATGGCACTGATCAATTTATTTTCAGGGCCGCAATGGAGAAACAGACCTAGAGAACAGACCTATGGACACAGGCAGAGGGGAGGAGGGAGAGGGTGAGGTGTATGGAGAGAGTAACATGGAAACTTAACAGTACCGTATGTAAAATAGATATCCAGTTGGAATATGCTCTATGACTCAGGGAATGCAAACAGGGGCTCTGTGACAGGCTGAAGGGTGGATGGGGAGAGACATGGGAGGGAGGTCCGGGAAGCAGGGAACATGGATGTACCTATGGCTGATTCTTGTTGAAATATGACAGAAAACCACAAAATTCTGTAAAACAATAATCCTTAAATAATCAATTAAATCAATCCTTTAATAATCAATTAATTTTTTTAAAAAAAATGACTTCAAAATACAGATATCTCTTGCTACAGAGTAAATACAGCTTACAAATGCAAAACTTTTAGAATCCTAATAGTAGACTTGTGCTTTTGAAATTTCAGGGGCCTAAGTATACATGTGGATCCCCAATATGTGTGTTTTAAAATTTCCAAAATGGGATTTCCCTGGCAGTCCAGTGGTTAGGACTCCACACTTTCACTGCCGAGGGCCTGGATTTAACCACTACTGGTCAGGGAACTGAGATCCCACAATCCAGGCAGCAAGGCCCCTCCTCACCAAAAATAATTCAAGGAAAAGCAAAACAGACACATGGGGGGGCTGGGGAGGGGGTGTGGAGATAATCTTATTAATAATAAGAAAAAGCTTCACATTAGAGCAGGAAAAAAGATATGATTTTGTAATTTTCAGTAACTGTATCACTATATCCTCTGAAAATCTTCCTCATACACAATAGAAACCTATCCTTAATCCTAACAAAAAACCTACCAGTGCCTCAAAGCACTGGAAGGGCTAGTCATCTGACCAAGCAGAAATGAAATAGCACACTAATGTCAGAGCTAATGAGTAAGAAGTATCCATTACTAGGTGATTCCTCTCACAGGAACAGACTAACCTCCCCCAGGGAACACGGGAATTTCATACACTTCCAGCTTTTGGAAATTCTCAAGTTCACTAAGTCATTCTAGTATCTACATCACATTCTTTTGCCGGGTATCATCTTTCCTAAGTATACCAAATTGGTGTGATTAGTAAATCATCCAACATAAACAGAAAGAAACCTCAGGAGCACTGCTAGAGATGAGTGCTGGAAAAGCCATCTGTTCATGGAGATAATATTTCTATTTCCCTAATGATTATAACTACCAGTGACAATTCTGAAATCCCAAGAGAAGAAAAGAAAATTTAACTGTCTCAAAACTTTAATTATTCATATAAACTAGCCAAAAAACTAAAGCTAAATGTTACACAAAGGGCTCTCTAATCCCCTAATATTTTGGGCTAATTATTCCACTGGTAGTCTACATCTGCTCTACTAAAATCTGATTATGAATCAGAAGTAACTCACTGGGAACACTTTTATATCTAAAAGTGACTGAGGATAATAACTACAATGCACAAAAACTGTTATTTTTAATGTGCATAAAATCCCATCCTACACAATAAAAGAACAGACATTACTGTCAAAGTTTAAACTCTCCGGAAAAAAAACAAAACACTAAATTCTCTTAACCACTAGAAACAATGAGACAGTTTAACAACAACAAAAAAGTTAATTTCAACAGCATATTCAACCTGTATTTTTTTAATATCTTCAATAATAAGCAATTCATGATTAGGAAGCATGTTAAACATTGCCTTTAAAATGAAGTTAATCTATTATGTTGATTTAAACACAAGTTTAGAGGTTTGCAAATACATACTCTAATAACTGCATGAATACTGACCTATAACATAGTTACAGGATTTTTTGCTTTGTTCCATTTTTGGTCAGTCTCATTTGTTTTAACTATTGTTCTTCAACCATTCCCTTTTTTACTGTCTTTTTGAAATAAATTATTTTCTAGAATCTAGAAGTTTTATCCTCTAGATATTTTAACAGAAAATAACCAAGGTTCTCTTATTTCTTGCAGCTCAGTTTTAGGCGTGATCTTTAGCATCTCAGAGTAAAATTATTTTTAATAATTTATACTTAACTATTTGGATCTGCTCAATAACATATTAAAACCATATACTTCTGATATGAAAACAGGGATATACACTGTGTCTTAAACACCACGTAGGAGTTAATTGTGTGTGTTACTGTGTGTTACTCGCTCAGTTGAGTCCGATCTTTGCGACCCCGCAGACTGTAGCCAGCCAGGCTCCTCTGTCCATGGGATTCTCCAAGCAAGAAAACTGGAGTGGGTTAGTTCCAAATAATCCAACATTTATAGCTTTAAACATCAGACATAGGTAAAGAATCATTCATAAGTACTTGCTTATGAGTAGTTGCCCAAGGCAAAAATATTTGATGACAGAAACCATGTTCATAAACCAACTAAAATTAGTTTACCTTTACTGTACACATATCCAAGTAATACAGTTAAAGATCATCAAAAAGTGAAGCAAAATATCCCAAATTCCTTCAAATTCATAAGAAATGGAGAGCAGTAATAGAAATGACTGCTCCAAAGAGTCCCAGAATAGAAACACTCCCTCTGTACTATCCTAACTCACCCCTCTCAAAACACATTCACCCTTAGGAAACAAACACAGAATTCATTGCAACTGTGGATACAATTTGTGAGCGGCCTTTCATTGCTCCATAAAGGCTCATCATTGTAGATGTTCATCAGTTTCTAAGCCACATCCACAGCTGCTGTCTTAGAAAAACAACAAAATTTGACAGCAAAAAACTTTAAAATGACATCTACAGAAAAGTTTTACATAAAACAAAATGAAAAGTACCCCAAGATAATAAAGAGTGACTATATCTCAAGTACCAAAAACATGAGACTAGTCGTTCTTAAAAGTGATGCCTTTCACTTACATAGTGTGAGAATTACTCTAAAGCCTTCTAGCACATACAGTATCATCTCTAACTTAAAGCCTAGAACCAAGATATCATTTACACAGAAAATAAGTGAAGAAGGGATATTATCAAATTAGTTAGTGGTGAACTGTGTCTATTTCATGACCGCCAGTCTGTGTTCTTTCAAAAGCCTTCCTTCCAAAATCATATACTAAACTTCAGAAACAAAAGTCCCACATAAAATTGTTCTTTAAAAAGTCTATTAAAAAAAACCTCCTGTATAAACCAATTCTCTATTCAACTTTACCCTCCTGCATCAGATCTGTTCTCTGCCTGGACTGAGGAAGGGGCTCCTGCGATCAGGAAGCACAGCCAATTATGCGCTGAGGGGTGATTAAGAGTCAACCACACAAAGGGCAGGGAGGTGCTCAGTGGCACTGTCACATTAGACAGCATAATCATCAGACGATGTTCACAGCAATGGGACTGGGATCCAGAGACAGGAGTTTGAATTTCAACCCCCCACCAACGAGCAGGTGGACTTGGTTAAGTTTCTGTAAAACAAAAGAACACTATCTTCCTCTCCGGACAATGGCAAGGCCTTCCATCTCTGAGTTGGGAAGATTCCCTGGAGGAGGGCATGGCAACCCACTACAGTACTGTTACCGAGAGAATCCCCACGGACAGAGAAGCCCGGTGGACTACAGTCCATGGGTTACAAACAGGTCGGACACGACTGAGCGACTAAGCACAGCACAGAACAAATGCAACAACAGAGCTCAAAGGTACTGAACACCATATTCAGGTAACAGATTATATTTAAAACACATTAGATGAAACTGCATTTATACCAGGGGGCCTATAAAGTTTTTTAAGTGTAATATACAGCAGTAAAAGTAGGACTTTAAAATCAATGAGAAAACGACAGAGCATTCAAACAGTCATGCTGTTAGAACACTTCTAGTCATTCATTCAACAAACACATACTGCAGACCCACTATATTCCAGTGGGAAGAGAAATAAAGTAATAAGCAAATAACATACACTATTAGAAGGTGATACATGGCAGTGAGTAACATAAAACACGGAAAGAGAACAAAATGTGGAATAAAAAGTAGGATAAATGCAGTAAAATGAAAAGGCACTATAAAGGAGATTAAAAAAAAAAAAAAAGGTACCAGTGAGGTGGGAAACCAGAAGTGTGGTATACTAGAAGTCAAAGAAAAAAAAAGTTTGAACAAGATGTCAAATGCCACTGATCAAGTCAAGTCAAAGAGGGGGCGGGAACTGCACATTCACCTGTGTGGAGGGAACTGGCTACCATGACAAGAACAATTTTGCTGACGTGGTCCAGACAAAAGCCTAGCTTAAAAAAGGTTTAGGGGAAATAGGGTAAGAGTAACTGGAGATAGAAAGAACTCCTTATACAAAGTTCGTTTCAAAGGGAAATAGAGAAATAGGAGCTGGTGAGGAATGGGGAGTCCAGATGAGAAAAAGCAGCATGTTTGTATATTGTCAAGAACGCTTCACTAGAGGGGTAAAATTGAGACCAGCAGGAAGGTCAGAGAGCTAGCCAATGTCACAGAGTAGCTGAGAAAGCAAGGGATCTAAGGCCCAAGTCGAGAGTTTGCCCTTTGTGTGAAAGCATACTCACCCCACTGCAAGCAGTGCATATCTCTGGGAGTTGGGATTGAGGTGTGCAGTACAACTGTCTGATTCACTTCGCTATATTGATCTTTGTTTACAAGTAATACGTACTTGTCTAAATGACTCTTTTTAAAAAGACTCAAGACAGGATTTTAGGATGGTGGTGGCATCAGCTTAGTTTTTCAGCCTTTCCACATAAAAAGCACTCAGACAACAAAATCAAAATCTGTGGATAACATTTAGAAAAAAATTAGGTTACTAGGTAACCCCCACAAACCCCGAATACCAACAGGTGTACAATAATGAACTATCAAAAGCCACAGATTAAAGAAGGAAGCAATTCAGGGGTGCAGGGGAAGGAGCTGACAAGGCTATGACAGTGGTCCAACCAGGAGACGAAACTGGCCTGGAGAATAAAACAGGCAGTGAGCGAGGAAAGGAGAGCCCAGAATATGAAACAGCTTAGTGGTAAAAGAAGCCACCTGGAATGCAGGAGACACAGCAGATTTGGGTTTGATCCCTGGGTTCAGAAAGATTCCCTGGAGAAGGAAATAGCAACCTACTCCAGTATTCTTACCTGGGAAATCCCATGGACAGAGGGCTATAGTCCAAGGGGTTGCAAAAGAGTCAGACTCAACTTTGCAACTAAATAACAACAAGTTTTTTTATAGGATGCTGTAACAGGTCTGCTGCTGCTTCGCTTCAGTCGTGTCCGACTCTGTGTGACCCCATAGACGGCAGCTCACCAGGCTCCCCCGTCCCTGGGATTCTCCAGGCAAGAACACTGGAGTGGGTTGCCATTTCCTTCTCCAATGCAGGAAAGTGAAAAGTGAGAGAACAGGTCTAGGTGGTAGGAAAAAGCACGTTGTTTTGGAAAAAACAAATCTGGCTGGCCTACAGAACAACTAGTAGTAATTTTAGAAATATAGATCTAAACATCTGAGGTGATGATACAAATATAAAGTCAATGAATAGATAAAGCAAGAAAAGAAAAAGACTGCAAATCACAATATTTAAGACTAAAGATGGAATAGGTAGAAAAGATGGAATGTTCAAGAGGTTAACATAGTGTCTTAATCGTAAAGAACAAAGACATCATGGTCAATAAAAAACAAAGGATGCAGAAAAATAAAACCAGGTTTTGGGAGCCAGTTGAACGATTATTTATTGATAGCCTGGCATGAAAAATCAGATTTTAACATGTAACAAAAAGAAGAATATAAAAATAAGTGGTAAAGCAGTGGCTTGGAAGAAATGTACGAAAAGAAATCAGCAGTAATTCTTAGAGAACAGCCAAGTTTGGCAGCCGGTTTGCATACATCCGTGAGATCCTCACAAGAATTCTGAGATATTTTACAATTGGGGAAACTTAAGTTACAACACAATTATATAACTTGTCCAAAGCCATTCAATGTGTATACAAAATAATTAAATGACCTGAAAATTGGTCTCTAGGCGGAAAAGGAGTAAGATGATGGATAAAAACTAAAAAAACAAATTGGGGAAAGAGGATTTAACTGATTTAACTTCATCCAAGGAATATCTGACAAGATTATTTTCAAAATTATACAAAATTTTACTTATAGACAAATGATGCTACTTCAGAGAACCTTTTGATTTCAAACACTAGTCAAAAATATAGATTTATTTTTGAAGTATTGTAACAGAAAATGAAAGTGAAGTCGCTCAGTCGTGTCTGACTCTTTGCGACCCCATGGACTGTAACCTACAGGCTCCTCCGTCCATGGGATTTTCTGGGCAAGAGTACTGGAGTGGGTTGCCATTTCCTTTTCCAGAGGATCTTCCCAACCCAGGGATCGAACCCAGGTCTCTTGCATTATAGGCAGACACTTTACCATCTGAGCCACCAGGGAAGGATATAATCTCCTAAGCCTTGTATTAGCCTTACTTATAACTGGGACTGTCTTGCCATCTAATAGAGAGCTTCGAAGCTTTCAAATGATTAACATTTAGGTGGCGAGATAAACAAAAACTCTCTGAGTACAGGGTAGTGCAGTGGCAAGGAAGAAGGAAAGCTGTGTAAGCTTGGGTTAAATCACTAAATCCCTGACCCTCAGACTTATCTATAAAATGAAGATACCACCTCCCTTCACAGTGTAGCTGAGGTCTCAGTAGACATTCAACCAAAATGTCAGTTCCCTAATCCCCTTAAATATTTTGTTTGCTTAGAAAAAAAAATTATGGTTGCTAAACTAATGACATTTTAAATATAGAATGTTAGCATTTCCATTTGAAACAAAGTTTAAGAATATGCTCCCAGTTGATAACAGCAGCTAATTTCCTAGTGGAAGACTACAGTGGCTCACTTTACATGACATATTCAAGTAACTTTTGAATTTCTTATAACAAACATTATTTTTCCAACAAGAGAAATAATCAAGCTGAGTGTTTACAGATGACATTAACTAGCCCTTAAGAAAACTTCCACATCAGGACAGTCACTTCTCTGAAGTAATTGTAGAAACAGGGTAAAATGAAATGAAAAAATAAATCAATAGCACACCTAAGCTACTATATGAATTTAAATTCTAATGTAATTTAAAAGATTTAATTTTCCAACTGACAACATTGAGGACTTACAGCTAAGAAACAAAGTTTAAAGGAACAGCATGCTACTAAATTCTGTATTAAAATGTACCCATTACACTGTAGCATAGAGGAAAGCCAGAATGAAATGTGACTTGTTTATCAATAATTAAGAAATAAATAATCTTTGTAAGCTATAACTGTCTAGGGTTTTTTTTTTTCAACATTACAACAGTGAAGCAACAACTCCCATTAATTCAGCACTATCCATTTAAATCAAATAATGACACTCATTACTATAAGCTACAAGTAAACCACCAAACCAAAACTATCACTACTATCTTTGGAATGCTGAAATGGATTTAATTCACTTCCTTGTCATTTGGTTAAGAAGAGATGATAGACAACAGATTTAATGAATTCCACAGTCAAGAGGGGCTTCCCTCGTGGCTCAGATGGTAAAGAATCTGCCTGTAATGCAGGAGACCCAGGTTCGATCCCTGGGTAGAGAAGATCCCCTGGAGAAGGAAATGGCTACCCACTCCAGTATTCTTGCCTGGAGAATTCCATGAACAGAGGAGCCTGGCAGGCTAGAGTCCATAGGGTCGCAGGAGTCAGACACGACCTAGCGTCTGAGCAGTCAAGAGAGTAATATTATCTTAACATAAATACACTAGGAAAATCACTATGAACATCATCAAATTTATAAACAAGCTCATCTTTCAGTATACAATTTCAAGTTGTGGCCTCCCTCCCTATGACAGTCTTCTTTTTTCTCTATCTCCTCTCCCGCCATTTTCTCTTCCAGGAGTTTTGGAAATAGCCAGGTGCATTTAGTGCCAAGTGGCAGAACTAAGAAGCCAAGGAGGCAAGAAGCAGAGACTGGAGTGAACCATGGATTAAGTGAACCCAGACAGTTCTTGCATAGGGCAATTAAAACAGAGTGGCTGAACAGATGTGCAGTGAGAACAAGTATGTGGCCACCTTAGTCAGTCAAAATACAGTACAAGATAAAGAACAGGAAAACAGCAAAGGGGGAAAGAACAGGCAGGCTTAGAGCTGACCATCTGTTAAGCAAACTGGCAGCAGCACTGGGGCTGGGAGATTTGTATTCTTCATCTAAGCCCACAAAAATACGGGGAGAAAAGTATTTAAAAAAAAAAGTGCATGCAACTTCAAAAGGCAGCAGAGTGGTATAAACACAAAAGAATAAAAGACCAGCATAAATCTCTCCCCAAACCCCAAAACACCAGGAACTAGTCTCAGCTCAGATACTCAATGTGTCTCAGCCATTAGCCACAGGGAAATTATTTAATCTGTGCCTACATTTCAGTGAGCAATTACTTTAGAACACAGGACTAACAAAGTCTTTTCCAGATCCGAAGTTTCCTGAATCTAATGGATTTAACTAACAACTTCTGTCACACAAGATGCAGTTACTTTCTATGATATGTTATTCCACAACAAGAGGACAACGTACCAGCATATAAATAAGAGGATACAGAATCATAGTCCAGTATCCCTACAGACCACACTTCGCCATCATCTTTCATTAAATCCAAGAAGCAACCAATTTCCAATCTTCTTTAAACGATCCACAAATTCTTAAGGAAAAACAGGGCCTAAAATCTAAGACTTCACTTTAAATACACTCAGTAATGGGAAATTTGATCCCCTGTCAATTTCCCTAAGCTTCACTTCAGCTTCTTTTCACAGGACATACTCTAATGCCGTTACACTTTCTGTTCTTCAACCCTCTAAGTTAGGTTTCTATTTGCTGTATGTTTCATATCCCACTTCAGAAAGTATAGTCCAAAACTGGCAGAGAGCTGAACATGAATGAATCCAGGAAGTCACTTTATCAGTGGGCTCTACATAGAAAAATCAATCTAGCTGAATGTCAGCTTTATTTATCACTTAAACTAAGTGCCACCTAGTGGCAAGTATTATATTTTATTAAATCCACTCAAGTCCTGTTCATCCAGCAAGTATTGCACAAGCTAGCCAACAGCAGTTGCTCCACAATTATTCAACATAAGTAAAATACTGATCCAGTTCTTATGAAGCTTGCTGATAGAGTAGATAAACAGATATAGACAGGGAAAAAAGATAATACAGATTTATTTACATACTTGCAGAAAGATGTCAAATGTTACAAAAGTATGCAAAAATATTCAGTATTTACTTAAAAGCTGGTGAAAACAGACTCTCAGTTCTATAGGTGCTCTTACACCTGTTCACCTCACTCAGACTTTCCCATTTGTAAATACTCAGCCAGGTTTCAGTAGATGCCCTGGAGAAGGGAAAGGCGGTACCCACTCCAGTATCCTGGCCTGGAGAATTCTATGATCTGTATATTCCATGGGGTCACAAACAGTCAGACACGACTGAGTGACTTTCACTTTCTCCAGCTGGTGGGTAGATCAGGAGCTCTGTACAGAACCATATAATTTTTTGCATGAAAAATTCCCTCACATTCAAACCAAAAGTTAAATTATTTGAAAAAGTATGCTAGACACTATGGAGACAATAAAAAGCTCAGTGGTTGCCGCAATGGAATAAAAGAAGGAGAGAGAAATGGACAGGCAGGGCACAAAGGATTTTACAGGGCAGTGAAACTACTCCATATACTACTACATGGAAGATACATTTGTAGATATGTTTGTCCAAGGGCTTCCCAGGTGGCTCAGTGGTAAAGAATCTGCCTGCCAATGCAGGAGCCACAGGAGATGCAGGCTCAATCCCAGGGCTGGGAAGATCCCCTGGAGGAGGAAACAGCAATGCACTCCAGTATCACAGGGGGGTAATCCCATGGACATAGGAGCCTAGCAAGCTACAACCCACGGGGCCGTAAAGAGTTGGACATGACTGAGCATGCACACACACACACATACTTGTCCAAACCTACAGAATGGACCCCAATGTACAGTGAACCCCACTGTAAACTATGGATTTGGGGAGATATAATGTGTCAATGTAAATTCATCAATTATAACAAATATACCACTCTATTGGGGGATACTGATAATAGACGTGATTTGTGTGGGCACAAGAAGTATATGGGAAATATTCCCCTCAATTTTGCTGTGAACCTAAAACTACCCTTAAAAAAAAAGTTCCATTTAAAAAGGAAAAAGGAAAAAAAAAAAAAAAGGGCAATTCCCTGGTGGTCCAGTTGTTGGAGGACTCAGCACTTTCACTGCTGAGAAACAGGTTTGATCCCTGATGGGGAAACTAAGATCCCACAAGCCATGCAGCACAGCCAAAAAAAAAAAAAAAGTATGCTGGAAAAATAAAGAAAGATCTTAGTGCATCAGCACTTTTCTAAAAAGAGAATATACCCCTATTACAAAAGAAGTTATTTATAATAATAAAAAAATCTGTAACACTGATTCCCTATTTTATAAGTAATTACTATTGCAGTTATATAACACCGTATTTATCATGTAATAAAAAAAATAGTGTTTCATAAAGCAATTTCATAAAACTGTGCTTCCCTCATAGCTCAGTTGGCAAAGAATCTGCCTGCAACGCAGGAGACCCCAGTTCGATTCCTGGGTCAGGAAGATCCTCTGGAGAAGGGAAAGGCTACCCACTTCAGTATTCTGGCCTAGAGAAGTCCATGGGCTGTATAGTCCATGCATGGGGTTGCAAAGAGTCAGACATGACTGAGCAACTTTCACTTCAAAGCAATAAACATTTTTCCTAGTTACATAAACTTATTGAGAAAAAATTCTTACTCATTTCTAACTCATTTATAACACATACACAAAAAACATTAGTTCTAGGGCTAAGTTTAAAATATTGAATATAGAAAAGAAGGCATGGAATTTAGAAGGGGAATTTAGAAGAGTCAACTTGATTTTCTAGTGTATTCCATCTCACATCCAACTAATGCAGCATTTTCACTGCAAGGCTTTTGCAACCGGATACCTAAGAAGCAGTAATTTCTTTTTGCTTTTGTAAACTTAAATAATTTCAATATTCCCAAAACTGTCATGAATTTACAACCTGACTGAAAAGTTGTCATGCTTATCATTCTGCATTGTCTAAACACAAGAAACCTACACAAACATTCATACAGGTAAGCAATTACAACCAATTATACAAACCAAGCCAAAGTGCCCCCAATACGTGTTTTTTCCCCAGTAGTAAATTGTGTTCAGGAAATGCATTACCCTTTTCACACCATTAGGATATCATTTCACTTCCTGAAGCAGAAGCAGGCCTAATGAGGCATAAACGATATCATGTTGTGCCAGGCCTACAGGGCATCCAGAACTGTGGGCAGGGTGTCTGAGAGATGGTAGCAATTGGACATTCGACATTCCTTCATCATTATGGTTGTCCAAGCAGAGATGAGAGCAACAAGAAGCAGACCCCAAAAAGCTGGGGATGACTCCGTGACAACATGCATGGTCAAGCAATAATGTACCAAATATGTCTGCTCAAAATGCCAAGGAACATATTCCAAGCGCTGTGGTCCTCTACACTAACTACACTGCTCCTTTCTAAAACATGACCCACAAACCACAGGCTGCAAGATAAAAAGGTTCATCTTGAATCCTGACTACAAAAGGTTACCAAAAGAAACTGATTGCTATAATTACAGTATTTGTACACAGAACTTTACGATATACAAATTACTTACACATCCCTCTTTTATTTGACACATATTTTACCTTACTTGATAGTCAGTGCGCCTGGCAGATAAATACAACAAAAATATCATTCGTTGTTTTACAGAGGTATAACCTGAAGCCTGGAGAAATTATCTATGAGTAATTTGTCTACAAAGCCTAAGTCTTCCTCAAGATTATCAACTTATCTGGTTCAAAGCCATGGATCCCCAAAAAGGCAGTCTACAGAGTCTTAGGGTTTAATACATGACCCTATGCATCTAAGAAGTATTTAAAACACTTAAAAATAATGTAACCTTGTGAGAAACACTGAATAGTCAACTATACAAAAGAACAAAATACGATACTTAAGCCTGTCAGTCTGTACAAACAATACACTATTTTCTAATAATCCAAAGGAGCTTTTGCCTAAGAATTGTACTGCAGTGTTCTCAGGGGCTATGGGCTGCCTTCAGCTGAAAATATCGATTCCTTTGGGTATTTCAGTAGCTAAGTTCCTTATAGAATCAACATATTCCCTGTATACATCAAATTCTGCTTACACGAACCATGTTGTATCAAGGCTTCAAAGTTCTAAGTCCCTTGTTCAAAAAACTTTTTACTGAGCCCCCATCAAGTTCTAGACACTCTCTTGAGTATAAGAATATATTAAGAAAAAAAAACTTGTGTTATCTGCCATCAGGTAACCAACAGTCTTTAGGTATGATAGACAATTACAATTCAGTATAACGCTTCCAAGTGAATTACACCTGGTTCTTTAAGAATACACGCAGAGGCACTGAACCCAGCCTGGTGAATCCAGTTAAAATATCCTCAGACCCAAATCTACTACTACTAACACCAGCACTTGTCAAGCACATGGATATATTAAACTGTTGACTGAGACCAAGCAGGGAACTCCAATTCTTAAATATGGCTGAAGAACTGAATATGAACGGACAGAAAGGCAAACAGTCCCACTGAAGAAAAGTTAAATGAAATAATTACAGAGGTCCCTACATGCCATCCTAACTTTTTTTTGTACCAATCATCCTAAAATGTTTTTTTGCATTTACTTTTCACAACAACCACTGAGCTAAAAATAATTACCTTGCAACTCATGGAGGAGGCAAGGAGAGGTGAAATTGCTCGTCAATCTTACTGAGGTTGTGGCAAAGACAAAATAGGAACCCAGTTCATACTAAATCCTAAAAGTGAGCTCATAAACTCTGCACACTGCTGCCTCTCTTAACGAAAGCTGCTAGGGGGAGCCATTGAAAGGTTTTTAAACTAAGGAGTGAAGTGATTAGATTCACTCTTCAGAAAGACTATGTGGAAGTTGGACACAGAGGGTGAGTCTACAAGCAGAAAGAGAAAGCTGTAACGTCTATAGTAAGACAGGTGAGAACGATGACAGCATAAACTGTGGCAATCAGGATGAAAGAGATTCAAGAGTTTTTCAGGAGAGAAAATTATCAGTTCTTAGTGATTAAATGTAAAGGATGAGTTTTAGAGAGAACACCTGGTTTGCAGAACTAATGGGACATGACCTCATCTACCAGGAACAGAGAAGCAACAGGTTTTGTTTGTTCAATAAATATCTACAGTGTCTCCCAAATGCAAAAGACTTTCCTAGACCAAAGGTCAAGTCCGAAATTAAGGTCCTGCTTGTTGGAAAATATTGAGAGTAAATGACAAAGTGTTAAAAAATATATAAGGTATACTGAAAATTAGTTGTTACTATTAACATTCTGGCCCAGCATCTAGTGAAAACACTTTGCACTACCATTTAAAAAAATTACCACGTGCAGAAAACAAATCAACAGAGGAAAAGCATCCCACAATTTTAAATGTTATTACATTTGAGTCTGACAGATCTTCAGTCTCTTACACAACACACACATACACACACACACCACCTTGTAATTTGTTTTACTTATCTCTGGCCCTTTTTAAAAAATAAATAAATAAATAAAGTATGGATTTTGCTACCCAAACTATAGTACATATTCAGGGCTTTTTCATCCCACTGTCACCACTGTGATTTCCCAAGAACTTAGTTCATAACCTTCTACATGATTTTCTATAAAATATGACATACTTCATATCAGCTTATTTCAGTAAGAATTTCTAGATTTTTAGCCACACCTTTTATCCAAAGATGCTTTCTGCAAATCCTAAGGCACAGCGGTCCTGTGCAGATGTGGCAAGTTACTACAATTCCCATTTTACTACATAGTTAGGAAATTGGCCCAGGGGAAGCAGAGTAACTTGGAAATAATCACAAAGCCAGATGCCAAAAATAACAACTTTTAGTCAATCCATGAGAAAATACTGCCCCTAGTTGAAATAACATGAGATTTCGTATTAGGAGGAAGCAAAGTATAAAATAATGTTTTAAAGCCAAGTCCTAGGTTTTTAAAATACATCTTTAAAAATGACCGAATACTACAATTAAGATTTGCAAGAATTTTCAAACACCATTTTCCCCCTAAAACTTTGTCCATCAAGAGTGGCAAAGATTATTTAGTGAATTATAGCCGGCAAGAGTGGAGAGGGTCTCCCCAAATTATTTTTTATCTTAGATACTGATAGAAATCTGCTGGTATAGAACAATAGGTAAGCTTTAAACTTATTTAAAAACCATATGTTAGAATAGTTGTGAAAATACTGAGTGAGTCTGTCAATACTTTTTCCTAAAAATATACTCTACAGCCCATCTGCAATTTGCATGCACGATAAGTTTAAAGCTTTAATAGTCAATAGTCTGAATGAAAATTTCCCAATCACAACTCATGCTATATTTTCTAAACATGCTGCTGTTTGATATAATTTAATAAAGGTGGTGTTTTATTTGGTCACGAAATAAAGGTCTTACACAATTTAGAAACAAAAAACACAACTTGGTTTTTTAAAGTTGCTTCCATGACGTTAGTGTTCTCATTCTTATCTGCACAAGTCAGAGCAAAATACCTTCCATTAACACAAGGCATTTACACTTTGCTTACAGTCAGAAACAACAGTGTGTGCTCAAGATTTTACCTTCAAAAGAATGAGTTTGCACTAGGAACAAATAAGGGAGACAAAATGATTGTTGGTGGAATCCACTCATGGAACCCTGACTGCAAATTTTCACACAAGCCTCACGTATCAATTATGAAAGGTGATTTTCAATGAATTAAAATTAAACTAATTCAAACTAATTCTAAACACAGCCTTAAAAAAAAATGCTTTCCACAGCACCAATATTCCTCACACCTTGTATATCCTCTACCAGTAGCACTTCTAGTGGTTTATAAATGAAAAGACACTCCAAATCATTTTATAGATAACATATCTTCTAAAGTAATGATCAACTAGTGGGGGGAGACAGTGTCCTGAACAGTATATTCAGTCTAGTAACACTGCAAAATCGAATACCTATTATTCCAGCACCTGAATATTTAGACAACATTTAAGTACACCAGACCACCTTCCCCCAACTCCCACACAAAACTCCAAGCTTTTCATGTTTCCATAACAATAAGCACTCTGAACAAATTAAAGCTCTTTTAACACTAGAAGCCCTTTTACCTTAAAGATTATCACTTAAATGTCTTTTAACTGCATTTGATGAATGCATTCCACAAGATTCTAGAAGCAGTATTCATCAACCCAAAGAGCACTCTTAAGCGCTTTCCCTCATTTCTACTTCAAAGATGAGGCAGAAGGACTGTCATAAATCCAGAGGCAAACGCACATAACTGTAAACTATCTAAAAATTTAAAAAGATAAAAACAGTTGTACCAAATTCCCAAGCAGCAAAATTCCCTCCCTTTTTCCTTGCAAAGTAGGAGTTATTGGTAAAACAACTGAACTCTAAATCTAGAATCTTGAAAATCTGCAATTCTCCACCACAGCATTCACAAGTTTTTCAACACCAAAACGCACTCAACTGCTACGCACACAACAAATATCCAACATGAAAAACTGAAAGTATTCCCACACATCAACAGAAAAATACACCTTGCGCCTCTACAACACCCTCAGCTAATACAGATGCAAAGCTACAACAGCCGCCCTTGGCCTAGCGCGTCAGAAACCTGGGCGGGGGTGGGGGGGAAGGATAATCAAGAGACCAAGATCTTTTTCCAGTGCTACTTTTTCCAAGCAAAACAACCAGGCGCCCAAAGAGACCGCGAAGAAAACTGCAGACACTGTAATCCCGAGAGAAAGGGGTGGTAGGGAGTTGTGCACGCAATCCCGAGAGAAAAGGGTGCCGGAGAGCAGGAGCGCCGAGGAAGAAACTAAGTATCCCCACGCATCTTTGAGACCCACAAAAACAACAACGCGTAGGGTCTGTCTTCTGGTAGAAACACCAGATGGAGTCCCCGGGACTGAGACAGTTCAGCCGACAAACACCGTGGGTAGTGGATAAATCAACCGATGATGGGAGGCGAAGGGGGTGCCAAGCAAATAAGCCACTGGATCGGGGAGACAAAGCCTCCGGGGGTAATCACGGACCAAGCAGAAAGGTGAGAGGGAAACGCTCGGAAGAAATAATGCAATAAAAATTGAAAGAGAAATCTGGTGCCTGGGCTGTGGCAGGTCACTAAGCTACCGAATAGAGAGGGGGACAACAAAGGGGTCCGGGAGGGAGGACAGCTGAGGGGAGGAGAGGGAGAAAGGATGCGGGGCGCGACGGGTCGGACAAAGCGCCCAGGGCGGCGAAACAAAGGGCCGGGGGTAGAGAGTAGCCGGGGGCAGCAGGGAAAGACAAAGCGCACGGGACCGGGGGCACCGGCCCGGCCAGACGGCGACGACGGCCCGGGGGAACAAAGCTGCGCCGGGCTGGGAGGCAGGGCCGGCGAGCGGCGGCGCGGAAGGCGCGCGGCGGGCACGGCGCCCGCGGACCCCGCGCTCCCGGCCGCACGCCCTGCGCTCCAGCCGCACTCACGCCCGCACCCGCCGGCCTCGCCGCCGCCGCCCGCCCTCACGCGCCGGAGCCCGAGCCACGGCGGCGCAGAGGGGGCAGCGCACGGCCGCACGCCGCCGCCGCCGCCGCGCTCGGCGCACGCGACACCGCCCCCGCGGCTCCCGGACGCCAAGCGTGCCGCGGCCCTCGAACCCGCCGCCCGCCGCGGGCTGCTGGACGCCCGCAACTTTCCCGGTTCCCTGCGCTCGGATTCCCCAAGACTTACCCTGTCACAACAGGCGCCATCTTCCACAAACTCTCGCCAAAACTCCAACCCTCGCGAGATTCCCCCGACGCCTTCCCTGGTCCCTCTCCCCCGCCCCTTCCCTTTTTCCTCACTCCTCGATTCCACCCAGCCCCCGCGCTCCTTTTCCCCCTCGCAGCAGTCGCAAAGAGCCAGACGCCTCGCGCCGCCAACAGCTTAGGGGATCCAGCTCGCTGCCTTCCCTGGAAACCTACCCAAGCGATGGAGCATGCGCAGGCGGCTCCTCCGCAGGCGAACCCTCCATCTGGTCCGTGGGGAGCGCTCCGCTTATCCGGGTTTTGGGACGCGCCCTGAGGGACGTACGTGGAGACTGAGGAAAACCGGAGGGGATTACAGGGGGACGGGGAATGGAGGGGTCAGGAGGCGGAGCCCAGGGTAGAGAGGAGGGGTCCTGGGAAAATCTGCCGCGTTTCACAGGCCTACATGAAACACCTCCTCAAATGGGTGTTTTCCAAGTGGCTTCCCGCTCACTTTAGTTCCCAGCCCTTTTCATTCATTCACGCGTTCATTGGACGCCTTCTTTATGGTAATGTCAGCGTCAGGTACTGGAGCTACAAAGATGCCTGGAGTTTGGAGGAGTAACAAACCAGGAACTTAGTTCATTCGACCCCCTGGGTAGCAGACAGACAAGATTACAACGTGGACCGAGCCACCAGAGCTCTGTAAATGAAAAACTTTTTGAGGTTGAACTCTATTGCCTTAGCTTTCTTTTCCTTGGGTGTGAAAAAAGGTCAGGCCAAGGCCTCTGGCAAAGTCACCACTACTGTGTCCACCTTGCATACAGACGCCGGAGCGCTGCGAAGCTTTCTCCAGAGGTGTACTGAAATTGAAAGCCACCACTCCCCCAGCCAGCACATAACTCAAGAGATTCTGCCTGGGGAGGGAGCTGCCTGCCGCGTAAACCTCCCCAGGACCTCATCGCAGACCCAAGACGTCTGTGAACCCGGGTGGTATATGGGGACAGACTCTGACAAGGTCCTCCCGTGGGCCTGGCACAGTGGAGGACGCAGCTCGCTACCCGAAGTGTATCTCAGGCGACCTAAACCGGGAAGCCCCCGAGCAAATTTGGTGCATACATGAAAGGCGCACCCTACCCGTCCTCCCAACCAGCAGCACCCTTTTCTCCACCACCACCCCCCCGCTCCCCGCTTTGCCCTTTCAATTCCTAGAGATTCCCAGATTCAGCACTGCCTCCCGCAGGGAGCCCCAAAACCCGGAGAACTGGAATCCACAGCCCGAAACCTGCTGAAGGCGCTGCAGGATTGGCGCGGCACGCGCGAGCGGCACTGCGCATGTGCCCAATGCGGGCAGCCCCGTCTCACGCTACACCTCCTTCCCACCGCCTTCCACTACTCGATTCAGACACAACACGGGCCGTGGGAAATTTCCTAAACCTCGCGAGAACGCGGCCACTGTTGTCTATGCTTTTGCCCCAAATCTCGCGGGGCCCAGGCGGGACAGGTGTTTGTCTAGTGCAGCTCCCAGCGCTGTTCGTGCCGCGCGTGCCCGGGCGGCGGGCGGGGTGGGAAGGGAGCGGCTCGCCGAGGAGGCGGGGCTGGGGGGCGCGTGGCGGGGAGCGCAGGGCGGAGGGCGGCTGGGAGGGGCCCGACGTCTCGCACACACAGGCCGCGTGACGCTTTATGGAAGGAAAATGGGGGTGGTAGAGGGGTGGATTCTAGATTAGAAACTCCTCCTGGTGCGGATGGTAAGAGGTCAGACTCGAGGGCAGGAGGAGCCCTAGGCCGGTCCCCGGGGAGGTTTCCTGTCGCCCTCCACGCGCCTGGGACTTTCCTAAAATGTGTTTGACGCCGCGCCCCCGGCCTCCGGGAGCTGACAGCCCCCAGTGTCGCGTTTGAGTCATGCCTCTGAGTCACCCAGTCTGGCCACCACTTTCCTTGCTTTAAAACAAGTTTGGATTCCCTTAGCTACTCTCTGCTAGCAGTTGGTTGTTTTCTCTCCGAGGTACCCGCTGGTCTTGCTTGTTAGCTAGGGAAAAAGTGCTGCTCTCTGTGCTCTGACGTTGTACACTTATATAGATTTCGCCTCCCATTCAAGGACGCATTTTAAAATTTTCTTCTCCCAAATCTTTTTTGGGCTTACCTGCTGGCTCAGACGGTAAAGAATCAGCCTGCAATGCAGGAGACCCCCGTTGGATCCCTGAGTCGGGAAATTCCCCTGGAGAAGGGACTAGCTACCCACTACAGAGTTCTTGCCTGGAGAATCCCTTTGACAGAGGATCCTGGAGGGCTGCAGTCCATGAGGTCGCAGAGTCTAATTTGTTTTTAAGCCTTTTGAAGTAATCCCTATGTATTAGTTTCTGTTCCTTTTTTTTTTTTTCTTTTCTCCACTTATATGACTTACTGATTTTGCTTTCCTTCACTTTTTTATGTGTTTGTTGAAATATTCATTTCGAATTTTGGATATCGTTTTATCAAGTGCTTTAGTCACAACTCTTTTAAGTGTGTTCGTTCCTTTTAGACTATTTGTCCAGGAATTTCTGTTTAGATTCTTCAATCAGGCACTTTTAAGATTGTCTTCCTGTGGTTTCTGTACCAGTCTAGCCTGGCATTATCTCAGAATTGGTGTCTTGATGACATCCTAGACCCACAAATGAAAAATTAAATTGAGTTTTTGAATTTGGGAAAACAGTGACTCCTCTCATACAGTTCATATTCTACTAGTTATACCGTGGACAAGAAATCAAGTTTTTGAGTTGTTTTCAAGGTTATTAGTTGTATGTGTGCAGGCACATTTGCCTATTCCTTTGATTAAGTAGTTCACAAAGGGAAAGAGAAAATTTAAGAATCTTTACTGCGATATCTCAGTGCAAAGCTAATTTGGATTAGGCTTGCTTCAAGAGAACAGTGCCCATGGGCACACATTCCTTCAAAGGAATCAAGCCTTTATCCCAAGAAGGCATTACAGTCATGGTCTGGTCTAGGCTATTCATCTGATCTGGAACCATTGCCATCTAAGTGCCCTAGTCACAGAAAGCCATGGTAACTCAGATTACAACTCCCATTCACCCTAATGCATGCTCTGCCTGTATTCTTTCCCTGTCCTAATAAATGATATTCCATCCTTCCATTTAAGCCAAGAACCCTGGAGTCATTCTCACTTCCTTTCCTTCTCACATCCAGCATTCAACCTAACAAAATCTTGCTAGCTCCACTTTCAGAATAGACTCACAGCCCAAACACATCCACATCTCTATGGCAACCAGCCCAATCTAACCCATCTCATTTCTCACCTGGTGTCCAGGAAGTCTAATAACTGGTTCTGCCTTCATCCATTTTGCCTTTTCTCAGTCTGTTCTCAGTAGACAATTCAGTGTAACTCTCTAGAACTCTCCAATGGCTTTCCTACTTTCCTATGAGGCCTACTGCCCAAACCCCAAACCTCAACCTCATCTCTTCCTCTTGCTCATTGAGCCCCAACCAGCATTTTGATAAAACTTATCTCTATTTATTAATCCTACAACTCTGTTTCTAGACATCTGTCCTATGAATATATTCATATTTGTGAAATTACCTGTACATATAGTGTAGCATTGATCTTCTCTTGTGGCTCAGCTGGTAAAGAATCTGCCTGCAATGTGGGAGACCTGGGTTCAATCCCTGGGTTAGTGAGATCCCCTGGAGAAGGGAAAGGCTACCTACTCCAGTATTCTGGCCTGGAGAATTCCATGGACTCGTCCAAGGGATCACAGTCGGACACAACTGAACGAATTTCACTTTCACAGTGTAGCGTTAGTGATGGTTGAGAGTACCGTAACAATCTAAATGTCGATCAAGAGGTGTCTTATTTATTAAAAAAAAAAACTTGATATATTCAAAGAATCAAATAGTATGCATTTGTTAATAAGCAGAGGGTGCTTTTTATGTACTTACGTGGAAGGATCACAAAGTTTAAAAAAACAAGGTGCAAAATAATCATAGGTAAGTAATACTTATTTGCCTATATGTATCTAAAAGGGCTCTGGAAGGATACACTAGAAACTAATAATGACTGCTTTGCTGTAAGGAATTCAACTGTTGGAGGGTATAGGTGAAGAGGTGGCTTATCTTGGATCCTTTGAATTTTGTAGAAGCACACATTTTTTTTTCAAAATATAGAACATTTTAAAAGGGAGGAGTGAGAGGGAATAAATGTGCAAGAAGAAAAAAATGATCAAGTGTTTTCTTTTTCCCACCTGCTAGGAAATTATTTTCTAAAAGAAGTTATGTGTATGATAATACCATCTCAGTAGAATTAAGAACTGTAGAACTGTCAGGACTTAATCCCAGTCATGGTAACACTGAACTCACAGTCCATTCAAGCAGCAAGTTCAGAATCCCTACTGCTCCATGTCAGACATCATCTTTCGTGGTTTACAAAGATGGCTAGTGCAGAGACTTCAGGGGAACCCCCAGGTAATAGAGTACACAGACCAGTTGCAGGGTAATTTTAGGGTGGAGGCATGAGTTTAATGGCATTGGGGTACAGAGGAAGATGCACCTAACTTTTGCCTGATAGGCCCAGGGAAACCTTACAGAGATGACTTTTGAACTAAATCTTAGTGGAGTGGGAGTTCAGAAGACAGTAAGAGGAGGAAGCATAAGAAGCACAGGAAACAGCATGTTCAGACTCTGAGGTGTGAAAGAGCATCTTGTGTTCAGGGGAACTCCAGGTAGTGCATGTAGAAGCAGGGGCAGACAACCTAGGCAGGGTAACTAGAAGGACCTGATAAAAGGTGGTCCTCACAAGTTGGTGGGTTCCACTCCCTAAGACTCTGAATGAGTCAATCTGTGCTGGAGCCCAGAAATAGCTGTTTCTAAGAAGACTGGTCAGGGATTCTGATGCAAATTGTCCATGAATCAAGCTTGGAGAATCTTTGTTGTAGGAGTTAGATGTAACCTTTCTTCAGGAGTTTCACATTAAAAGGAGCGATGATGTATAGTTTCTTGGTTAAAAACAATAAATGAAATGTTTAAATATTAAGAAGAATATAAGTTTGGGGGCTTCAGTATATATCCCCCTGGAGGAGGGCGTGGCAACCCACTACAGTACTCTTGCCTGGAGAATCCCCATGGACAGAGGAGCCTGGCAGGCTGCAGTCCATTGGGTCGACTGAGCAACTAAGCGCTGCACAGCACAGCACCAGTAAATATCCAGTAGAAATGTGAAGCAAATAGTGGCAATGAGATGAGCACATTTGTGAAGGGATCATGTTTTGCTCTGGTGGTTTAAACATAGCAGACTTTTCAACATTGCTTTCATGCTAAAGTTAAGTTACACCAACTCATATTAATGAGATACACCAGAACACTGAAAATTTTACTAGGCAGCCCCATGATAGAGAATACTGGTTCTAGCGCCACATTGCATGGGTTCCAACTGTAGAACCTGAGACAAGCTATTTAACCTATCAATGCATTAGTTTCCTCGCCTGTAAAATAGAGAATAGCAGCTAATTCACAGGGTTGTCATGAGGATTCAAAGTGTTAGTTCTGTTGAACGCACATAGAAAGAAACCTGTAACATAGTTGCTATAGTAGTGTTCATTTTTATCAGTTACTTTTTATTTAATAAATGCATAAAATGCCTTTATCTCATGAAAATTCTTGTGAAGCATATCAAAATGTCTCTATTGCTTCAGTAATCAATGTTAAAATAGTCAAACATAGGGATGATTTTATCCAGATTGATTTTAATTCATTTCTTTATCATACTCATTCAGAAATGGCAATGTCATTATTATTATTTAATTTCTAAAAGATTCACATGTTCAAAAAGGTTAAGAAACCTGCTGTAGATGGCCAACAAGAGCCTCTGAGAACGTAAAGCAGGGCTTGATGTGATCAGATTGTGGAGTGGCTGTGTGCCTAAGAAAATCTTCCTGATAACTCTTGTTAGAAATTGAAAGCCTTTTACTTCACAGAAATCTCTTAACTCATGGTTTTCATTCATCCTGATGCCTCCCTTTTAAATGAAGTATCCCTTTCATTTTCTACTGTGTGCTAGTTAAGGTTAATAAAATGTATATGAGATTGAAAAAGTTTATTTTCCTTAGAGACTATGCAAGTCTCTAAGGAAAATAAACTCTAATTCTAAAATTAAAAAAAATAAAGAGATCACTGAAAGTAAGTCACAGAGCAGGCTTCAGGAAGGTGAACTTGAGAAACAAAAATAAATATTTACCCTTTGCTTTCCAATTGTGTTTGATTTTAAACAGGATTCTTTGGCCCTGGGAATTTGATTTCTTTTTTCTTTCTTTTTAGGTCCAAGTAAAGCAAAGCTTCAGGAGGGCATGGCAACCACTCCAGTATTCTTGCCTGGTGGAGAATCCCATGGACAAGGAGCCTGGCAGGCTACAGTCCAAAGGGTCACAAAGAGTCCCAGACGTGACTAAAGTGACTCAACATGCATGAACACAAAACAAAGCTTAACATATGCAGCACTTCAAGAAGGTGAAAGAAGAAAAATTATAAACCATTTATTCTAATGATATGAAATACAAATGGAATCAAATATACCTTTGGTAAGAAGAATGTGTACAAGTCGTATAATTTTTTTCTTTTTATAATATAAACAAGATAAAGCAAGTTAACACTGTCTATGCAGGGGCTTCCCTGGTGGTCCACTGGCTAAGCCTCCACACTCCAATACAGGTTTGATCCCTGGTCAGGAAACTAGGTGCCACATGCCGCAAATTAAAGATCCTGCATGCCACAACTAAGACCTCACATAGTCAAGTAAGTAAATACTTTAAAAAAAAAAAAAACTACACAAAAAATAACACCACTATATGATCTGTAAAATTCTAGTTGTGAGAGTTGCTCATCCTGTCCACCTCCAGGCAACTCCATTGGCCCCCTGATGCAAAGAACTGACTCACTGGAAGACTCTGATGCTTTTCAGGGAAAGATTGAAGGAGGAAGGAGAAGGGGCCAACAGAGGATGAGATGGTTGGATGGCATCACTGACTCGATGGACATGAGTTTGAGTAAGCCCCGGGAGTTGATGATGGACAGGGAAGCCTGGCATGCTATAGTCCATGAGGTCACAAAGAGTCAGACACGACTGAGCGACTGAACTGAGTTGTGAAAAGTGAAAGTGAAAGTTGCTCAGTCCTGTCCGACTCTGTGATCCCATGGACTATCCAGTCCATGGAATTCTCCAGATTAGAATACTGAAGTGGGTAGCCTTTCCCTT
Source organism: Antilocapra americana (assembly GCA_007570785.1). NCBI lineage: Eukaryota > Metazoa > Chordata > Mammalia > Artiodactyla > Antilocapridae > Antilocapra > Antilocapra americana. The sequence continues at coordinate 25,037,277 of ML662436.1, forward strand.
CTCCAAGGGATCTTCCCAGCCCAGGGATCAATCCATCCTGCATTGCAGATGGATTCCTTATTAGCTGACCCACAGTTACCTGTGTATAAAGAATGTATTTGAGTTTTGATTTTCTAAATGTTTCGCTTTGTTATATGTCATATATTGTGGTTTTTGATTCCATGTTGAATCAATGTTGATCAGTCATAATTAGCAAAACAGCTGGAGTAGAAAGGAAAAAAGCATTGGACTAACTGTCATTGAGTCCTACCTCCACCACTAGCCAGCTAGCTAACTTTGGGCAAGCTAACCTTTCCTTATGTGCAAATGGGGAGTGTAAAACCTATGGCTTACAACAATTTTGAAAATTATTTGAGATATTACATGAAATAACTGGGGAGGTAGTAAGTACTCAGTAAATGCTGTTTCTTTAGGAAATTCTACCACCCATGACAATGCTCAATTTTCTTTTCTATTAGATGGACTGACTCTCTGCCTTAGAGATTTGTTGCACAGATCAAATCAGGTAATTACATAGATAATTAAATGGTAAGAATTATCTTTAAATAAGTTTACTGTACTTTTTTGGGTTGGCACATTTATTTGTAAAAATTTGAGTATGGTTTTATAGCAAATCAATAGGGCAGAAAAAGACCCCTACATTTTCTCCCCTGGCCTGAGTTACTATTAACCTGGGGCATAAATGACCTTTATAAGTTTTTCAAAGGAAGCCTGCTCAAATGGTTTACTCTTTGTGTTGTTTTGTGTCAGAGATAGTGTAATGATAAGTATCAACTTGCAGATATGACCTTTGTGGCTAGCACCCTTGTCCAAAATAGACTAAGGACTAAGAAGATCAACTTTGGAAACAGTCTATTCAACAACTACTGACAAATAGTGAAAGACACCAAACAATTAACAACTCATGAAATACCTAATTCTATAAAAGACAATGGAGAATCCCTGTGACTATCATAATGAGAGTTGTACATTGTCACTTTAAAAATTGCCATTATGTCAGTATGTTGATTTTTTTTATTTTAATTAATTAAAATTGTAATTGTTGTTATGTCAACAAATGGGAATTAAAGAAGAAGCCTTGTGAAATGACTGCATGAAAAAAAATAAGATAATTTTTAAGTAAGCTATCAATAAATATTCAGTACAAATTTAATTCAGTGCAATAGGAGAAATAGAAAAGTTTCATCTCAGTCTCATAATGATGTATTTAATTTGTAAAATGCATTAGAGAAACTATGTAAAGGAATCCTTAACAACTCCTTGTTACATATTGGGGCCTCCTTGGAGGCTCAGACAGTGAAGAATCTGCCTGCAGTGCAGGAGACCCAGGTTTGTCCCTGGGTTGAAAAGATCCCCTGGAGAAGCTAATGGTTACTCACTCCAGTATTCATGCCTGGAGAATTCTATGTAAGTAGAGCCTAGGGGATTCCCACAGTCCAACTGGTATTGTCCTACATGTACTTTGTTTTTCTCTTAAATGGTTATTTAACAAAATTCTACTGTGATTAGCGTTCTGTGGAAGGTAAAATAAATTGTATCAAGGTGTTGCTAATATAGTGTCCCACTAGTGGAAAAAAACATTACTCAAGATCTTAGCTGCAAATTGCCTCCCATCTAAGTACTTTGAGAAGATTTGGAAATTTATGCATTCTTTTTTTTTTTTTCCTTTGTCCCAGCTTTCAAAACCCTTGGCTTAAATTCTGCCCTCAGAATTACTTCTGACTTCAGTGAGAGTTATAAACTATCCTTTGGGAGGAGCATTTGGCGCTTGCTTTTTCAAGTCTAAAGTTCTCCAGAAATGTTCTTATGAAATGTGAATCTGATTTTCATCATGCAGTTTTACCTACATAGCATCATATTTTCCTTCACCAGCAAACACTAAGTATTTTATTTTTAACTAGCAAGGCTCTATCTTTATTTGCATGGTACTTTCCAAGTTTCCAAAATAGGAAACAAATCACAGAATCTAGGCCAAAGAAAAGGACTTAGGAACTGAAAGAAAACTTCTGAAAAACAGATTACATACAGAAGTACTCAGTTTTATAAAACAGAGGATTTTTTAAAAGTCATATGCTGATCTAACATGCAGCAGAGCTGCTTTCTGTTTAAAGGGATACTGTGATAGGCAGTTTGTGAAATGTCAATAGTAATGATGAAGTCTACACCATCCCAAGCCTTCTCACAAACGTCTCAGTCAGTCCTCAGGACAAAGCTGCAGGTAGTCTCTCTGAGTGATAAGACTCAGAGAGCATCGCTTGCACAAGTTATACTTCTAGAAGTGGAATTTATGCTTGAGAGGTTTGTTTGGGTTTTTTTGCTACAGAAATTTAAATTATTTTATTATCACAACCTGATAGAGAATATATTGTGTCATATACTCAGAGGAGAAGGGGACAACAAAGGATGACATGGTTGGATGGCATCACCGACTCAATGCACATGAGTTTGGGTAAACTTCGGGAGTTGGTGATGGACAGGGAGGCCTGGTGTGCTACGGTTCATGGGGTTGCAAAGAGTCATTCATAGGGGAAGAACTAAGATGGCGGAGGAATAGGACGGGGAGACCACTCTCTCCCCAATAAATACACCAAAAGAACTTTTAAAGGCCGAGCAAACTCCATAAAACAACATCTGAATGCTGGCAGAGGACATCAGGCATCTGGAGGGGCAGCCCATTGCCGACGAGAGGAGGTAGGACAAAGAGTCATTCATGACTGAACAACTGAACTCAACTGAATACTCAGAGTATCAGATTATAATTTTAAAAATCATTTGTAAAAATATAAATTCTAAAGAATGCAAAAAGATTTTTTTAAAAAGCCAGTAATATCACATACATATATATATGTATGTAAATCAGTCATATGAACTAGTAACAGTGAGTGGCTAAGGATAGGTAGTTGAGGCAGAGAGAAGACCTAATACTCTTGTGGATTTTTTTGCTATATTCATTATTTTAAAAAATAATTCACCAAGGACATCACAATAGAAGAAGCCTACAGACCCCTAAACGTAAACACATAAATGCTCAGCAGAATTCCAGCAAACACTGAACAAAGTAGGAATAGAAGGGAGCTTCCTCAACCTGATAAAGGCATCTATGAAAAATCCAGAATCAATGTCATTTTTAAACATAAAAGACTGATATTTTCCCACTAATGTGAGTAAGAAGACAAAGATTTCTATTAGGATCACTTGCATTCAACCTTGTACTGGAGATGCTACCCAAGCAGTTTGGCAAGAAAATTAAATAAAGTGTATCTAGGTTGAAAAGAAGAATGAAAAATGTCTCTCTTTGCAAATGATAGGACTGTATATATAGAGACTCTATATGTAGGACTCTGAATAGAGAGAATTCTAAGGATTCCACTAAAAATACGATAGAACTAATATATAAGTTTAGCAAGTTTGCAGGATACAAAGTCAGTATTCAAAAATCAGTTGTCTTTCTGGGACTTCTCTGGTAGTCGAGCAGCAAAGACTCTGTGCTCCCAATGCAGGGGGCCTGGGTCAGGCCCGTGGTCAGGGAACTAGATACCACATGCCAAGACCTGGCATAGCCAAATAAATAAAATATTTTAAAAATGATTGACAAGACAGTAAAGAATATAAAAAATCAATTGAGACAAAGATCCATTAGCATTAAAAAGAATAAAATACTTAGGAATAAATTTAACAGAAGGAAAGCTATTCTTATACTCTGAAAAGTATAAAATATTGTTAAAAGATAATTTTAAAGATCTAAATAAGTAAATGGAAATCCATGTTCATGGATTGAAGTTGATCTACAGAATCAACAAAATCACTATCAAAATTCCAACTGTACAGTTTGCAGAAATGGACAAGTTGTTCCTAAAGTTAATATGAAGATTTAAGGAATCCAGAATAGCCAAACCAATCTTGGAAAAGAAAAACAGAGATGGAGCAGTTATGCTTTCCCTTTTCAAAACTCACTACAAGACTGTAGTAATCAAGGCTGTGTGGTGAATGTATAAGATAGACATGTAGTTCAGTGGAGTAGAATTCAGAATCTAGATATAAACCCTCACATGTGTGGTCAGTTGATTTCTATCAAGAGTATGAAAACAATTCAATGGGGAAAAAATAGCTTTCAACAAATGGTTCTGGGACAACTGGCTATCCACATGCAAAATAATGAACTTGGGTTCCAAACTTCACAACATACATTCCAATTACCTTAAAATGGATCATAAACTTAAATGTGAAAACTAAAACCATAAAACTCTTAAAGCATATATCTTCATGAACTTGGATTAGCAATGGTTTCTTAGATATGACACCAAAAAGCACAAGCAACAACAACAGCAACAAAATAAATTGTACTTCATTAAAATTAAACTTTCGTACTTCGAAGCACACTCTCAAGAAAGTGAAAAAAACATCCCATAGAATGGGAGAGAATATTTGCAAAACATTTATCTGATAAGGACTAATATCTAAAATATATAAAGAATTCTTAAAACTGAATAATAGGATAACCTATAATAGAAAAGAATATTTAAAAAGTGCATGTATGTATGAAAACTGAGTCAGTTTGCTGTACAGCAGAGATTGGCACAACATTGTAAATCAACTATACTTTAAAAAAAATTAAATAATTATAAACAGAAATAACCCAATTTAAAAATGGGCAAAGGAGCTAAATAGATATTTCTTCAAATGAGACATGCGAATGGCCAGTAAGCACATGGAAAAATATTCAACATCATTAAGTATCAGAAAAATGCAGATCAAAACCACAATGAAATATGATTTCATACCCATCAGGATGGCAACAATCAAAATAGACAGTAGTGTGTCGTCAAGGATATGGAAAAATTGAAACCCTTAGGCATTGGTGGTAGGAATGTAAACTAAAGAAGCCGTTTTGAATAACAGTCTGACAGTTCCTCAAAAGGTTAAAGATAGAGTTACCATATGACCAACAATTCTCCTAGGTATATAACAAAGAGAACTGAAAGACATATCCGAACAAAAACTTGTTCATGGATGGTCAGGGCAGCATTATTTATAACAGGTAAAAAGTAGGAAAAAAAAATGTCCATTAACTGATGAATGGATAAATAAAATGTAGTGTATCTATAAGATCGAACATTATTAGGCCATAGAAAGAAATGAAATACTGAAACATGACGCAACATGAATAAACCTTAAAAACCTGCTGTATGAAAGGAACAAGTCACAAAAGGCCCCACATCATATGATTCTGTGTATGTGAAATATCTTGAATAGACAAAACTATAAAGATAGAAAGTGAATTAATGGTTGCCTAGGTCTAGAGAGTGTAGGGTGGGGTGTGTCGTGAGTGACTGCTAAAGGTTATAGGACTTCTTTTGGAATGGTGAAAGTGTTCTAAGCTTGATTGTGGTGATTGTTGCACAACTTTGTGAACAGGCTAAAAACTATCGACTGAGCGACTGAACCGAACTGACTGAATGTACCCTTTAAAGCATGAATTATATCCCAATAAAGCTGTTAACAAAGAAAGCAGGAACAAAAAACTAAAACTTAACTTTATTCAATTAGAGTGGGCTTCCCTGGTGAATTCCACGGAGGGTGCAACTTTCCCTTTCATTTAGATGCTTGAAAAGTCCATATGATCATAACCTTTACCTTAGTCATGTGTATGCTTAGTTGGTCAGTCGTGTTTGTGACCCTATGGACTGTAGCCCTCCAGCCTCCTCTGTCCATGGGGATTCTCTAGGCTAAGAATACTGGAGTAGATTGCCATGCCCTCCTCTAGGGGATCTTCCTGACCCAGGGATCAAACCCAAGTCTTTGCATTGAAGGCCGATTCTGAGCCACCAGGGAAACCCAAGAAAACTGGAGTGGGAAGCCTATCCCTTCTCCAGGGGAACTTCCTAACCCAGGAATAGAACCAGGGTTCTCCCGCGTTGCAGCAGATTCTTTGCCAGGTGAGCTATGTGGACAAATAACTAATACTTTCCGTAGAGAGAATAGTCATCACTATGTCAGTTGATTTACCCTCTAGCTTCATAGTAGGTTTGACATTATATTTCTGTCAAGGGTGATAGTCCTTAACATTTCATAAGTGAATTGACCTTGCTTTTTTGTTTGTTTTTGGTCTCATCTCATGGCACGTGAAACTTCCTGGACCAGGATCAAACCAGAGCTCCCTGCAGTGGGAGCACAGAATCTTAACTATCGAACCACCAGGGAAGTCTTCAGTTTCCTCCTTATAGCCTCTACTCCACCAAATACCCTTCAAGGCCCTGATGACTCAATTTATCCTATCCTACTTTCATCTTATTGAATCTATTCCTCTGTTATCCACTGATTCAAAATGAAATATTTCCTGAACACCCTCTAAGAAAGAGCCCAGCACTCTTGTGAGTTCCCGGGAAGTCTGGTTTGAGCAAGTAAGACAAGATCACTGCCCTCAGGGGACTTGAGTTCAAAGATGGAGACTTAGATAATAAAAGAGTAAACAAACAAATGGGACTTCCCAGGTGGCAGTCTGCCTACAGTGCCAGAGACATTTGTTCGATCCCTGGGTCAGGAAGATCCCTGGGAGGAGGAAATGGCAACCCGCTCCAGTATGCTTGCTGGGAAAATCCCGGAGGAGCCTGGCGGGATATAGTACACAGGGCCACAAAGAATAGGACGCTGAGCAACTGAGCACAAGACAAACAAATAAGGAGGACCATTTTAAACAATGATGAAAGCTAGGCTAAAAATTAAATAGGAGTGAAAAATGCTAAGAGGAAAGGGAAGTTGATTTTATTTAGATCAACTGCACTCTTAATGGTAAAGTCCTTTCATTGTACTTAAACTGCTCGGAAGTACTTTAATTGTGTAATTCTCTTTAAAAGGTTTTCAAACAATACAAGTAGAGACCAACAACCTTTACAATTTTAAGTTTACTCTTTAGCAGGATGTGGATACTGAGGCCTTTCAAAAGTATAGACTTGGATATTTCTACCTTTCTTTAGTAAAGTTTACATAGGAAAAGGAAAGTGATGAGCATTCAAATTCTGAATGCCTATTATAAATGGACAAGCCCTCTTACCATCTATTCATGTTTATAATCCATCTCCCCACAGCCCCACCCAACCCTTCCACCCAGTGCTGGGAGTTAGATGTTGTTATCTATATTTCACAGGTGAAGGAAGTGTGTTTTGACCAAGAACACCCAGGTCAGAAGTAGACAAACCAGTTTTGATGCCATCTTTTCCCCTCCAAGTCAAGAACCTTTTCGATTATACCAGGTAACCTATAATTTCATGCCATTCCTACTCCTCCAAAAACCTTGCTTCTTCATGAAGAGGTTTTCAGTTAAAAAAAAAAAAAATACTGTGAAGGGAGTTGGCATTATGTTTAAGTTTGGCATAAGTGTTTCAGCTTCATTAAAAAAAAACTCACGATATTTAACTTCCCGTTTCATTTGGCCTGTTAGGTCACATATTATGAGAGTTAATATTCAGAAATATCTGTAAGAGGAGTGATTACTACACTATTTTAAAAGTCGTCTGAACTGTCTTTTCTGAGAAGTGGCTTGCTGTTTGCCAGGATAATGCAATTCCTGTTTGTATATTATAAAATAGTACAGTTTATATGAAGAAAATCTTTTTCCTTTGTTCCGCCCATGAAATGATGCCTTTTCATGATGATTAAAAGCAAAACAACCTAAAATGCTATATTAGTTCACAAAAATTTCTCAGAATGATATATTAAAACTGAAACGGAAACGTTATGAAGGTGGTAAAATCTACTCACATTCAATTACCTATGGTCAAAAAAAAAAAAAAATAGATGCCCTCAGTATCCGCAGTATCTATACTATGTGTTAATAATGATGGTGAAAATAGCATGAAATTTAGGGTGAATCCTCTAGATAAGGATGTTCTTCTAAACAGAAGAGTTCCTTAGAAGAGTTGATAAATATGTATACCCTTAACAGTTGACTAATAGACACACTCAAGATGTTATACTAAATTTTGCTAGGAACATAGGAATCATTTTGAAATGTGACTGGTTTCCAACTTCTTAGTTGACTTTCCCTCCCCTGCCCCATCCCTAGTTTATTTTTTTGAGGTATAAAATATTTATTTCACAGTCTCATTCCTATTTTGGAGTTCTTTCACTTTTTTGGAGCTGGAGAGAAATGTGATGTGTCTTCAGGACAGGTTGCATATTATGAGATAATAATACAGCTTTCTCTGTCTTATGTTTCACCCTAGGAGTCTAGATTTTAAATACGTCTAAAAAGATTAGTCTTAATTCTACTTCAATAAACTTGACAGATTAACTTCTTTATGTTTTTAGTTTGTATTTCAATAACTGCACTGGTCTTCCTGTCTCTAAAATGTGAATTTTCCCAACTTGGTGACAACGTTTTTTGGTGTTGACCTTTGTTGTTCTCCCTACAATGACTTCCCACCCTGAATCGGCCTCCACTGTTAATAATCACCTAACTAATGTGTTAAACAACAGGCTTGTCAGGCATACTGCTTCGAACTTGAGTTTTATAGGAATTTTTAAGCCAGAATGTTTTCTCAAATTATGGTTATATTGAACAAATACTTGTGATTAAGAAGTTCCTTTTTAATACCTCTTTTTATTCTTCATTCACTGTAAAGGGCTTCGTTTCTTTTGGAGGCACACACCTAGTCTGGAATTTAGCTTTGTCCATCTCATATAAATCCCCTATAGGGTTAGTAAAACTGCCACCATAATCCCTTCTTAAAGAAAGCACACTGATTATTTGTGCTTATGTAAGTTCCAAATATTACAATAGTTTCTGGATTTTTGCCACATTCCTCTCTAGATAGTCATTTGGGAGACTTTGTTTATGTGTTTTGAATGAAATTTAAAAATTCCAGGACCACAGGATGTAAGACTCAGTTGTGGGTTAAACTTAATTTTTGCATTTTCTCAAAGAGGCCTTACTTAGATTACAACAATAGCAAACATTGAATAGAAAATGAGAGAAGGTATGTTTTTCCCAAGGATTAGTGTTTGAAAGAATATAAGAGAAAGCACGGTATTTCCAAGGATTAGGGAATGTTTTCAAAGCGCCCCATAGCATTCAGTTGGTGGTTTAGGTAAATTAAAACATTAAGCTGTTTCATGGATATCAGAAGTGTTTTCTTCTGTGATTGTGCTAACTGGGATTTTAAAATCATAAATAAAACCTTGCATTTAAAATAGCACCCCTCCCCCCAAAAAGTAGTTAAATTTCTTTAGGATAAACAGTATAATAGCACTTTTTTTTTTTTTTTTTTTTTTTTTACAATTTAAGGCAAAATATAAAAGCTCCTCTGGGACTTTTTCCTTCTAGTAAATTCTGTTTTTCAACCCCTCATACTCTGCTTAGTTTAGAAGCTTATGCTTATTAAAGAACCCTCAGATTTTTTGACCAAATGAATTGATTTTTTTTAATGTAAATTAAGTTCTTTCGTATCTGATTACAACTTCATGAAGTTTTTTAACTTTTCAAAGGGTAGACATCATAATCCGGCGTATCTGACTGTTCTTTGCTCTGATTCTTTTGCCTGTTGCCCCTTGGATATCTCCTTTGTTTTCCCCTTAGGTTGTGTTTTTTTTTTTTTTTAAACCTATTTTTTAACTTTTTATTTTGTATTGGAATGTTAACAATGTTGTGATGTTGTGATAGTTTAAGGACAGCAAAGGAACTCAGCCATACATACACATATATACATGTATCTGTTCTCCCGCAAACCCCCTCCCATTCAGGTGGCCACATAACATTGAGCAGAGTTCCCTATTCTTTACAGTAGGATCCTGATGGCATCCATTTTAAATACAGCCTCCTGTACGCATTGACCCCAAGCTCCCTACCTGTTTCTTCTCCTCATACTTCTCCCTGGCAACCATAGTTTGTTCTCTAAGTCTGTGAGTCTGTTTCTGTTTGTAAGTAAGTTTATTGGTATCATTTATTTTTAGATTCTGCATATAGGGGATGTCATATGATGTTTCTCCTCTAACTTAGTTCACGCAGTCTGACAGTCTCTAGGTCCATTAAATATACCCTTTTACTCTCTTTTGCTTTCGCTTATAAAACAGAAAACAGGGCCCACAACAGTCAACACCTGTAAGTTAAGGCCAGCATTCTCTTGCCATCTTCTCAGAGTCTATACACTGATGGATTTCTCCTCAAGATGTTTCAGTTTACATTCCCTCTCTCACACACTCACACGCACACACACAGCCCAGTGATTTCTATGACATAACCTTTCTGGAATTCTATAAACACAGGATATGCAACATGGGTTAACCACTTGTCTAGGGAAGAAAATTAGCAGACAGTTGCCCACAGAGCACATCTTAAGTTTAGGCTACAGTGTATGCCAAGAAAGTGATCCAATGAAGTGATCGCTTGAGTCCCTGCCTGAATAACAGCAGGACCTTGAAAGCTTTATTGCTATTTTAAATGGATGTTGCTTGTTAATGGAATCTAGAATGAATTATGGCCTCTGTATTAAGCTCTTTATTTAATTGTTAGCCTTGACTTCAGAGAGGGTGTGGTGGGTGAAAGTGAAAGTGAAAGCCCCTCAGTTGTGTCTGACTCTTTGCGACCCCATGGACTTGTCCATGGTATTGTCCAGGCCAGAATACTGGAGTGGGTAGCCTTTCCCTTCTCCAGGGGATCCTCTCAACCCAGGGATTGAACCCAGGTCTCCCACAGTGCAGGTGGATTCTTTACCAGCTGAGCCACAAGGGTGTGGGTGTGGTGGGTAGTCAACTGCAAGTATAAAGCTTTTATTAGGTACAAAGGAAAATGTTCCACTGAAGAGAAAATAGGATATAAACATTAATGTCACTGGCTAAAGTAAAAGCTTTTGTCATTCATCAAGGTAAAGAATAAGATATTAACAGTTCATATTTGACAACTTCTTTACAACATTTATGAAATAGAGTGAAGAACAAATGAGTAAATACATGCCCTAAGTGTTGCCCTTTCCCCTTAAGCCACTAGGCTGATATTGAGTCTAATGAATATTGCTCTAACACGGGGACACCATCCACAGCAGCTGCATTCAACAGCAAAATTTTAGATCCAGTTCTACTCCCAGCTACCTACTGCTTTAAAAAAAAAAAGAGCATTGTTAGAAGTGGGGTAGGTAGGAATGTGACTAACAGTCTTGTGTTCCTATAATTATAGCAGAGATCACTGCACAACATTTGCAACTTTCCTATTCTGCTGAAGCAATGACATTAGGAAGTGATGCTTCTACTGGTGATGACAGAAAACTGCCATTTCAAGGAGTCAAATTAGTTCCTCTTATATCCACTTATGGCGTAGGAACACGGCGGCCTAAATCAAATCCCTTATGACTATACCGTGGAAATGAGAAATAGATTTAAGGGATCAGACCTGATAGACAGAGTGCCTGATGAACTATGGATGGAGGTTTGTGACATTGTACAGGAGACAGGGGTCAAGACCATCCCCAAGAAAAAGAAATGCAAAAAAGCGAAACGGCTGTCTGAGGAGGCCTTACAAATAGCTGTGAAAAGAAGAGAAGCGAAAAGCAAAGGAGAAAAGGAAAGATATTCCCATTTGAATGCAGAGTTCCAAAGAATAGCAAGGAGAGATAAGAAGCCTTCCTCAGCGATCAATGCAAAGAAATAGAGGAAAACAATAGAATGGGAAAGACTAGAGATCTCTTCAAGAAAATTAGAGATACCAAGGGAACATTTCATGCAAATATGGGCTCGATAAAGGACAGAAATGGTATGGACCTAGCAGAAGCAGAAGATATTAAGAAGAGGTGGCAAGAATACACAGAACTGTACAAAAAGGATCTTCACGACCCAGATAACCACGATGGTGTGATCACTCACCTAGAGCCAGACATCCTGTAATGTGAAGTCAAGTGGGCCTTAGGAAGCATCACTACGAAGAAAGCTAGTAAAGGTGATGGAATTCCAGTTGAGCTATTTCAAATCCTGAAAGATGATGCTGTGAAAGTGCTGCACTCCATATGCCAGCAAATTTGGAAAACTCAGTAGTGGCCACAGGACTGGAAAAGGTCAGTTTTCATTCCAATCCCAAAGAAAGGCTATGCCAAAGAATGCTCAAACTATCGCATAATTGCACTCATCTCACATGATAGTAAAGTAATGCTCCAAATTCTCCAAGCCAGGCTTCAGCAATATGTGAACTGTGAATTTCCAGATGTTCAAGCTGGTTTTAGAAAAGGCAGAGGAACCAGAGATCAAATTGCCAACATCTACTGGATCATCGAAAAAGCAAGTGAGTTCCAGAAAAACATCTATTTCTGCTTTATTGACTATGTCAAAGCCTTTGACTGTGTGGACCACAATAAACTGTGGAAAATTCTGAAAGAGATGGGCATACCAGGCCACCTGACCTGTCTCTTCAGAAACCTGTATGCAGGTCAGGAATCAACAGTTAGAAGTGGACGTGGAACAACAGACTGGTTCCAAATAGGAAAAGGAGTACGTCAAGGCTGTATATTGTCACCCTGCTTATTTAACTTATATGCAGACTACAGCATGAGAAATGCTGGGCTGGAGGAAGCACAAGCTGGAATCAAGATTGTTGGGAGAAATATCAATAACCTCAGATATGCAGATGACACCACCCTTATGGCAGAAAGTGAAGAGGAACTAAAGAGACTCTTGATGAAAGTGAAAGAGGAGACTGCAAAAGTTGGCTTAAAACTCAACATTCAGAAAACTAAGATCATGGCATCGGGTCCCATCACTTCATGGGAAATAGATGGGGAAACAGTAGAAACAGTGTCAGACTTTATTTTGGGGTGCTCCAAAATCACTGCAGATGGTGATTGCAGCCATGAAATTAAAAGATGCTTACTCCTTGGAAGGAAGGTTATGACCAACCTAGATATCATATTAAAAAGCGGAGACATTACTTTGCCAACAAAGGTCCATATAGTCAAAGCTGTGGTTTTTCCAGTGGTCATGTATGGATGTGTGAGTTGGACTATAAAGAAAGCTGAACTCTGAAGAATTGATACTTTTGAACTGTGGTGTTGGAGAAGACTCTTGAGAGTCCCTTGGACTGCAAGGAGTTCCAACCAGTCCATCCTAAAGGAGGTCAGTTCTGGGTGTTCATTGGAAGGACCGATACTGAAGCTGAAACTCCAATACTTTGGCCACCTGATGCAAAGAGCTGACTCATTGGAAAAGACCCTGATGCTGGGAAAGATTGAGGGCAGAAGGGGATGACAGAGGATGAGATGGTTGGATGGCATCACTGAATCAATGGACATGGGTTTGAGTGGACTCTGGGAGTTGATGATGGACAGGGAGGCCTGGCGTGCTGCAGTTCATGGGGTCTCGAGAGTTGGACACATGTGAGCGACTGAAGTGAACTGAAGCTCCACTTAAGACAGATTCAACAAAAGGCTCTTCAATGGAGACAGAAAGAACACTTTCACTCCCTGCACCCTGGTGGACTCAATGGGGTCGTTAATTCAGGAGCTATCACAGCAGTTGTAAATGTGAAGAACCTGTTTTTGCAATTCCTGATATTAAATAAGCATCACAATGGTGAAGTGATTTACTGTGGCTCAGATGGTAAAGAATCCACCTGCGGTGCAGGAGACCTGGGTTCAATCCCTGGGTCAGGAAGATCCCCTGGAAGAGGGCATGGCAACCAACTCCAGTATTCTTGCCTGGAGAATCCCCATGGCCAGAGGAGCCTATCAGAGTACAGTCCATTGGGTCCCTCTGAATTGGACACAACTCAGTGACTAAGCACAACACATACGATTATACCATTTCTCTAATTTTACCCCTGGGGTAATCTACAGCATCATGATCTGAATGTTAACTCAGCAGAAGGGCTCAGATTGTGGAGGCAGGGCATTCCTTAGGAGGCTTCTCTGCCTTCAGAGATCCTTGAATTAATAAAATTTTTGATAAGCAGGGGCCAAAGTGGTGACGATTCAAAACCATGGCCTTTTTTTTGAGCCCCAAATCAGCCCTCTGATTGATTCTTTGGCAACAAAGCCAACAAAGAAGGAAGGGACCGCCAGCAAACTTGTGTTTTTCACAGGACTGATTCTGAGGATGGAATGTAGTAGGGTATTGTAGGGTAAAGTGGGAATCATTATGTGTCTTTTACCTCTCCTACTGCAATCAGCATTTTCCTCTCACTCCCGTCTCATCAGTGTTCCAGTCCTGCACTTCAGCACATCAGAGCCAACTCTCTGCTTTCTGAAAAGACAACTAGCCAGGTAAAGCTATTCATACTATGAACAGGAGAGAAGAAACATTCCTCTTTCCTGCACACGTGCACGCAAGGGTGCACATATGCACACATACACACACTCACACCCTTTCTTCTTGGATAGCTGCCATACTTGTCATCTCACCCAACAAAGTTATTCTGCTGGAGGAAATGTAAGCCTAGTGGAAAAAGAGAAAGATGACTGTGTCATTTTTCTATTTAAATATTTTCAATTATTTACAGCACGTCATCCCCAAGCCCAAAGGAAATGTCTAGAAGGGATTCTTACTGAGTTCCAACTTGCTCTGCTCGCCTCATGACAGGCCAGTGAATCCAAGAAATGAAGTGTTAAGGCAAGAAAGAGACTTTAATCAGGGAGCCGGCAGACTGAGAAGATGGCAGGCTAGCACCTCAAAATAACCGTCTTATTAGGGTCTGGATGCCAGATTCTTTTATAGACCAGAGAGAAAGAAGCAACGAGGAACTAAACTCAAAAGGCAGAATTGAGAGGGAAACACAGTGGGGAAGTAAAATGAAAGGGTCTTCAGTCTTGCAAAACATCTCCAAAGGAATAACCAGCCTTTGGAAGGGGTGTGTTAATCTCTTCTATTCACAGGTGGGCAGGGACTAACTCTCTTTCCAAGAGCTGAACAAAGGCACTTTGGTTTACAGTCTAGCAGAGGGGCAGGATCCTCCAAGCAAGCCATTGAGTATAATTATAATAATAAAAGCAATGAAAAGCAAGTCAAAGAAAGTTTCCAACATGGAGTCAGAATTGGCTTCCTTCCTGCTACAGGATCATTGCTAGAAAGGGCAAATCCTGGTCAACAGGGCACCATCACCTCTGTCTAGGTACCTGCATTACCTTCCCACCTTCTCCCTACTTCTCTACCCCTACCTACAGTCCATTCACTGTCGAGTGATCTCTTAAAAGTGTAAATCATGGGGCAATTCCCAGTTTCAGTGGTTAGGACTCTGCACTTCAACTGCTGGCACTTCCACTGGGGCCTGGGTTTGATCCCTGGTTAGGAAACTAAGAACCCCACAAAGCCTTGTGGTGCAGCCAAAAAACAAAAACAAAAATCCCAAAAATGTTAAGCATAGACCATGTTACTTTTAAATTTAAAACTTTCTATATACAATTCTGTTATTTTTGTTAATTCTCAAGCATTTTATCATCACAATTCACACTGAAAATCCTTGAACAACAAAGCAGTGTACTGTCTTACAGTGAACAAAAAGCTGGGAGCTGAGGGCACCACCTTCTAGAGGCAAGAGAAAGGGTGGGTGATCAAAAGGAGGAAAACTAGCAGAGACCTGAGGACCTGTAGTCAAAGAAGAAACGATGAGGAGAGCTGACTTGGGCCTGAGGAAGGGTCTGGGCTAAGCAGCGGAGGACCTCTAACTGGTCTGTGAGTCTCTAGAGCATGTGGCTTCTACCCACCTCTCCAACCTTCCACCCGACTCTCACTCCCTTCCCTGAGTCCTGTGCTCCAGCTGTATTCAAATGTCTTTCCTTCTCCAGTGCAGGAAAACAGCCTTGCTTTGCCACTCCTTTTCTCTCTGTAGAAGGACTTCACTAACTTTTCTTCCTGGTAAATATTAATTCAATTCATACAATTCCCTAATAGATTTCTTCCACCACAATTGACTTTCTTAATTTTCTCCCTTGCGCTGAAGTTTGTACAATTGTGAAGCCTATTCATTGACTCTAAATGACAACTTTGTAATAGTATCTTTCAACTTTTGATGTTTTGTATGTGCCATGAAAATTAATACTTACAATTCTATTTGATGTAAGAAAAGAGATTATACTGAACAATGTCCAATTGAATTGGAAAAGCAATGCAATCTTCGTTGTTAACGGTAATGTAGATGTTAACCAATGGACCAGAAAAGCATCTAAATTTACTAGTCATTCTGACAGGTAGCTTCTCTGTTCTGATTAGCCTCCTTTTCTGGACTCTGAATCATCACAAAAAGAGTAACACTCATTTCTCCCTACTCTTTCCATGTACATTAATTTTTTCTCTTTGTAACACTTCTCAGCGAAGTATTATGGAAATATAGGTAATAAAAAGAAAGCAAAATCTTATAACTACATATTGATTTGCTCAGGGCATGTAAACAGTGTTCAGAGAGAATGCTTTTTATTTTGAAATGAAAGATTATTTACTTTTTTTATCTGTCTACTTCCTGGAAGGAAGACCAACTGATTTAGATAAAGTCTATTAATTTTTATGTATTTCATTCACAATTCTATTATGGAAGGAGGATTCCCACTAGTAAGTAGAAACATTTATAAGTATTATAATATCTAAATAAAAGTATACTAAGTTGTTTACTTTGGAGTGAATATTAGGGTGTAGTTTTCAGCTCACTGGCAAAATCCTGGCAGAAAGCACATTATTACTGAAGCTAAACTTGAGTTCTTTTATGGTAGGACTAGACAGCTGCTTGCACCTGCCTGAACTTTTTTTTCAGGCTAAAGTTATCTATTCCAGAATCCTGTGTCATGCAGTATAAAGCTTTGGTTTCAGTCACTCACTCACACAGGAGCTTGGATATACTTGAAATTCCTTTTGCAGAAAAAAATTGGCCTAGGCTTTTGGCAGCATTGCTTCTCATACCCAAGCCAAAGTGGGCTGGCTCCTCTGTGGGGACAGGAATGCGTATTGGTATATCACCCTTAAAGGCACAGAAAAATGTGAACCAAATTTATTGCCATTTTGCATTTTGGCCCCAAAAGAGGTCATGTAGTCCAACTTCCTTATTTTACCTTTTTCTGTAACTTTATGTT
The DNA here is from genome assembly GCA_007570785.1 of Antilocapra americana. Taxonomy (NCBI): domain Eukaryota; kingdom Metazoa; phylum Chordata; class Mammalia; order Artiodactyla; family Antilocapridae; genus Antilocapra; species Antilocapra americana. Next base: position 25,054,304 of record ML662436.1, read on the forward strand.
AGCGTTCCTTACTTCCTTATAGCTAAAGCCCCTAATATAATTGACAACATAGAACATTTGTATTATAGGTGCCTGGCAAAGAGGATGTCAAGGCAAAGAAATAAGATTTAGCAAGTTATTCAAGCACTCTCACTTATAATTCCTGGCACTTTACACAGTCCAGCAGACAGATTAACCATTTATTTATGTGTATTTTCCAGTTTCCGTTCTTAATTTCATAAAGGAATTAGAGGGCAATGTGCCGGGACCACGTTTTCCTTAGCCTCTTGCTCAAATATATTCACCAAGTTAAAACTGAGGTGGGTCTGCTGTGTATATATACAAGGTTGAAATGAGAGTATCTTCTGTAGAAACACAATTGAAGATACTGAGATACTGACCACAGTGTCAAGTGGCCTTTTCTCTGCACAGATCCATGTGATAAATTCCTTCTTGAATTTAGTTTCAGGCAGGGATAACTTATATGCTTGCTCCTGTCAAAGTGAAACCCCTGTCACCTATTATGTTTCTCTTTTCACCTTTGCTGCCAGAAAAATGTGAGCCAACCATATTGCCAAGTGTAATGTGATCAGCTGTGACACCTAGAGGTATTTACTTCTCCTGTTTTGTTTCTAAATATTTATAAACTGCCTCAAGTAATTTAAAAAGTATTTAAGTTGACAATAGATATTGAAATTAATAAGATGGGTAAATAAATTAGTAGACAGTAAGTGTTCTTGCCTGGAGAATCCTGGGGACGGGGGAGCCCGGTGGGCTGCCGTCTATGGGTTCACACAGGGTCGGACACGACTGAAGCGACTTAGCAACAGCAGCAGCAGCAGCAGCAAGGAATAGTCAAACTTGCCCCTGACTTCTCTTTGCAAAAGGCTTTTTGTCAATGTTCCCTTCTGAAGGGGAGTGAAAAATTCTTGTGTTTTGTATCATAAAACCTGGTGGGTTTTGGTTGTTTGTTTGTTTGTTTTGTTATTTTTTTTTTCAGGTCACGCAGCATGTGGGATCTTAGTTCCCTGACCAGGAATTGAACCCATGCCCCCTGTATTGGGAGTGTGGCATCATAACCACTGGACCATGAGAAAAGTCCCAAAACTTGATTTTAATTCCCAGCTATACAACTTACTTGCTAAATAATCTTATAAAAGTCACCTAGCCTTCATTTCCTCGTTTCTAAATGGGGATATTTATATTGTTAGTCCACTAGGTTGTTGTGACAACCAAATGAGAAAACATGGGGAGATGCTTTCTAAACAATGAGTCACTCTAGAAATGTTCATTGTTGAAACTCCCTACTGTGTCTTGTGTGCTGACCCACTCTACTTTAAGCAGCACATGGTATTTGTGGGAGTTTTAAAATAAATTCACAGATTCATAAGTAAATTCACAAATTTGTTGATACTCCTCCTTTTAAGAGGTCAAGTCTCATTTCTCTCCCCTAAGATCATGTGCTGTATTTAGTAACTTGTTTCTAGCAGATAGAATGTGGCAGACATGACGGTGTGATTTGTGAGATCAAGTCATTAAAAGCATTGTGGTTTCCTCACTCTCATGCTTAGATTGCTCATTTACGAGTGAAGCCAACTGCCAAGTCCCGAGGACACTCAGGCACCCCGACAGAAAGGTCCATGTGATGAGCCAACTAAGTCTCCTGTCAACGGTCATGTGAGTGTGCCCTCTTGGAAACAGTCTTCAGCCCCAGTTAAGCTTTTAGAAGATTGTACCCTCAAACAATTTAACTACAAACTCCTGAGAGATTCTAATTCAGGGCCACACAGCTAAGCTACTCTTGGGTTCCTGGCCCTCAGAAAGTCAGTAAGAGAATAAATATGTATTCTTGCTTCAAGTCCCTAAGTGAAAGTGAAAGTCACTCAGTTTTGTCTGACTCTTTGCGACCCCATGGACTAGTCCATGGAATTTTCCAGGCCAGAATACTGGAGTGAGTAGCTATTCCCTTCTCCAGGGGTCTTCCCAACCCAGGAATTGAACCTAGGCCTGCATTACAGGCAGATTCTTTACTGGCTGAGCCACCAGGGAAGCCCAAGTCTCTAAGTTTGTGGGTAATTTGCTATATAGCAATAGATAACCAATAAAATGTCCACAGTTACCTATCCATCCTCTTGGAAAACACTGCTGAGGACCAGTAGCAGACCTTGCTCTTCCCTGATGTTCTTCAAAGAAATTCTAGTGGCTCAATATTTTAGAATCATTGTATTGGAAATCACCTCAGAGCCATGTGGTGCAGATTTTTCATTTTGCAGAGAGAAAACTGTGAAGCAGAGAGGTAAAATGAGATATTCAAGGATATTTAAATGAATGGCCAAATTAGGACTAGACGTTTCTGTAGTCTTCTTCCATTTTATGTCATCTTTTCCTTTCTTTTCTTAATAATCTAAAAACTTCTTTGTTTTTGAGCAGAGATCTGAGAAGAATGGAATGATTCAAAATTGATACTCATTTCCCCCCTACTATACCATGCTATCTTTCCTTTGCTTTTTTCACCTGAAAACATGCCAACTAGGACTTCCCTGATGGTCCAGTGGTTAAGACTCTGTGGTTCTGTTCCAGAAGGAGCAGGTTCATCATCCCTAGTCAGGGAAGTTCCACATGCCACACTGTGTGGCCAAAAAGAAAAGTAAAAAACACGCCAACTAGTAGTTCTTAGTGCCCAACATCATTTTGCAAAAGAAAGAGTGCTCCCTGGAGAAGGAAATTGCAAACTGAATAAATGTTAGTGTCAACACTTGCTGTTTGTAAGATTCTGTACAGAATCAAAGAAGATTAACTAAGTCCAAATTCCAGCACTTATGGTCCTCACAATTTGGTAGGAACAGCGTGTTCTAAGCACAGCCAGAACAATGAATTATGGGATATTGGAGGACAGAGAGAAATGTGAGACAAAAATCATGTTTAGCCAAGAGCCCACAGTATATGCTCTATAATCACATTCCCACAGTGATGTCTAAAGTCAGTCTGTGAAATTAAAATGCTAAGATGAAAAAACATATTTAAAACAGTTTTTAGAATATACTCTTTAAAAAAAAATTTAAGTATAGTTGATTTATAATGTTGTGTTAGTTTCTGCTCTATAGCAAAGTATATCAGTTATACATATGTATACATTCTTTTTTACATTCTTTTTCATTATAGTTTATCGCAGGATATTGAATGTAGTTTCCTGTGCTATACAGTAGGACCTTGTTTTTCCATTCTGTATATAATAGTTTGCTTCTGCTAATGCCAAACTCCTAATCTATCCCTCCCCGACCCTCCTGTGATTCTCCATGCCAACCACAAGTCTGTTCTGCTGAGTCTGTTTCTCTTTTGTAGATAGGTTCAATTGTGTACTATTTTAGATTCCACATTTAAGTGATATCATATGGCATTTATCTTTCTCTTTCTAATTTCACTTAGTAAAATAATCTCTAGGTCCATCCACATTGCTGCAAATGGCATTATTTCATTCTTTTTTATAACTGAATAATATGCCATTGTCTATGTATACCACGTCTTCTATATCCATTCATCTGTCAGTGGACATTTTGGTGGCTTCCATGTTTTGGCTGTTGTGAATAGTGCAACTATGAAAATAAGAGTGCATGTATCTTTTTGAATTGTAGTTTTGTCCAGATATATGCCCAGCAATGAGATTGCTGGATCATATGGCAATTCTATCTTTAGTTTTTTGAGAAACCTCCATACTGTTTTCCATTGTGGCTACACCAACTTACATAGAATAAATTCTAAAATGTACTGTCAGCTCGTAGTTGTATTCATGGATTCAACAAACTACTCTTGAACATCAGGGGCTACCCTAGGCTCTTATATTCAGACAGAGATGGTTCTAGAATTTCTATGTACGAGAGGATTAAGGAGGGAGGAATTTGGTAGGAAGATGGTGCTTGGGATTCTTCTGTGATTTGCATTAGGTAAAATGCTATTTTCACAGTGGGGTTTAGGGAGGGCTTCAGAGTTGATGGCAGTCAGGACTCTTGGAGCCACTACTACATATAGTATTTAATGTATGTACTATAGATAACATGGGCTTTCCTGGTGGCTCAGAGGGTAAAGAGTATGCGGGAGACTCTGGTTCAATCCCTGGGTCAGCAAGATCCCCTGGAGAAGGAAATGGCAACCCACTCCAGTACTCTTGCCTGGAGAATCCCATGGACAGAGAAGCCTGGTAGGCTATAGTCCATGGGGTTGCAAAGAGTCGAACACGACTGAGCAACCTCACTTTCACTTTCACTATAGATAACAGTGCTTTTCTTTGGCACCAAATCATATTCGTCTCCTCTTTCTCACATTCTCTCATTGCAGACTGTGGAAAGAACAAGGCTGTAATATTTATTTGCTAAAATTCCAAGGCAGAGAGATCTTGAAGCAGACTCTCTGAAATGACATTGGGGATTTTACTACAGCTATTGATATAGATGGAGCTTCCTTGAGTCACATGGGTTCAATCCCTAGGTTGGGAAGATCTCTTGGGGAAGGAAATGGCAACCCACTCCAGTATTTTTGCTTGGAAAATCCCATGGACGGAGGAGCCTGGTAGAGTCAGACACGACTGAAGGACTTCACTCCACTATACTTCTTCACTTCACCATGAACCAGAGCACCACCATAGCAGTGGTGGAGGTGTGCAGGTTTAGAACAGTTGTCTAGGGGAAATTCCCCGGCAGCTCAGTAGTTAGGACTCCATGCTTCTACTGCAGAGGGTGTGGGTTCTATCCCTGGGCAGGGAACTAAGATCCAGTGAGTCTTGTGGCAAGGCCAAAAAACAAAACAAAACAGCAGTTATCTGGGGGTGGGGATACTATGCAGAAATGCCTTGCTAGAGTCTGGTCACTGAGATACATATTTGAAGAAATATTTAAGCTTAACTTGTTCTAGGGTGAAGGACACTCAGTTGGGTTTCCCATCCCAAATAAAACGTTAAAAAAATGAGTTGATGTGAACCAGATATAATGCTCTGTGGCACTCTCAAGTTGGTAATGCCAGTTTCTAACAAAATAGTTGTTACTCAATTGCAAGACCAAAATTTATTTCCGCTTAGAATGAAGTTGCTGGCTGAAGAATCTTAATTACAGTAAGGGGGTTAGTAAGCAGAAGACAACCTTCACAAACCAGACAACATGACTGTTAAGGAAATACATTATAGTTTGTCCTGATGAATAAGTATGAAATCAGTTATCCTGTGTGTTGTAACCTTTTTTCTCTTCAACACTTGTTCCTCATTTTGGGATTTTGTAAGTAGCATAATGTATCACAGTAAAGTAAGTATTATTAAAAAGAACTTTCCAGTTTGAGGGTTGCTTTGGTAATAATCATTGCTATGCTATGGTAATAATCATTACCATATTTAATCTTATAATTTGGATATATTGATTAATCTGGGCATTATGAGACAATGAAGACTTAGGGGTTAGGTGACCTGCACAATATCACTTACCTCTAACTTGAATCTTCTGGAAATCTTAGCAAACCAGAAAAAAAATCACTATATTTAAAAGTTTGGAGGGATGGGATGGGGAGGGAGGTGGGAAGGGAGGCTCAGGATCAGGAACTCATGTACACCCATGGCTGATTCATGTGAATGTATGCAAAACCACTACAATATTATAAAGTAATTAGCCTCCAATTAAAATAAATTAATTAAAAAAATAAAAATAAAAGTTCATTTATGTGCATTCAGCAGGAAAGAAGAGGAAATCAATAGCTTCTGATCCTTCTTGCTTTAGAAAATCCCATAAGATAACTTTATTTTAAAACTCAGCCTATACTTGAAAAACAAAGAGGCAATATTTTTCTGGTCTCAGCTAAATATTTCCTTCTATTATAATATCAAACTATTAAGAAATAGATCAAACAAATTTGATATGTTATCATTTAAATTTCTTAGATGGTTATTTGAATATGAAATGTATTATTAAAGTCTCCCTTTCTCTCTCTCTTGCACCAGTTTATATATTTATTTATTTTTCTCAGATGATTTTGGTTTATGTTTTCATATTTAATTCAAACCTGGGAATTAAAATTCAAGTTCTATCTCATAGTACAGTGGGGATTTTAGCATGATATTGGTAATTTATCCCAAAAGAAAGAAATGCATGGGACGCGGACATGTTTTTTTTCAAAGATTTCCTTCTCTTGGTGTCCTGATCCTGCTGTCCATAGCAGAATTCCTCTTTAGATGATTCATAGGCAAGATTTACATTAGCAAAAAGAAAAGGAGGATTAAGAATGAAGGGAATTATTTACTTCTCATAAATCCCTTGAGAATTGGATAAAACTATGACCTTCTCTCTAGATAAACACATACACATCACGTTTGCATTAAAATTGGGGATGGGGATGGTCCTCGTTGATCTAAATAATTTGGAAAGGGTGAAGCACTTTCTTTCAAAGAGCTCAGTAACTCAGAAAAGGAAGATTAAATTAGAACAAAAGGATTTTAAGAAATAACTTTCTAAGACCAAGACCAAAAAAGGTTAAACTAGCATAACTCTTTTGTTCAGACATTAAGAAATTAGAAGTGTGTGTGCTGTGCTTAGTTACTCAGTTGTGTCTGACTCTTTGCGACCCCACTGACTGTAGCCCACCAGGCTCCTCTGTTCCTGGGAATTCTCCAGGCAAGAATACTGGAGTGGGTTGCCATCCCCTCCTCCAGGGGATCTTCCCAACCCAGGGATCGAACCCAGATCTCCCACATTGCAGGTAGATTGTTTACCATCTGAGCTATAAGTCTAGTGTCTATTATTTACATGTAGGGCTTCCCTGATGGCTCAGCTGGTAAGGAATCCACTGGCAATGCAGGAGACCTGGGTTGAATGCCTGGATTGGGAAGATTCCCTGGAGAAGGGAATGGCTATTCATTCCAGTGTTCTTGCCTGGAGAATCCCATGGACAGAGGCCTGGAGGGCTTCATGGGTTCAAAAAGAGTCAGATATGACTAAGCACACACATTTACATGTATCTGGTTGAAGATGGGAATAGACTTACTGGATATTTCCATCTTTTGATTTTGCCTATTCTGAAGATGAATATACACCTTACTTATATTATTTTTTCATTGGCTGCTAAAAACAACTCACAGAATATAAATGTTTTTCAAACACTAAGTATTTTATAATTGTAACAATAAATAAATCAGAATTTAAGGATGTAGTAGAGTGATTTCAAAAAACTTTTTTTAAGCAATGGGACTCTCAACAATATCTTACAATATAAGAGACTAAAATGATCTTTTTAACATAAACTGTTTTTACATGTTAATATTAAAACTCCTCCTTACAATACCATTTCAAAGAAGCTGGTTTTGTTTAACACAGAAATAGGACCTAAAGGAAAACTGTTGCAGTCTCATCATCCAATGTGTTTCTGCATTTGGGTTTAGTTAATAAATGTTAAAAAAAATTCGAATTTGGATATAAATGTAGTTGCAAATAGCAACAGTTTTTATAAACAGTTACCTTTTGATCTCAGGATGTTCTCCAAATAAAGACAGGAGAAAAAACTTTGTTCAACAGATAACATATGGTAAGTCTATAATTTATGAAAATTTAGTATATAACTTTAATCTGAGTGTACATTTGCTTTAAAATTTCTTTAATTGTAATGAAATATATATAACATAAAATTTGCCATTTTAATTTTTAAGTGTACAATTCAGGGGCTTTAGCTGTGTAACCATTGCCACTATCTAGAACTTTTTCATTATTTAAAACCATGTGGTTTTTTTTGTTTTTAAGATTTTCCAGTTCACTTTCTAAATTAATTTATTCCATTGCCCTCCTTTAGGAAGATGCACCCATCAGTTCATTTAATTCACATCATTAATGGGAAAGAGCTGTTTGTAGAGCATTGAAAATATCGAGACCAGGAACTCCTCACGTGCATTTTACCTTCCCTCTCCCTCCCCATCCCATCCTGGTATGACAGCTAGTGCAGAGCAGGCCTCCCCAGGGAGACTCTGCTCCAATGCTGGGGCCACTCTGACCATAGTCACCTAACTAGAGGGAAGGTGAAGCAGTGAATTGGGCCTCTGGAAAATGCCTTGTCTGGTGTTAAGCAAGCCATTTGCTTTCAATAATCAATTTTTAAACAGTGAAAAATGAAATTTGAATCAAATGTTTGCAGAGCTGCAAAGCACTTTCACAGAGCAGTTTAAAAAGCACGGTCCACCCAGTTATCTGAGACACAGAGAATGAGCTGGTCTGGACAGTTGCCACTGTTGACGGTTAAGCCAGGGCAGGAATGGCACACTCCTGGCCACCCAATGGTGCTGGTTTTTCTCTTCTACCTTCCACCTTTATGATTCTAGTCCTTAAAAGCCACTTGTAGCTCCACTCCCTAGAACCTTTTCACCTCTCTCTACCAGAAAATGAGAAGTTCAAGTGTGGCATGCAAACACCTGTAATCTTCTTGGGAGGTTTTTACTGAAATTCATCATCACTTGTCTAGTCTGGTCTTAGAATCATCCTGAATTAAAAGCAAGTCTAAGCGACTCCAGGAACTGAGATAAACATTTCAAATATTTTTTGCAGAATAGCCTGTTGTGCAGGACGTGTCTTCTCTAAGTGGCCCCTCTGTTAACTGCTAGGCTCAGACCGCCGTCCCCCTCCATCCCACCCATCTTTCTGTTCAGTCAGGTTTAATTTAGTGACATTTATTCAGAACTACCAGGTAGGGCAGATGTTCATCACAAATAGTTGATATTTATTGAGCACCTACCGTGTGCCAGGAAATTGTGTTGTCTATTTGTAAATTCCTCTTGGCATTCTAGACTGCCTACATATATATTTGTTCTGCAGATATTCTTTTGTACTGGTTTTAACATATTTTCTGGTTTTCCCTTATCCTTTAACAAGGTAAAGTCTTTAACACCTATTCATTTCGTATTTGTCAGGGTTTTATAATTTGGAAACTTATATTTTAGCACATTACTTTTAGATGAAAATTGAAGGTGAACGTGAAGCACACATAATAAAGTAACTAGAAAACCAAGGGAAGCAAAGAGAGGATAAAGGGGAAAAATCATTGAAGAGGTCCTAATTAGAATGTCAAAACCTTGGCATTCTCTATCACAATACTATGTGCACTGCTTAGAACATAGTAGGTGCTCAAGAAATATTCAGCAAAGAAGCTAGCTTGGAAAACAAGATATATATATATGTGTGTATATGTGTATACATATATATATATATGAAATAAGCACATGTATAGGAAATAAGCAGCAAGTAGGAAAAAGAACATGAAAATATCACGTACAAATAACTTGTAAAGATGACACGGATGCTGAGTCCAATTTTTAGTAGCATGACAGAAGCCTATGGGGAAAAAGTAATGCATTAAAAAACCCTAATCCTGCCAGCAAAATCCTTCCTCTAGGCTTTTGGGACTAGAGAGGGTCAAGAGAACATTCTCTCAGGGACAAACGTGAGCCCACATATACAAGCCAAGTCTCTCCCTTTGGCTGACGTTTGCCATCTTTTCTCTATCACTGCCATTCTAGATAGTTTTAAATCCTGTAGGAGATGAACCACCACCCTCTGCTTCTGTAGGGCTGTTGTGCCCATCACATCATGTCCCTCACGGATCAGCTTTTCTGGAGCGCTGCCCCTGCTTTCTTGGGCACCTACAGCTTGGCCAGGCTGGCACTCACACAGCTCTCAAGGGTAACCCCTAAGGACCACGTGCTGGAGAACCCAGGCCCTCAGGTTTGTAGACTAGTCCCAAACCCAAGAGAGGAGAGAGGCTCCTGTTTGGTGGTGCAAGGGGTGGAGTGGAGATTCCTAAATCATTAACTAAGGAATTCCATCAGCGTTGGGTTTGTTCATGAGTGCTAACGTTACAGGGGCGTCAGAGCCCCATTTTCACAAGTTTGTCTTTTTTGACTTAGAATCATGTGGCCCAGTGACTCTCTTTCAGTCAAGATACAGAACACCATCTAGCCAAAAGAAACAGAATAATTTCAAAACCAGCTCTCCAGGTTGAAGAAGGAAGATATCTGACTCTGTCCTTGCCGCAAGGGGCGCAGAAAGATGTCTTTGCTCAATAGCCTTCTCCAGAGACAAAGCCTTCTCTTGGTCCTGCACTAAACTTAACGCTTGGAGCTTGCCTGTTTAAAGCTTTTTCTTAACACAGTATGTGCTCAATTAAACATCACACAATCAAAACCATTATTGTAGGTCTGATGTCTTGGTGAAGCAAGGACTTGTTTGTACTTTTCTCTCCCATTTAAATGATTCAAAGGGTTTCATATACAACATTTAACCAGCAAACCCAGGAAAATGGAAAAGTAATTGACAGAGACAGCATTCCAGTGGGTTAACAGCAAAGCAAGTGCAGCCCTAGAGCCCAAGGCCACTCTAGATTTTTCATAGATTGCATGTTAATAGACTTCTGTGGATTCACTAGAACAAGTAGCAGCCACCCTCACTCTAGCGTGCCTCGTGCCTTGCCCATGCAAGATCCCTCAGCCCCCAGAGCTCATCTCTCTTGTTTTTCGGTCACTAAATCGAGTCTGACTCTTCGTGACCCCATGGACTGTAGCCTGCCAGGCTTCTCTGTTCATGGGATTTCCCAGGCAATAATAGTGGAGTGGGTTGCCATTTCCTTCTCCAGGGAATCTTCCAACCCAGGAATTGAATCCACCTCTCCTGCTTGGCAGACAAATTTTTTATACCACTGAGCCACCTGGGAAGCCCCAGAGCTCATCTAGCATGCTCTAATTTCCAAAGCTTGGCTTTAGTCACTGAAGGAAAGAAGGCACTTTAAATTCACTGCAGCTTCAAAATTAGCATGTCACTTTTAATCTCTCTCTTGGGCCATGAAAATGATATGGTTTGGGGACAAGGTGACAATTGTGACTTGTCAAGGCACCTCCTGCCCCGGTGGTTTCTCTTTGGGCCACCGACTTGACATGTTACCTAACCACATAGCGAGTCATGAAGTCTTTCTGGCTTTTAATTTCTTCTTCCTACCCCAGTGGGCTGTTGGGAGGTGTAAGCAGAATTATAAAATGCCAGAAAGAAAATATCATTTTCTTTATTGGGAAACAGGTACCTACAGAGATTCAGAGCTTTGCCTAAAGCTACCGAGGTGAGATTTCAATCTAGTCATGGTGCACTTTAACTGAATCTGTTTAGGATTACCAGTCTTTGTCTAATTACCAGCCTTTGTCTAGAATAGGTGTCAGGGAACCAACAGCAGCGCAGGGGAAAGAGCACCTTATAAAGTCAGCATGGAAACTTTCTGTGCCTACACTTACTTAATCATTTATGTCTTATCAACAGTGACATCTAATCACTAGTAGTTACTATAAGCATTCAGGGACACAGTAGGCAACTCTCCATCACTTAAATGCTATCTTCCTCCATGCCTTCTCATCCTTGCCCTCCTGCCTTGGTATCTTAGATTCTCCCTGATCCAAAATTATACCTTCCCATATCTTTCTGGTTCCAGAAATTCCTCAAATCCATTCACTCTTCAGTAAATACTTACTGAGCATCTTCTGTGATATACCAGGCACTGTTCTAGGTGCCAGGGGTGGAGTGGTGAACAAAGTAGCCCAAATTACTGCAGCCTGGGGTTTCTGTCCCAGAGGCTAAGAGTGGGAATGTATGGGGAGTGTGAAGCAGGTGGCAGAAGATAGGAGAAAACTAAAGTGGAATGCCTGGACAAAGCATGTTAGGTGGTAACAAGCGTGACTGAGGATAACAAAGCAGAGAAAAGGGTAGCATGGGCCCCGTCAGGGTGGGGACTACATCTGTAGTTGGGAAAAGCCACAGCTGAACCAAGACTCGCAGCCACAGAGAGTGGATCAAAATTAAACTCTTTTGCCTCAAACCAGAGATGACACAGATACCACCAGAAGAAGCAAACATGGGCCTGAACAGATGCCCAGGAAGGTGTCTTGATGGCTCTATAGCTTTCAAAGAGAGGGAAGAGAGGATTTCCCTGGTGATCCAGTTGTTAAGAATCTTCCTTCTGATGCAGGGGATGTGGGTTCTGTCCCTGGCTGGGGAACTGAGATCCCACATGACTCATGGCCAAAAATAAATAATAAATAAATAAGAAAAAAAAAAAAAAGAGGGAAGAACATTTGGAGCCCTGAGCTCAGAGAGTGGCTGCGAGGGGCCCTACGGAAAGCTGTGGTCACCTCAGATGACGACAACAGCCGTTTCTCCACTGCTCCCTGAAAGCTGATGAGACAGCAGTGTGGCTAGCTCCCTGGCCCAGGTCTTCTAGGCTTTTCCAAAGGAGGGTGTGCACCTTTTTTTAAAATTGGAGTATAATTGCTTTACAATGTTGTGTTCGTTTGTGCTGCACAATTGCGTGAATCAACTATATGTACACTTATCCTCCCTCCCTCCCCCGGGTGCGCATCTTTGCTCAGTCATGTCTGACTCTTGACGACCCCATGGACTGTAGCCCACCAGGCTCTCTGTCCATGGGATTCTTCAGGAAAGAATACTGGAGTGGGTTGCCACTCCCTTTTTCAGGGGATCTTCCTGACTCAGGGATTGAACCTGGGTCTCCTGCATTGCAGGCAGATTGTTTACCTGTGTCTGAGCCACCATCTTTGAGTAAAAACAGTCCAGGGAGTGGTTCTTCCCTGGTCTTACCATGTATGCCCTCCTTCTCTTAGATCCTAGCATGGCCTTGGAGCTCGGCAGTCATTGCTGCTTCCAGGGTTTCAGGATGAGCACTGGAAGGGCCTTCACCCTTGCCTCCTTGCCAACTTCCTGCCAAGGCCGGGGCCGGGCAGCAACCCACCTTCCCGGAGGTCGCCAGCCAGACAGTTTTGGAAAACGAGGAGCTTGGAAAAAAGTCATTTGAATTTTATAAAGTGGTAACTACTGTGAGGCTTTAGGTAATTAAACCTAAATGCCATTTTCCTGCTAAAGCTCTTGGGTGAGGTAACAGTTCTCTTTAATGTCAACTCAGGAAGTTTTACCCAAGAAAAAGGAGGTGGGGGGGTGGTGGTGTTTGCCAAATCAGGAAATGTGAATTAACTGACAAGGAGCTGAGAAAAAGAGACAGAAGCGACCGAGAAGAAGGGAAGTGGGGACAGTAATAGGCAGCTGGACCAATGAGTAAACTTGGGAAACATTGGGCCAGTTGTCATTGGAAGTAAATTCTGCTGGGAGAACCTTCGTTTTCATTGTGGGTTACTCTGAAAAACTTGGAAGGAAATAAAACCCCAAACTTAATGCCGTCTTCATGGAAGGAAAACCTAGGTATTAACAGGGATTCCAACCTCGGTAATGTCAACATTCACCTTGGGCCTGGAAACTCTGGCTTCAAGAGCTTGCTCCAAGTTCCCTGTTTCACACCACAAGACTCACCACCGCTTTCGGTGCAATGTATGATTTTAAACAATGAATACATTATGTAGATCAAATCAGACTTTCCCCCCCCTCCACTAACCCTCCCCTGGTGTCAGACCTACCTCATGGTTTCAAACCTGGTTGGCATGCCCTAAGGACAGAGAGAAGAAAGCCCTGTTTATAAGCAGGTGTTCAGGAACCAAGATGAATGAATCACTTTGGAAAAAATGAAGGCAAAACGCGAGTTCATCTGTTACCAAATCTGTAGTGAGTTTTAGAAAAGAGAATTAACCTTTTCATTTTTCTCTTGCAGATATCTCTTGGTTTTATCTAGACTCAGAAGTCAAAGGTCTGCGGGACAAGGAATTTTTGTCTAAAGAGTTTTTGCCCTAAATAGCTCTGTTTGCTCCCTGCCTAATTTTCAGACTCTCAATTAGGGCTGTCCTAGACAGGAGGCCTTGCAAGGGACTAGGCAAGTGACCCCAGGCACTGGTCCTGCAGAGATGGGTGCACATGGCACACTTACACGTCTGTTGTGTTTGTGTGAGTGTGTGTTGCGAGGGAATGACACTGGGCAGAGTGAATGAAAGGATATCATAGTTTACATGCTCAAGTCTCCTGGTGTCTCCACATTGACAAACCTGGCTTTCCCAAAGACGGCTGCTGCTGCTGCTAAGTCACTAGGTCTTCAGCAAAAAGACTCCAACCAAGCTGGACCTCGGTGGGATGGAGTGGGGTGAAATGCTTTCAAGAGAGACCACATCAATGCTTTTCAAACTCTAGCACCCGGGGTGCTTGTTAAAAAATCTCCGAGGTCCCACCCCCAAGAGTTCTGTGTTCGTAGTCCAGGGTGGTGCCAGGAATAGGTCTTTTAAAACACCAGACCAGCAATTTCACTGGTTGAGGAACACCCGTTGACTTTATGAGCCAGATTCGGTTTCCTTGCAGTGTTTCCATTAACTCTTCAGTGTGTTGCTTCTTTTTGAGAGTGTGTGGATCCTTCTTAAAAACAGACATTCTTAGTCTCAAGGTCATCTGGGATGCCAGGGTGAACTCTCTGCCCTTCTTTCCCTCAGGCATTTTTCCCCTACTTCACTCCCCAGCCTCAAATTCTCCTCACTCCTCACCTGCTTCTCCTTAGTTTAGTTCCAGCAGCCAATTCATGAGCTTCCTCTAAAGCTGGGGTTATCAGAATGAATTAAGAAGCTGAAGTCTGGTTGAGGAGACAGAGGTATTGAACAGAGCATTTCCACAGGGCAAGCCACATGTTAAAATGACTGCAAGTCCTGGGGCTCAGAGAGAAGGAGATTTGAGCAAACACTTTGAATGACCCCAAGTGCTATGGTTTACCAGTAGCTGAAGTGATGGTACAGGTCCAAGCTTTCCAGTTCCTCCCCACAACAAGTTAAAGCACATGAATTTGCTAATTGCTAGTTTTTACCAGGCAAGAAATCGAATATCAGAGAAAAAGAGCAAAATTGACTCAAGGTTATAATTAGGAAATGATACGGTGTCCAGGGGTTTCCCAGGTGGCTCAGTGGTAAGGAATCTACCTGCCAGTGTAGGAGACTCTGAAGACACGGGTTCAATCCCTGGGTCAGGAAGCTTGTGTGCTTGTGCTAGTTGCTCAGTTATGGCCAACTCTTTGCAACCCCATAGATTAGGCTCCAGAGGAGGTAGGCCTCTCTGTCCATGGGGATTCTCCAGACAAGAATACTGGAATGGGTTGCCCTGCCCTTCTCCAGTGGATCTTCCCAACCCAGGGATCGAACCCAGGTCTCCTGCATTGCAGGTGGATTCTTAAGACTCACTCTAGTATTCTTGTCTGGAAAATATAGCCTGTAGCCTGGAGGGCTATACTTCATAGCATCACAGAGAGTCAGACACGATTTAGCAACTGAAACAACAAAAACAACTGATATACGTACACGGCTTTGAGACTGAACATGCATGTGCAGTGTCCAGAGTGCCCAGAAATTGAACACACAGTTTGTTGTTGAGTCACTCAGTCGTGTCCGACTCTTTGCAATCCCATGGACTGCAGCACGCCAGGCTTCCCTGTCCTTCACCACCTCCTGGAGGCTGCTCAAACTCAAGTCCATTGAGTCGGTGATGCCATCCAACCATCTCATCCTCTCTTGTCCCCTTCTCCTCCTGCCTTCAATCTTTTCCAGCATCAGGGTCTTTTTTAATGAGTCAGCTCTTTGCATCAGATGGCCAAAGTATTGGAGCTTCTCCATCAGTCCTTCTAATGAGTAGTCAGGATTGACTTCCTTTAGGATGGACTGGTTGGATCTCCTTGCAGTCCAAAGAACTCTCAAGAGTCTTCTCCAACACCACAGTTCAAAAGCATCTTGAACAAATAGTTATCAAGTTAATATAGGAAGTCTGTTCTAAACAGGTTTTCTAATAGATTCTTGCTCCCTTCGTTTGCATAGGCAGGGATTGCTTGGGGGATGTATTGAAGGAATTGGGAGATATTTACCCCTCCCCTTCCCCCAACCCCCGTCACTGCAGCTCCCTCTCCTAGGGGCAGTGCTTAACCTTGGATGTGATACTTTCTGTTTTTGATCCCAACTCGTAAAGTAGGCATAACAAAATACCTTTGCTTCCAGCTGCTTGACAGTGATGCTGAGAAGATTTATACACTAATTCTGGCAAGATTACCTGTGTTTCCCGAAAGAGCAAATAGTGTGTGCACCTCTAGTGAGAAGGGAGACACTGAAGAGGCACTTTTTTTTTTTCATGTGCTCCTTGCTGGCTAATTAGAAAACAGATTCATTAAGGCTCTGGCCCAAAGCGTGAAAGAGACCAGAGAGAATTACATCATTTCCTCTGTATCTTCCCTGAGGCATCCTGGTTTTGGAGAGAATGACTCAGGCCACAGAAATGAAGCAAAAACAGCCCAACTTCCAATACTGATTATTTTGGATCAGAACCTCACACAGCAGAGATTACTCTTTTGGAAAAACAAAGGAATGAGGCAAGCAGAGAGCGTGGTTTTGTGACTGGGCTGAAAATAAAACAGAGGGAAGTAGACATGAAGTCAGAGCATGCGCTGTGCTTTTCCTTCTCCCTCTGTGCAAAAATCAAAACAGCTTGCAGACTTACTCAACTAAGTTTTAGGAAATTTAGATCAGTAAAATTCTTGGAATAGAGGCATTAATTTAGAAGTTTACGATTATTTTTTTCTCTTATTTTTTTTTTTTGGCAGGAATGTCAGATGTAATTGGGCAGATAAATAGGAAGATCTTTTTTTTTTTTTTCACATTCTGAAAGTAGTTGTTGCTCTTATATTGAAATTGTAAAATTTCCTGCCCCATGACTGCTTCATTAACTTCATTCTTTTGCCTCCAGCAGTAACCTATCCTTAGAAATCTATGTTCTTGCTTAGGTGATGATGTTGTTCACTCACTCAGTCGTGTCCGACTCTTTTCGAACCCTATGGACTGTAGCCTACCAGGCTCCTCTGTGCATGGAATTCTCCAGGCAAGAATACTGGAGTGGGTAGCCATTCCCTTTCCCAGGGGATCTTCCTGACCCAGTGATTGAACCCAGGTCTCCTGTATTGCAGGCAGATTCTTTGTTGACCTCTCTGTCTCCCCTCTTTGCCCCCTCATAGCAAAGCCTTTGGTAGTGATCTTCTGAAACTGTACATGTGATCCTACCATTTCCTCCACATTAAAAGTTTCAAGTCTTCTGTTGCCACAAGGGAAGTCCTCTGAGCCACCAGGGAAGCCATAGGTGATGATAGGCTACTGATATTTACATATGAATAGGAATTGCTCCCTTTTTAAAAAAATGTTAGTCCAATACACTCCAAGGAACCCAAGAATGACCCTTGAGCAGCGCCCACAGCAAATTCCTAAATTGGGAGTTTGTTATTTTGGCTGTTTCGTTTACACTGGGAGCCTGGACCCGGGACAAGCCTTGTCCAGTCTCCAAGCCCCACCCCTCCAGGCTCCATGACTGAGCACACATACGCAAACACGACTTGGGGGAAATTAAGTTCTCTTATATCTTACAGATTTAGAGATCCATTGAGCTCCATGAGCCCCAGGGAAAATAGGTAAAGTAAATGTTAGGTTTCTGTGTAACCCCATGTTTTACTCTACCTTGAAATCAAGAGAAAGGTCAACTTGCTAACCATTTGCATCATCAGAAAGTTCAAGTTTAAAGCCATTTGGGTTTTAAAAGTTAATGTTATGAAAGAGAAGTAAAGCACCTCTTTGGAACTTCTGCGGTAAGACGGTAATTGAGAGGTTCAGATTATGGAAAGAAATTTGAAAAACATTTTTGATCATTAACACTTCTTCCATTAGCACAGTTTTCCCTGGGAATTGTGGAGTTTCCACCACTGAAGCTTTCTTAACTGAGATCAGCTGTGATAGCTGATTTTGTTTAAAGTTGAACTCAACAGCTCACAACTCTTCTCTGAAAAGTCATCCATCCATCCTCTATTTCCAGGATGCAGACTTTGTGCACAGCAATGTGTTAAGTGCTGGGAGCACCTAGGAAGTAAGATGTGGCAAGGCAGTCTGCTGGGGGAGAAGCACTTGATAACTTCAAACCATAAAATACCCCCTATGGTAGGGAGAAGGCTATGGGAGCACAGAGTAAGAGCACCAACACCATCTTGAGGGCTAAGGGAGATCCTCAATAAAATGATAAACTAAGCTGAGACTTGAGGGCAGTGAGCAGTTAGCCAGGGAGGGGCACGGTATGTGAGGGAGAAGTGTCAATGTTTGTGACTGGACTAGAAAGGCAGATAGTGAGCATGTGTGAGAGAGCGACTGAGGGTGTGTGTATCTGTGATGGGAAGAAATGTGGAAAGAGAGAAGGAAGGAAGGGAATTACATGGCAAAATAAAGAGATACAGGGCAATGGAAGACTACTGAAGTTTTAAAGTGGAGGAAATGGCAGGAGCAGGTGTATAGTTTTGGAAGATCACTACAAAAGGCTTTGCTATGGAGGGGGCCAAGAGGGGAGACAGAGAGGTCAGTTAAGAGGCTGTTGTAGTGCTCCAGGCTAATATGCTAGAGATCTAGATTAATAAGAATTTACTGATTAATTCAACAGATGTATTTGGTGGTTTGTTGAGACCCAGTTGTGAACAAAAATGTTTATCTGCTCTAACAGAGTTTAAAAATCTGATGGAGGAAACAGACATGAATGATGTAATTGTACATATAAATGTTAAATGGCAACTGTGGTAGGTGGTACTGTGACAGAGACTGCTTCTCCCCCCTGCCCCCACCTGTTGTTTGCTTCTTTGTCCAGGTAGACAGCTGAACTGAATTTGCTGTGGGGTATGCTCGTGTGTCTGAAGTCTGGCCAAGGGCGTCTAAGTAGAAGGGATGGCTGTGGAGAGCAGTATACGGAGAGGAGCCAGCCCCCGTAAATGTGTGGAGGAAAGTTGCTCTGACATGGGTTCAGTCCTTGTTTTGGGAAGATCCCCTGGAGAAGAAAATGGCAACCCATTTCAGTATTCTTGCCTGGAAAATCCCATGGACAGAGGAGCCTTGCAGGCTACAGTTCATAGGATTACATAGTCGGACACAACTGAGCATGTGATGGATGAATGGATGTGTTACATGAGTAGGAAATAGTTCCTGATGACTGACTAATGACATATTTGGGTCTATTTGCTATATCAGCTTTGTCTACCATAAAGTGAAGTCGCTCAGTCGTGTCTGACTCTTTGTGACCCCATGGACTGTATAGCCCACCAGGCTCCTCCATCTATGGAATTTTCTAGGCAAGAGTAGAAAGTGGAAGTGGGTTGCCATTTCCTTCTCCAGGGGATCTTCCCGATCTAGGGATCGAACCCAGGTCTCCCTCGTTGTAGGCAGACACTTTACCATCTGAGCCACCAGGGAATCTACTAGATTTGTGTCTACCATAAGCCAAGATATATTATAAAAGAGAGGTACAGAGTAAAATGAAAGAGTAAAATTGGAGGACTGGGCATGGAAACTCAAAAGCAGCAGTCAGAGTGGAAAGAGGAAAACTGAATGAGAAAGGTATCCTAAAAGCCGACAGAAGATGTTATACATCTGTATTTAGTTTCTAAGTTAAATCAAATTAGAACTGATTTTTCTCTGATACTTTACATAATGGGCAAGATTCTGATGTCAAACCTAGAATGGTCATAAGACTTTGCTAGATTAGACAGTCATTTGAAAGTTCTGGTTTAAACTGGCTGAAAAGTTCTTATCTGTTGACAGAGAATTTAAACATATGCTTTAGAAGTTTTGCCTACAGTTATACAAACTGCACAGAATTTCTGACTCAAGGCATCATAGGAACTTAAGTTCCTTTCATTGCGGTTTTCTTTTTTCCCTTTGATTTTGCAAAATTCTCAAAAACTGATTTTGTGTGGAATAATTTTAATAACCAAAAAAAGGACCGACCACTTCCCTCTCTTCTTCCCCTTTGTCCTCTATCTACTTTTCTCAGTTCTCTTACCTTTGACTAAAAGATGGTGCCTTCCTCATTTTTTTCCTACTTCCCAAAGTCCAAATTAGCTCTTCCAGTCAACATAAAACATTTTCCTAAGGAGATTATAAAAATGCTTTTCTGCCTTTTTCTTCTGGCTTTACCTCCCACCTCACTCTCTTAAAAACAAACAAACAAACAAAAACTCCTCTTTGCTGCTTATCCATTCATCTCGGCCCTCTTCTCTTCCTTTTCTGTCTCTTCTCATTCTTTCCTCTTCTTTCTCATTTTACTCTTTGCCAGTCTTTTATGCTTCTATTAATAGTTTTAAAATGTTTCTTTCTTTGCTTCTGCACCTTGGTTTAAGGCTACCACAAGTCAGTGCAATATCTTCCTTAATTCCCAAACGGTATATATATATATATATATATACATATATATATATATATATTCTTTTTTTCCTCATCTATAAGTGGGCAAAATCATGCCTTTTCCCATGCATTCCCCTCTGTTTTTTTCATACCTTTTATATGCAAGATACTGTTTCAGATGGCTCATTTTCTCTGCCCTCAAGAAACTTACATGATAAGCAAGTAAAAATTTAATTATGCAAGATGTGTCATGCATGAGCAACATAGGCCAGGAGACCTGGTGAGATTGGAGAAAAGAACAATCAAGTGGATTCAGGAAACCAAGAAAAGGGGAGGATGGTGATGTGAGGGATTTCATTTTGTGGTTTGGCAAAGTCAGCGCCCTAGGAAAGAACAAAGGAGTAAGAAAAGAGTGGCATTTCAGTGAAGAGCACTTCAAAACTACAAAATGGCCTGCGCTTGCAAGGTACTGCTATTTTCATCCCCTTATAGGTCAACACCATCAATGAAACAACTTCAGAAACCTCCATTGTCTGGCCATTTAAAAATGTCAGAATTATCAGAGCCTCTGGGTTTGTATCCTGAGTCAAGTAAAAGTTTCACTCTAGATTTAACAGGTAAGAGAGTTGAAGATCAAGAGCATTAAAAGAACTTACGGTATCCAATTCTGAGTATGCCATAGCTAAAAATAGAGCTGTAGAGGAAATCTAAAATGAGAGAATATTCAGCAATGACCCTTTAGTTTTTGGTTTGCTACCCTTGAAAGTTTAATAATTTTTTTTTTCAGCAAGAGCTTTTGTCCTGATTAGTGCTATCAGTACATGGAAGAGGATCTGTTTTTGTACCAGACAAGCCCTACAGATTGCTCATCATGCTCAAAGTTCCCTTCTAAACATATAGGTCCATGCTTGCTTTGTTCTGTATGATCCTGTTACCTTGGAAGCAGCCAATGGACGTACAGATGTTTCTCTGGGAGGGTATGGTGAGTGGGAAGGCAGCCCTCCATAGATTTAGAGATGACTTGATGTGAGCACTCTAATGGAAATACCGTTTAGTTGATGCACCAATAGACCTGTTCATGTCCCAGCTCAGATTCTCTCTTTGTCATGGTGTTTATGAGCCCTACAGGGAAAAAAAGAAAAGGAGGTGATAAATAGAGACATAAGAGAGACCTAGAGCAGAGAGAGGCAGGAGAAAGAGGTAGGAGAGGCGAATACAGAAAAGTCAATTGATAGTAAGTAGGTTGAGAGATGGGAGACCAGCAGAGAAGCCAAATCATGAAAATGGTGGATAGCTTTTGCCGTTGTTGAATGACTAGAGCTACTATTGGAACCTGAAAAAAACTGAATGATACTCCTTGAGGCCCCGACTGTAGCCACCGAGGCTGTTTCCTGGGATTTCTCACCTCTCCATGTGTTCTTACCACAGACTTCCCCACTAACTGATGTAACACTAACATGTTTCTGCTCCTTCTTGCAGAAAAAATCTAACTCACTTAGTAATTCATAGATTATGTTTTTATACTAGGTCACCATATGCAGAAAACTTACTTTCATGGGCTGTAGCCATACCTGTTCAAGTTTAAGTGTTGCTAATGACATAATAAAATCCATTGTCTAATTTATTCAGGTTGTAGATGGTCTTCTGTCCTTCCTGGTTCCTCTGTCTTTAAATATCTCTGTATGTGTGTGTGAAGTTGCTCAGTCATGTCCAACTCTTTGCAACCCCATGGGCTGTAGCCTACCAGGCTCCTCCATTCATGGGATTTTCCAGGCAAGAGTACTGGAGTGGGTTGCCAATTCCATATCTCTACTGCCAGCTAATACAAAGAAGTTAGGCAAATGCAGGGAGAAGAAACTCCAGTTAAACTACTTCTTATTCTAATATTTGGTGATGGGAAAGTAGAACCTAATGAGTAGGTGGTATAGCAGAGAGAGGTAGCATATGTATTGGTTTAAGGGTATGTTTGAACTCGAGCATAACTCTATCACTCTAAGACTCAGTTTCTTCACCTGTAAAATAGGAGTAATAATACTACTTTGTAGGGTAGTTTTGAGGATTATATAATTTATTAGATTTAAAAGACTTAGTTAGAAAAGTGACTATCCTCCCATACCCACCCACCCATAGGGCTAGTTGGGGATTAAATAGGTTAATACAAGTAACACTTTTTAAAGTACCAGACACATAAATTCAAGCAAATATTAAGAAGTACTGTAACAGCAACATGACTACTATAATTCCCCAAGTGGTTTTGCAGTTAATGGACTGATAATTTATATTCCAACCCACCGTGTTCTGTGATGAGTTAGCACATATGATTGAAAGTTGCAAGAAACTGCAGCTTGGGTAACTAGCTTATGCTATAGCATCTCTCCCCACAGAATGTAAGCATGAAACCAGGAGACCAGAGGTTTTGTTCCAGCTCCAGCACTAATGGAGCTGTTGACCTTGGTCTAGTCATTTGACCTCTCTGCATTTCAGTTTTCTTATGTGTTAAATGAAGATCACAGTGTTCTTCCAGTTCAAAAATGCTGTGATTCTAAGCCATCATGTGGTTTTAAACTTTAAAAACTTGGGTTGTAGACATGCATTTATAAGCAAATTAAAATGTCTTTGCAGTTGATAATGACTTCAGTTGTTCTAAACACAGAAGAAATTCCCTGTTTCATTTCCTGAGACCATTTTTCACAGAATCTTAAATAAGGAATGGTGTAAGTTTTAATACATAACATTACTATCTAATCATCACTGTATTATCTTTAGTGTGTATTTCTATTAATAGCATATTGTAAACTAAGTGGTTAAAAGTTAAGCATGTACAGGGATAGTCACTGTAATTAGATATGGCCTAGAAAAAGTAATTTAGGGATTGTCTCTGGTAGTATCTAAAATTTGGTATCAGTCTCATGGAATTTATTATATTACAAAATTTATAAAGTTGTAATCAATCCTGTCAGTTGCACCCTGATTTCTCCAGAAGCACCATACTAGTTAAAATTTGTGTAGCATTTTTTTCCCCCTCAGAAGCCAGGGATCCTTCTATTCCATTTTTATTTCCAAAGTCAGAGTAGGGCTGTGGTTTGGCAGCAAAGGGTGTGGTTTTGATGGGGTTAGCTAGGCAAGGAAAACAAAACACTACAATTGTGAGGACAATTCACTGTCTAGAGACCATACATCCTGTGTTTATGCATAAAATATCTCCAAATGGTTTAGAATTATTCATGGATCCAAGGGAGGGCTGCTGCTGACAGAAGGAGGGAGGGATGAAGGGAGGGAGACAGTAAAGAAGAAAGGGAAGGAGAAGGAGGAGAAGAGAGAAGAAAAGGAAGGGAAGGTGGAAATAATATTTGAATATGAACCATGGAAATATTGATGTTACAGAAAAACTCAAATGAACTTTTTGGCCAGTGTAAAACAAGAAGTGCCATTAATGTTCAATTCAGCTTACTAATTATTCATAAGGGAAACTGAAGTGCCAAAAGGTTCAGTACTTGCTAGAGGTTCCCAGGTGGCATGGTGGTAAAGAATCCACCTACAAATGCAGGAGACACAGTAGACATGGGTTTGATCCCTGAGTCAGGAAGATCCCCTAGAGGAGGAAATGGCAACCCGTCCCGGTAATCTTGTCTGGAAAATTCCATAGACAAGCTGGCTGGCTATAGTCCATGGGGTTGCAAAGAGTCGGATATGACTGAATGACTGAGCACACACAGCACACACACACTCCATTACTTAGAAGCCAAATGTTAGGTGATTTTCTGAAGCTGGGTATTCATTCACTCATTCATTCTTTTAGTCAAACAATACTATTGAAAGACTTCTTTGTATAGGCATCATGTTATCATTGAGTGACAAGGGACTCCTTCAGCTTACATTCTGTGGGGAGAGATGCTATAGCATAAGTTAGTTACCCAATAAATGTAAAGATGAAATCAGAGTGTTGAGTGCTTTAAAGAAAATAAAACAGGGCATTGGACACAGGGTGATGGCATGTATGGGGAGGGAAGACTTCTCTGAAGAGCTAGAGAAGGAAGGAACTGTGCAAAGATTGTGGAACAGAGCATTCTAGGCAGAGGACTAGGCAGAGAACTTCCCTTTCTTCTCTTCTACTTCCCCTACCTTCCTGCCCCTTCCTCTTCCTTCTCTTCCTCCTTCTTCTTTCCCTCCCCACCCTACCCCACCCAGTGCTTTAAATATGTTAAATATTATCCTTAGAGCAAGCATGAAGTTCTGGATTATTATCAGTCTCTAGTTTAGAGAAGGAACAGCTGAGGTTCAAATGAGGTGGCGTCAAGGGCAGTAAGTGCTAAGATCCTAAAGTGGGGATGCATTTGGAGGATTTGGAGAAAGAAAGCCAATGAAGCTGCAGCACAGTGAGCAGGAGAATAATGGTATGATTAGAGGTGGGAGAAAGAAGCCTGAGACAGATCAGGAATAGTCTTAATCAGGCAGTGACTTGATTTGATTTGTACTTAAGAAAGGCCAATCAGACACTTTTCGTTAGAAAAGACCCTGATTCTGGGAAAGACTGAAGGTAGAAGAGAAGGGGGCAGCAGAGGATGAGATGGTTGGATGGTATCAGTGATTCAGTGGACATGAACTTGGGCAAACTCTGGGAGATGGTGATGGACAGGGAAGCCTGGCATGCTGCAGTTCACAGGATCCTGAAGAGTTGGACCAGACTTGGCAACTGAACAACAACAAGCTGACACATTGTATGCAGAGTGGATTAGAAGGGGCTGTAGTGGACACAAATAAACCAATTGAGATACTATTGCTCTTGTCTCGGTGCAGGGTGATGTGCTTCAAGAAGGTTGCACTAGAAGTGGGGGAGACCTGGACAGATTCTGAAGTTCAGAGAAGACACAATTAGGCATGTCCCCCAACCTTGTTACTCAGTGTTCTTTTTACTAATAAGGGGGAAGATGGGCTTGATAAGTAAAGCAAAATTCCAAAATCTTTAAATATGATTACCATCATTTTGTACTAATATTGTTTTAGACCTTGTAACTATTTCAAATATGATTACATTATCTAAACTCAGAAGGACAAGAATCCCCCATTATATTCCAATTATAGAATAAAAATAATTCATCACAAAAAAGCAGACAGGTGTTAAGATTTTCATAAATACAAAAATAAACTTCCAGTTTATGAGTCGAAGTTAATGTAGATTTAACTCAATTTCATGTATGTTTTATACATTTATACCCACATGAAAGTGAAAGTCACACAGTTGTGTCCAGCTCTTTGGGACCCCATGGACTATACAGTCCATTCAGTTTTCCAGGCCAGAATACTGGAGTGGGTAGCCTTTCCCTTCTCCACGGGATCTTCCTCAGCCAGGATTCAAACGCAGGTCTCCTGCATTGCAGGCAGATTCTTTACCAGCTGAGCCACAAGGGAAGCCCAAGAATACTGGAGTTGGTAGCCTATCCCTTCTCCAGAGGAGCTTCCCAACCCAAGAATCGAACTGGGGTCTCCTGCATTGCAGGTGGATTCTTTACCAACTGAGCTTTCAGGGAAGCCCCCATAACCACATAAATATTCACATGTCAATGATTTTAGTCTGACCAGTGATTTTAAGGCAAATCCACAAAATTTTACTGTCTAAAGTGTCCTAATGTATAGCACAAGGAACCATATTCAATATCCTGTGGAAAACCATAATAGAAGAGAACATAAAAAATGTATATAGGCATATAACTGAATCACTCTGCTGTACAGCAGAGATTGGCATAATATTGTAAATCAGTTATACTTCAGTAAAAAAAAAAGTGGATTGGCAGACTTCAGAAATACTTCCAATGTTGACAGTTAAAATACCTGCTTTAAAAAATTTAACTGATCAGGAGAAGTTGATAAAAATTCAGTGAATTAGACTCTTCATAGTTTTCACTTTGTTTTGTTTGTATTTTGTATGCTATAATAGCACTGGCAGATACTGCTTTAGTTATATGTATACTATTTAGTCACTCAGTTTAGAATATTTTCCTAGGTGTGGAAAGAATTTAAGCATGATATAAAGCTCATGGAACCTGCCCCAAAACCTACAGGTCAAATGTCCCTGTAATATCAGTGGCTGTCATTAAACACCAGTAATATTCCCCAGATGCCTTAAATATGTTAAATATAATCCTTACAGCAAGCATGCAAGTTTCATATTATCGTCAGTCTCTAGTTTAGAGAAGGGACAGGCAGTTCAAATGTGGTAGAGGAAGCAAAACCAGCCTAATTTGTAGGCCCAGTCTTTTTCTTTCTTTTTACCTATAACATTTTGTTTTACTTTTACTTTTCTGTTTTTAAAAGAAAGTAAAGTACTGCACTGTGTGGTATGTGGGATTTTAGTTCCACAATCAGGGATGAAACTTGTGCTTCCTGCATTGGGAGCAGAGTCTTAACAACTGGACTACCAGGGAAATTCTCTAGTTGTTCTGATATGCTCAGTTTTATGAGTCATTCAGTCTGCCTTTAGATTAGAGAAACAATGACTTGTAAATCCACATTCAAGTTCAAAAGCTGATATTCTGCAGCCAAAGTCCTGTTTGATTGTTTGTCCTAATATTTTCCCATCATGATGGCCCTCGCCTAGAAATTCTGCATGAAGTTACCTATTAGGTTAATGTTTCTCAGACTTGAGCAATGTATGCAACTCCAATAAGGAATAAAAATTTATTATTGATTTAAGTCAGTTTCAAAGAATATGACTTTAAAATGTACAACCAGAAAGCCATTATAAGCTCCTCATGCTTATAATTCTTACATATGCAGTGATAGAACTGGAGGCAAGTTTAAAAATTACATTAAAACAAAACTATTTAAACCTATGGAAACAAACTCTCTGGTCTACATTCTGCAGCCTTTCTGGCCTCATTGTGAGAAGGATCTTAGATCCTCAGCCCAGGAGAGAACTCCAGCCCAGCGGTGAAAGCTCCGAGTCCTAACCACTGGACCATCAGGGAATTCCCTCATTAGATTCTTTTTATTTGGCTTCTCACTACTGTGATAATGTTGTTCTTCCACTATTCTTCTCTATTCAAACCACATAAAAACCTGCATTCCTACAGTGCACCTGATCACTGAGTCTGCAATTGGAGCCAGCCTTCTAGGTTTGCCTCTATTCTGTTTCTCTTAGTCCTTGACTTGACATCATGGCAATCAAATATAATAGTAAATAAAGGTACCTACACTGGTTGGCAATACTTGGCTAGAAGCTGGTCATTCAGATGATTGAAATAATACTTACAACAATATTTTAGTTTATCTCACAAATGTAACTGCAAAATTTCATTTTGTAAAGAAAATGTGTGAACTTAGAAGAGTATGTCTGTGGAAACACAGAGTTCCATGAACTCTGCTTTGAGAAGACTTGTGTCTACACTCTATAGCCTTAATTTCTGAGACTAGGAAACTGATACCACTGGCTTTATTTTTTATAAATAAATTTTAAGTTGTATTGTTGGATATTTTACATGATTTAATTTTGCAACCAAAAACGTCACCACTTAATCTCATTAGTTATCAGGGGAATGCAAATTAAAACTACAATGCAATACTACTATATATCCACCAGAATGTTTAAAATGTAAGAGACAAACCAGGATTGCCGGGATATAGAGTAACTGGACCTCCTTTATATTGTTAGTAGGAACACAAATTGGTATAACTACTTAGAAAACTGTCTAAAAATATCTATTAAAGCTGAAAATACAAATGTCTGTGACCAGGCAATTCTATTCCCTGATGAACACTCTATAGAAACTTATATATGTTCATCAAAAATCATGTAGTAAAATGTTCACAGCATGGCTGTTAATACTTCCAATCTGGAAGCATCCCTAATGCCCATCAACAATAGACTGGATAAATAAACTGTGATAAGTTCCTACAATCAATTATTATATAGCAATGAGAATAAAGAAATTATTGCTACATATTGCAATAACATGGAGGAATCTCAGAAATACAATGTTGAAAAAAATAAGCCAGATACAAAAAAATACATACTTCTTATGTTCACATACACACATACAAAAGTACATAGTATGTGATTTTATTTATACAAAGTCTAAAAACAGCTAAAATCTGTGCTGTTTTGTGAATACCCCTAGGGGGGGTAGTGGCTGGGAGGTGGCTTAAAGGGAACTTCTGATACTCAATTTCTTATTTTCAGTGATGGTTAGTTGGATGTAATAATTTATTGAGCAAGATAATTTGTACTCTTTTCTTTATGCATTCTAGCTTAATAAAATGCTTTCTTAAAAAAGACCTTTCAAAAGTCTTTTGGCATTTAGATATTATCACTTTTTCTTTGGCTTTTGAAGTGATATTGTTTTTCTCTCTCGTCCAGTTCTTTTAATTAATTAATTTTTTTACTGAAGGACAATTTCTTTACGAGATTTTATTGTTTTCTGTCAAACCTTAACATGAATCAGCCATAGGTATACATATATCCTCTCCCTTTTAAACCCCCTCCCACCTCCCTCCCCATCCCACCCCTCTAGGTTGATCCAGAGCCCCTGTTTGAGTTTCCTGAGCCATACAGCAAATTCCCATTGGCTGTCTATTTTACATATGGTCTCCTTGTCTATTAATTCAAGAACAAAAATTTTTTTAATGACCAACTATACAAAACACTGTGCTAGGCGAAGAACTCTGCTACACCAATAGGAAGATGACAAGTTGTATTTTGAAAGTTTGAAAAACTGTTGTAGAAGCTGCTTGTCAAGACTTTTGATTAATCTTCAAGATTCTTTCCAATCAGAGCTTCATATTCCCTCTCTGGCTTCTGTATTAAACTGTTTTGACTTAGTGGTCACCTCCCAGTTGGTGTTTTTGGCTTTTGCCCAAGAAAATCCTGCTTTCTGTTCTGTGGTCTCTTGTTCTCCCCAGCTGTTCCTAATCTTTGAACTCTTAATCTGCCATCTTGGATATATCAGATTCTTTCTGGCTCCTCTCTCCCATCACTTCTTTTAAGAATTTAAGGGATGAAAAATTTCTCCAAGTCTCTATTGGAGACTCAAGCTTACTCTGCATTCAAGGAGTCATTCAGTATTATCTGTCTATCTATCTATATCTGTTCATCAGTTTTGTTTTTGTTCAGTTACTAAGTCGTGCCTGACCCTTTGCAACCCCATGAGCTGCAGCATGCCAGGCTTCCCGGTCCTTCACTATCTCCTGAAGTTTGTTCAAACTCATGTCCACTGATTTGGTGGTGCCATCCAACCATCTCATCCTCTGTCGCCCCCTCCTCCTCCTGCCCTCAATCTGTCCCAGCATCAGGATCTTTTTCAATGAGTTGGTGCTTTGCATCGGGCGGCCAACATATTGGAGTTTCAGCTGCAGCATCAGTCCTTCCAAGGAATATTCAGAGTTGATTTCCTTTGGGATTGACTGGTTTGATCTCCTTGCTGTCCAAGGGACTCTCAAGAGTCTTTTCTAACACCACAGTTCAAAGGCATCAATGCATTATATTAATTTTGCATATAGATATAGTTGTTGCTATATTCCCCTGAATGATATAGTTTACTTTCCTGTTTGGTATTAAAGTTTGCTTTGGCTATAAAATCTTCAAAAGCAAATACTCTTGACTTCAGTAATAGGTAAACAAATGTCACCCGTATTACTTAGCATTATTTGGAAGTTTCTACTATGAAATAAGACAGGAAAAGCAAATGAGAATTTCAAATCATGAAAAAGAAAAGGCAAATTTATTAATATTTTTGTTTACATATAATATACTTCTATGCCTGGAAATCCCAAATGACTCAAAATATTAAAACCACCAAGATAACTGGTAGAGTGACTGAATATAAGATAAATTTTAAAAATTTAAGTATAGTTGACTTACTGTGTTAGTTTCAGGTGTGCAACATAGTGATTCCATTGTTTTTTTCAGATTATATTCTTTTATAGGATATTACAAGATACTGAATGTAATTCACTGTGTTGCACAGTAAATTCTTGTTGCTTATCTACTTTATGTATAATAGTTTGTATCTGTTAATCTCATACTCCAAATTTGTCCCCTCCATCCCTCTTTGGTAACCATAAGTCTGTTTTCTGTCTGTGAGTCTGTTTCTGTTTTGTACATAGATTCACTTATATTATATTTTCTATTCCACATTTAAGTGCTATCATATAGTATTTATCTTTCTCTGACTTACTTCACTAAGCATGATGTTCTCTAGGTCCATCCATATTGTTGCAAATGGCAGTATTTTTTTTTTATTCTAAGACCAAGTAATAGTCCACTGGAGATATATATATATATATGTATATATATATATATACGTACACACACCATATCTTCTTAAGCCAGTCATCCTTTGATGGACACTTGGGCTGTTTCCCTGTCTTGGCTATTATAAATAGTGCTGCTATGAACATTGGGGTACATGTGTCTTTTCAAATTAGAGGTTTTGTTTGTTCCTGACACATACCGAAGAGTGGAATTACTGGATCATATAGTAGTTATAGTTTTAGTTTTTTAAGGAAACTCCATACTGTTTTCCTTAGTGGCTGCTAAGATAAGTATTTTTTAAAAAAACAGTAACGCCTCGACATATTAGAAATAGAGTTATACAAAGAAATTGCAAAATACTGTATTTTTGTTTTTCCTTCTGGCTTACTCCACTCTGGATAATAGGCTCCAGTTCCGTCCACCTGAGTAGAACTGACTCAAATGAATTTTTTTTAATGCTGAGTAATATTCCATTGTGTATATGTACCACAGCTTTCTTATCCAAGGGAGGGGGGTTCTGGAGGGGGAGCATATGTATACCCATGGTGGATTCATGTCAATGTATGGCAAAACCAACACAATAAAAAAAAAAAATTAAGAAAAAAAAAAGAAATTGCAAAATAAGTTCTTTAAAAATAGTGTCATGAATAAATTTAACAAGGGAGGTCTAGAGTGTATATGAACAAAATTATAAAATTTAATTGAAGGAAATAAAATATGTTTTGAATAAATGAAGAGACATACCAAAATCTTGGATTAGAAAAATTTATGAAAATACAAATCCTTCCCAAGTTAATATAAAAATGTTATTGTATCCAGTCAAAATCCCACTAAGGACCCAGTAATGAAAAGGATACTAAAAAACAAAAATTCAAAAATTGTCAAGAGAATCTTGAACAAGACCAACAAGGGACATTTTACTGTACCACATATTTTAAAAAGATACTATGAAGTGACTGCAATAAAAATATTACAATATGTTCTAGAGATAATAGATAGTACTTTACAGCCTTACAGACCTTTCTTTTTATGAACATGGTGAGTATGGATGAGCCAAATCTGACAGTAGGCTGTGAGGTCCCTCAGCAAGATAAGATCCCATTGAGCTCTGTCCCCTGAGCAGTGCCATTTTCCCCCTCTCCACGTAGTTATTGAGTCTGACAGAACACTTAAAGCAAACACCAAACTAGTGCCTGCTTTTGAGAGAGAATTGTACAGAAGATCTTGTGACAGCTCCCAGAGGGTTTGAAGTCCGGTGAGAGAGCCTGGCAGTTAAAGTCCTAAAGGGCAGCGCATCTGCCTGTAGGGTTCTTGCCTCTTCCACTTCTGCGGGTGTACCTGAGCCCACAGTCTAACAGGTTCTGTGTTTTTGGTCCCTTGGCCAGTGCCAGCAACGTTTTCCCAAAGAGCCAAGCTAATGAAAGTCACAGAGAAGTTAATGTCGTGGTAGCAGACAATCAGAATGTGAATTGTATTTCACTAGAACAATAGGTTTTCAAACTTACACTCTTAAATATTATAGTATACCAAAATAAAATTTATTTTTATATGCTAGAAATCAACAATCTGAAAATGACATTAGGAAAATTCTATTTACAGCACCATTGAAAAGAAAAAAAATACTCAGGAATAAGTTTAACAAAAGAAGTATAAGACTTGTGCATTGGAAACTACAGAGCATGAAATAAATGAAAAACCAAATTAATAGAAAAAGAGCTTATTTTCATGGATTGGAAAATTTAAGATTAAGATGGCAAGGACTTCCCTGGTGGTCCAGTGGCTCAGATTGCACATCCCAATGCAAGTGCCCTGAGTTTGGTTTCTGGTCAGGGAACTAGATCCCACATGGCGCAACTTAAGACCCAGTGCAGCCAAATAAACAAACATATTTACAAGTATATATATATATGGCAGTACTCCTCAAGCTAATCTACAGATTCAGTGCAATCTCTATGAAAATGACAGCTGATTTTTCTGCAGGAATTATCAGTCTGGTCCTAAGATTCATGTTGAAATAGAAAGGGCCCAAAATAGCCAAAATAATCTTTTGAAAAGCGACACATTTGGAAGACTCAGACCCATTTCAAAACTCATTACAAAGCTGCAGTAATCCTGGGACTATGTAGTATATGTGTGAAGATAGATACAGAGATCAGATAGAGAACAGAGTCCAGAAATAAACCTAGACATCTATAGTCAATTGGAATGACGTGGTCAAATTAAATACAGGATCCTCAGTTAAATTTAAACAACAAATAATTTTTTAGTAGGTCCTGAACAATGTTTGGAACATACTTATACTAAAAAAATTGTTCATAGTTTATCTGAAATTCAAATTTAGCTAGACATCCTGTGTTTTTATTTGCTAAATTTGGCAACCCTGAATAGGGAGACAGGACAGACAAATTTTGCCCACATTGTTACATGCCAAAGGCTCTGGGAAGGGGCTGGTGGGAATTCTAGGTATTTACTTAAATTTCTGCTAAAGGAGTTCTATTTTCTTTACAGTAATAACCTTTGAAAGAAAAATATTGCCAATTGGTAAAACGCATTGTACATCTCATTTAAAACAAAACCTCTTGGCTTTGTGTAGAACCATAATTAAAATTATTAAAATAGAGAATGAAGCAGAATGTAACTGGATTTACCATAACCATTGCAA
The DNA here is from genome assembly GCA_007570785.1 of Antilocapra americana. NCBI lineage: Eukaryota > Metazoa > Chordata > Mammalia > Artiodactyla > Antilocapridae > Antilocapra > Antilocapra americana. The sequence goes on from ML662436.1 coordinate 25,087,346, forward strand.
TAATTAGGGAATATTCCTCATTTCCCCACAAACAACCTTTCACTCTATCAGGCTCTTCCCCTCCGTGGCACCCCCCAACATACTGTGACTGATCTGAAAATGTATGCTGGGATCTTGAGTTGGCATTTCCTTTTAGTCCCTTCTGAGGTCACTCTGTGCAAAGTTTACAGTTCTTTCCTTGATTACATCGTGCCTAAAGTGTTAAACCCCGTTAGCAGTCACTGCACAGATTTCCTCAATGAGACCCTTGTGTGCCTGACAATGTGACTATTTGTTTGAAAGTCACTACCACTGACATTTGTGCTGCTCAGCGCTGTGTTACCAGTGCTTTCTTTATGTCACTGTTTCTCTTCAGTAACTAAGAAAAGCAAAACAAAGTACAAATAACTGCTTATTCAGAAAGAAAACTCAGATTGTTCCTTAAACCTGCTCCAGGCAGCACATACAGACTTTTGAGTGATCTGGAAAATATGAAAAGCCCTTGGCTGGGAGACAAAACCCAAACTGATCTGCAGTGATGGCAAAAGCAGAAATAGGAGCTCAATAATAGAAATAAATTTCTGTACAACTACTCGTGGCTTCAGGAGGGAGGAGTTCTCAGAAGTTCAACTATGATCTGATGTTTGAAAGGAGGCTGCATGGGAGGGAGGGAGGGAGGGAGACCGGGCTTTGTTTCAGGGCTGGTCCCTCAATTGTTGGTTGATTGATTGAAAAAGGCAAATGGGACTGCCGACTCCCTGCCAAGGGTTTTATTCTGCCTCAGCCCTCCCTGGGCGCCTGGAGTGTGGACTCTCTGTGGCCCTCACCTGCTGCTTTGTCCCAACAAAGCCGGCGTCTTGCAGCCGCTGCCATTCACTCCTCTGAGCCGTTGTCCCGGCTGTCGTGAGTGTATAAACCCTGCCACCCCCATCTGCCCAGCCACCTGCCTCCTTTAAATATCTTTCTGCAACCCCACGACTTCTGGAAGCTCTCTGGAATCGTTGCCACCCACTTGTCTTTAACTGCCAGCAGAACCCTCTCCCAGAGCTCCTCTGAAAATGACTGTGTCTCAAGTCTGCTGTGTGTATGTCCCAACAGAAGCTGAAGCACATGTACCTGGAGGCAGGCAGGCTCGGCTTCATTAACTGATTTGGTCTCTCACTGGCTCTGTGACCTCCAGCGACAACAGTCGTGATATACCTAGACAGCTAGTGAGCTGTGTGCCAAGCAAGTGCTCAGCATGTCAGATGCTGCCTTTTATTTTCTCCCCACGTGAAAGTTATGAGTGGCACTGAAGAAGGGGCAATAAAGAAGCCACCTGCCAATGCAGGAGATGGAAGAAATGCAGGTTCAATCCCTGGGTTGGAAAGATCCCCTGGAGGAGGGCATGGCAATCCACTCCAAAATTCTTGCCTGGGGAATCTCATGGACAGAGGAGCCTGGTGGGCTACCGTCCATAGGGTTGCAAAGAGTCAGACTTGACTGAAGAGATTTAGCATGCATTCGTTTTACAGACCAGAAAGCTGCTGCTGCTGCTGCTGCTAAGTCGCTTTAGCCGTGTCCGACTCTGTGCGATCCCATAGACGGTAGCCTGCCAGGTTCCTCCGTCCCTGGGATTCTCCAGGCAAGAATACCAGCGTGGGTTGCCATTTCCTTCTCCACCAGAAAGCTGACTGAGAAGTAAAAGAAACTTGATCAAGGTCAAATAAATCCCTCATGGTGGAGCTGGGTTTGGAATTCAAAGGGTCAAGCTTTTGCTGGGGGACTCATATCAGGAGAGAGCCCTTTATTATTTCACCTTCTCAACAGCCTATGAAGTTTGTATTATCCACATTATAGTGATGGAGTTGTGCTGTGCTGTGTTCTTAGTTACTCAGTTGTATCCAACTCTTTGAGACCCTATGGACTGTAGCCCACCAGTCTCCTCTGTCCATGGGATTTCCCAGCAAGAATACTGGAGTGGGTTGCCATGCCCTCCTCCAGGGATCTTCCCAACCCAGGGATTAAACCCAGGTCTCCCACATTGCAGGCAGATTCTTTATCATTTGAGCCACCAGGGAAGCCCATGAATACTGGAGTGGGTATCCTATCCCTTCTCCAGGGGGATCTTCCCAACCCAGGAATTGAACTAGGGTCTCCTGCATTGCAGGCAGATTCTTTACCAGCTGAGCTAACAAGGAAACCCAGAGATGGGGCTAGTAATGGCCAAAAGGTTTCAATGACCCATCCATGATCAGGCCTTTAGGAAGCAGGCAATGCTTCCAAGTAGGAGGCTTACACCTGCAATGGAGGAAAAAAAGGGTGCATTGCGCACTAATGAATTTGCAAAATGCTGGGTCAAATCGAACTAAACAGGGTTTTGTTTTGTTTGTTTTGTTTGCCTTCTAAGTTTTAAATTGTTTAACCATGGGGCTTCCTAGAATCTTGAACAGTACACAAAATGTGCACCATAAGTCTCCAAAATAGGATTTCATACGCAGCCTTTCCAAATGTATTGAACCGTGAAGCTTTTTTGAGATCCACCTATTCAAGTTTGTGTGTGTGTGTGTGTGTGTGTGTGTGTGTGGTAATGCTTCTCTGAATACAAGTTAGGAAGACACTACACTATTTAAGTGATAACACCTGCAAGATAAGGAAGTCTCTAGAGACACATTTGTTGTTGCTGTTCAGAAGGTAGTAAACAAACTGCTCGGGTGCTTCCAGCCTGGGTAAGCTATTGAGCCTGCCAGGGCGGACCAGCTGCCCTTGGGTCTCAGGACCCTGACCCCCAGATGTCGTTTGCTTTATTCATTCATTGAGCTGGTATTTGTTTTTTGGTTTTGTTTTGTTTTTAATATTTGGTTGACCTGTTGTTTGTTGCTGTTGTTTTGCCTGAGCTGTGTGGCTTTCTGGGTTTTTCCCATTGGATTCTTCCCACTGGGCTCTAATGTGGGATTAAACGTTTCGCAAGGTAGTCTCTTGTTAAAATCCAATAAAATTAAACTCAGGGAAGAGTTTAGAGTCAGCACCAGTCTTAATGTGACTTGGCATTTAGCACTTAAGGCATTTTATAATAATAGCTACCATTTATTCAGTGTTTATTATGTACCAGGTTTTACATGGGTTGTTTCATTTAATCTTCCTCATACTATTGTAGAAGCCTCCAAGATGGCCCTCCATGGTCCTCTCCCATACTGAATTAGAGATGCCTTGAACGATCAATAGAATATGTCAGAGGTGGTGGGATGTGACTTCTAAGTCATCAGGGCATAATATCACTGCAACTTGCATCTTAGTCTCTTGGATTGCTTGCTGTGGGTGAAGCCAGCTGCCATTTTGTGAAGACATTCAAGCAACATTAGGGAGAGGCCCATATGGAGAGGAACCAACTTGCCAGCTGCATGAGTGAGCCGTTTTGGAAATGTATTCTCCATCCCCAATCAGACTCCCGAATTTCTGACCCATAGGGAAGACTATTGTTGTTTGAGGTGTCTAAGTTTCAGGGTGATTTTTCCATAAGCAAGAAATGACCAGTAACAGGTACTAGTACTATCCCCTATTTTTCAATTGTGAGAATGGAAAGTATGAGAGATTAAGTAACTTACTCAAGGGACTTACTTAAGTAACTTACTCACAGGACTTGTTCAAGGTCACAGCCAGAGTTAAGGTAGCTGAACGGAATACAGCAAAGGACTCTTTCCTTCACACCTCAGAATACAAAATACTGCCCTGGAAGTCTGCTACAGAATCCAGATTTCTAGTTCTAGGCTCATTTATCCAGTGTGGTGATGTGATAACACAGAACATTTTGGACTCAGTCCATTTATACCTCTCATGAACTTTCGGTCCTTAGAGAGTAATATTATTTACCTGGTTGTGGATGAAATAATTTAATATATTAAACGTTCAGGCAGAGCCTAGGCACTGGATATTTTAAGTTTCCTTCCCTTCCAATTCCTCCTTTAGCATCAGGCCTCACTTCGGTGGTGAGGAAAAAAGAAGGTTAGCCCAGCCAACAATCTGTCATTCCCACCCTAGAGGGAATTAGCTCATCCAGATGCAGTCCTAACTGGCAGGAGACTGAGGAGGCAGCCTTTTTGCTTGGAGAGCAAAGGACAGGAAGACATAATTTTTGAGTATGGTTTACTTTGGGAGCAGGCGGGTTTGGATGGGTGCCCCAGGAGGCTTTTGGAATAGCTAGAGGGCATCAGAAGAACCCAGAGAAGCCACTGTAAGTAGGAGGGAGCTTTTTTATCACAAACTGACTTAAGGCCTGCCCTATACAAGTCACATTAACAAAGACGGTTGTTGTGCAAATGTCACCTGGAATATCTACTGCTTCAGTTTCAGCCAGGAGAGACTAGGACAAGAACATAATGATTTGGTCTTCAAAGTTAGTCTTTGTTTTGTGTTCTTTTTTTTTTTTAAGTCCTTGGCCCCAGGCATAAACATCTTCAGAGATGCACAGAAACCAAAATTAAGTATCTTGGTTTAGGTCACAGAGTTTGGTCTAGAACCCCAAAAAACCTATGTTGTAATCACTATGTTTAATCAGTTTGCTTTGGGTTGAAGGGCACACATTGCTTCTTCCAAGAAGCCTCTCTTCCACAATGCTGCTAAAGTTTACTTTTTTTGAGAAATTTTAGCAGTAATATGTAGTCTGGCATACTCTGTCAATAAACACTTGTTTAGGCAAGTCTTTTGAACACCTATTTTTGCCAGGTACTCTATTGCCTGCTAGGGATTTGGCAATGAACAAAAGGCAGCCCCTCATGCTTTCATGAAGGTTATACTTAGAAGTGGGTGGCATGGTAGGGTAGATGATAAATTATGTAATCAGCTAAAAGGTGATAAAGAAAGTAAAACAGGGGAAAGAAACAGAAACAGGGTTTGTGGAGTGGATAGTACAATTTATATAGAGGTTGGCTAGGGAAGTTCTTACTGAAAAGGTGACATTTGGGTAAGACTTGAAGGAGGTGAGGAAGTGAGCCATGTGTCTAGCAGAGGAAGAGCATATCACTAATTCATCTATTACTTGGGACTTGTTCTTGGGTTCCTTCTTGTTTGTAATTTTATTTTTTCTTCTGTTCCCTAGTAAATTCTCAGGAGCATGTATTTCATCTTCTGCTTCCTTGGGTCTGATATAACGGCCTTCTACAGAATGTTATTTGTACTGCAGACTTTTTTTTTTTTGTACCACAGGCTTTTAATAAATGCTTGTTGAATATTTTGTTTAAAGTCACTTTCTCACCATTGCCCTTTTTAGGCAAGAAATGAAGGGAAAACTACAGTAGTTCAGTACTCTGTCCAATAGTCTAAATTACTTAGAATGTCCAAACCAACATTTAACTGTGCTATCCAACATTCTGGGTTGGTATCCTTTGCCTTCCATAAACATTACATCTAAAAAGATTTGCAAAAGTCTTGGCTTCTCCTAAATTCAAAACAGGAAGCCCCTATAATCTCTAAGCTGTCTTTATTCACCTCCAAACCCCAAACTGGAATCAACCATTACTATTTTGTAATTACAATCTCTTTGTAAAATGAGCTCTGACATTTTAAAAAAATGATTTCCTGCTTAAGCTAGAGACATCCTGTTATTCTTAATAATATTCTATGCCACCTAAATATTAACATACCTTGAATTCATAAGGACAGAACCATACATGGCTGGTAACTCATGTGTTTCTCTTTGATTTTTGCAAAAAGAGATGCTTCATGGAAACACTTTCCAATTTCTTTTTGAACAAGATTCTCAGTTTTCATGTCAGTGAGAGGCTTGTTTGATTCAATGCTTTCCACGCAAGTACATAACCCGTGCTTGATTTTGTTTTGAAAAGACACATTGAAAATGCAAAGGAATTATAACAATGTTGAAGATCCTAATGATGCCAACAATAATAGTGTTGGGGAAAATGTAACAGAAGATCAAAGTCAGAAGACAGAGTCAGCTGCTGAGGAATGAGCTAACATTACACACAGGAGATGGAGACAAGGTGACGTCTTAATGAAGCTGAAGGGGTTGGGGAGTCAAGGGGTATCATTCTCTAAAGTATAACTGATAAAAAAAAACCCAGAAGACAAACTCATTGTAAGAGACAGATCAAATGGTAGGTAATAAGAAAGTCAAATGTGTCAAGAAGAGCGTGCTGCTTTGACACCTGTGGTCATGTACCCGCCTCTAAGGAAGACTATTAGGATAACAGGGGTGTAATCACTCAGGGATTTTTTTCCCCAGAATATCAATTTCTAGCACCACATATTCTCTCCTAGTCAGCCCTCAAATATATTCAGTAATGCTTTACTCACCATCTGGGGAAATAAGCGTCCAATCAAGCACAACTATCCTGAATCTTAATCATTTCAGGATGTTAGATATAGAAAAAAAGGACTGTTCTTAATTCTTTCTACAGTGCATATGATACTACCTGCACATCTGGAGAGAGAAAGACAGCTGCTCACTCTGTATGTGAAACCTTGGGCAAATTATTTACCATTCTGAACTTCACTTCCTTTTTAACCATAATACAAGGATAAGAATACAAAACTTAGATGGATGGTGCTTAGGAACATGAAAACAGTAGCCATCTTATACCAAGGTCCGGCACATCTTTAAACCCTTTTTGTGTATGAATGTATTTAATCCTAATAACAATCTATGACATAAGTATCATGCTTTACAGATGGGGGAACCAGTCCCAGAGAGATCCAAGCCATTTCAGATTCAACCATGTTCTCAACTGCCACTCTGAAATATTTCTCTAATGATGGATGTAAACCACACAGTCAAACAAAATATTATTTTTGTTACAGGGAGAAGGTACAATATTTCTCACTTAAGCAGGTTCAGTGACAAAGTGATTGCTTCCCTAAGACATATTCATATTCACGTAAGAAGAAAAGCAGAACGGATAAAAACAGACACTTGAAAAATAATGGGATTAGGCTTCCGTGGTGGCTCAGTGGTAAAGAATTTGCCTGCCAATGCAGGGACACAGGTTCAATCCCTGGTCCAGGAAGCATGTGCTGCATGCTGTGCAGCAGATAAGCCCATGCACCGTAACTACCGTGCTCTAGAGCCCGGGGGCTGCAACTTCTGAACCTTCGTGCCACAAGTACTGAAGTCCACACACCCAGGAGCCCCTGCTCTGCAGCGGGAGAAGCCACCACAATGAGAAGCCTGGGCACTGCAACTAGAGAGTAGTCCCTGCTCATGGCAACTAGAGAAAAGTCCACGCAGCAGTGAAGACCCAGCACAGCCAGAATAAAGAAATAAAATTATTTTTAAAACATGGGATTCAGATACATTTCCTTTTGGACCACATGTCTTAGATTTATAAGTGGGCTGAACTGACTGGTGAGCTCAGTCAAAAAAGGGGCTCCATTAAATGAAAATAACAGTTGAAGCTAATTGCTTGACTAAATCAATTGTTTTGTTTTATTTTAAAATCATCAACCTGTCAGTTCAGCGAGTCTCCAGCTTTATTCGTATGGTTTTGTGATTCTTTGGAGGTATGAAGTGGAGTTAAATGTTGATCTTGTTCCTTCAGTCAATGAATTTGTAAACAGATCACATCACTGAAACGACCAATTCTGCCACCATTTTTATGTTCAGAATCTATCACTTGTGGTGATGTTTATAAAGTCCACTTACACATTTTCTTGTGGACATTGTCAGCAAGTCCAGAGGAGGAATATATTCTTGCCATGATCTCAGGGGTGAGGTGATAAAAATAATACTCAAGCGGAGTGCTTTCCTCAAGGTGTCAAAATATATCAGTGAAGGTATTTGATCAGACATCATTACAAGGTGGCAGAATGCAAAAGCTATGCTTGTCATTTTATTTTATAATGAATGTATTTTGTGGCCCATTTTGATACTAGGGCAAAAGTGGGAAGCTAATGACTATTTGAAGAAAACAATAGAATAGTAATGACCTTATTTGCAAGGAGGTAAAAATAAAACATTGGTTGTATCAGAAATAAAAATCGAGAGAAACAAAAGAACCTTTACAACAGACCAATTATGTATGAGCAGTAGGACTAGTGGTTAGAAGAATTTATCTGAGTGAATCTGTCAGATTTAAACACTGCCACTTACTTGCAGTATACCACATACGTGTTAAATGTTATTATTGTTGTTTTATTATTGGTACATTTGTATGAGCTACAATAAAAACCTAAGTTTGTCTAAATTATGGTACCTAGTAATGTGAGAATGAGGCAAAAAGCCAGTCAACCTGGCTTTAATCCCACTTTTTGGCCACTTTGAATAGTGCTGCAAGGAACATGCACCACACTGACTTTTTAAAACCCATTTTACCGGTAGTGGTATAGCCCAGTCATCGGGCGTGTTGTCTCTTTCTCCCATGCTGCCCTAGTTCTAATCCTGGCTCAGCCATTTACATTTGTTATCTCATGTTACCCTGTTGTTCTTATCCTACCCTTATTATTTTATAACAGTGACTGTACAGTATTGGCAGTATTATTAATCCACATTTTAGAGGACTGGATGAGAGGGGTAAGTTCCCTCTGAACAAGGACACGAAGCTAGTAAGGGGCAGAGGTGGGATTTGAATGCAGAAGGAAGAAGACAGAGAAATGGAGGCCAGCTCTGGATCACCCATTTCTTAATTGCGCCAGCCCTAGAGGTGCAAGCACAGTGACTCACAGTGACCCACTCTAGAGGGGTTCCTCACATTTCCCTCAGCTACCTTTTTTTAAAAAAAATTTGTTGACCACACCACACAGCATGCAGAATCTTAGTTCCTTGACCAGGAATTGAACCTGAACCCCCTGTCTTGGAAGCGCAGAGTCTTAACCGCTGGATCGCCATGGATGTCCCAACCTTTGTTTTTTTTTTTTAACTACATCCCAGCTCAACTGAAGAGAGGTTTGGTTTACCACAAATACCCATAGAACTTTCTGCCCTATTCAAGAAAACATACTGCCACAAAAAAAAAAAAAAAAAAAAGAGAGAGAGAGAGAGAAAGAGAAGAAAAGCACTGAGTTTATTAAATTTCTTTTAGGCCCCCTGCCTGATTCTCCACCCCGCTGCCTAACTTGTTTCAATTTCTCCCAAGGAAGCCCATGAGTATGTGCTGATTTGCTTGGCTACAGTCATGGGTACTTTTTAGAAAAACAAAGCCAAGAAGAGCTCTAAAGCCTCCCATGACTTGCACCATCAGCCAATAGTTGTTTTATTAAGTGCTGATTCCGCCTGTGGAGCTGAATTAATGGAGGTGGGGAAAAAAAGTCAGAGCCAAAACAAGGCACCATTCAGATGCAGTATTGAAAATATCAAGGTAACAGAGAGTTTCTGTACCCAGCCCCACAGGGCCAAATTCTATATGAATGGAAGGGGAGAGGTTGTTTGACACCCAGTCAAACTGTTCACAGAGACCCAGCGAGAGGGAAAAGACCTATTACTCACAGCCCCACCCCTGGCCAGCTTGAGATTCTTCCCAAGGGGAGAGTTCCTTGCATTTTGTCCGATTTCACTGAAAAATTTGAGTTTTACCTAGAATTTGGTTGATTAATCACATGTTCTGTTCTTGGGTATTGTTTTTCTTCCCCTGGCTTTTCAAAAGAGGGAGATTGCAGAGACTTGCAGATACAAATTAGAAAACATAGACTTGAATGAAAGAACCTTGCGAAATGCGAAATGTGGAACAAAATAGGAGTTGGAAGGAAAACTGAAAGCAATATAAATCATGGCTGTCAGAACAAAGCATCACTATTAATGACAAATCTTGCGGCCATGAAATCCAGAGAGACACCTCACTGGAATTCTTCCCCTGGTCAGCATGCCTACGTGTGGGTGTGAGCTAGCTCAAGTGTGCATATGTGTATTTGGGTGTATGTTTTAGATGGAATAACCCAAACAGAGACAGCCTGCAGAGCAGCAACTGAGGAAAATGGCAAAATGAGGAGGGATGGATAAAGTAGCCAAAATTGAGAGCCTGCTGCTGAAATTACAACCAGATTGCCTCCGAAAAGCAAAAAACAAATAAGCTCAAGCAAACCCCTGTGGCTAAACCCTTGTGGCAGATTCGCTTTCACAAGGGTACCTGCGAGACAATATCCAGATCCCTCATTCCAGATGAGAGGCCTGTGGTCAGAGGAGGAAGGAGGAGTGATGCTGGCTGCAGGATCTGGGAAGCCCCAGGAGGTCCCAGGGGCCTGCTCTTCACGGTGGGACAGAAACAGGGGTGAGACTTGCCCAGAAGGCCTGGAAACAAGTAGCTGTTCAGGAAATGCAGACAGCAGAGACGCTGAGGAGCACTGGGAATGAGAATGTAAAAGCAGCTGGAGAAGGGGTAGGCTGGCCTGGAGACGCGGAGCGCGTGTGCTGACATCTGACATCTCTCAGCAGCACCCAGACGCTCCGTGACTAAAGTGAAGGCTGCTGTGCATTTCTGGATTTCCACATCACAAGCGGCAGATTCTGGGAGAGTGTTCTTGGAATGAGGTGGACATATGGTTGCGCACCCTGGGCCTGCTGTCTCAGATGTTCTGAAATGGCAGCAACTCCGAGTGGAAAAGAATAAATGAATCCAAGCCGGTGCAAAACTCCGCTCCACTTGGCTGGTGGGAGGGGTGGTATTCATTCACTTAGATCCCAATATAGAGTCTCATCTTGGGCTCTTTCCATGAACTAGATGAATATTAATAACAAACATTGTAATTACTTAATATTGCTTACCGTGCCAAGCTCATTATTTGGATTTTCTTATTGACTTTTTGCAGCTACTCAAAGAGGTAGCCATCTCCATTTTACATAGTTGTTAGGTAACTAGGCAAGTCATTGTTGCCAGGACGAGGCAAAGCTTAGGTTTAAACAGCAGGTCCTGCTCACTCCAGAGGCAGCTAAAGGCCCTGCCTGAAGGACTGAGGTCCTGAGCTCAGTTAAGAAATTCCCCAGGTCTTTACAGTGGTAAAGGTTACAGGAAGGATTCAAATCTAAATTACATGGCTGCCAGTCATGCACCATCCAACCCTCAGATGGCGCAGACTTTTTTATTCTCCTACCATTGCTACATAAACATTCTTTACTCTGCTTTTCTGAGAGAGAGACATGGAGCTATGCAAAAGAACCACTTCCAGGTCCCTTCCTTCTGGCCAGTGAGGATTCCTTCATTTTCTCCCAGCCCCTGTGTCTCAGCAGTTCTGAAAAAAGAAGTTACATTTGGAATGATGCATTGAGGTCCTGCAGGATTCTGGCGTGCCTTCCTCATTGATAAGGACTCATCATTGAATAAATTTAATTCTCTTTGGCCTAGTTTTCTCTTTAAACCAGTTTTATTGCTTGAATTCTAATTCCAAGAAAATTGGATGGCTATATATGGTATCTATGGCAACCTTCACTTAAACAGAATATGAAATTAACCAGGCCACTCTGTGCCTCTGACGTTCCAGATAAATGGAATTAACCACAGACAGAAGCATGTTGGCTATCTTTTCAAGATAATTTCAGGAATTCTCTGCCCATAGGATCCTAGAAGGGTCAGATTGGGTTCTTTAAACAGAGCCAATCAGAGCCTCAGTTTCCCCCTTTCAGAATTCTAGCTAAATTTGGGTGTTTAGCTCCTTTGATTGTTCCCCTGACCACTATTTTCACTGGATTGATTCAAATTTTTAATTTCCTCCCCTCCATTAGTGGCATGGCAGTTGAATATATCCTACTTCTATTTCACTACTGTTTGTCCTTGATTAAAAAAAAAAAATGAATAGGCTTATTTTTTTACAACTGTTTTAGGTTTACAGAAAAGTTAATCAGAAACTACGGAGTTCCCATATATCTTCTCCCCAATCCCCAATTCTTTCTGTTATTAACATTTTGCATTCGTGTTGTATGTTTGTTCTAGTTGATAAACCTACAGTGATACATTATTATTAGCTAAAGACCATAGTTTGCATTTGGCTTCCCTCTTACTGCTGTGTATTCTATAGGTTTTGACAGAGGTATAATGACATGCACCCACCATGGCAGTCTCATACAGAATGGTTTCATAAAAGTCCCCTGTGCTCCCCTCCAAGTCCCTGGCAAACACTGATCTTTTACTGTCGTAGTTTTGGCTTTCCCATGCCATGGAACAGGAATCAGGCAGTTTATAGCTTTTTCAGACTGGCCTCTTTAACTTACCCATATGCAATTAAGTTTCTCCATGTCTTTTCATTGCCTTTAATTTTTTTTTAGCAAACATGTAAACCAATATTTTTCTACTGGAATAATCAGTATCTACCCTGTTTTCCTACCACAAAGCAGTGCAGAGTCATACTTCTGTTTTCCTTCATATCAGCTGCTTCCAACCCAGGTTTTGTTGAAATTGGTTCCAGATAGGTATTAAATTTTTTTAATATTATACCTCTTACATCAGACATCTCATTTCTTTATGCATGAAGCCTCACTATTCCGTTGTCATCAGTTGTTTAGACTTAACTCTCTGTGTACCTGTTTTTTTTTTTTTTTTTAATTTCTTGCTTTATTGGACTCTTTTTTCCTGGCTGTAGTTTCTAGGGCTGTCTTCAGGGCTGGGTTAGCAGAGGTAAATGAGACGGGACAGGAACTCCTTTGACAGCTGGAGTTCCATTGGAGATGTAGCCAGATTTCTAACTCCAGCCCTTCAGGCCAGCCTCTGGAAAATTGGACTGCCCTGCTTGGCATAAATTTAGCAAGCATGTATTAAGCAACTGCTACATGCTAGCACTGTGTTTCAAGAGAAGTGTATGTCACTTGGCTTCTGTCATCAAGAGTTTTCTATCCTCTGGGACTTCCCTGGTGGTCCAGTGGCTAGGACTCTACCCTCCCAAGGCAGGCGGCCAGGTTTTAATTCCTGGTTGGGGAAGTAGATCCCACATGCTGCAACTAAGAGCTTGCATACCTCATCTAAAGATTCCGTACGTGAAAACTAGGACCCAGGGCAGCTAAATAAAAAAATAAATATTTATAAAAGAGAAAGAATGTTCTGTCCTCACTGCTGTTGATGAAAGTTTGAGGGTAAGGGACAGGATGGTGGTAATGGGTGTCCAAGACATACTTTCTGAGTTGGAAAATGATGGAGAGCAAATCAAGATAATTAACCAATTATAATACAAACAGTATTAATCATTGACATGTATTGAGAATGGCAGAGATTCTTCTCAACTCATTAAATTCTTATGACAACTCTATGAGATGGGTAATATTATTCCCATTAGGAAACTAAAGCACAGAGAAATCAAGTACCTACCCAAAGGTCAGAGAACTAGTTAAGTGGTAGAGCATGGATTTTAACTGGGGCCATTGCCCTGGAGTCCTGGGCTAATAAGAGGGTTTAAAGATAGTTTCCTTGCTCTTGATTTCTCCTGCCCAGTCTGTCCTCTGATGCCCCTCTTGCTAGATTCCTAAGAAAAAAATCCTGCTTCTCTCTCTGTCTACTTTTCTGCTAGCTTTGCTTTCTAGAAGCAAAGCTGGGACCATAAGGCCCTTTACCACCTGGTTCAAGGTCCTTTACCATCCTCCAGCTCTGGTCCCTCTGATGCCCTTTTTCTAGTCTCCTTGAGTCTTCTTTCTTCTCTCCTTCTGTCTTGCCATCTTAGGACTCCTTATCTCTGTTTCTTCTCTTTCTGGAATGCCTTTCCTCTCCTTCATAACCTGGAAAGCTCCTGCTACTTCTATTTCCAGGTCACTCTCAGACATAGCCTCCTTTGTGAAGATTTCCTCCAGAGTCCTAAGTTGTTAATTTAATTCTCTAAGCATTCATACATCTATTCATATCCTTATTATAATCCTTGATAAAGTGGGATGCATATTGCTATCTGTTTACTTGCCTGTAACCTCAGTGTCAGAGAATATCTTATTCATCTCTGTGTCCTCAGCCTTTCATGGAGCCTATCACATGGTTGTCCCTTCATGTATAACTCATATAAAACAGAGAGACTGCTGTGGCGCCCCATCTCATGGGATGCCCCTCAAAGAAGCACATTCACCATCAACAATTAGTGCAAATATTATAATTCTTACTCAGTTGCTTGAGGAAACATCCAAGCAATGTATGGTTTATGTACTGCAAAGCCTTTAGAAAACTGCCTCCTTGTCTCCGCCACTTTCAGTTGCCTCCATAGACGTGGCAGCTCCTCGTTCATTCATTCATTCACTTGTTTGTTCATCTATTCAGTCAGTAAACATTTATTGAGAACCTATTAGGTGCCAAGTACTCTTTTATTGAAAATACTCTCTCCCTTCTACTCTCACTTTTCAAATCTCAAAATTCTCTGCAGGCATCTAACCCAAGAGCTTTGCTATCCCTTTCCTCTCATACCCTCTCTTGACTTTATTCTGAAGATCAGCTTAACCTTTCTGGCCTCTTTGTTTTCTCTTTTAGTCCATTAACAAGATTTCCCTTGATAAATCATAGTCTAGAAACTGACCCAGAAAGCTAGAGTTCTTGCTCCTTAGCCTCCTTCCTTAGACATCTAAGTGGAAGGGGACAGAATATGAAAATTAGTGGTGGAAATCTAAATTGGTGTAGACACTCTGGAAAACAGTGTGGAGGTTCCGCAAAAAGCTAAAAATAGAACTACTGTATGATCCAGCAGTTCCACTCCTATGTATATATCTGAAGAAAATGAAAAGACTAATTCAAAAGGATGGATCCCAATGTTCATAGTAGCATTATTTATAATACCCAAGATATGGAAGCAACCTGAGTATCCATCAACAGATGAATGGATAAAGAAGGTATAGAATATTTATGTACAATTGAATATTACTCAACCATAAAAAGAATAAAGATCTGCCATTTGCAACAATGTGGATGGATCTAGAGGGTCTTATGCTTAATGAAACAAGTCATAGAAAAACAAATACTCTATGTTATCACTTCTATATAGATTATAAAAAATGAATATGTAACAGAACAGAGACAGACTCATAGATATGGAGAACAAACTAGTGCTTATTAATAGGACGAGAGAAGGGGAGAGGGGCAAGGTAGGAGTAGGGGATTAAGGGATACAAACTACTTACTATGTCTAAAATAAACAAACAGAACAATATTAAGTACAGGGTAGGGAAATATAGCCATTATTTTGTAATAACTTTAAATGGAATATAATCTATAAGAAAATTGAATCACTGTGTTGTACACCTGAAATATAATCTTGTAAGTCAACTATACTTCAATTTAGAAAAACCAGTAAATAAATAGTATATTTAACATCAACCTTGAAAAAAAAAGGAAATGAATACATCAGTAATATTGGTCCTTGTTATAGGTTACTGTGTAAATATACAAATAAAAAATAAGGATCCAGGCAAACATATTTCAAGTTCCAAATAAATGATACAATCAGTAGATGCTATAGGATTAAGGACCAAAATAAGTGTTTGGGCCCCAGATGAATTTCCTCAGAGTGATTTAACTGCTGCATTACAGTGAAGCCAGCATTGGAGCTTGCCCACGGGGGTTCAGCTCCTGACTCTGCCCCTCAGCATTTGTGGGGTGTGGGGTGTCTGGAACAAGCATCCTAACTCCTTTCCATCCTCTAGCTTGTTGTCCGTAAGATGGGGTTTGTTTACACCAGCAGTCCTCCTCTCTGAGGAGCTTCTTTGGAACTCAGGGAATGGTTGTTCAATATGAAACCTTCATTTCTTAATTCTTTATGAGTAGTACCCAGTGAGAGGCAGAAAATACTGGAACCAGAGTCTAAGGTCTGTGTCACAACAACATTTTCTAAACGCACCAGCATATAAGCTGTCAGGGCAGAAATTTGTCCCTTTTGTTCACTGATCTATCCTAAGTGCCTGCAACAGTGGCTGGCCCACTATAAGAGCTCAATAAATGTTGGCTGAGTTTTTTAAAAAGTTCCTATAGCAATATGAGAGTGCATTTCATTGTCTTTGAAACCTGGATGTCAAACATTGTTACCGAGAGTGACTACTGGTACAGCCTTTTGAATAGCAGTGAGGTGGAATCTTTCCCAGCTTCAAATGCACACCTTTGCAGGTGGGATGTAAACACCTACCCTCTAGCTATTCAATTAAGTATGATTGCAACTCATCTGCGTATAATCTCAGCCTGCATGCATCACTTATGGAGCACATAAGGAGTGTAAAGTAGTGACTGAGAGCACGAAGTCTAGGGCCGAGTGTCTGGATTTAAACCCCGGCTCTGCCAGATACCAGCCATGTGCCCTTTATCAAGTTACTTAGCCCTTTGCGTCCTTGTCTGCAGAATGTGGGTGATAATAACACTCACCTACCATATAGGGGTGTTCAGAGCATTAAAGGAATTCAGATGTCTGCATTCAGATGTCTGGGGATTTGAGAGGCTCTCCATGGCCCCTTGGGAAACCCCAGTGGTTCAAGAGGTAAAGAACCTGCCTATCAATGCAGGAGATACAGGTTCGATCCCTGGGTCAGGAAGATTCCCTGGAGGAGGGCATGGCAACCCTCTCCAGTATTCTTGCCTGGAAAATCCCATGGACAGGGGAGCCTGACGGACTACAGTCCATGGGGTCGCAAAGAGTCAGACACGATTGAACATGCCTGATGCACAGCTCCTTTATAGCCAATCTCAGGAAGTTACACACAAGGCTAGGAGCCACCAGTCAGCTGTGAAGGCAGCTCTTGAACTCTTGTCAGTCTACCCCAGGACCAGCAGGCTTGCCCATCTCTTTCCCCAGCGACCACGGGCAGTACCACTGTAGACTCCTTGGCTTACATGGTGTCTGTGTCCTTATCTGTATTTTCCAAGTCCTCTGCTCTGACTCTGGCCACAACCTCTCCTGTAGTCAAGAAAACACATCATCTTCTCTGGGTAATCTTACAGGCTAAAGGGGCAGACCCTCATCTGGTGACATATCAAGGTATCTGGAAGGTCTTCTTAAAATCCAGTGCTCGGTCAGCCTGACCCTCACATCTAAATTTCTTCATTAGATGATTCGATTTGTATTTGTCTTTGACTCAGTTTTCTTTTAATTTTACGGCATTAAGGGTATCATGTCCATTTTGAAAAAAATCCTTGAAGGACTTCCTTGGTGATCCAGTAGCCAAGACTTTGCTTCTAATGCAAGGGGCCTAGGTTCGATCCCTGGTCAGAGGACTAGATCCAACATGTTGCAGCTGAAAGACCCCACATGCTGCAATGAACACCGAAGAGCCCACGTGCTGCAGCAAAGAGCCTGTGCAGCCAAATAAATAGAATAAAAATAAGTATTAAAAAATAAGTAAAAAACCAAAAAATGCTTTATTTTTATTAAATAAAAATAAATTCTTGGAATCTAGGGCTTGGGGGTTGGCCCTGAAAAGGCCGGGCCTCCGTCCTTGACCTCAGTGTGGGGCCAAAGCTCTCTGGTGGCTGGCTCTGGAGAAGGGCTGGAGGGGACAGGCAGGGTAATCCATTTCTCCTTGGTGCTTAAGGCCTGTTTCTCGTTAGAGCTCTGACTCCACGCGGCTTCCTGTGGCTCCGTGCCTGCCCTCCCCACCCCACCCCACCTTAGTCATACTCTTTCAGGCTCTTTGCATCCTGACAGGGCTTATTTTTAAGGGTTGGTTTATCAACAAGCAGTATTGATTGTCTGCTCTGTGTGAAGGTGAGGCTGGAGACCCCAGTGGGAGGGGAAGGGGCCGTGGCAGAAACCGAAGGAAAAGACCAGCCCTCGGGGATTTGCAGTCTGGCACAGGCAGTGGCAGTGTGGCCACAGGGCCATCTATGAACCAGCAGATTGTCAGGCCCCAGAGTGGTGGCCCTGTTTGACCCCACGAGCCCACTCTGGCAAGAGAACTTATCCCTTAGTGCTTTCAGGATGAAGCATCCTTCTGTGGGCGGGAACAAAACCAAGCATTTCTGCCCTCTGGTCTGTGGGTGCTTCAAGGGGAATTTCCTCAGGCAGCCATGGTTCTGGGATGGACTTTCACTTCTCTCATTAGAGCCATCTGCTCGGTGGCCTCGCTTACATCATTGAGAAGCCGTCTGCACTTGCGTCCCTCCCAGCAGCAGCGAGTCCATGGATGCACATGGCCACAGGCCACAGTTGAGTGGATGCTCTGGATTGCCATTGCACCTGATCTCCTAACCCAGCTTCTCACTGGAAACAAGGCAAAGGTGAGTCCCAGAGATCTGGGGCTCTGGACTTGCTCAAGGTCACACAACTAGACATTGGCCTTGAGGATTCTCATTCCCTGCTCAGGCTTTGTGGTAAATCAACAGTACTTCTACCAAGATGATCTTTGTAACAACAAAAGATCACTGTTGTTTAGTCTCCAGTCGTGTCCAACTCTTTGTGACCCCATGGACTGCAGCCTGCCAGGCTCCTCTGTCCATGGGATTCTCCAGGCAAGAGTACCGGAGTGAGTTGCCATTTCCTTCTCCAGGGGATCTTCCTGACCCAGGGATAGAACCTGGGTCTCCATCTTTCTGTGCTTTAATAAGGTGGAAATGCCCTGTTCTATTTTTATTTCCCCCTTTCTAAGAGCACTGACCTTCCTCTCCATGAGGATTTTCTGGGCACACCTATATGCCTGGAACTTATGAGACCTGCAGGAGCTACAAGGATCCAAAGACTGGGACTTTTTTATGGAGAACTGTAGAGATGGACCTGACCAACCCATGAGATGAGGACAGTCCAAACCCAAGGCTTACCTTGAGAACAGCCCCAGCTACAAAGTAAGGCTGGATCTTAGCAGGGAATTTAGAAATTTTATGTCAGAGTGGAAGGAATTGGGTGAAAATACCAGTTACTGGCTTGAATTTTTGTTGGTGTTTTCCAACTGGGCAAATTTTCCATCCATTTCTGATTTTACATTGAACGTAAATGATATTGCCAAGAGACAAAGGATGTTGGCCTTTGAAGTCAGGAGCCCACTCCATGGTTCTAAGTGGTGGGAGGGGGCACAGCCCTGACTCCTGGGACAGCTGCTGCTTACAATCTTTTGAGTTACAGGGTAACCAGATTCCTCAAGACAATAATTGGGCTTTTGGGGTCTGCTTGGGTACTCTAGGCACAGGGATGCTGGCTAAAATATCTCAGGCCATAAAAATACCAGAATGAAAATATTCCCAACAACCACACATTCATGTATTCCGTGCAGAGGCTATTAAAACCTTCAAATTACACCAGTATTGCTCTTCAAGGCCACAGGAGTGCACAGCTGAGTGGAAAAGGAAGCGGTATTTTCAGGGTGAGTTCAGCACCAATCATTATAAGCTTTCATTTGTCCTCTTAAAAACGTCTTCCTCAAGCCTTTAAAATTAATCTATAAGAGTTGACTCCCTTTTTAAATGGTTCTACCAGACCACAGTAAGGCATGATCTTTACGTATTGCCTTCCTCAATATGACCAACCAAAGCTCTGATGGGGAGAAACAAGGTCCAGTAAAATTTGATGGTTCTGACCTACTCCTTCTTCTCTCAAACCCTTTTGCCAGTCCTCTAACCCAAACCACTTCCATGTCTTACTAGACTCTCAGTGAGCATCTTTACTGACATGTCTACCTCTAGTTTTCCTTTCTCACATCCATTTTCCATGAGACACAAGACTTAATTTTTCTCAAACGCTCCTCCCCTGCTTAAAATCTCAGTCATTCCCCATTTTTGCCTCCAAATCCAAACATTTCCCCAGAGCTTAGCAGGCCCTTAATAATCTGGCCCTGCTTAATTTCTCTGACCCCATCTCACAGCATTTCTAGCGTGTGTCATGTCCTCAAGAAGCTCCGCGCTCTCCCTACAAAGTCTCCCAACCTGCCAGCTCCCTCGCCTGGATGCTTTCTCTCTCTCCATCAATCTGCTAGTTCACGTTCACATTTGGGTCTCAGTAATATCCTGTGAGAAGTCAGAGCAAGTCTCTCATTCATTCTTGATGGCTGGTTGAATGATGTCCCCCCACTAACCCCCCTACCCCACCTCAGATATGACCTCTAATGCCTGTGAATGTAACCTCATTAGGAGAAAGGGTCTTTGCAGGTAGAATTAAGGATCTAGAGGTGGGATCATCTTGGAGTATCTGGGTAGGACTTAAATCCAGTGATTTAACCTTATAGGAGAAAGGCAAAGGAAGATGGGAGACCAGAGAAGGGAAGGCCATGTGAAGATGGAGGCAGAGGAAATTCCCTGGTGGTCCCGTGGTTAGAAGCTCAAGCTTCCACTGCAGGGAGTACAGATTTGATCCCTGGTCAGGAAACTAAGATTCTGTGAGATTGAGTGACACAACCACAAGGCAAGAAGCACTTGGAGCCACAGGAAGCTGGAAGCAGCAAGGAAGCGTTCTCCCTTAGGGCCTCAGGAGGGAATGCTGCCTTGCTACTTTAAGATTCCTGGCCTCCAGAACGCAGAAAATGAATTTCTTGTGTTTGAAAGCACCCAGTTGCTAGTAATTTGTTGTGATAGTCGAGGAAACATGGACACTGCTGTGCGACTCGCACTCAACACTCTGCTCAGCACCAAGGAGGGGACTCCAAACAACTTCTTGAATGAGCAACGTCCAGGAGACTGGCAAGGAGAGAAAGGGGTCTGGGGAGAGTAGGGGTGGGGAGACACCTGAGACATGCTAAAAGACAGAAATTTCCAGCTACATCTTCAATACAGGAGGTTGCTCTGCTCTTAGGTGAGGGCCTTCCATGTGTGATTTGCAGCACTGTTTATACAACACTCCAGTGTGCATTCTATTATCTCAGGAGGTGATGCAAAACCTCAGAAATGTTCCGTCAGCAAAATGAGTTTATTCACTTTTAATAGGAAATTGTTACTTGAAGCGTATTTCAAATAATTAGCAAATAGATACATGTATTTTTTATTATAGAATAACTGCTTAACAATATTATGCTGGTTTCTGCCATACATCAACATGAACCAGCCACAGTTATTCCCTATGTCCCCTCATCTAAGAGCAGTGGAGCACCAAATATATTTGAGTATCTCTGAGTCCCTTCAAACTCTACCTAAGTTGAACAGACTCTCAGTTATTCCCATGAAATTTTTCCCTTGTACCTTTTCCAACCTTGACTTGGTAAATGGCACCATCCTCCACGTAGCCATGTGAGCCCCAGACTTGAGTGACACACTTATTTTCTGTCCTGCCATCACCCCCACCAGCCAGAGCTGTGAACTCCATTTTCAGAATACATCCCCAGGTGCTCTGCCTCTCACCTCCTTTTCAAGCCACCATGCTCTCACTCCTGGACTTTACGACAGCCTTCCCATGGACTCACAGCTGGCCCACTTGCTCTTACAATCTCATCTCTATTCGAAAGTCAGAGTTAACTTTCCAGACATGAATCTGCTCTCAACAATCCCCTGATAAAAATCTTTCAATGGCTTTTCATTGCATTAAAAAACAAAACAAAACAAAGATTCGAACTTATACCATGGCCTCCCAAGCCACGTGGATCTAGCCCCAACTTACCTTTTCATTCTTATCTGATGTAACTGCCTCTCCCGTCATCCTTCTGTTCCTCTAACAATCTAATCTTGTTCCTGCCTCAGGGCATTTGCGCTTGCTGTATCCCCTGTCAGGAATGCTCTTTAAGATTTTCATCAGTGTCTCCTTCTCATTTTCCCACACCTGCTTCTCAAAGAGGGCTTCCATTACAACCCTTTGTACAAAGTAAAAAGTAGCCCCCTTTTCTAAGCATCCCATGGCACCCTTGGAATTGCCTCTGTAGGTAGCCTAAGAGCTAAATGAAGGCATTCATCTGCTAGGGCTAACATAACCAAGTACCACATACAGGGTGCCTGGAAGATGAGATCAAGATGTTGGTGGGGTTTTTCCTTCTGAGGATTGTGGAAGGCCATCTGTTCTGTGCCCCTCCCCCAGCTTCTGGTGGCATGCTGGCAAGCCCTGGTGCTCCTGCCTGCAGCTGCTTCACCCGCGTCTCTGCCTGCAGCTTCCCGTGGTGTTCTCCCTGTGGATGTATCTACTTCTAAATTTCCCCTTCTTAGAAAGAGGATGAGGGGCCCACCGTATTCTGGTATGACCTCATTTTAACTGATTACATCTGCAATAGCCTTATTTTCAAATAAGATCACATTCTAAGTGCTGAGGGTTAGGACTGCAACATATGACTTTTTTTTTTTTCTGGGGAGGGGCAGAACACAAGTCAACCCATAGCAGAGTTGTTCTCTTATTTGATCACTTATTTATTGTCTGTGCTGATAGAAGTTTCTTGAGGGCAGAGATGTCATTCATTTTGTTCCCATTGCTGTATCCACTGTATTAAGAACTGCTCAGCACAGAGGCTTTCAGTAAGTATCCTTACTAGATAGTGGCAATGCTTGCACAACTTTGAATATACTAACAACCATTGCATTGTACACTGTAAAGGGGTGAATCTATGGTGTATGAAAAATATCTCAAAAACAATTCTTTCATGAATGTATAGATGCAATGATTATGCACTTTATTAATATTCTTTCTGGGACTCACTTTCTCTGTTGTTATGTCCTAATTCCCCAGAGGTTTAATGACATTAACCTTTTTGAGAATCTGATGACCATTTTTACCCAGTAAAATGCTGATAGGCACATCCACATGTGTCTCCATAAAGCTGCATACTGTACCTTTTATTTAGCTTTAGAGGACTCACGAACACCTTAAGCAAGACTTCTGAGGACTGAAGTAACAATGCATATGTTAAAGGATCTCACCAAAGACCCTTCTAGCTCTGAAAATTGAGGAATTGTACACACCTGTGCTCTGCGTGCACGGGGGCTCTAGGTAGAAAGTAAAATACTTTACCTCTGCTTACAGGGAGTTTATGGTCAACTTGGAGAGAAAGAAACCCATATGATCCAAAACCACTGGGGGAAAGGTTTCATGCAGGCTCTTGGCTTGAAAGCACCCATGACTAGGCTTTCCTTTGGCACTCTGACAAAAGAGCCAAGCATATATGGTGATAAATAAGAGAATACAAGCTTGCCTCAGGGTTTCAGAACCAATGTAACCAGTAAAAATGGGTGACACAATAAATTTAACAAACGCTTCATTGATAATTGAAATAAAAGAGATTTTTCTTACTTCCTTACTTTCCTTAAAAGACCTGTTACTGTCATATGAAAGTGAGTGTTAGTCTCTCAGTTGTGTCTGACTCTGCGACACCATGCCCACCAGACTCCTCTTGTCCATGGAGTTCTCCAGGCAAGAATACTGGAGTGGGTGCCATGCCCTTCTCCAGGGGATCTCCCCGACCCAGGAATTGAATCTGGGTCTCCCACATTGTAGGCACTGAGCCACTTCTATTTTAAAAAAGATATGAACAATGGTTTTTGATGCAATGACAATGATTTTGAAGCAATGTAATCATAGTCTGCAGCTCTCTGTACCCAGACAGGCCCATGAACCGAGCTGTCAAGGAGCCGGTTTCTCCATCAATTGGCCTTATCCCTCCCTTCCTCCCTCCACTCGCAAGCCAAGTAGAAATTCTTATAACAAGAGATTTAATAAAAACGAGGTGGTGGCCTAGTGGAGGAGGGGAGAAAACTGGCAGATAAAATCTTTATACATTCAGAGAAGATCACACTCCCAACTATAGGACCTTATAAAACTCTACAAACTGTGTTGAGAGTTATTGCTTTTCCTCTAAAATGACTGTGGCCAGTTCATATCCCATTAAGGACACTTTAGGAACTCTGAATAAAAAGTTGAATTAGAAGGAAGACTTTCTGGAAAGTTTGCTAGAAAGAAAATCAATCCAATATTTGGTTTAAAATTCTACAGCAGTTATCACATGGGTTTAGGTTGGCAAGATTATTGGCCTCAAAATCCCATGTTATCCCACCAACATCACCATTAGGTCAACAGCAAAACCTACCACTTAAAATGAAAATGGCACAAGAAGTAAAGGAGTGAAGTGATGGAAGAAGAAATGGATGGAGGAAAGAAAGCAAGGGGTAGAATGGAGTTTGATTGTTTGGGTGGCATAAGATAATAGATTTTTATTTTTTAGGTCCATCAGTTTAAATAGGGAACCTTTTCCACAGCCTGACTCTGGAATGACTAGGGGCGTGATTGCTACATTGCTAAAGCTGGTATTTCAAATTAGCATATACTTAGCATATATTTGAACCCAAAGTCCTGTATTACAGGCAAACCTAGATACAGAAAGCCTTTGTTGAGATAGAAAATCAGAAGTCACTATATCCAGCAAAGATCATATTTTAGGGGAGAGCCACTTGTACCAGCTTAATAGAATCCATTGTTGAATATTCAGGAATTTTGCAAGCTACTTGACATCATGCTGGTAACTTGAAACGGTCCACGGTAAGAGTATATCACTAGAAATGCTAGAGGTCAAGGGCTTTTTTTTCCTGGAGGGCTGGCTGCGAAACATTCACCAGCACACTGTCTTTGTCTGTGAATAGTTTTAACCGCAATTTTAACTGCAATAAAACCAAGAGAAATACCTCTAACTAACCATTTGGAACAAGCAGAGATACTTCTCAAGCGGCAACTTGGAACTCATCTTAAAGATCATCATTCAGGCAGTCAACAAACACCAACTGAGTATCTAGGTTAATCCTGAAGAGCCAAGGGAAGCATCCAATATGTTCTCAGTCACTGAGTATCTTATAAATTATTTGGGGAAACAGGATGGGCATATATGGAATAATTAAGTAAGAGTACAAAACAAAGTATAATTACATGTAATATTATAAAAACTGAGTGCAGTGAGAATTCAGAGAAAAGGAATATCATAGGGGGTTAAAATTAAGCAAGAAAATCATGCAAATCATGGTCTTTTGTTAATGCAAAGCAGTAACAGATAAACTAGCTTTATCCTAATGGGATGTTTGGTTTGCAACAAAGGTATCTTCAGACAATTAAAAAAAATCCTCTACTTCTTACTTAATATCACTATCACTCTTGAAATATATTATTAACACAGAGAGACTATTGTTCTTCGTAATAGATGATGACATCTCTGGTTGTGGCTATTTATGTCTTCTTGGCCAGTTGATTAATGGGCCAGCCTTCTTTTTTGCGCTTGAGAGAGTGTACTGCCTTTAGGCCCAGAGCTGCTTAAGTTTGAATGACCAGAGTTTGAATTCAAACTCTGTCAGTTTTTAGCTGTGTGACCTTAGGTAAAATGATTCAATCTCTCTATGCCTCAATGTCTGTAAGATGGGAAAGTACTCATGTCTGTCTCATGAGGATGATGGTTTAACTCATATCAAGCACTACTGAGCATATAGTAAGGGCTGTGTGTGCTGTGTGCTTAGTCCAACTCTTTGAGACTCCATAGACTGTAGCCTGCCAGGCTCCTCTGTCCATGGGGATTCTCCAGGCAAGAATACTGGGGTGGGTTGCCATGCCCTCCTCTAGGGGATCTTTCCAACCTAGGGATCGAACCCAGGTCTTCCGCATTGCAGGTGGATTCTTTACCAGCTGAGCCACCAGCAAAACCCATAGTAAGTAATACTAATAAATAATAGTAAGCACTACTACCTATATTATTATTGCTATTATTCTGCTGAGCTTGAAGCCCAGCCCTGCCATATGGGTTTAGTGTCTTGTTCAAGGCACTCTTGGACTTGAAACCCTGGTTTCCTCACCTAAAGGACAGGAATGATCATTTCTGTCCACTTGCAGGGCGATGTGAGGACTCTAGAAAGTAGCGTCTGTAAAAGCTCTTAGCAGACTGGAAAGTTCTGTACAGATGTGAGCTGTAGATGCTGGTGGAAGATGTCTGCTCAAAATCAGTCTTTGGGTTCTTGGCCTCGTGATGGCTTGGTGTGTTTGGTGTGCTGTGGTGGTTTCTACAATCCCATTGCTGTGTCTCACAGCAGAGTCACAGCTTGATGGCTTTTGGTTGTTTCCTCTTCCTGTCTTTTGTCAAAGAGCATTATGTTAATGTACGGGCTTCTTCAGATGGCATAGTGGTAAAGAATCCACCTGCCGATGTAGGAGACACTGGAGATGTGCGTTCAGTCCCTGGGTTGGGAAGATCCCCTGAAGGAGGGCAGAGCAACCCACTCCAGTATTCTTACTGGGAAAATTCCATGGAAAGAGGAACTTCCCTGGTGGCTCAGCAGTAAAGAATCCACCAGCCAAGCAGGAGATGCAAGTCCCATCTCTGGGTCAGGAAGATCCGCTGGAGAAGGGCATGGCAACCCACTCCAGTATTCTTGTCTGGGAAATCCCATGGACAGAGAAGCCTGGTGGGCTACAGTCCATAGGTTCACAAAAGAGTTGGACACAGCTTAGTGGCTAAACAATAACAGCAATTATGTTAATATCCTCAAAGCATCTCCCCTAAAGAATGAGTTCATCGTTCATTAACTATGCACTCCCCTCCCATTAGAGCATCAGCTCCCTGAGGGCAGCTGCTGCTTGTCTGTCTGTTTTATTCCTGGCTGAACCCCAAGAATCTGGACAAGAGCCTGATATATGATAGCACTCAATACATGTTTGTGGCAGGAATAGGTGCTCACCATCCCCAGCTCATTTTTCCTCCAGACTGGAAAAGTGAACTGAGAGGCATCTCCATAGGAAGGAATCAGTATCCTGTGGGCATCCACAGAGAAACCACTCAGTCCATCAGGCAGCTGACTCCCAGGTGCATGCGTTCACAAGCCACCCCACAGGTCCTCTGGGGGAAGGGAGGCATGGATGGGAAGGTATGACCTCTGCTAAAACTTTTTTTTTTTAATGAAGATGTCCAGTTTGAGATGTCAGGAATCTATTTATGACCCCATCCTAGTTCCACATCCTAAAGCTATTCCTGCTTGCCACTGACACCAGCTCCCAGAAGTGGACACTGCTCTGGATCTAGAATGACTACAAGGAGCTAGTTTCTAAAGCACCATCTGCTCACCATTTACTTGCTAAGGTTTTCCATTTAGGAATCAGATGTGAGCCACAGAACTCTGCCTTCTCTAAGGGGCTTAGAAAAGACTCTGTCATTTCCACATTAAAAGAGAGGAGTGGGAAGGGAGAGAGCTGCTTGAATTCTGGAAAAACCTGAATTGATTTACAGAATTCTGCAGGTGGGTAGCCTTGGAACAGAAAAGCAAATCTTAGTCACCTGTGCAGCTGACATGTCATGATTTTCAGGAGAGGTACAAAAATTTAAGGGACTTTTATACAGATATTTAGCATAATCCTTCTTTTGAAAACTACCAGAGTTCAGAGAAAAAAAAGTCCCAAAAATGTTTTCTTGGCTAGATTTCTTATAGTGACTGTGAAAACCCATGAAGAAGGAAAACTGGCCAGGAATTTTTTTTTTTTTTGAGGGTATGAAAGCCTCTCATTTTTATAGTTTTGAAAATCCTTGGAGTTTAACTTTGAACTTTAACCAAGAAAAATTATATCTTATAAACAATGGCATTTGTTGATTGGACGAAGGACTAGATCAATATTGGTGTTGGCAACCCCTTTTGGCTGCAGTTGCCTCCAGAAATATGCTGGTTGTGGTGTTAAAAAATTATGTCAGTTCCTCACCATGTGCCTCTTTTTCTTGGAGGTTTGCCTGAGCATTAGTTTCCAAAGATACTTCCAGAAGTTAACCTAGAGCCTGGCCTCAGCAGTGAAGGAAGTTACACATAAACTTTCAGAAAACAGCCGCCACGGTGAGCTTCTGGGCGGGACAGAGGAAGAATCTTGACCTTTGGAGAAAGGAGATAAGCTAGGGCAACTTCTGATTTTAGGAGGATGGCTGCCTTCCCTCTTGCTGCTAATTTTTTCACTTAGACTCATCACACTGAGAGGGGAAAAACCCCAAACTAAACAAAAATAAATCAGTGTTGGTAAGTGAAAACCATTGCTTTGAAAGAAAATAGTCACACTGCAGACGCGATGGAGCTGTCCACTTTAGAATGTCTTAAATCTTTCCATCTTGGTTTGGGGTGGGAGAGTGGTGGTGGTTGGGATATTTAAGGAGGGAAGTAGTAAAGGTTTTAATGTTTTTTATGTTAGACTATCGTATTATCAATTTATTTTGAGCTTAAGACTCTATGCCATGTGTTTGCTTGTGCATGTATTTGTTAAGGAAATATGCACAAATTGACTTAACCCAACAGATTGGATTGAGTTATTTATCCTTATTCCTTATAACTTTGGTCTGGATTTTCACTTTAAGTTTAATAGGTAGAACAATGCCTGACTGTTAAAGGGGGGCAACAAGAAAAGTTAGAAAGGAGTGCCACATCATCAGTCCTGAGTCTGCCAGCTTCTTTTGCCCTGCATGGTCTGCACTGGGCGCTCTTGCACTGTGAAGAGGGTGGGGCACTGTCCTTTTATGCTAACAGTTGGCAGTGGCAAATGGCACAGGGCTGGAGCTACCACCGTTTCCCTGCTCCTTGTGGAAGATAAGTGTGCTCCTGCCACTGCCTGGGAAGGACTGAGCCAAGAGCAGTCACTGCGTGTCCCTCTGAGGACCTGCTGGCTGACCCTCCCTGTGCTCCTGCTAGCCAGTGGGCACCCTTGGTTCTCCTAAGCCTCACCCCCATGTAACTCTGCTACCAAAGGCATCTCTTTTCAGCCACGTGGCCCCTGGCGCCGAGGCCAGGACCTTGGCATGTCCCTCTGGAAAGATGGCCAATTTTGCACTTGCCAGATTCTCACAGATTTCTGACCCGCGTCTTGGGTGAAATGAGTGCAAGGGGTGGGATTATTTATAGCTGAACTCAGGGAGATGGTGCTGGCCATGTACTCGCAGACATAAAACAAGGCTACTGCAAACATTTATTGAGCTCTTCCTGTCTACCATGCATTGTGCTAAGCACTTGACACGCTTTATTTTATTGAGTCATAACCATTTGGGGGCTTCCCAGGTAGCGCTAGTGGTAAAGAACCCACCTGCCAATGCAGGAAACAGACGAGGGTTCGATCCCTGGGTGGGATCCCTGGCGGAGGAGCCTGGCGGGCTGCAGTCCATAGGGTCACAAACAGTTGGACATGACTGAAACGACTTAGCACGCATGCACAGCAACTATCTTATGAGAGCAGCACTGCATTTGAGATGAGAAAATTGAGGCTGGGCTGTCACAGCTAGCAACAGTGCTGGGGTTCCTCTGGGGATGTCTCAGCGCAGAGCCATGGGGCTTCTAACTTGGACGAACACGCAGGAAATTTTGCCCCGCTGTGCTATCTCTTTGCAAGACCAGAGCTACGATGGTTCCCACCAGTTGCCCTCACCCATAAATACACTGGGTGACAACAGAGATGGCGATGGTGGGGCTGCACCCCATGGACCTGGAGGGCCACCTTCCCCTGCACCTCACTTCCAGAACTCTTACAGCCTTACTGAACAGAGAATTCAGGGAACCAACCCTTCCTTATGTCCTTCTGCCAAGGTTATCCCTTCTTTCACTGGCATGAGAACAGTTTCCTTAACTGGATTCTGTATGCACTGACTCTTAGGGTGGGAAAGCATCCTTAGAGATCTGCTGCCCAATTCAGTCACTTTAAGGAAATGGAATGGAGGCCCGCTGAGATTTAGCAACACAGCAGAGGCCCCACAACAAGGGAGGCAGCCTTAGGAACAGCACCTCTGGCTCCTAACTATCAGGGGTGATAAATCCTCTAGTTGATCTGACAGACCTATTTAGGTAGATGGCGGGGGGGGGGGGGGGGGGGGGGGAGAGGAGAGGCTGTGAAGCAATCACCGAAACGTCCACCCCAGTGCTTCCATCCCTGGTATGTGTCGCCCCCTCACCCCAACCTACTCCTTAGCCAGCGAGAGCGGTCAGCGAGGCTGGTGATGGGGAGACACCCCTGGGCCCGAGCATTAGAAGAAAACACGTCAAAGCATCTCCCCTCGTCGGTGAAGTGTCTTCCCACAGTACCCAAGGTACCACAGCTGGGGGCCTGATCAGGGCACAGGTCTCCCGCATCCTCCCCGAGCTCCCCTCGTGTGGCCTCACCAGACGCGGCTGGTCCGGCTCCCACCTGCCGGAGACCCAGCTCCCGCAAACACTCAGGAGCAGGCACAAACGGCAGCAGCCCGGGAATGCTCCCCGCGGGGCGCCTGCAGGTCTCCATGGAATGAATCCCGGGTAGTCTGTGCGCCCTGAGGCCATGGCCGCGCCCCGGGGCCATGCTCTGGCAGGGCGGTGCAAGAGTCAGCCAGGAGCTCTGCCCCGGGGCAGGGCTGTCGGCCTCAAAGTCGCCTCTGGGGCAGGAAATCAGGCACTCCCTTGCCTGGCCGGGCCCCCATCTCCAGCGCCTCGAGGTCTAGACCAAGAAGACTTCTGGTAGGGCAGGTCACTGGAAGAAGTGGGATTGTGTGCAGGAATCTTGACAGGTTAGAATGGGCATGGGTTTAGGAAATAATTCAGTGAATACTGTTGATTTTAGTCTCCCTTTCCCAGGCTAAAATACTTTACGTCAAGAATAATAGATTCACTCATTAAGCATGGGCTTCCAGCTTGAAACTGTGCTTGGTTGTATGAACTTTGCATTATTTCATATTTACACTCCTGGCACATGGTAAGCATTAGTGAGCATTTGCTGAGGGAATGAATTTATTCCTCACAGCAGCCCCATGGTTATCTCCAACTGACAGAAACTCTAAGAGCTGCACAGTCCACCTCTCTCCTATCATGAGTTCCTTTGATGTGAAAATTTACTCTACCTGCTCCCCTTCCCTCCTTCTGCCAAAAATCCCAAAGGAAGAAAAAAGATAAAACCCATCTGTTCCTCCATAGCTCCCCTCTCTTATGAAAGTGTTAGTCACTTATCAAGTCTGACTCTTTGTGACCCCATAGACTATAATCCTTGGTCCATGGGATTCTCCAGGCCAGAATACTGGAGTGGGTTGTCATTTCCTTCTCCAGGGGATCTTCCCAACCCAGGGATCGAACCCAGGTCTCCCACATTTCAGGCAGATTCTTCATCTTCTGAGTCACCAGGGAAGCCCTCTCTTATGAAAGAGACCAACGTTTCACAGAAATAGTAGTGAACACATGTCACGACTCCAAGCACTTAACATGAATTAACTAATTTAATCACCCAAAGATGATAATCCTTATCATCTCTGTTTTGCAGATAAGGAAACTAAGTCACAGAGAAGTTAAGGACCTGGCCCCAGGACTTTTCTGGTGGTCCAGTGTCTAAGACTCCAAGCTCCCAATGCAAGGGGCCTGGGCTCAGTCCCTGATCAGGGAACTTGATCTCACATGCTATAACTGAGACCTGGAGCAGTCAAATAAATATTAAAAAGAAAGGAAGGAAGGAACTTGCCCCCAGCCACATGACTATTAAGTGACCAGGACTTGGATAAAAGAAGGTGGTCTCCAAAGTCTGTTAAGAATTACGCTGTATGTACTGCCTGTTAGGGTTCTCCTCTCCAGGAAAAAGTAAGCAGTTTGTGTTTGTATTTGAAAAGTAGTGATGAAGTTCATCGTCTGCAGGACAGGGAGGAGGTGTGAAGGGGCAGAGACCTACTCTCAGGGTTACATGAGGATGGTTGTCTGGGAAGACTTGAAGGCTGAGAACGAAGGGCAGTGAGTGGGGGAACCGTGGCAAAGATCAGAGAGGGAGAAGTTGCTGGCACCGCCCCCTCCACACAGTGCCACCGGCGGCAGCAGCCGTGGCCAGTCATCTCCTCACTCAACACACCGAGCTTTTAGGCTGAGCAGACTCCGTTAAAGAGTGGGAGATAGGGGGTGAAGGAGACAGACAAAAATCCCTTCTCTGTATGAGCTTCCATTTCAGAGGAGGAAGACAGGCAATTCAGAGAGAAATACATTTAGGACAAATCAGGCTAAGGGCCATGAAGAAGAATAAAGCTGACAAGGGGACAAAGAAAGGCAGGCCTAGGGGATGCATATATAGGCTGTTCAGGTGAGGCTCCACTTTAAGTTTGCATTTGAATATAGACAGAAAGAAAGTGAGGGAATGGTCTGGGTGAGTACTGGGAAAGAGTATTCCAGGCTGAGAGAACCATGTAGGTACTTGCAGATCATTGTTAAGCTTTGGATTTTACTCTGATGGTGATAAGAAACTACTGGAAAGTTTTGAGGAGAGAAGTGATGTAATCTGACTTTTCATTGAAAAGGATTACTTTGGCTGCTCTGTGAAGAACAGATTTGGGGGATAAGGATGGAAGCAAAACAGGTAGACCCTTTGTGGCAATGATCCAAGGAGAACTATGCTGGTGACTTAGACGAGGATGGGAAAAGAGGAGGAGGTAGAAAACTTTATGACAATCACATTTGTTGGTGGATTGAATTCTCTATCTATCTAGGTGAAGGAGTTAAGAATGACTTCAAGATATTTAGCCTAAGGAAACAGTACAACAAAGTTGCCTTTGCTCACATGGGGAAAAATGAGGATCAACCTGAATTGGGAGGGGAGAGGGGCGATCAGGTTTTGGCCATGTTAGATTTGCGATGTTTGTTGGCACCACAATGGAGAAGTCGAGTAGGCAGACAGCTATAGGGGTCTAGAGTTGAGGGGAGAAGTTGGGGGTCACTTTGGAAACGATTAGTGCAGAATGATGGTATTCAGAGCCATGGGGCCAGACGAACTCATGTACACAATGAGTGAAGAGAGAGAAGAGGTCTAAGAATGACAGCCCAATTTTAATGTTAGAGAAGAGGAGGAAGAGCCAACAAAGTCACTGCCAGAGAAGTGGAAAAAAAGTTTTTTGGGAAGAGGCAGAAGTCAACTGTGGCTTTCCAGGTGGCTTTAGTGGTAAAGAATGTGCATGTAGCAGGAAACACAGGTTGTACTCCCAGGTTTGGAAGATCCCCTGGAGGAGGGCCTGGCAACCCACCTCAGTATTCTTGCCTGGAGAATCCCATGGATAGAGGAGGCTGGTGGGCTACAGGCCATGGGGTCACGAAGACTTGGATGCGACTGAAGTGACCAAGTGCTTAGCACGCACAGAAGTCAACCATGTCGAATGGTGGAAGATGAAGACTGAAAACATTACCATGGCATTTTGTAATTAGCAGCTCCTGAGTATCATTGAAGTGACAGATGGAGGACCAGGGACTTATCTGAAATTTCTGGTCTGGGTAAGCCCCGAGTTTCTTGTATGATACACAGTTGTTGCTTAGTCTCTAAGTCATGTCAGATTCTTTTGTGACCCTATGAACTGCAGCCCACCAGGCTCCTCTGTCCATAGGATTTCCCAGGCGAGAATACTGGAATGGATCCCCATTTCCTTCTCCAGGGGATCTTCCCAACCCAGGGAATTGAACCCACATCTCCTGTGTCTCCTACATTGGCAGGCAGATTCCTTACCACTGTGCCACTTAGAAAGCCCCATAATGCAGGGGACAAGGATCAATTATGGAAAATTTCTGGGATTTGCCAACTCTTGCTCCTTTTGAATGCAGGGCATGATAACGGTTTAATTTTCTTTAGAGCATTATAGAAAAGTAGCATTTATTTTTGTTCTCTAGGATGTCACAGAATGTCTACACCTTTTGCTTTGAGGTTTACTTCAATGTCCCTTTTGTTCCAAGAGACCGTGAATTCTGGGTCATGCCTATTGGGGGTAGAAATGCAAAGCAGAGGTGAAGGTAGAGAAGGGTGGAGGGTTTTGCAGTGGAGCTGTGGGAGTAATACATGGTAAATGAAGAAAAAGACCACCTGGTCCTTGGAGTCACAGTAATGCTCTCCTGTGCAGGGGTATGGAGACACCTGTAATGGGAGGTCTATGACATGTTTTTGGCACAAAGCTCATATAATAGAGCTAAAGCTCTTTAACCTTGAGTACCAGAGAGGGAATTAAGAAATACCTGTTCAGCTATGTCACACCCAGTTAAATAAAAGTTACACCATATTTTTTCCATCGTCAGTATCCCAATTACGCCACAAGTTTGGGACCACAATTAAAACCAGGAGGACAGACCTCAGAGGCAAAAAGTAGTCAACAAGTCTCAGTTACAAAATATGAAGCGCTGAACATTTGGAGAGAGAAACCACTGGGGGAAGGGAGTCTTATGTGCATTATCTGCAACACATAAAAATGAATTTCCATACATTTTTGAAAATTGCAGAGTAGAAAGATTCTGAAAAGTCTCTTAAAAGTTGGTACATGGAATCCATTCATTGATTCAATTTCGTTTTGGAAATATGCTAGGCCCTGGGGACAGATCAGAGGATAAGATGGCTGTGGTTCCTGCCCTCACAGTGCTGACAGTTGAAAAGTAAAGAGGCAGTTACGGCTGAGGGTGATAGATAACGCAAGAGGAGAGCCATAGGGGAGAGGGGCTTAATCAAGGATTTGAGGAGGCTTCTGAGATGAAACAAGGCCTAGGCTGAGACCTGTAGATGAGGAGAGTAAAGAGACTGCTGAGCACCTATTATTTGGGAGGAGACAGCACAGTGGACACTGGGATCCATTGCCTGGGTTCAGATCTGGGCTCTGCCATTAGCTGTGGACCTTCGTGAAGCTAGTCATCTTTCTATGCCTCAGTTTCTTCATGGTATGATATACTGCCTTTTCCAAGGAGTCACTATGATGATTAAAGTATGTCTGTAAAGCATTAAGTACAGCACCAAAAATAAGCTAAGGAGATAAGTTTATGAAAAAGAGAAGTAAAATGTCAACAATATTTCATTCATTTGAAGTTTTGTTTCATAATAGTGTATTTCTAAGGGCTTAACTAAATTTATTGAGCACCCTACTTTTCTTACAACACTGTAAGCTCCTCAATAGTAACTCTGCCCTTGAGGTGGAGGCTACTAGAGGGTGGATGGCACCGTCCTTAATTACTGAAATAAAAAGTTACAGGACACTGGTACAACCAGAGACATACAAAAGAAGAGTCAGGAGGGCCACTGTAACCGGATGATTATGGCCAGGATTTGTGTGTCTGTGTGTTTTCTTTATTAAGAATTCCTTTTATTGAGATATCAATATAATTCACATACCATAAGGTACACTTTTAAATGCATACAATGGGTTTTAGTATGTTCCCTAGGTTGTGTGATATCATCGCTATCTGAGTCCAGAACATTTTCATCACCCCAAAGAGAAACCACTGGCATGTTTTGGAATGGTGTGTATCTGTGCCAGAGTTACTGATATTAGAATTAAAATGTCTGTGATCAAGAAATTTATGAACATCAGAATGGAGCTACTGAGCTCATTCCAGGGATTTTCTACATCCTGCCTCCCCGTCCTCTGAAGATTTACTCTAGACATTTAAACTGACCTAGATGAATTGTTGCATAGCAACACGGTCTTGTGTTCCATTCTGAAATGTGTATGTATATGTATGTACATATATACACACACACACATATATAGAGTGTGTGCGTGTGTGTGTGTGTGTGTGTGTGTTAGTGGGTACCTGTTAGTTAGCAGTTGACCTGTCTTCCAGCGTCCTTTCCTTACCCTGTCTGACCCTGGCATACCCAGGAGGGGGAATCACACCAGCAGGGCCTCTTGGTTCCTTTTCCCCATTCTGTTTGTTATCTTCTCTAGAGTGATTCAAAGACCTTCAATCAAAGCTCATCCAAAATGGAACTGATTAACTCCTCCTTCCTCAAACTAGCCCCCTTATCTCAGTGAATGAGTGAATGTAACCACCACCCACTCACTGATCGGCACTAGAAACCCATGCATTGTTTGTGACACGTCTCTTCCCTGCCTCCCTGCAATTGCTGAGCCCGGACAGTTCTGCTTCTACAGTCACTCTTGAACACGTCCACCATCTGTGTCTCCACCACGGTCACTGTCCTGGTTCAGAGAACACTCATCTCTGCCCTGATTTACACAGTCACCTCCTACTGAGTCTTCCTGTTCTCAGTTCTGTCTCTCCTTCCTTTCATCCCCCACATTTTCTGATATGCAAATCTCATTATGTCTCCTTCCAGCTTAAAATCCTTGCTGTCAGGACAAAGTCCATATTCTTTCTTTAGGTTTACAAGGCCCAATCTGGTCCCTACCCACCACTTGAAACTTCTCTCTTTCTCTCTCTCTGTTCTTCCAATGTCATGCCTCAGTCCACCTCCTTCATCAATGGACACATCCTCACTTAGATATCTGCCATTCTGATCTTACACATACTGTTCCCTTTTTCCTGGAAAACTCTTCCTGCCCTCTGCCCACTTTTCCCATCTCCTTCATCCAGTTAAGCTCTACTCTGGTCTTGGCTTAGATGTTGTTTCTCCTAAGAAAGCTCAAACTCCTCCTGTGTGTTCCCAGAGTTTGAGCACCACTCTTTCCAGAGCACGGAGGGTCACACTGCTTACTGTTCCATGGCCCCCAAGGTGAATGCTCACCAGCATACCCCCAGGGCTTCAGCAGTGCCTGAAATATGGTGGGCACTCCTCCATAATTGAGTGACTAAAAGAAGGCAGCTCCTAGGTCTGCACAAGCTAGTGGGGAGGCAAGTTTCTCGGTGCCAGCCTTCCATTCTTCCCTTTGAGTCCTCTCTGGATCCCTACATGTACTTCTGTTGATAGCAGCTTGATGTCCTAATCCTCTCTTCGTGCTCTTGAAGGCCTCAAAATCTTTAAAAACTATAAGAATGAATGATTCCTTAGTGATTAGAATGTCCGAATTCATAATTACTAACAAGAAAGCAAATTTCAAGGATAGGAATTCTTTTCTGTTCCTCTCCAATTGTTCACACAGCTGACTTTCCACTTCAGTGTCAAACCCGGCTGCCTTTCTCTTTGTTGAGAATTTATAGGAGAGGGGAGATGGGTTTAATGGTACAGGGTTTCAGTTGGAGAAGATGCAGAAGTTCTGGAGATGAGTGGTTATGATGGACACACTACAGTGTGAATGTACTTAATGCCACGGAGCTGTGCACTTAAAAGTAGTTCCAATACAATAAAATAGTACAATTTTGTGTTCGGTATGTGCTATGTGCTAAGTTGCTTCGGTCATGTCTGACTCTTTGCAACCCTATTGACTGTAGCCTGCCAGGCTCCACCGTCCATGGAATTTTCCAGACCAGAATACTGGAGTGGGTTGCATTGCCTACTCCAGGGGATCTTCTCGACCCAGGGATCTAACCCTTCTCTCTCTTTCTCTTGCATTGATAAGCAGTTTCTTTACCACTAGTGCCACCTTGGAAGCCCTGGAGAAGGGCTAGGTCTATTTTACCATAATTTTTTTAAAAAAAGAATTTTATAGGCTGTGGTTATAGTTTGTGATCAGACAGTTCTCACTTTGAACCCTAGCTAGTCCTACAAGCTGTGGGACTTTAGCAAGAAGCTGAGTTTCTGCATCTGTAACATGGATATGATCTTTCATTCAACAAATGTTTATTGAATATCCATCAGGAGAGAGGAAGAATGGTATCATGGTTAAAAAATCAAAGCCTGGTGGCCTGAACTTGAATCCTGCCTGGTTCCATAGCTCTTTTAAAAAAATATTTTGAAAATTAATCATTTTTCTAGTTCCATAGATCTTTAGCTGTAGGGGAGCAGGCAAGCTTTTTTTTTTCCTCTCTGTCAGTTTCATCATCCGGACAGTGGAGAGAGTAGTTTTTCCATCATAAGGTTGTTGTGAGAAATAATCGAGTTAATATATAAAAGTAGAACAGTGTCTGGTACAAGGTAAATGCTACTTATTATTATTATTATTATTATTATTTGTTTGAGTTGTGTGAAAGCACTCAGAACAGTATCTAGCATAAGCATCATCTATCATTATTACATATTATTATGTCCTTGTTCTAGAAACTGGACACATAACCGTGAACTAAATAAAGTCTTTGCCTTCTTGGAGTGTAAGGAAACAAACCATGAATAAGTGAATGTGCATCTAATGTCTGCCTTACAATGCGAATACAAGTACATGAGACAGTGTAAGTCAGGGGCTGATGGAGTCAGATCTGGGTCATGACAAGAGTTAGCTCAACTTCCCTCTTCTCTCCTCTCTTATTGCTTTCTCTCCCTCTCTCTTTTTGGAGAGAAGCCAGTTAGAGGCCAAGCAGCTTCCAGACCCATTGGCCAAGGAAGCAGAGGGAGCAGCTCAGGCCGGGGCCTCAAAAGATTGGTTTCTGCAGCAGGTAGTTTCTGTCTTGCTATGTTAGAGGAAATATGAATCATCTGCTGTTTGGCTTCCATTTCCTGGGAGGATGCAGGCCCAGGAAATCTGTGGTTTGAGCATCATCACAGAGATCAAATGAAATGGCTATTGGTGGTGGGGTGTGTTGCTAGGACCACTGATAATCATCCCTTGAGCCCAATGACTCATCTTGAGCTGGCTCCTCACCCTCTGAATGCATTCAGCTCCTGAAATGTGTTGAATTTCCGGGCATGGGGTGATTCTTCCTTAGCTCTGCTGGGTGGTGGAGAAGAGAGGACCAGGCTGGGGCAGGAGTAAAAGGGGTCCAGCCTGCAATCTTATCTTCATGTCACAGATGATGGAAAGGAGAGCTGGGATCACGACCACATGTAACAACTGACGAACAGTCGAGTCAGGAAAGCTTCCCCAGATTCTTTGTCCCGACTCATGCTGTTTCCTCAGTTGTTATCAGATTCTAGCACATCTAAACCATTGCTTTCACCACAACCTTGCCCTTAACCATTTTGGTTAAAGTCTTCTTACTTGACACAGCTATACTGCAGCAAAACAAAACAATTGGGTCAATCTTGTGGGATTTTTGAAAGGAGGGTTACCAGTTGTTAGAAAACAGAGAGAGAGAGAGATATTGCTACAGATGGCAGATGTTAAGATAAGAATATTCATCAAATACTTTTATATCATTCTTTTCTTGGGGTCCTCTTTCTCTTCAAATGATTAGTTTGAACCAAGGAAATCCCCATGAATATTCATTTAAAATAAAGGGGAGTATACCCATGGCAGATTCATGTCAATGTATGGCAAAACCACCACGATAATGTAAAGAAAAAAATAAATAATTTAAAAATAAATAAATAAATAAAATAAAGGGGAAAACAGCCCTCCATGATGGTGGGATTGTATACTTAATTCTGCACACCACAGTGGGCTGATCTGGTCCTCTTCAGAATGGTAGATCATGGATGACATCAGTGACACAGTGCAGAGAGATGGGAGCTTTGATGCCAATGCATAATCTCTGGGGTGGGTACCTGCATGTTTCTTATATGAGTTGGTATTTTTATTGTGTTTTGAAATATTTTGTACTAAAAAGGCATGGAATTTGACATCAGAAAATCTGACCTCGAATGCCACATCCTTGGACAGGTCCCTCAGTGTCTCTATGTGCTCACCTGTAAAATGCGGATGACAATGAGCGGTTCTCAGGTCTGTTGCTGTGATCAAGCGAGAGAAAGCATTTTGTCGTTTCTGAATCATGTCACAAACGTCATTCATGGTCATGACAATGACGGCTGCAATAGTGAGTTGACTTCCTAGGTAGTGGATGCTCTTCCCTGAGAGTGTTCAGTGGAGGGTGACATTCAAGAGGAGGACATTTGGGATGTGAATAAGGACTCCTTTTGTCTTGTTTTGTGGGGAGGTCAGACTAATGGCATCTTTTCTAACTTGGGGATTCAACAACTAGTCTTGACCAAAAGCTGAAAACTCAAATATCCCAGCCAAGCAGAGAACATAGTTGAAGGAAGTGGGCAAGCTTGGAGTTGAGGATGGGAAGAGGTGGAGATTGTGGAGAACTGGAGGAACCAAATTTCATTTAAAGGGGGCAGCCTTTGTTTAGAACCAGCTAATAATATTCACTATCGCTTTAGAGCTATATATGTATCAACATACACATATATATATGCATAGATATATTTTAAATAATCCATTGGTGGGTTTTTTTTGTATTATATTCACAGAGTTGTGCCAACCATTGCCACACTCAGTTCTAGAACATTTTCATCACTGCAAAAGGAAACCCCATATCCATTAGCAGACATTCCCCATTCCTGCTTTCCCCCAGGCCTATACATCTTCCAATATACTTTCTGACCCTATAGAGGACATTTCATACAAACAGAATCATACAATATAAGGCCTATTGTGACCTGCTTCTTTCACTTAGTGTGTTTCAAGCTTCATCCATGTTGCAGCATGTATCAAAATTTCATTCCTTTCATAATATTCCAGAGTGTAGTCTACACATTTCATTTATCCATTTGTTAATTGATGAACTTTTGGAATGTTTCTACTTTGGGACTGTTATGAGTAATGTTGCTATGACCATTCATGTACAAATTATTGTGTAGACAGACGTTTTCATTTCTCTTGGTATGTACCTAGGGGCTGACAGATATTTCAGTATTTCAACTGAACTAGAACCAACAGAACCCTTTCTCTGTGTATGTGTGTGTGTTTAAGCACACAATTTAAAAGTATAGACTCAGTAAGTGGTGTGAGTCAGACACAATATATATTCAGGGACCAGATTTCAAGGCTGGTATAGACCTTAGTTCTTTTATCTGCAAAGCAGGAGAAGTGAACCAGTTGACCCCTATGGATTCTCTTAGCATGAAAACTTTACTTTTCTGGAATTTAATTAAATTCTTACCTACACATTCACTTATAAATAAAACCCACTTCTATTTCCCAAGAGATTTTGAGGTGCCTTATAATATTGACCAGATAGGACAGTTAAAAATTAGTTTGGAAAGAGAACTTATAATTGTACAGGAGCTGGAACTGAGAAGGTCAGTAGGACACTAAAATTTAGCTTCCTTGCAGTGGAAGCTTGCTTGGAGTCTTAACTACTGGACTACAAAGGAAGTTCCATGTGTATCCAAGTTTGAATGACATGCTCCTGACTCTGAGTAGCTCAAGTCTCCTAGGGAGATACATAGGTCCACACAATTAGAATCCAGTGAACTAAATGCAAATATAACTTTGACAGCTTGGAGAAGTACTTCAAAATGCGGTGGTGGTGGTGGGGGGTGGTCCACTAGGATCAGAAAAATGTACTGGGGCAATTGCTTGACTGAGCTCTTTGAAGTGATGTGTCCTAATGGCTCCATCACTAAAAGGCTATATGGCTTTGAACAAATTGTTTCATCTTAATGGACTTAGTTTCCTCATCTGTCAATAGGGACAAAATAGTACCTACTTATAGGTTTTTTTTTTTTTTTTTTTTTTAAATAAATGAAGTGCCTCCTCTGGAGTAAATGTGTGTGTGTGTGTGTGTGTGTGTGTGTATAGTAGGGGGTGGTTGTAAGTTGAGGCTGAAACCTCTGGGAGTGTTTCTTACCTGGGGCTGCTAATGATGGCTGGCTAATGGGGGTAAGTATCAGAATGTCAGCTGTCCAGTGAGGAAAGCCAAGGTCAAAAACTCAGAAAGTGTAGGTCAGTAGGCAATTAGGAAATTAGAGATAGATGACATAGGAAACCACAGCTCAAAAATAACAGGAAGGGTGTTCTGGGCCCACACCTGTGTGTCTGTCAAGCACTGCTACCTGTGTCTTTGCTGGTGACACTGGGGCAATTGGATGTATCATTGAGCTGGGGAAGGAGAGGACAAAATTAGTTCAACAGAAAAGGGAGTGACAAAGGGAGTGAAAATTATGATAAACCTAGACAATATTAAAAAGCAGATACTTCACTTTGCCTTCAAGAGTCCATGTAGTCAAAGCTATGGTTTCTCCAGTAGTCATGTATGGATGTGAGAAAGAAAAGAAAAGAAAGTGAAGTCGTTCAGTTGTGTCTGACTCTTTGCAACCCCATGGACTGTAGCCTACCTAGCTCTTCTTAGCATGAAAGGCTGAGAGTGCTCAAGAATTGATGCTTTCGAACTGTGGTTCTGGAGAAGTCTTGAGAGTCCCTTGGACAGCAAGGAGGCCAAATCAGTCAATTCTAAAGGAAATCAAGCCTAAATATTTGCTGGAAGGATGATACTGAAGCTCCAATACTTTGGCCACCTGGTATGAAGAGCCGACTCAGTGGGAAAGACCCTGATGTTGGGAAAGATTGAAGGCCAAAAAAGAAGAGGGTGGCAGAGGATGAGATGGTTAGATGGCATCACCAACTCAAGGGATATGAGTTTGAGCAAACTCCGGGAGATAGTGAAGGATAGGGAAGCCTGGTGTGATGCAGTCCATGGGGTGGCAGAGACTTAGTGACTGAGCAACAAAAAGGAGTGACTGTTGCCATAGGGACAGGAAGCAGAAGATGCAGGGTGTGGAGGCTTGAGAGAACCTGCTGGGTTTTGGAGCACTAATAGCTTGGTAGGGCTGGAGCTTAGGAGAGGGCAGGAGAGAGATGCCAGGTGAGGTTGTGAGATAGCAGGGCAGCAGGGCATGGGGCAGGGGGTGGTTGTCACAAGGGGTGCTGGTCATAAGACTCAGTCTGTTCTCCATTCTGAGCGTGAAAGGAGTCATGGAAAGAATTTGAGGACAGGAAGGACACTGTCAGATTTCTGGAGTAAAAAAATCTCACTCTGGCTGCTGTGTGGAACTGAGTGCCAGGAGGACCATCTGACAGCAGAAATAGCAATTATGTAAGAGCCAAGAAGGTGCTTACTCTGAACACAGAGTAATAGTTACATGATTTATTATACCAGCAATTATAATAATGCCAGTGTTCTGGATCAAGTTAAATGGCAGAGTTCGGGCTCAAACCCAGTGGAAAAATGCTCAGGAAGGGAAAGTGTTTTTTTTTTTTAAAAAAAAACCTTCTAGTGAAAAATTGACACTGAAACAACAAAAAAAGGGGGGCTGTGGTGGGGGGGGAATTTCAAAGAACCACCAGAGTCGATTTTGTAAAAGTAAAAATGAAAAAGCGTCTCTGTGGATAATCTTTACTTATTCCAAAACTGAGATAAGGGGCACCTTCATTTTCAATACGGAAGCAAGAACTTGTTTGTTGCTTCTTAGCAGCTCAAACGTATTTCCTGGTTTTATTTGGGCAGCAAGCATGTTGCTGCAATCAGCTTGTATAAAATGGGTTTTGAATGCTCATATCCTCCTCTTATCAGTGCATTTTTCTTGTGATTGTATCAGTTTCCTATTGCTACTGTAATAACTTACCACAACCTTAGAGGCTCAGAACAACACACATATTTTATTTTGCAGTTCAAGAGGTCAGAAGTCTGATGGGTCTGATGTAGCTAAAATCACACTTGGCAGGGCTGTGCTCCTTTCTGAGTGCTACAGGGGAGAATCTGTTTCCTTGCCTTTTCCTATTTCTAGATGGTGTTTTCATTCCTTGTCTCGTGGACCCTTCCTCCACTTTCAAACCCCCAGTTGCATCACTCTGACCTCTGACTCCATCATCGCATCTCCTCTGGTTCTTGTTCTTCTGCCTCCCCTTTTCACTTGTGATGGTGTTTCACTCACTTGGATAATCCAGGGCATTCTTTTTATCTCGGGCTCCTTAACTTAATCACACCTGCAAAGTCCCTTCTGCCATATATCCATGGGTTCTGGAGACTGAGGCATGGACATCTCTGGGAGGGGTTGTCTTTATTTTGCCTCCCACTATGCTTAGCTGTGGAACAGAAGTTATTTGAAATGAACTCATGTGCTAGAGAGGCAGTGTGTGTGATAGTTAACCTGAACTCTGGGGACAGACACCCTGAGTTTGCACACTGCCCCCAAATGTCAGTCCTGTCGCCTCTGAGTGTGCATTTCCTCATCTGGTAATGGAAATGTCAATCAGACTCACCTCACAAGGTTGCTGTAAAAACCAATTGAGTGCTAGTATATGTCAATAACTTTGCACAGTGGGCAGCATATAATAAGTGCTCATTAAAATAATGTCCATTATTATCTGATGGATGAGTATCCTATAATCCTTTTTTCCTTTGGTTGAATTTAATTATTAATGGCAAAGTGTGTGTGTGTGTGTGTGTGTGTGTGTGTGTGTGTGTTGGGAGAATTTGTGTGTTTAAGAAAAGTCTGATTTTCATCCTTAGGAATTGTAATTAGTTAGAAGAGAATGTGCCTGACAACAGTTGAGCTGTCTAGGCCAATTAATGATGCTCTTACTAGATGCAGCTGGAATATTTTCTGGAACTGCCAAGATTTCCATGATACATTGCATAAAACTATAGATAGAAATTTTAGATAGTGTTTTTCAGATATTGCGTATGCTATTCCATGAAGTGGTTAGAACTGATTTTATAAAAGTCATGTATGGATTTCTAACCTGGTATGAATACTTTGGATTATGATACATGCTGACCTGATTAGCTTCAGTAGTATACAGATACATATTGTTTTCCTATTATATAATTTAAACAGAAAAGTTTGAGCATGAGGCCTAATGAAATTATTTCTGATTTTTAAACATAATTGCTATTTAATTAATCCCCAAGCTGCACATCAGAGTTGAAGCAAACATTTACCCTGCTTTGGGAAGAGATATTGTGCCTTCTGTCATATTTCTGGCTCCATAAGAAACATAATTTTAGTAAAATAGTATGCCATTTTATTGCAAATAATGAGAAACAGCATCATTATCCTGTTTTACCCTTTGTTGTAAAATTAATTATATCTAATCTAATTAACATAAAGCTGGCTGCTTTTTAGGAATCTATCTTATGTGATGCATTCCATAAGTTATTTCACTGTAGTTTTTATAATATCCTTCAAAATGAATATTAAGATACTTAGTTTAATTAAAAAAGAAAGTCACACTTTAAAAGGCAAGAAATACATCTAATTTGGCTGATTG
Organism: Antilocapra americana; assembly: GCA_007570785.1. Classification (NCBI taxonomy): domain Eukaryota; kingdom Metazoa; phylum Chordata; class Mammalia; order Artiodactyla; family Antilocapridae; genus Antilocapra; species Antilocapra americana. The sequence continues at coordinate 25,131,768 of ML662436.1, forward strand.
GCTTGACACTTAGGTTTTATGATGAAACATCAGTTGCATGGGGTTTCCCTGGTAACTCAGATAGTAAAGAATCTGCCTGCAATGTGGGAGACATGAGTTTGATCCCTGGGTTGGGAAGATCCCCCGGAGAAGGCCATGGCAACCCACTCCAGTATTCTTGCCTGGAGAATCCCCATGGACAGAGGAGCCTGGTGGGCTACAATCCATGAGTTGCAAAGAGTTGGACACAACTGAGTGACTAAGCACATCAATTGCATGAGACATTCTGAAGCTCCAAGATTTTGACAAAATTTTAACTCAGACACACAGCAAGATAAAAGCATTAAAGTGGTTCTACTCTGAAAGATAATCACGATGGTGTGATCACTCACCTAGAGCCAGACATCCTGAAATGAGAAGTCAAGTGGGCCTTAGAAAGCATCACTACGAACAAAGCTAACAGAGGTGATGGAATTCAAGTTGAGCTATTTCAAATCCTGAAAGATGATGCTGTGAAAGTGCTGCACTCAATATGCCAGAAAATTTGGAAAACTCAGCAGTAGCCACAGGACTGGAAAAGGTCAGTTTTCATTCCAATCCCAAAGAAAGGCAATGCCAAAGAATGCTCAAACTACCACGCAACTGCACTCATCTCACATGCTAGCAAAGTAATGCTCAAAATTCTCCAAGCCAGGCTTTAGCAATATGTGAACCATGAATTTCCAGATGTTCAAGCTAGATTTAGAAAAGGTAGAGGAACCAGAGATCAAATTGCCAACATCCGTTGGATCATCAAAAAAGCAAGTGAGTTCCAGAAAAACATCTATTTCTGCTTTATTGACTATGCCAAAGCCTTTGAGTGTGTGGATCACAACAAACTGTAGAAAATTCTGAAAGAGATGGGAATATCAGGCCACCTGACCTGCCTCCTGAGAAACCTGCATGCAGGTCAGGAAGCAACAGTTAGAACTGGATGTGGAACAACAGACTGGTTCCAAATAGGAAAAGGAGTACGTCAAGGCTGTATATTGTCACCCTGCTTATTTAACTTATATGCAGAATACATGCTGGGCTAGATGAAGCACAAGCTGTAATCAGGATTGCCGGGAGAAATATCAATAACTCAGATATGCAGATGACACACACTTATGGCAGAAAGTGAAGAAGAACTAAAGAGCCTCTTGATGAAAGTGAAAGAGGAGTGGAGAAGTTGGCTTAAAACTCAACATTCAGAAAAAAACTAAGATCATGGCATCTTGTCCCATCACTTCATGGGAAACAGATGGGGAAACAATGGAAACAGTGAGAGACTTTATTTTGGGGTGCTCCAAAATCACTGCAGATGGTGATTGCAGCCATGAAATTAAAAGACGCTTACTCCTGGAGAAGGAAATGGCAACCCACTCCACTATTCTTGCCTGGAAAATCCCATAGACAGAGGAGCCTGGTAGGCTACAGTCCATGGGGTTGCAAAGAATCTGACACCACTGAGCAACTTCACTTCCCTATTCCTTGGAAGAAAAGTTATGACCAACCTAGATAGCATATTAAAAAACAGAGACATTACTTTGCCAACAAAGGTCCATCTAATCAAATCGATGGTTTTTCCAGTAGTCATGAATGGATGTGAGAGTTGGACTATAAAAGAAAGCTGAGAGCTGAAGAACTGATGCTTTTGAACTGTGATGTTGGAGAAGACTTTGGAGAGTCTCTTGGACAGCAGAGTGATCCAACCAGTCCATCCTAAAGGAAATCTGAATATTCATTGGAAGGACTGATGCTGAAGCTGAAACTCCAATACTTTAGCCACCTGATTCGAAGAACTGACTCATTTGAAAAGACCCTGATGCTGGGAAAGATTGAAGGCAGGAAGAGAGGGGGACGACAGAGGATGAGATGGTTGGATGGCATCACCAACTCAATGGATATGAGTTTGAGTAAACTTCAGAAGTTGGTGATGGACAGGGAAACCTGGCCTGCTGCAGTCCATGGGGTCGTGATGATTCAGACACGACTGAGCAACTGAACTGAACTGAAGTGAACTCTAAAAGATGTATGGAAATAGGTATTTTGCTTTTCTCAACTCTTACTGAGACAAACTAAACAAAGTGCCTCTGAAAACAGATCAGGATAACAGGTTAAGATAATGGCAATTTAAAAATTTTGGCCTTTCTAGTATACAACACAGAATGAGACATTGAGGACTGAATAATGAATCTCTTCTAAAGTCAGATGATTTCCAATTATTTCCTTTCAACAAAATTGGAGGAGGCCATAATCAAAGTGATAGGTACCTTAGAATTCCATTGTGTCTGTGGTATACAATTCAGGAGGAGTTCAAAGAATTCAATGTCAGCATTTTAGAGAGACTTCTTCACTGCCTATCTCCTTTTAAATATGAATGCAAGTTGTCAGTAGTCACATCTATGAGACAGGAAAATAAGGATAGAAATAATTCTAAACACACTCTTTCTCTTATTGTAATAAATCAGTTCAGTTCAGTTGCTCAATCGTGTCTGACTCTTTTCGACCCCATGGACTGCAGCATGCCAGGCTTCCGTGTCCTTCAGCAACTCCTGGAGCTTGCTCAAACTCATGTCCATTGAGTTGGTGATGCCATCCAACCATCTCATCCTCTGTCATTTGTAGTAAGTAGTCATTCCTGAATATGAACTAGTGGGGGAAAATATCTCCATCCGTTTCATTGAGATGCATTAAAAATTACTTTCAGTGTTATGATTATATACCAAAAGTTAAAATATACCAATGTTTTGATCAATTGTGTACTATTAATAACTTGTTACCCTTAGGTCTGGAAGGATTAAAACTTTTTTTGTTGTTTTTACATTTAGAGCTTGGTGGCCAGAGGAAAAAATATTCATATGTGTGTTGCAAATGCTTAACATAACTTATAAAAAATGTTAAGACAAAATTCTGAGAAGGAAGAGAAATAGAAATAGCTGTTCAGGGAGATACAGGAACAATGTAGAATTTTTAGTGTAAAAGAAAAGTTTATTTGTGTCTCTTTAAAAGAAAGATAGTGGGTGGCAAATTCTAGGGTATTGCTGGGGGGATAACTCCAAGGGATTCATTTAAAATAGTGATGCAACTGTTTTCAAACATTCATTTTTATAATATACTATTTAGGGTCTTTTTAAAATCATTTAATCTTAAATTGAAATGATAAAATTAAGTAAGTAAGAATGTGTGCAGAGGTGTAGTTTTCAAAATTCATTTAGAGTGAAAAAATTTGGAGTCTTCTGACAACTTCTGAGTGGATATTAGCAGGTCTGTGAAAGCAAATGGCCACGGCTAGATCCGTGTGTCCCACTGGCTGACTTCTTGAATTGCCTTTGAAGGGCTGCTCAGCCCTGATATCAGTGGGCCCCACTCATGCTCATTCAGCAGGAAAGAGAGGGTCAGATCTGCAGGGCACAGTTGGCCCGTATCGCCCTCAGATAACTCTGCTTGATTGGTTATTATGACCATTTTTTCCAAGTATATTTATCAAACACACAGATAGCACTCATTATGTACCAGGCACTCTTCTAAATGCTTTCCAAATAGTAACTTATTTTAGTCTCGTAAAACCCTGTTAGTCTCCTAAAACCCTGTTAGGTAGGTACTGTGATTATCCCCATATTACAGATGAGAAAACTGAGGCACAGAGAGATTAAATGACTTGCTAAATATCACTTAGCTAATGAAGGGTGGGACCAGGGCAGAGAGAAATAGTTCTCTTCTCAGCACCCATGGTGAACCACCATCAGACTGCTTTCTCCCCAACATACCTGGTACTTCATGCTCTTTTTCCTACACTGAAAACTTGTCTGGATTACAAGTATGTTGGATTTGCCTGTGAGGATCCAGAGAGTCCAGTTTTGAGATGCAAGAGTTGAATTTCAACGGCCTGTTTATTGACGCTGGCTTCCACAGCCGTGAATCATCATCTAAATATCTTATACAGACAGGAAGGCTGGGTAATTAGTATTGCAGGTCAGTAGTAAAAGGCCTCAGAAAGCATCAAACCACCCCAAAAACTATTTTTCCTGGCCTCCTCCGTACGACCTCATAACTCCAGTTTCAGAGGTTTGGAGTGGGCAAAAGCACTCTTATGGTTTCCTTTACATCAGTGAGGAAAACAAATTACCCGGACAGAGTAGTTGAGGGGAGAAACCGTTTTTCTGCCATCTGCCCCTGCCTTCCAAATGACTTCCATTGGGCTTGCCATTTGACACAGGGAGAGGATGTCAAAAAAGGTTGCAAGAACTTGGAGGGTGAAAAATACGTTAGGAAGTTTGCCACTTTGCAAAAGGAAAACCGCTTTAAAAATACAACCCTCTCCTGAAAAAAACCAATCCCCTCTCTCCCCTACACAACATAACTCTTCTAAAAAAGTCCTGCATTTAGAGATAGATGGATATCTATTACTGTGCTTTCCTGGAAAGCGAAAATTACTCTGGGGCATCTCTGAGACATTTCAATGTCCTTAATATTATATAGGGCACTGCAGAGCTATAGCTTGTTCTGGGGAGAAAAGCATTGGCCGTGAGTCCTGCTAAGAAGATGCCGGGATCAGCGAGTGCCTACACCACTAATCAGCCTTAAATCTGTTAGAGTAGTATCCCAAAGTCTCATTTATTTTTTCCCTGCAAAGATTAAATGGCCTTGTAATTGTCTGAGTTGTTGGGAGCATCGGGAGACAGCACTGCAGTGAAAAATCAAGCTTTGGCTTAAACAGAGCCATGCTAGTGTCAAGCGCTCTTTGCAGCACTGGAGAGACGTGTCTGTGTGTAACGGGGTAGACGGTTGTTAATATGACCTTGTGCCCTGATTATTCCCTGTCCCCTGTCCTATAAGAAAGAATTAAATAATTAAAAAACTGGGAGACTGAGGACAATTGTGAGAGGATAGGATCAGCTTTGTGGTCTAAGGTACAGAGAGAAGCACGGAAGCAGCAGCGTTGAGTTTTGGACATCTTAAGAATGATCAGAATTGCTGGGGGGCTAGGGGTTGAATCCTCTTGAATTTTCTTTTCAAAGATGCAAATCCGAGATTTAAAATATACTTTAAAAATCTCCTGGGGCTTCCCAGGTGGCGGTAGTGGTAAAGACTCCACCTGCCAGGGGAGGAGATGTAAGAGATGTTCGATCCTTGGGTCGGGAAGATTCCCCTGGAGGAGGGCATGGCAACCCATTCCAGTATTCTTGTCTGGAGAATCCCATGGACAGGGGAGCCCGGCAGGCTGCAGTCCCTAGGGCCGCAAACAGTCAGACACGACTGAAGCGACTTAGTATGCATGCATGCAGGGCTGCTTTGACTGGGCTTTGGGTGTGTCCTTGTGCTGAAATTGGATTGGCTGCGTGGAGTTAGAGCTGCGGGAGAAGAATCTTAGCAACAATTAAGAGCACATTTTCCACTGAGGCATTGTTAGGGTTCCAGGGCATAGATGGCTACTGCTCACATTGAGCTATCTTTGTACTGAAAAAAAAATGGATAGAAAATAGATGACATCATTGCTATGGTCTGAATATAGGCACACCCCATTCATTCGTTAGATTCAAACCCTCAGGGTGATTGTATTAGGAGGTGGTCTGTTTCCAGACCAGTGAGGTTGTGAGGATTAAATGAGGTCTGGGAAATTCATCGATGCCAGCATGCTCCACACTATAGATACTCAACAAATGTTTATTAATTCAGAATTATAGATTAAAATTCAAATGTAAATGTATTTTGTTACAGTAGGGGCCCTAAATGTTTAAAATGGGTGGCACAATACTTTAAAAATACATTAATTATTTCATTTCAGCCTTACCACAACCTTGCAGTGCAGACAAACTGTATCAGCTGCTTTTTTTTTTAATTTAATGAATGAGGGGCAAAGTGCTTAACCGTGTTGCTTAAGGTCCCACATCTAATAATAGGTGGTATTGGCAGCGTTCAGACTCAGGGCTTCTGACTCTCCAAGTTCAATGCTCTTTCTGCATCCCCATTTATTACGGGCTGAACTGAGTTCCCCTTCAGATTCACATGTTGAAGTCTTGACCCCCGGTGCCTCAGAATGGGACTGTGTTAGGAGACAGGGCCTTTACAGAGGAAACAAGTTTAAATGAGGCCATCAGGCCTCAAACTAACACAAGCTGACTGGCGTCCTTCTAAGAAGAGGAAGGTGAGACACGAGAGGAAAGGTCGTCGGGGGACACAGTGAGAAGGCGGCCACCCGCACCCCAAGGGGAGGGTGCTCAGGAGAAACCAGACCTGCCAACACCTTGATCTTGGGCTTCAAGCCTCCGGAACCGTGAGAAACAAATTCCTGTTGTAAAGCCACCCAGTCTGTGAAATTTCGTTAATGGTCTTGGCATGACACCCACCTCATTTCTGTTCTGGAAACATCAGTGGCTTCCACTGATTGTAAGTGAAGTCTAATTCCTTAGCCTGGCATTTGGTCCTTAGGACTCTCCTGACTTCTCCAGTCTACCATCCTTACTTTCTTAAGTTTAAAATCTTTTTATATCCTGGTATCATCTCTACTTCTTTGGTAATATAGTTTCCTTTCTATATCTAGGAGCTGAACTCTTTCTGGGTCTTCAAGGACTGATCAAAGACCCCTGTGTCCCTGATTTTCCTCCCTTACTTTGCTTCTGGGGATCTCTTACTTATGGTTAGGCTAACATGCTGCCTCTGGAGGCAGATGACCTGGGTTTTGAATTCTAGTTCTGTGCGATGTGATCTTGGACAAGTTACTTAAGCTTTCTAAGCCTCATCGTTTTCCCTGTGCATAGGAATAACAGTAGTACCATTACAGGGAAGTGTTGAAGAATAAGAAAGATAATGCCTGTAAATTCCATTATGAGTATCCTTCCTCCTGCACCAGTGTAAATGTCCAATGTAGATTATTTATTTCTTTATTACTCAGGTTTTATTATTCTTAATATTTCTCATTAATTCTTATTCTTTTTAAATTTTTCTTATTTTTTAAGGCTTTCATATTTTGTCTCTACTCATTTAAAAGCACTTAGGTTTTTTCTGTAAACTTTTAAATTTTGTTGAAAATTCTGATTATTGAAGTCATGCATCATGCCCACTGTAAAAATTTCACTTAAACAGAAAAACAAAGAGAGGAAAAAAAATATCGCTTGTAATTTTGCCAACCAGAATATCTACTAACATTTGATGTAGGCTTCCATTTTTTTTCTATGTGTAAGTACATGGTTTTGCAATAAAAATGTGATCTGATTAGATATAAGGCTTGTATAAAGTACTTTTTTTCAAAAGGGTAGATACATGTCCCTATGTCCATATGACCAAATATAGTCTGCCTCAGAGGTTCACCTTGGTGGCTTGCCCTAGTCCAGTGTATGGGTATATTTTGTTTAGTTTGCATAGTTTTAAAAATTCAGCCAACTTAAACAAATCAGGATATTTTACGAAAAAAGGTACATTTTCCTGCTTTGGAAAATAGGAAGCTCCAGCCACACTGGGCCTGGGTTTCAGGAAGCCAGTTAGTGGCTTAGAACTGAGGAGTGCTGTTGCATTGTATTCCTGGCCCATGTAGATCTTTGGTCTACATCAATAATGGTGACGGGTATGTAGCGTTTTCTGGCTATTTGTGAACACAGCTATCCTCCTCAACTAGGACAAGCAATATGACAGCTGAGCCTAGTCTACTGCATCTTTTAACCCTTAGACCCTCAGTGCCTTTCACTTACTTAGCTCTTAATAATTCTGTGACGTTAACAGCTGAGTGAGTGGACTCATTTGTGATAGTTCACACATTCATATCACAGAGTGCCTGGAGGACTCAGGACCCCTCCAGAGCACTGGGTTTCTTTCGTCCTCTGTAGTGTCTCCCACAGCTGGACCCAAAGTAAGGCTCCATCCACACTGCTAAGTTTGGGGACCCTGACATCTTTCTTCCTGGAGGTGCCTTGAACACTTTAAAAAGGCAACACATAGTAATCACCTCATTTCCTACCCAGATGCAGCCAACTCTCAAGTGGAAGATGACAACTCTTGAATAGCACCCGTGAGTCTTTGAAAACATCTGACGTTGGAAGAGTGTAAAGAAAAAGTCTGTCATCATCTACTGGTGGTTATGCTTGCTTCTTTTCTTTCTCTTTGCTGTCTTTTAAGCATTGAGTGTGTCTCCTAGGAGCCATGGGGTGCACCCTGCCTGAGTTCCTTGTGGGTGTTGGTGCTCAAATTAGAGGCTGGACTTGGGGGACAGCTGGAATGCTTCTTTGCTGCTCCACCCTGCAGGCGGCACGTGAGGCCCAACCACGAGATGTGAGGCAGGCCCCTTTAATCCTACACCAGAGTGTTGGCTTCCAAAACCCGATCCTCCAAAATTTGGACTTATATAACTTATTTGTTTATTTTTAAGCCAGTCCTGTCCAAGTTGAGAACACTTAAGACTCCCTTTTAGAGCAAATTTGGAACCTAACATTATCATTAACTAAATCAGCAAGCAACGGTTCTGTTAAAATACCCAGCAGCATAGTTCTGAGGACTTTTATCGTCATGTTCCCGGTGGAATTACATCGTGTGGTGGTTTCTCTGAAAATCATCCTTGGGATTCTCTCTCTCTCCTCCACTCTCTCTCTCTTCTCTCTTCCCCTGTCCCTCTCTCTCCTAAACCATGGCCTGAGTTAAGGGAAGTGGCGGTTGGGGTGTGCTGTCGCTGAGATTTCCTGCTGTGTAGGAATCCATTTCATTAGGATTTCAACAAGGGACCAGGTCACTCTTGTGTAACTGACCATTGTGGTTCTCCAACTAGGTCAGCTGATGGGGCCTCAGGAAGGCATAGCCTTTTGTAGAGCATGGTAAAGCAGAAAACATGGTAAGATACATATTTTTGGATCAAATTAGATGCCATTTTATATTAGATTCTAGACATGAGGGAACAGGTGCCAAAAATCTGATAAAAACATATGTGAAACCAAGGATTTACTGTACAGCACAGGGAACTCAACAAGGACTTACTGTATAGCACAGAAAACTATACTCAACATCTTGCAATAACCTAAATGGAAAAGAATCTGAAATATATATAAATATAAATATATAAAAAATATATAATATATATATAAATTTATATAAATATAATATAAATATAAATATATAAATATATATATATATAAAAATCTCTTTGCTGTACGCCAGAAACTAACACAACATTTTAAATCAACTATATGTAGGATCACGACTTAGCAACTAAATAATGACATTACTTCAAAAACAATTAAGAAACAAAGTATGTGAATATGTTCACTGATATGTTCTTTCGATTAGTGACAACACTGGAAACATTCTAAATGTTTAACAAGAGGAGAATAATTAAATTACCTATGACCATTTTCAGTGCATCTATTAAGGATCCATCAAAAGTTTTAAAGATCCTTCAGAGAGTCATTAATGGTGTTGAGAGAAGTGTCTATGATTTGTTAGGTTTAAAAAAGTAGAAATAAAGTCACATATGAAGTCAGAGATCAATTATATTTATCATATGGACAGAGATCCTTAGAAAATAAACCACAATTTTAGGACAGGTTATAGCTCTGCATGATGCAATGTTGGTTGGCTAGTTTTCATTGTTTATTTAGCCTTTTTAGCATTTTCAAATGTTTCTACAGTGAGCGTTTATTGGTTTGATTGTCAGGAAATAAAATGATTGTAAGGTAGTTAACTTCCTTGGGTCCACATTTTCTTTCAATACCTTTTTTTTTTTTTAACCTTTACTACCCTTTATCTGCCACGGCCCCTGCTTATCCTCACGGCCCCTGCTCCCCTAAAACAATGTTAATGAAAGTGCAGACAGATGTTTTCAAGTTGTGGTGAGGCAGCCTGGTTCAAGCAAGGTGACTGGACTCCACACGCTGAGCTTTGTAGGTTGTCCGGCCAAGAGACGACTGGTTTATTCCTTGCGCCAACCAATTTCTTCAGTCCTGTGGGTTTCCTCCATGTGTTAAATGGATGTAACACGACTCAAAGCTTCTTTTGGAGCTGTGTCCCATGACCTCATCTTCCACTGCCTATACACATGGGGTGAAATACTCCCTTCAGGCGGTGAAGGGTGGTGTTGAAGGAGAACTTGAGCTGGGACTGAGAACAAGTCTTGGGAGCATTTTTAGGAAAGGAGACAAGTCTTCCAGCTACCAAGCATGGCGATAGTTCAGTTCATTAAATCCACATACTGTTTACTGAGTGATTGTCTACATCTTGAGCCAGGCATCCAGAATTCCCCAAAATTCTTAGAGAAGCCTCAGTTTCCTCCATTAGCATCCCATCTGTCCTTTTCATTAAAGCCTTGGATCCCTATGTGGTGCGGGACCGGTACTGGTCTTGAAATTGATGAGTCTAGGTTGAAATCTCACCTCTGTCACCTGCAAGTACTGTGGCTTCAGGCAAGTTACTTAATCTCTCAAAGGCTTATTTTCCCCACATTTAAAATAAGAATAATAATGCCAGCCTCATGAGGTTTTTATTTACTTACTTATTGATTTGTTTTTGGCTGCTAGGTCTTCATTGCTGTGCAAGATCTACTCGCGGTACGGGGGCTTCTCATTGCTGTGACTTCTCTTGTTTCTAGGCTGTGGGCTTCAGTCATTGCAGTAGCAGCTTAGTTGCTCTGAGGTATGTGGAATCTTCTGGGATCAGGGATTGAACCTGTGTCCCCCACATTGGCAGGCTGACTCTTAACCACTGGACCACCAAGGAAGTCCCTGAGGTTGTTTTAGAGTAGGGTTGCTAAATTAAGCAAATAAAAATATAGACATCCAGTTAAATTGGAATGTCAGACAAGTGAAAATTCTATTTCGGTATTAGTATATCCTAAATATTGCATAGGATATTCTTATTACTAAAAAATCATTTGTTTCTTATCTGATGCTCCAACTTACCTAGGGGTTCTGAATTTTACCTAACAATCCTATTCTTATGGCTGAAACAGAGGGATTTATCTGAAAGCCCCTACCCATGCTTCAGGGAATACTCTTTCCTCTGTACCTTCCTCTCCCAGGGAGGGCCCTGTGCTTATGCTTTCCTTTTCCATGGTAGGAGACGTAAAGACTATAACCAGGTTGGTGGAAAGAAGGTGAGCATGATCAGTTAGATGCGGACATCTCCATGGGAGGAGTAAGAGAGGAGAGAAGACATGCAGGCTGGTATGAACTATTTGTTGTCATTTAGTTGTTCGGTTGTATCTGACTCTTCACAACCTCATGGACTGCAGCACGCCAGGCTTCCCTATCCTTCACCATTTCCCGGAGTTTGCTCAAATTCATGAGCTAAGCCTCTAGGAAATAGTGTCCCTTGGTTGTGTGTGTCTTAGATGCTCCACCTGTTCTCTGCAAGGCTGTCAGTGGAGTGACACATGGGGTCATGAGGCACCCAGATGGAGATGCTGACCCCAGGGAAACCCCAGCTAGCCATGACCATTCATAGGCTTCAGAGGCCAACTGCTGTGTTAGACAGAGGGACTTTCCTGGAGGTGATTTTTATAAAGAAGGGGTAAAGGGGACTGGGTGCCCCAGAGGCCTTACTGAGATTCTGGGGAAATCCGGGGTACAAGCTGACACTGCCTGTCCTTCTGCTGCTTTCTATGGCTCCTCCCCAAGTCTCCCCAGCCCCCAAGCTTGAATCCTCTCTGACTTCAGCTCCCTCGGCTCGTGGGGTGGAGATGGACAGGTGGCAGGTCACCCTCTGGTCTTTGTGTGCATCACAGACTGCTCCAGGACCCCCAGAACCTCAGGGTGTCATTTTCCTTTTCTGACCATCGAATTCCGGGTGAGGAATTCAGCTGTTGTTGGCTTCAGGGAATTTTTCCACCAGGATTGAAATCGGGGCCAAGAAGTGGGGGCATGCAGAAGGCATTCTTTCTACTATTCAGATGAGCTTTCTCTTTAGTTGGGACATTAGAAAATGCTGTCTTTACCCCGAGCCCTAGATGAAAGTGTTGAATTTCATTACAGTGAAAAAACACAGGAAGAGAGGTCTTCAATTAGGCCATGCTTCCCCCCTCATTCCTCCTCTTAAAATTTAGACACTTTGATATGTATTATTTAAAGTTAACAAAATTAAATTAAATTAAGCCATGCCCAGTCGGGGTGGGGGTGGGAGGAAAAGACAAATTTAAAGGGAAACCTCTGTTTCTAGTCTCATCACAGTCATCTTGTTAATTTTATTTTGGAAGAGAAGAAGTAATATTTGACTATTTCTTTCTAAATAGTTTTCCTTTCACTTAATATACTTTCTAAAATTTTTATTCATTCTAAGAAAGTCTTAAATTTTTTTATTTTTATTTTTTATCAAAGTACAGTTGATTTATAATGTTGTCCCAGTCTCTGCTGTATGGCAAAGTGACTCATACATGCATTCTTTTAAAAATATTCTTTTCCATTATGGTTTATCCCAGGAGATTGAATATAATCCCCTGTGCTACACAGTAGGACCTTGATGTTTATTTATTCTAAATGTAATAGTTTGCATCTACCAACCCCAAAGTGTGTTAGTTGCTCAGTCATGTCTGAGTCTTTGCTCCTCTGTCCATGGGATTTTCCATGCAAGGATACTGGAGTGGGTTGCCATTTCCTTCTCCAACCAACCCCAAATTCCTCCCCAAATTCCAGTCTACCCCTCTCCCTCCCCGCTCCCCCTCATGTCAATCACAACTTTGTTCTCTATATCTGTGAGTAATGTAGCATTTGATATATTATATATAGTTCCTCCTTATCATGTGATGATAAACATATGCTATTAAAAATTTAATATGCTCATCTGTGCATCATTTAAAAATCTTTCAGGAACACAGTTCTTGAACAACTTCATGAAGGTATTTGAAGTCAGAGGTTCCTATCTATCATCTGGGTAACAATAGGCAGATTGAGTGAAACGTTTATTCCATTCTGGTACACGGACTTTCTTGGTATTTAGTCCTCCCAGGAACTCAAGGGTATTTTTTTGTTGGCCCCATTTTACAGATAAGGAAACTGAGTCTAAGAGAGGTAAAGTCGAGGTCATAGTGCTGGTAAATGGAAGTCAGATTCAAATCAGAGCAGTCTGAGTTAAGAGTTCATGCAATCACCTCTCTAACCTCTCAGGAAAACAAACGAACCCAACAGGTATTGATACCACCACTTGGCAGGAAAACAGCAGTGTTGAAAGAGTTCATTCAGAACGAAATGGTAAGAGTGTCCTTCCTATAACTTTTAATGCATTGCATGCAGTTTCCAACTTGCAGAGGTTGGATTCTAAAAGTTGATTTAAAAGCAGTTTCACCATTCCCTTGCTCTGTTACACTCAGCATCTTGTCCCTTGGGTGCTTACAGTTCTCTCCCTGACAGGGCTCCTGGCTGCTCAAAGCCAGGGACCTGGCCTTGTATTTCCTTTGGTATTCTCAGCACCCAGCGCAACACCCAGCCCGCAGAGACCCAAAGTGTACATGTATTGTATTAAATTGCAAGTCATTTGTTTGGAACTCAGCACACATTTCCCTGAAGAACTGCATTACAAATGGGAGTGGAAGTGTTATGTTTCCAACCAGCCCACAAGAGTTTATTTAACCTTTCTCTTGTATACCAAAAGTACTAAGTTATCTGGAGCCGGGGGTGGGGCAAGAGGTTGGGTGGCGGGGACAGGGACATAGAAATCTTTCTTCCCTTTCCTAGGTCAGACCTAGATGAGATGTCACGTAGATTGGAGTTCATCTTTGACTCCCTCCAAACTGCTTTTTTTTTCTACCTCTCCCATCTATCTGTCATTTCTGTCTCTAGGATTTCTAGTCAGTATCCAGCTGTGGTCCCATGCTTAGGTCTTCCCTTTTCTTCCCCAAATAACCTACTTGACCCCCTTCACCAGTCAAAATTCCTGTTTCCTGAATGCAAGTGAGCACGGTTGTTGTCCAGGAGGAAATTCCCAGATTAGCAAGAATTAACTCAATTATTGCTAGTCTATGAATGATAGCCTCTAACATCCCTCCACTGCCACCTCGCCCCCACCCACCAGTGGCTGTTTATAGCACAGTAGTTAAGATTATAGGATTTGGAGACAGATCTGAATACTGGTTCTACCTCAAAGTTATATGGCCTAGGGAAAGTAAGTTCTCTACACCTCAGTTGTTGCATCTGTAAAATGGGAATAACTATAGTTTTTGTTTTGTTTTTTTTTGTCTGCACCATGTGGCTTGCAGGATCTTAATTCCCAGACTAGGGATTGAACCCCCACCCTCCACAGTGAAAGTACCGAGTTCTAACCACTGGACTGCTAGGGAATTCCCAAGAGGTATTAATAATAGTCTTTTTAAGTTTTAAATTAATGCATTGAAGGATAACTAATTAATTAATTAATTGAAGGATAATTGCTTTAAAAAGTTTTGTTGGTTTCTGCCAAACACCAACATGAATCATCCATAGGTATTCATATTTCCCCTCCTTCTTGAACCTCCCTTCCACCTCCCACCCCATCCCACTTCCTCTAGGTTGTTACAGAGCCCCGGTTTGAGTTCTCTGAGTCATACACCAAATTCCTATTGGCCATCTATTTTACGTATGGTAATGGAAGAGAGCTACTAATGATCCTTTAAAAATATTTAATGTTATATCACTTATCAGGCGCAGTGATAAGGACTTTTAGTTCATTGATTGACTTTATCTTCCCAACAATCCTGTGAGGTAGATACTTTATTGTTAACTGTTATAAGGGAGAGTGACTCTTGAAAGAGATTTCTAGTGGTAAATTAATTATTATTTATTCCCTGCCTTCCTTCTTCCAAAAAGGCTTTAAGACAACATGCTGCACTGATTACATTTCTGGCAGCATGGATGGGAGAAGACCTTCCTGGGAGGAGATTTTTCAGGACAAAGGGAGCAGGGACTGCTGTCAGATTATCCATGGCTGAAAATGTATCCTGAGAGTCCATTCCATTATGTGGTTCCTGTTTCCACAACTTCTTCCCTTCCTCTGCCTCTGAATGTGCCGAATCTGCAAGTGGGCCAAGTTTTTTCTCTAGCCCCTTTCTTCTTTAATTTTTTTACACAGCCAGTGACAGCTGCAAGGTGGTGGGGGCCGGGCGGATGGTAGCAGCTGTTTGTGCGTATGGGGTCTCTGTAGTCTTTCTTTGTGAGTCAGGGGCTGTCTGTATATATCACACGCTACCACCTGGCAAGACATTTCGTTCCATGTATGTTACTTAAATGTTTCCTGGATGATATCATAAACACAGAAGGAGGGGGGGCCTTCAGATATGGATTTCCAGCCCTTCACTTCCCGACGCAGGAACATCCTAGGGCGGATTTTCTCCTCTAGTTCAGCGGACAGCTTGAAATTTGCTCCCTGGTCCTTCCCATTTACCAGATGCAGAGATTTTAATGCCAGTGGGGCAGGCATCTGAACAGAAGCCACAGTGTAGTCCTGGAAAACACCGAGCAGAAGCCGAAGGCAGAGGCAGGTGGCAGGCTTGCCCCATGGCCCCTCATTGGGGTCCTGGTGATTGAGTACCTTCCCTTCTCTGGGTCTCAGTTTCCTCTCCAGTCAAGCAAGCGTGATGAGCTGAAGTCTCTCTGGTCCCTTCTGAGCTTTAAGACTCTTTGATTCTTTGATAAACTACCCAGGACAGATGGCTGGTCATCATTGGTGATCCTGCCCTTGGGGTGGACAGTCTGTTGTGACCCATGTAAGCCTGTTCAAATGTTTCCTCATCCTTAAAATTAAGCAATTTCCCCTTATGCTAACTAAACATTTCTTGTAATTTGATTGTAATTTGAGGGTGTTTTTTTTTTTTGGTTGTCATTGTTGTTAGGATTTCTAAAAATATAGGAAGAATTCTACCCTGTATTCCTATTATGGTGATACCTTTGTTATACATATACTGACATATTTGTTCTAACCTACATGATTAGTTTTCAAAGACTTAATAGCAACGGAATTCTGTTTTTATATGACATTTATATTTAAGAGCTGGGTTTCTCTTATAGCTCAGAGGGCAAAGAATCTGCCTCTGCAAAGCAGGAGACCTGGGTTTGATCCTTGGGTCAGGAAGATCCCTGGAGAAGGGAATGGCAATCCACTCCAGTATTCTTGCCTACAGAATTCCAGGGACAGACCACGGGGTCACAAAGAGTGTACATGACTGAGCAACTAACACACATGTTTAAAAGCTATTTCACATATGTAATTTCATTTGAACCTCAAACTAAAAGTAAGAAGAGAAATTGTAGTCATTTTTATAAGTGAGGAGTTTCAGGATAAATAAATACAAATTCCTTGAATAATGTTTCATCTTACAGTTACTAAGTGAAAGAGTCAGGATCCAAACCCAGGTCTCTAGTGCTCAGGCAATGAGAACTCATATTAATTTACACCAGCACTACCAGCCAGCTCCCCTTACTTGAGTTTCTGCTGTGACCTGATTACCCTGCTATGTGTGTGCATGCATGCTCTTTTGCTTCATTTGTGTCTGACTCTTTGCGACCTCATGGACTATAGCTCACCAGACTCCTCTGTCCATGGGGATTCTCCAGGCAACAATACTGGAGTGTGTTGCCATGCCTTCCTCCAGGGGATCTTTCCAACCCAGGGGTTGAACCTGTGTTTCTTTTGTCTCCTGCATTGGCAGGCAGATTCTTTATAACTAGTGCCACCTGAGAAGCCCAGGTGCTCTGCTTCCATCTCAAATCTTGGAAACAACTATGTAATAGAAGTATTATCACACTCAACTCTATTGTTGAGAGATGAAACAATTGAAGTTAGGAGAAATCAAGCTTGCTAATGTGTGCTGAAAGCAAAATTCAAATCTAAGCCCATTCTTTTGACAGTGCCTCCTTTCACTTAAATATGCATCACCTAAAAGGAAACCTAATATAGTTTAATTTTCAGAATTTTTTTTAGGCTACACAAATTATGGCTCCATGAAAGTACAGTTAACAGAAATGATCAGTTGTTTGAATCCCATTCAGCCAACTAGAATTTGTCAGTTGCCCTTAATTTCTCCTGTCATACAGCCGTCTGCTTCTTGGTTTTTCTTTTCTAGATTTTCTCTTATTTATTTCAAACAATATTTTTATTACTTTCCCCCCTGCATTCTCTTAAAATATCTCTTTTTAAGAGATTGGCATTTAAAATGAGCATGGCATTCTTGGTTAGAACTTGGATGATGACCGGTAGAAGACTGAGATTTGAGCTTGCTTCCTCTTTCCGGCTTATATGTCCCCAGATCATTTTAAGTTCATTTGTAATCTGTTTTCCTGACAATTTTACCTAGTTAATCCTTGCCCATTTTATATCTGCATAATCCATTGCCTATTCCTAAACACTCTAACTTCTTTTATGAAATGGGGATAATGTGTCCAGTGTGAGGAATAGAGTCAATAATTATGTAATATCCTGTATGGTGGCAGATGGTAACTAGATTTATTATGGTGACCACTTTGAAATGTTTAAAAGTATTGAATCACTATGCTATATAACAGGAACTAACATAATGCTGTCGGTCAGTTATATTTCAAAAACAAAGAAATTCAGAAAAAAAGATCAGATTTGTGGTTGGGGGAAGGGATGCACTGAAGACAATTAAAAGGTACAAACTTCCAGCTATAAGATAAATGAATAAGCACTAGGGATGTCATGGACAATATGATAAATATAATTAACACTGCTGTATATCAAAGTTGTTAACAGTTCTCATCACAAGGAAAAAAATTTTTTTCTATTTCTTTAACATTGCATCCAAATGAAATGATGGATGTTCACTAAACTGTGGTCATCCTGTTATGATATGTAAGTTAAATCGTTATGCTGTACACTGTAAACTCACACAGTGCTGTCTATCAATTGTATTATATAATGATTCCTGTCTTATTCGCACTTCATAGATTTGGTGATGTTAAATCAAACAGTGTGTAGGGAAAGCACTTGGGGAAGTATAAAGAACTGTGAGCATGGAGAATTATAGTATATTTTGCTTTTGAAAAACTTCATCTATAGAAATGGAGCTAAATGGATTGTTCAAGGCAGCGTAGATTTGAATGTTCTGGATTTATTAGTTATATGTTATATATAATAATTATATAAAATAATTTTATATGTCACTAAATCATTTTAAAAGAAAGACTATGCGTTATTTAGAGAACTGTCCTTTTCCGACCATAGACTGACATGTAGAGGTTATTCAAATACAAGATTGATGCCGTCTGTGCTTCTCCCCATACCTCCTGGTTTTTCCAAGGTTTTCTGTTTTCTGCCTGTAGTCTCTGGGCTCCTCTTCTACAAGCCCCACACCTGGTATTGTTACACACCTGTGTTAGCTTTCCTTTGCAGAAGTCCCCACGTTTTCTGGTATTAAGGAAGTCTTTTAAAATGTTAACTCTTTTCATGTAGTTCCACAATGATAATTAATTTCTGGCATTCATTGACTGAGTAAATACTCAGTGACAGTAGGACATTATAAACCCAGAAAACGCTTTAAGTGGATTTATATTTAATCGATTACAACTGCATCCAAATGCTTTTGAAAAATACACAGACATATCTAAGACATTATTCCACCAGTCATGCATGTGAACACTCAGCAGATATTTGTCACATAAAGACTTGGGTAAGAAGAGGATGAAAATGTGCAGGCAATGCTTGTGGTATCCGTGGATTTGTGACCCTTTTGTCATAACTCCATCCCCAATCCCTGCCCTGGGGTCCAGAGCTTGGAAACCTCTCACCCAATGTACAGTAGGCATTCAGTTGTCTCAACTAGATTATAATTTTGAGGAGAGCAAGTAAATTGTAGGCCCTTCTGTATCTCCAGCAGAACCCAACATTGTACTGAGAGAAAGTTGCCCACTTTCAAATAAACCAAGAATTTGATTAGTATCAGCTACCAACAGATGTGTTTCTGGAGGACCTTATTAAAAGGAAGCTTCTAAAATTTAAACCGCCTGGAAGGAATAGATCTTTGATTCCAGAAAACTTGTGTTTCTCTGCTAGGGTAAGTGAAAGTAAGTATGGAGTTAGAAAAGCATGAGAAGATGGGGCAGGGCCTATGAAGCAGAGCTGCTCTCTCAAAGGCAGGGAGAGCATAGAAACATCCTTTGAAGCTAGCCTCAGCCTCTGCTAAGTAATCTCAGGCTGCATCAGAGAGGAGGGGACCAGAACACTCCCGGGTGGTGACTGAAGTAGCAGAGGAGAGGGTTAGTTCACCATGTCTTGAAGTGGCAGTGCCAAAAAGCAATTTATGGATCCATAAAGCACAAGCTAAAGCACAGTAAATGTTCTCATGGGCAATGTGACATCGAGAATTCACGAGAGGATTCACTCACCTCGACCACGCTGGATAGAGCAGTCCGATCATGTTGAAGAGAAACTCTTAACACAGATTCTTCTTGGAGTGCACAGAGAGCCTCAGGCACCCTGACTCTGGTGCCCACTTCACCTTGCAGCAAAGGAAGTGAAAGTGTCAAAATGAAGAGAAGAAAGTCAACATTCTGTCTAAGGGGAAAAATGCAGACACAGGCTTTTTTTTTCTTTTTATGGGGTGGAGGGTTCGGAAATTCTCTGGTTGAAGAGGAATCTGTAAAGGGAAACAAGAAATAATCTTTCCTAGTTCTTGTTTTTCCTGGGCTTATCCTGAAATCTGAAGCATGATTTTTATATATAAATATAAGCTGCAAAACAAATTACCAACGGGATAAGGGAGAGAAATGATGTTACAGCTGCTTTAGGTTAATTTGATTTTCTTTCATGTTTCGGAGCTGCCTTGATATTCCTGACCTCAGTGATTTCTTTTGAATTGAAATTTTTGGGTGAAATGGATTCCCCCAGTCCTAGACAGAGCCTTAACCATAGGGTTGTAAGGAACATATCACAGAATTGTAAAACATAACTGACATTGAACTTGTGACTTACTGAAGAGAAGGAATGAATGAATTAGCAGTGGATCTTGGTGAAGAACATTCTCTGGCCCTTTCTAACTCCTCTTAAGTAACATCATGCAGACCATGGACCAGTTGACGACCTTGTTGACCAAGTGGGACCAACTTGTCCCAGGCTTTGTCAGCTTTAACATGCAAAGTCCCACATCCTGGCAAATCCCTGATAGAGGCATACTGGGATGGTGGTTACCCTGGGCCTCCGTGACCCTTGCTGTGTTCCAGGGTACACTAATGATCAACCTCTAGGGCCCTGAGCTGCTCTGTCCTGCATATCTCCATGTTGTCAATTGGGAGCTGTGGTGTGTCGTGGATGCTAATGATCATTTTTGCCAATTTATCTTCCCTTATCACCTCCTTCCTTATGTTGAAGCCCTAATTTTATCCTTTTGTTCACCTACTGAGGGGCTGTGTGCCCTGAAAAGGTGACCATAATCCTGTTCATCAAGATGGGGGGTGATCTTGATTAATCTAAGCCAAGCGTGCAATTTTAGTCTCCTTGCCGGAGATTAAGTTAGCAGGGGACTGTGGTATGCACTGGTGTGGTGTTACCAGTTGTTAAAGCTTTGAAATGCTTTGTAGTGGTTGGTACAGAGATGTTGCCCAAGTACCCTGGCTCATGCCCCAGGATTCTTATGGTAAACTTCCCTGTTTCAGCTACTGAAGTGTTAATGTCTAGCAACACCATAGAGTTCCCTAGTGACTCAGGTGGTAAAGAATCTACCTGCAATGCAGGAGAGCCTTGGGTTGGGAAGATTCCTTGGAGAAGGAAATGGCAACCCACTCCAGTATTCTTGTCTGGAGAATCCCGTGAACAGAGGAGCCTGATGGGCTACATACAGTGCATGGGGTTGCAAGGAGCAGACACACTGAGTGACCAAGCCACCACCACCAACACCGTGGGGACTTCCTGGACCCTAGCCCCAGGTCTCCTGCTTTGTTGGTTCATTGCCCTTTCCTTCATGTGTTATTAATATTTATTTTGTAGAATATCTTGCCTGTGAAGTGAAGTGAAGTGAAAGTCGCTCAGTCGTGTACACTCTTTGTGACCCCATGGACTGTATAGTCCATGGAATTCTCCAGGCCAGAATACTGGAATGGGTAGCTTTTCCCTTCTCTGGGGGGAATCTTCCCAACCCAGGGATTGAACACAGGTCTCCTGCATTGGAGGCAGATTCTTTACCAGCTGAGCCACAAGGTAAGCCCAAGAATACTGGAGTGAGTAGCCTATCCCTTCTGCAGTGGATCTTCCTGACCCAGGAATTGAACTGGGGTCTCCTGCATCACAGGCAGATTCTTTATTAACTGAGCTATGAGGGCAGCCCCATCTTGCCTATATGTGAGCTAATTCAGGAGACAGGTGTCAACAATAAGAACTCCACCCACCTTTTTCTCTTTTTACTGTACCACACAGCATGTGGGATCTTCGTTCCCCAACCAGGGATTGAACCTGTGTCACCTGCATTGGAAGTGCAGAGTCGGAACCACTGGACAGCCAGGAAAGTCCCACCCACTTTCCTAAGTGGTCCCAGTGGCTGCCACCAGGGTCCAGGGTCCTAGGTCATGGCATGGTCTCAGTACTGATGTCCGCAGCAGCAGAAGCAGTGTTCAGTGCCAGCCCAGTTCTACAGCATCATTCAGGGCATGGCCTATAAACCTCAGAGTGCCTTGGTTTTTCAGAGAATACAACCTTTTAATCAATTGCTTTTCAGCTTCAGTCACTATGCAAGTTAGCTACCACGCCACCTGAAACTTAGTGTTGTAGAACAGCAACCATTCATCTAGCTGTGGGTCATCAACCTGGACTTGGCTTAGCCGGGTTCATCCAAGTATCTGCAGTCAACCACTGGGGTGGCTGAAACGGGCTGACCTGGAGCTTCATTCCCTCGATCAAAGCAAGTCACAAGCCCAGACCAGATGCAAGGGCTGGAAAAATAGTCTCTGCTTCTTGGGAAAGTAGCCAGAGAGAGGAGTCAATTACCACAATCATCCAGAGCTTGTTCTTGGTTCTCCAACTGGCACAACAAAGTGGACCATCGGGGCCAGGAAGACAGAAGGAAGCCCCTTTCTCCTCTGCAGACTCAGGGCACTGCAGGGGGACAAGTGGATCTGTCTAAGCCATCCCAATTCTGGGAGCAAAGCCTGGCTTGAAGGAGATGCATGTGAGTAAGGCTGTGAAATACCATCAGGCTCTACTTTGATTTCCTTGCCTTCAGATGTGGTGGTACATGATTCATCCACACTCTTTTCCCTTCTACCCTGGAAATCAGGACTGTTGTAGATGACAGCTCCTTCATTTAGCAACTCCCTTCTCAGAGAGAAGAAAAGACCCTCTCTTTCTATCCCGCTCCCCACTATGCACACACAGTAGAGTGAGAACTAAACTGATGTTGTTTGAAAGTCAAGACAACTCAAACCGAGGTTTAAGGTTGTTTGTCACTGCATCGTTAACTACCCTATCCTGACAGAGGAAGTATTTAACGAAGTACCAGTCCTGGAGAACATTGCATTAAAAAGATGAGTTTTGTAAGTAAATAAAGTTGGGGACAATAAGAAACTGCTGATTTTCCCTTTGGTGTTTATTCTCTTTCTGTATTTTGGTGGTATAAAATGCCCTGAGTTTTAGCCTGACACTTGGGTACCTCACCAGGGAGTGCATTTCTTAGCTTCCTTTATGTCTATGTCCATATGACCAAGTTTAGACCAGTGGGATGTAAGCACAAGAGATGGTGTAATTACGTGTTATCTCCTTAAAGGGAAAGCCTCTTGCCCTAAGCTCTATTTCAACTTCCACTACTTGAGAAATGGTAACCGCTGGTGCTATCTTGGAAGCCATGTTTTGAGAATGGCAGAGCCACTTAGCCAGCCCTGGGCCACTCTCTGTATTGACAAATAAAAGAGAGATTAACTTCTGTTTTGGCCCTTGTATTTTAAAGTCCCTGCTACGGCAGCCTAGGGTGGACCATAACTAATATCACCCTGTATCTTCCCCTGGAGATTCATTTTAAATATACTAAAAATTCAGAGGTGTCCAGTAGTAAAGAAACTAGTTTAGATCTGATTTACTGAGGGAATCCCTCTTTTTTGTGTGGCATATTTATTGATATTCACTTATTGTTATCACAGAGGCAACTTAAAAATAGATCTGCTTTTTGGAAAGTACTGAAATAGACTCACCTTGGTAGGCAGGGAAGAACATGGAGTTTTCATTTCCAGTGACTATAATAGGGGGCATGATACCACCCACCACAACTTCCCAACTCAATTTTCACTGGTTTCTTCTTGGAAAAGCAGGCAGGGAGTAGAAAAAGCAGAAACATGAATGACAACAAACCTGGATTGGAATTAAGGCTCTGTCACCTTGGGCATCCTCCTGCCACCTCTCCAGGCCTCTGTGGCTCCTTTGAAAAATGAGAATACCTATGTCTACTTCATAGGATTGTTTGAATTCTGACTATAAAAGCACCTGGCCTGGAAGAGTCTCTATTCCCCCTTCCTATTCCCCTCTGCTTTTCCATGAATTTCAGGGTCTCACAGTTCTAACAAAGAAGTTTACTCTCAGGTCTCTTCTAAGCCCTCCCCTCCCAAGTGAAAGTGAAAATGAAAGACAGGATCAGAGTGATGAATGCTTTTTCTTATGTATATTACCTGAATTCTAAAAGGTGGAAGAGAGAGAGCACAGAAAAGACAGAGAGAAGGAGAGAGAGAGAGAGAGAGAGAATAAGTAAATCCTCTTAAAAGTTAAAAGGGAAAACATTAGATCCCTTTGGGCTGTCAGATACTCAGAAAGAGAAGTGATTTTTAGTTCCTCATCTTCCAAGGATATTGCCTTAGGCAAGTAGTGAAGAATTAGATCTGCTGTGGGTTTTCCCGGTAAAGCCGAGGATGACACATGATCTTAGAATTCAAGTTAATTAGGAATAATTCAAAGTGCACTGACTCGGCAGAATTCTCTTTAGTTGCCAGTCTACAAATCAAGGGGAAAGGCAGGCAGGAAATGAAGCCAGGAGGACTGTTACATTAGAGACTCCATGAGGGCGAGGTTGATGCTCCTTACATTTTCCTCCTCTGCAGAGGCCAGTGTGGTGTTCTGTGTACAAGAAAAATTCAAGCATCCTCACTGACTACCTTTTCCTCAGGAACTTGGAGGGTCAAACTCTTCAGAGGGGACTTTATTAAAAGTTTGGAGCTTATGGGATTAAAAGATAAAGATCAGTACTGGTCCACAGCCTATTATGAAGTGGGCTGCACACCAGAAAGTGAGCAGTGGGTGAATAAGCGAAGCTTCATCTGCTTCATCCCCATACTCATATTACTTCCTGAACATGTAGTAATAACTTGTAATGGATACCGAATCACTATGCTGTACACCTGAAACTGATATGATATGTAAATCATGGTGGTGATTACATACTTATGTAAGCGTGGTGGTGTTGGTGATTTAGTTGCTAAGTCATGTCCAACTCTTAAGACCTCATGGACTATGAGCCTGCCTCATGGGAGCCTGCCAGGCTCCTCTGTCCATCAGATTTCCCAGACAAGAATACTGGAGTGGGTTGCCATTTCCTTCTTCAGGGAATCTGCTCAACCCAGGGATCGAATCTGAGTCTCCTGCACCGTAGGCAGGTTCCTTACAGACTGAGCCACTGGGGAAGCCCTACTTCAACAAAAGTTTTAAAAAAGAATTCTGTGGGGGAGGGAGTGTACAAGCAAGAGAAACCAGAGCTAACTCTCTTGCGGAGAAATGGCGTTTATCTGAAGAATACCAGAGAAGTTGATTAAATCTAGGAAACTAGAATAACCAGATCTTGAAAAAAGCCAAACCAAGGCAAACCTGGACCCTCAGCAATGACAGTCAGGGGGCCAGCTATCTAAAGCACTGTGGTGATGTGAGAGGGAATAGGATAGGTCCAGTCTCAGACAGGATTCAGCTTGAGCAAGAAACTATGACCAAGGACACTGTGACTTAGGGGGTAGTGCCTAGAAATTGAGGACTTACTGTGAACCTTGCAGATGTCCACAGAGCTGCCGGTGAAAGACTTTGTGCACAACGTACCGTTTGTGTATAACTATTTCAAAACTGTTTAAAACAACAACTGCTTTATTGTATCGGGTTCACCAAAAAGTCCATTCAGATTTTTCCCATAAGATGTTGTAGAAAACCTGAATGAATGTTTTGGCCAACGCACTTGCTCATGATTCTGTGGGTCAGCAGTTTGGGCTGGATTCAGTTGGATGGTTCATCTGTTGGTTTCACTTGGGGTCGGTCTTAAGGCTGCAGGTATGTGGTAGCTTAGTTGAGGCTGGATCATCCAAAATGGTTTCATTGCTTGTCTGAAAGTTAGCATTTGATACTTACGGGGAAAGCCTATTGCTTCCATGGGACTTCTCATCTTTTGCTAGGCTACCCTGTGCTTCTTCACCTGGTGGTCTCAGGGAAGCAAGAGAGGGTAGACCCCAGTGTGCCTCTGTCTAAAGCACACTTGCTCTTGATCTATTGGTCTGAGTGAATCACACAGCTAAACAGGCTTAGATAAACTCTACCTCAAGATGGGAGGAGGAGCAAGATTATATTACAATGAAGAATGCATACAGGGCTTATAGACATTTATGGCTGCTTTTTGCAATCCATATCACTTTATAATGGTCTCTACATATTCCCTAAAGCAGCATAATTAATTTAAAAAGTCTTTTCATTTTTTACTTAAAAAGTAAATAGGCTTCTTATAATAAATTTAATCTATAAGAAGATTTAGTTTTAATCAGAAATCCCAACTCCCTGTTTTTCAGAGTAAATCTGAAATGTGGAAAGAGTGAAAGAAACTGGATAAATCCTTAGTCTGATGCTTGAAACTCCATCTAATAGGTTTTTGAAAAGCAAGTTTTTTCAGCCACTATTCTGAACACCAGATTGCCAACTTGACCTTAGATTCTATTAAAGATGACAGGGGTCGTTCCTTGAATACTTATTGTGCACAGATGCTTTGAACAATTTCTTTAATTCTCACAATGCTCTGTGAAGTAGGAATTATTTTTCCCATTTGATGGTTGAGGAAACACAGTCCATAGGCTACATCTCTTGCCTCCATCATAGAAGTTTCATATCAGAAACAGGATTTGAACACAGGTCTGTCTGAGTCCTTGGGCCCTGTTTCTGCCCTTCTTGGCCTCCCAGTGCTACTTGTTTGCATCCAGGAGA
This sequence comes from Antilocapra americana, assembly GCA_007570785.1. Classification (NCBI taxonomy): domain Eukaryota; kingdom Metazoa; phylum Chordata; class Mammalia; order Artiodactyla; family Antilocapridae; genus Antilocapra; species Antilocapra americana. The sequence continues at coordinate 25,157,856 of ML662436.1, forward strand.
GACACTAAACTACATGCATAATGTGATGAAGAAACACCCACCATACTGTCTTCTCAGTCTGGTCAATTTTGTGAATGAAGAGAAAATGTCGGTGTGCCGAAGGTCACATGGAACTTCTTTCCTCTGCATTTTCATTGAAGAAACTTCCAGGTTTCTCAGCCCTGACTTTCAACCTTCACTATGGAAAGAGTTGTATATTCAAAAAGCGTTCCTTGCTCTGACTCTCTTAAGGAAAAGGTGAGGCGATCAGTGACTCAGAAGGCCTGGGCCTCCGGTTGACTTTTGGATCCGTTGCTCAACACCTCAGCTTGAGGACTGAATTCAGGGCTGAGGAAAAGAGAGAAGTGGCATTTTATTGGTCACTTTAAAATGTTTGTTAATGGTAGGACTTTTGCTTGTCCAAAGTGTGCAATTTTTGTTAGATGATTGGAATACATACATAAGAGGAAATGATTGGTATTAATACGTACATGCACATCTATTTATCTCTCACCTCCAAAGGGTTATGATCCATATCTTTGCTTGGTGGAAAGTATTTGGAACATGGTTTGCATTTTCCCCTGGAAATGATATTCCAAAAAAAGAAGAATTAGTTTCCAAATGTGTCTGTAGTTTAACTCTTAACATTCTATAAGCCCAGCTCAGTTTTCAAGACATTCAATCTTCATTTCCAAACCACATTCTCAGGGCAAAGATGTGTGTTCAGGTCCAAATCAGGTCAGCAGACACATCTGGGAGCCAACAGCTCCTTTGGATTCAGCTGGAAGGGGTGGATGAGGGGGTTAGGGGCAAAGGGCAAGGGTAGACAGGAAAATGGAGGGTTCACATGATGCTTTTTGGGTCAACTCCTAAGGGAGCTAGCATCCAATAAGCACCTGTTATTGGTCAGGCCCTGGCTAAGGTATTTGTCAAATGATCCCATTTTCTCCTCCCAGTAGTCCAGTGAGATTGGCATGATTATCTTATTTATTCCATTTTAAAGGTGCAAGTTACCTAAGCAACTTGCCTAAGGTCCCAAATCTGGGAAGTAGCAAAGTCAGAACTTGAACTCAGATCTGTTTCCTTTCAAAGTCTTTGTTGTTTCTGTTCCCCATGCTACTGTTGGTCTACGGTCCGCATGTAAGGTAGTTTGTATGCCTTTCATGCACTAACAACAGAGGGAGGTAGAGACCCTGGGTCAGTGGCTGAGCACAATTTCTGAACTGAGGAAGGAGTTAAGCAGGAATGGAGGAGTGTCGAAGAAGTGCCAAATACTTCTACCTCCTTTGTTCACCCTTTGGTGATTGTCCATAAGTTGGGGCAGTTCACATTATTATTTCTTGACTTTTTAAGCACGTGAGGACCATCTGACAGTCTGACAGTGGTCAGTGCATTCATACTGCTCTTTTCAATTTCTCAAGATCTGTGTCCTGAAGAAGTGAACAAGGAGTCAATATGAATTAGTAATTATGAAACTGGGACGTAAATTCAGAGCAAAGGTTCAAGTCCTGGATATACTCCTTACAAGCTGTGTGAGCCGAAATGTCCTTGATTGAAATATTGGGGTAACAACTGTATGTACAGGTTATGGAGGTCATTGTGAGGATGAATTAATATATGGCAAGCACTCAGCATAGTTAATACAAGTTAGTAAGCAGTTATTCAATGCTGGATTGAGTGATTGGCCTCAGTCATGTACTAGCTGTGGGATCTCATCTTCCAACTTGCTAGTTGGGAGAGGCTAGATCCTGCTGCTGTAACAACAATCTGGAAACATCGGTGGTTTACCGCACGGCAGAGAACCAGTGCTTGCTCAAATTACATGGCCATTATGGACTGGCCTGAAGCTTGGCTTCTCTACCCCTCTCTGGGACTCAGGGCAGCTTCTTCTGGAACATTGCCTATTTGTGTGGCACATGGAAGAGAGAAGCCCAACATGAGCTGGAAGACATGTGTCACCTCTGTGTACTTTTTGTTGGACAACGTAAGTCATACAGCCACTCCTGAGTTCAACAGTGCAAGGGTGGAAAATCCTCCTGCAACGGGGGATCTGAAGGGGAGAAAACTGTAATAGTTTATCATCTACTCATGCAGCTGACCAGCTAGTCATCCTGAGTCCTCTCCAGAGAGTGCCTGCACATACTAAGCATTCTTGAATCAGAATATTATCACTACTCTCGCAAGTGCACTTGGGGCTCCCTTTCCCCCTTGTTTGGCCTAAAGCAGTGTCGGACCCAAAAAAAGTCTAGTTGTGCCTTATTTAGCTCCACATCTGGAGAGACTCAACTGTACCACATATTTGTTCTAAATCACTGAATTGCTCACTGAATTGGCTGCCGAGCCACCTTTTCCAGACAGAAGAGGAAAAACTTACTTGCAAAGAGAAAGAGAAGGCTCCGCCTGGCCAGGCTGAGCCTTCTTTTGGAGATCAGCCATTATAAACAGAGAAGATTTATAACAACGAGGATGCCCCAAACAGAGAGTAGAGTGGAATTCCAAAGGATCAGCCGGGAGGAGTGAAAGGAGGGGCTGGTGCACCATCAGAAGGCTGTCATCAGCTGGCAGTGTGAATTCAGGTAAGCTTTTCATCACTTTGTGCCTCAGTTTCTTCATCTGTAAAAGGGGGTGGTTGTGGTGGGTATACTGACTGTCTCTCACCGAGTGGGGATGAGAGGAAGAGGACATAATACATATACACAATGAGTTTTACAAACCATAAAAACCATTCCACCATGGTTTAACAAAATAGCTACATTTAACAAAAAAGTTAAATTTAACAAAAAATATGACAGTGTATGAAATGTATCTGATGATAACAATAATTTGGCAGTAAACATGGGAGTGGTTGTTGAGTCCCCAAAGCACCAAACAATTTTCCAGTTCTGAATGCTCTTTCAAAGAGTTGCAAAGAAGAGAAAGTTATAGTATTTAGGTGTTCAATTTGCTGGCAACCCTCTAATGCTCTAACTCAGCATTAGTCATGATTGACTAACTTTTTCTCTAGAAAATTAGTTGGAGCATGCAAACCCAGAGACACAGCATGGCCTCCTGGAGCAAAACAAGATGCACTGAGTCTTGGGGCAAGATTGAGAGATCAAAGGCCAGGTGGGCTGCTTGCTTGGCTGCTTGGGGACCATTTGGTATCATTTCCGTATTTCGCTCAGTCGGCATTGCTCAACTTCCACTCTCCATCATCAAAAAGTATTTTTAGTCCCTTTCATTACAGGAAACCTTTGGCATTGTTCTCAGAGTTGGTCAGAGGTGGGGAACATGGGTTTCCAGTGTTAGTACACCTGTAAATAAGGGCTGGCAAGTGCATCTTTATGTCTTGGAAGGAGTATTTACTCTGATCTAAAGCTGTGTTTCATATTTGATTGTTGGAGGGGGACTAGAGTTGGGCTTCCCAAGTAGTGCAGTGGTAATAAAAGAATCCACCTGCCAATGCAGGAGACTCAAGAGACATGGATTTAACCCCTGGGTCAAGAAGATCCCATGGAGTAGGAAATAGCAACCACTCCAGTATTCTTGCCTGGGAAATCCCATGGACAGAGGCGCCTGACAGGCTACAGTCCATAGAGTCACAAAGAGTTGGACATGACCTAGCATGCATGCGCCTGCATCTGGGAACCAGAGTAAATGTCCCCTCTGGGCCTCTAGTGTGAACGTGGCTTAGCTCTTTGCCAGCTAGGTGGCTTCCTGGGAGCTTGTCTCTCACCTGCTAGGACTGATTTAGGGGTCTGTCCTCCTATTCTGTATTTCTGCATCCATCATTGTCCTTGCCCCATTATTTACACCACAAATACTTAATCCTGTAGCCCTTTCTGTGTGCCAGGTACTGTTCTAAGTGCTTGAAGCATGTTAACTCACAGAGCTGTCACAATAGCCCTAGGAAGTGCATACTTTATGGAACCTCCCTTTTAGTTGGAGAAATGGAGACACAGAGAGGTTAAGTCATTTCCCTCAGGCTGCACAGCATGGACTGTTATGAGGACTAAACAAGATCATGTCTGTAAAGTATTGCACACTGTACCTGGCACATAGTAGGTGCTCCACAAGTGTTCATAAACAAATAGGCAGAGTCTGGGACCCAGACAGACTTCAAGCGGCAGGAGCCATCTCTACCAGCTCCTGGGAGCCAGAGGCCCGTTTACCCTACCCTAGTCTCAGCAACGGAGAAGAAAGTTCCTGGGAAGCCACCTCTCTAGCCTCTCTTTTGCAGTGGGATGCTGGCCAGGTCAGTCCCTCCAAACCTGGGATCCTCATCTGTAGGATGTATCTGATGACTGGGCAGACTTTGCCCTGGTTGTGTGACACACGAAGGAAATGTGGTTGTAAGGCAAGGCATATGGCTAGAGATTTGTCATCAATACATAATTAGTAAGAAGAGCTTTGGGGTGGAGGCTTCTTTTTGCACCACGAGATTTTCCTCTGCTGAATTCAGAACTGCATTTGATAAAAAGGGGGCTCATTTCTGAGACATGCAAATCCTTAGAACCTCTTAACCAGAGGCTTGGTTTAAGGGCATAAAGAGTGCTTAGTGTGGGAAAATTCGTAAATGTTAACTGCAATAGCCTTTGAGGGGCCAGGAAACCTAAATCCTGACTCTTGAAGTCCTGGGGCAGAGTTGATGCTGGAGGAGGTTGGTGAGGTGGGCAGACTTGGCAGGAAAGTGAGGAAGGGAGTTGATGAGGGAGGGCCAGCCACCAGCTTGCCAGAGGCATGGACTCCCCAGTCACCCATGTCTTGAGTGTGGCATCAGTTATTTCTGTTACCCAAGGTAATATTGAGTCCATCCAGCCCTTCAACCATCATCTCACTCCACCAGGCTCATGACAGATGTTTGGTGGAGGCTGAAGGGAGGCCTAGAGAGATAAAGCAATTCCCACATCTTCTTACAACCTTGCTGAAGTTGGGGAGTATTTGAACTCCGGATTCTGACTCTCATACAGGAGCCTTCTCAGCCCTCTGCAGAATCACGTGATGTGAACCTTTCCATTTCCCTTCTGACTTTGGAAAAACTGCCTCTCACTTCCTTCTTAAACCCAACTCTACAAATATCCCTTCTTGAAGCACTTCCTTGTGGGGTGTCAGTGAGGGGAGTGGGGCCCCACGCCCCGTGATTCCACTTTCTCTCCACTCCCAGGATAGAAGGATGTGGGAGACACCCATCTGCCACCCTCCACGCTTCCTTCTTCCCCCCAGAAAGAGAAGTGACTTGCTCTGGCTGCTGAGATTGGGGAAGGGTCTGCTCACCACTCTCCCCCAGAGCAGCCTGGTGTCTGGAAGCAGGCCTCCTCAGTTTCCCTGTGAAAGCACATCTGTGGGTCAGGGCTCTGGCCTGTCTTCTGGGGGATGGTCTGTCCCAAGACCTCAGTCAGGGGAAGATGTTCAGAAGCCCAACCATATCTTAGGGCTTCCCAGGTGGCTCAGCAGTAAAGAACCCGCCTGACAATGCAAGAGACACTGGAGACTCAGGTTCAATCCTTGTGAGTTGGAAAGTTCCTAGGGAGGAGGGCATGGCAACCCACTCCATTATTCTTGCCTGGAGAATCCCTGGACAAAGGAACTTGGCAGACTACAGACCATGGTGTTGCAAAGAGCCGGACAGGACTGAGCACGCATATGCACCAACCATGCTTAGAAATCTCCACCTTCTGCAGTCTCACTGCCAGAAACAGTGCAGCTTTTACACTACTTCTGACAAAGTCCTCTATTTCTCACTTGAATCTGAAGCCATAGAGGGAGCAGTTTGTGTTTAATCCTTACTATTATCGGTTGCAACAGCCATTGCCTCAGTTTCCCCATTGGGTGACATTCTTCCTTTCTTTGGATACTATTGAGAGAGAGAGAGAGGAGAGTGTGTGTGTACATGTGTATGTGTGCTTAATGACCTTTCTCCCTCTAATTTTTAATAATAGTCCAATTCTGTTGAGCAACTTTGTCCTGCCCATAGTAATTCACCAACTGATTTAGTCAGCAAACATCTATCGAATACGTGCCTTGAGCCTGCTTCAAGGAGCCAGGGACACAAAGATGAAAAGACTCATTCCCTTCCCTGGAGGAACTATTGATCTGGTGGGGAGGCAAGCATGCCAATGAAAAACTGAAATGGTTATGGCAGTGGCGGCACAGAGCATGCAGCAGAAGCATAAAGAGTGTCGACAAAGAGTGAGGAGGCAGGAGGCCTTTCTGGAAGAGGGAAGCTTGAGCTTGGAAGTGAAAGAGGTGGAATTGGTCAGGTGGCCAGAAGAGAGGGCACCCTTTCAGACAGAGAGGCATATGCTAAGTCAGGGTGATACAGGGAGAATGGGGGTACTCAGGAGTCAGAAGTTATTTCCCACAGCTGAAGTTGGAATGCTGGGGGGGGGGTGGGGGTGGGTACGGATGGGGGTTAGGATGGGGTTGGGGAGTGGCAGGAAGCTGGAGAGAAAGGACAGGGCCAGATTACCAAGCCATATTTACGCTTTGCTAAGGATCTTGAATTTATCATAAGGGGCAGTATTTCTCAGGCTGCGTAATATGTGTCACTTGTTGACACTTGATAAAATTTTGGATGCCCCAGACTCACTCCAGAACTGTAAGGAGGGGCTTGGGTGCTAATAAACACCTTGATGATTCTTGGAATCAGGCACATTTTGGAAAACACTTCTGAGCTATGGGGTTTAGAGCAAAGGAGTGGCATGGAGAGAACTGCCTTTTCATGAAATCAGTCTTGTACATGGAAAACACATTGGAGGCAGGGTGGCCACGCTGAAGGTCTGGGGACAGGTGAGGACGCTGTCTGTATGATGTGAATCTGATGAGGGGAGTGCTGGAAGGGATGGGGGTCAAAGAGAAGGGTCATGTACCCTATATTCACATGAGCTCTGCAGAGCTAGCCTCTTAATATCACATGTCTACTATGGACTGGATCATGGCCCCCTCCCAGCTTCCTACAATGAAGCTCTAACCCCAGTGTGATGGCAATACTTGGTTTCTCAATCTTTAGTAGGCATCATAGTCATCTGGGTGGGTTGTTAAAAACGAATTGCTGAGCTTCATTCACCCTCGGAGTTTCAGATTTAGTAAGTTTCAAGGTGGGGCCTGAAATTTGCATTTCTAACAAAGTTTTCAGAAGATGTTGACGCTGCTGCTCTAGGGCCCTACTCTGAGGACCACTGTCCTATAAAATAGTATCAGCCTGTTGAGTCTCCCATTATCCTTCACCTGAGATACTGCACCAGCCTCCTCACTTGGATTCATATTTTTATTCCCATTCTGCTTAATGGATTTTATTATGTTTTATGACTGCCTAATAATTTTAAAAGCACCCTTCTTATATTTGGGGAAATTCCAGTCTTTAGAGTTTTAATCCCTGAATTTAGAATGTAGAAACTTCAAATTCCCAGCTTCCTTTGCAACTAGGATGTAACTTGGTGACCAGATTCTGTCACTTAGCATGCTTATTAGGAGACTTTGGGCTTCCCTGGTGGCTCAAACAGTAAAGAGTCTGCCTGCTAGTGCAGGAGACCTGGTTTCAACCCCTGGGTGGGGAAGATCCCCTGAAGAAGGGAATGGCAATCCACTCCAGTATTCTTGCCTGGAGAATTCCATGGACAGAGGAGCCTGGTGGGCTACAGTCTGTGGTGTCACAAAGATTCGGACACGACTGAGCAACTAACACTTACTTACTTTGATTCAGCAGTGAGCAGTTTGAAAAAGGAAAAAAGGCTGTGCAGAACTTTTTTTTTTTTTTTCAACAGCCAAAGCAACGGCTTTGGGGTGGAAAGGATGCCAAAGTTCTACACACAAAAGTATCACCAATTGGGCATCAGCAGTGAGGGGGTTCCCCTCTTGTGGTTTTAGGAACTGTCCCTGGACCCTTGATCCTGAGCCTTGTTTTTCAGATCCTCCAAAAAAAAAAAAAAAAGAAAAGAAATCTATGAGTTTCCCACTATTCATTTTTGCTTTTACTTTTCTTTTTTTAAAATAACCCATTGACCCATTTGTTTGGCTGTGCAGAATCTTCGTTGCGTCCAGTGGGATCCCCCACTGCAGAGCGGACTCTCCAGTGGCGGCACACTGGCTTGGTTTCTCCTTAGCATGTGGGATCTTAGCTCTCCCACCAGGAACTGAACCCACGTCTTCTGCATTGCAAGGTGAATTCTTAACACTGAGCCACCAGGAAGTCCCCCAATATTGTTTTTCAAGAAAATCTTTTAAAATAAATAAAAAATAAAATAAGTTTCTCTTTGTTAAACCAGCCCAAGTCAGCTTTGTTATTTGCAACCAAGAACTCTGGGTGATACTCTTTTGGAATCCATTCCCTGTTGAACAGAGATCGTACTCCAGTCTGATTCAATCACGTTTGGGGACACACCCCCTTCTTACCTCAGTTCACAAAGCCCTCTGAAAGCAGGCATCCTCCTAAGGCCCCCATTCCATCTGGCATCACTCTCCTCCTTGCCCATGTTGACAGAGCCTCACCTGCCATCATTTATTGACACAAATATGTCTAGCTTGTATCCACCGCAGGGCCTTTGCACATGCCATTGCTTCTCCCTTTGGATCTTCACATGATTGACTGTTCATTTGTTACTCAGAACTCACATTGCTTGACATGAATGACATCCCAGCAGAATACTCTTTCCTAGGTACACAGTTTAACATGGCCAACATCAAACATGTCACAGGTGTTTTGACTTCTGCAGAGCACTAATCATGATTTGATATTTTGTTATTTGTTTATTTGTTTCTGGGTGCCCCCATACTCCTTAAAGAATATAATCTGTGAGAACAGGGTATTTTTTCCCTCTCTGTTGCTTGTCTTTTCAGTTTCTTACTAGTGTCTTGTGAAGCATAAACATTTTTAAGTTTGGTGAGGTCCAATCTATCAATTTGTTCTTTGATGGGCTATATTTATGGGGTCATTATTGCTGAAGTCTTTTCCCAGCTCAAGGTCTTGAAGATTTGTTCCTATGTTATATTCTAAATGTGCTATTGTTTTAGCTTTTACATGCAAATTTACAATCCAATTGGAGTTAAAGCTTGTGTATAACATGTATGTAAGGATCTTTTTTCTCTCTGACTATCCAATTGTCCCAGCATTACTTGTTACAAAGGCTGTACTTTCACCAGTGAAGTGTGTTGGTAGGTTTTTGAAAGTCAATTGACCATAAATGTAAGAATAAATATACTAATTTATTTCTGGACCCTCAATCCTGTTCCATTGATCTACATGTCTATTTAATGATTTGCTTTGTCATCATGTTTCTTTAATCTTTCTAGAATTTATTTTGATTCATGGTATGAATTTAAGGTTGAAATAGAGTTTTTCCTCCTCTTCAAGATGTCTAATGAATATCCTGCCATTGTTTATTGAATAATCCTTTCCTTCTCCACTGATTTGTTATGTTTACTAAATGGTTAAAAGGCATTTTGATAGAAACATCCTGCATGTAACTGTGACTCATCCCATTTTCCCCCATCCAGCATTTGAGAAACCCCTAATCCTGTATTCTGTTTAACCAAATGGTAACAATTGTCCCTGCCTCAAAAGAACTGACATAGGCAAATAGGAAGAGGACGTTGACATGCTAGAATAATAAACACAGAACAGATATTTGCATTGGACCTCAAAAAGGGTTCTGGAACAGTCGCTGAAATGAAGGGATTCTCAGGGGAGTTTCATATTTACTTTGGGTGGGGCCGTGGTCACTTCATCTTAAAGTCACCTAATCCCTGCTGGGATCGTTCCTACCTTTTGGTCTGACACTATTTATTTATTTATTTTCAGTATTACCATTTATTGGTGACAAACTCTAAGTTTTACTTACATCACATGGGGAGAAGAATCCTAGTATAAACAATCAATTGGAGTAGTACTGAACTCGCAAAGCTACCATGCTTTTCATCCGGATCATATACAGGACCTTGTCAGACACATTTCTTTGCACGGTTGTGTGACGTCAAAAGCAACACGGTTTAGAGGTAGTCATGGTGTCTGGCACTATTTTAATCTTCTGGTGGTGGTTGTGAGATTTTAAATACTAAATGACTATAAATTCTGCAGGAAGACTCTGCCCACACCAGCAGAGTTTAAACGGTCAATATTTTTCTCAATGAAGACACCCAAGACACATTTGTAAAATGTCCAAGAAACCTAAGGCAGAGAGGAGCAATTTGCATGACCCTTGATCCAACGAAATTTCAATTGGACTTGACAGGCTGGAAGCACCGTTGAAAACAAGAAGATGAAATGAAACTCAGAAAAATGTAAACAACTCATTTTGTCTGGAAAAAAAAAAAATCAATGCCAGGGTGAGGGAGGCTTAGTAAAAAGAATGAAATTTTAACTGCCTGAGAACTCGGCATGGTTGTGGTGACTTAGGCCTATCCTGATTGCAAGGAATTGTGCTGTAGACCAAAGACACCAGGGAAGAGTTAAGGAATCGCAGGGAAGGAACACGGGGAGTCAGTTTCACCCGTCCTGTAGTCGGTCTGGTCTCCCAGCCACACAGTGAACTACATCTGACTTGGGGCTGGGTCAAAGGCAGCCCCCGCCACCAGTGCCGCCAACAACTACATGGAGCAAAACATATTTTAAAACACCCCAAACTCGCCCAAATTTCCTAAGTCATCAGGAACTGAGCTCTTTGTAGCTCAGCCTAAGAATTAACTTAATCTGTCTCTTTTTGCATTTCCCCTCCTGGGATTTTTAAGGACAATATCTATTTTAGACAGTAGGGAGTTTAGAAAGAAATGAAAATTTGTTTTCCTTCCCTCTTGCACTCTTTCTCTCTATAAAGAAATCAGAGCAAATGAATCACTTGCAATTTTGTTGAAATCTTGAGCTGCATTTTGCAATTTGTTCATGCTGATTAGGGAAGTGAATTTATTAAAAATTTAAGCTACCTGAGAACTATTGATACTTTGTATACTAAATTTTTTTTCATTTTATATATTGTACTTTGTAACCTTTTGAAATTGAACACATAGTGAAGCATTTATCTTTTCATTAAATATTTTTCTCCAATAGTGGTCTTTGAATCTTTTCAGCAGTGAACTTTTTTTTAAAAAATGAAATCTTAATGACTGTGTAACAACCATTTGAAACTTTGAGGCTCACAAAAATTCCAGTTGTTTATTCTTTCAGGATTCTGCAAATTCGAGAGGTTCCACAAGGAAGAACTTGTCTCTGCTGCATGCAATGTCAGATGTGGAGGCTGTGGGAGCCACTTTCAAGGTGGCTTCACTCACTTGGGGACCCAAGTTACCTAGGGCCCTGAAAGCCACTCATTGGAATCACTCTAGCTTTTGCCCTTTGTGAGGTGGGAAGCCACTGGAGGGTTTTGGACAAAGGAGTGACGTGACCTAACTTAGTGGTCACAGGATTACCTTGACTGCTCTGTTGAGAATAAACTTTAAAAAGGGGTGGTCTGTTAAAGGGAGGAGCAGGGGGTCACTTAGGGAGCGATTGTCATACCCAGGTGAGAGTGCGTGATGGCTTGGACAAATGTGGCAGCAGGGGAGAGGATGAGGTGATTGATTTGGATTAATATTCATCTGTGCTTTCTCCTACTTATTTTATGGAATTATTGCACTATATGAAGTTAATTGAGTGTAAGTTTGAGGTAGTCATCAGCTCGACTAATATTTCTTGACCATCTATTCTTCCTCTTGTGGTTTCACAGTACAGGGAACCCACTGGCTACTCAAGATGTATCTGGAGTTTTGATCTGAGTGGTTAGCTTAGCTCAGGTAATATCTGAGCACTTGCTCATGAATTCACTGGTCCTCTCCTCTGAGAGTGATGTGACACTGACTGTGGTGTGGTTTAGTTGCTAAGTCATGCCCGACTCTTGCGAGCCCACAAGGCTTCTCTGTCCATGGATTTCCCAGGCAAAAATACTGGACAGGTTACCATTTCCTTTTCCAGCAGATCTTCCGGACCCAGGAAGTGAACCCAGGTCTCCTGCACTGCAGGTGGATTCTTTACTGAATCCACCAGGGAAGCCCATGACACTGATTAGCACTTTGCAATTTAGACTTCTTTGCAGTAAAGCCAGCTCTTCTCCAGTCAGGAGTGTACCCCTGCAGTGGCAGGAACGTTATCTAAATGACCCTTTGAGCCACCATCTTCCCCTCACAGCTGCCCCATGAGGGCTCAACAGATGTGGGTTTGACTAAGTTGCCTCCCATTGGCCTCCATGCAGCTTGGAGCAATGTGGAGATGCCTAAGAATAGATCCAAATCTTGAAAGCCTCTGAGCACTGGCATACTCTCCCGGGCTACTTTTGGCCTTTTTCTTTTCTCTCTTTCCCCCATCGGGGAGCCCCAGTGTTCTGCAGCTGTTACATCAGCCGGATGCCAGATGAGCAGAACAAAAGATGCAACTTGGTGACTACTCACATCTGTACTTCTCCTAAGCAAACAGAACAGATGCCCTTAGCAACGGGGCTCTCCGGCTCAGGGCAGGGGAAATATACCCTGAAGGGGGGAAGTTTCCCTTCTGAAAGCTGACAGAACCACTTGGGATGGCAAGGAACATCGAGAAACAGAACATTAAATATTCATGAACTACAAACCTTCGGAGGTTTAAGCTAGGACTCAACAGAGAGGTTCTAATCTATGTAAACACTGTGCATGCAAAATGCCAGCAGAGCTTTGGGCTGTATTTGGATCTGAGTTTTCACTGCTTCCCTCAGGAAAGAGGGCTATGCAGGCAAAAAGAGATACTGTCATTTTCTTCTGAACTTGGAAGTAGGGAGCCCTTCTTAGGAATTCCTTGAGCAGGCTGGTCCCCACCCTCGGGCCTGTGCTCCAGCCTGGCTGGGTTCTGCCCTTCTTGCCCTGCTCTCAGGAGAGAGCCAGCCCCTCCCTGTCCCCTTCTCTCTCCTGAAGGCTGTGAGCCCAGTGCCAAGTGAAACAGAGCAGAGTTGGGGTAGGAACATGTGCTCACTACTAATAATTGCAAATTATTTACTGTGGGCCAGACAGGCTTTTATCTGACACAGTAGTAAAGACTCTGTCTGCCAGTGCAGGAGACACAAGAGATGAGGGTTCAATTCCTGCATCAGAAAGATCCCCTGGAGTAGGAAATGGCAACCTACTCCAGTATTGCCTGGAAAATTCCATAGAGCAAGGAGCCTGGAGGGCTACAGTTCATAAGGTCGTGAAGAGTTGGACGCAACTGAGCACACACAGAGACAGGCCTTATTCTTTTATTTAATTTTCACAGCCCTGTAAAGTAGGATTATTGCTATTGTTTTACAGACAAGCTGACTGAGGCCTGAGGCTGAAAAGTCAGTTGCCCTGTGCCAGAGAGGGGGTCAGCCACAGAGCCAGAATTTGCTCCAGGCAGTCTTACTCCAAGCCTGGATTCTTTGCTGTCAAGCTACAGCTTGCCCTGACTCTCATTTTTAGAATGGAAAGAAGAGATAACTGCTTAGAGATGTTAAGAAAAAAGAAAGCACAACTTTTCCTTCTTACATGACCATCCTCTTCTGCCATCATTAAATACTGCAAACTTGAAGAGGAGTAGTGCTTCAACTTCCATTTGGACATCCATTTACTCACCTGACTCTATGTATGCTTCTGGGGGTGATCCTTGATCCAGACCTTGCTAATCAAAACACTGGTGACTATTCCATGGTAAGGAGATTGGAGTGACAGCTTTTATTTGAGCCTGTAGGGAAATAGTGTCATTCTTTTCTCACTAGTTTTGAGCCAGGGAGGCAGCAGCTCCTGCTGCTATTGGCAGCCTTTTTGTGACCATGAGGAGAGATCATCTGAGAACTGAGTTAACACATCTAGAGGAAACAAGTAGACAGAATGATAGTAGAGCCTGAACTCACCCTCTGAGCATCTGAACCAAGCCACACATACTTCAGTTATGTGCATTTATAAAATCTCATTTTTGGTGATGTCAGTTTGGGGGAGGTTTACCACTCCTTGTAACCAAAAGAATCCTAATGGATACATTAAACCTTTTATAAGTGTGCGGTTGGTGCTACAGTCTGGGCTGTAACTGGGCAATTAAAAAGGCCCCTGGGTCTCAGAGGGAGCTCAGAGGCTTGAGGAGACCTGCAGGGCTTGGGTGAGTATGGATTAGAACCATTGGAATAGTATCAACAAATATTTGTGAGGTCCTTACCAAGCACCAAATAGTTTTAAGTGGCTTTTATCTGTATTAGTCAATTTAAGTTACCATTGTCATCACTTTTTAAAAAGATGGAAGCCAAAGACACAGAATGGTAGAGAACATGTCCAAGATCACACCTCTATTGAGTTGGGAGTATAGTGGTGCTGGGCTCCAGATGCAGCCATCTCGCTGTGGGCATGCCCTCAGCATTCCCCGCTCCCCACTCCTCCTGGCTTTCATCCAGAGAACAGAAGCTCCAAGTGCTTTCAGGGGATACAGGAATATTTTTATGGAATAGAGTTATTATTTTTTTTTTTAAAGAACTACTTTTAACAATGAAATTCAGAAACACAGGTGGAAATTCAAGGGCAGTGATTAAGGAAACTGTGAACTGCACAAGTAGAAGACTCTCACCCCTCAGTTTTCCCTCGGACTCACTGATCTACCCACGACACGGAAGGAACAGGAACAGAGGGTCCTGGACAGGCACCCAGCGTGGCCAGCTCTGTGTAGCACTCCCACTCTCGAGGCCCCATCGACCTCTGTCGGTTCCTGCCTGTTTCTCCAGTCTCTGCCCTTCCCAGACCCCAGAGGCAGCCCACTGAGCACTCCCCAGTGAGGCCTGCCCACCCCCGTTTCAAGGGAGGCTCACCTATGACTGGCAGGAAGACCTTGCCCAGTCCCTGTGGGGATTGAGCCTCAGTGAGGCTCGTGGAGTTGAGGGTGAGCTCTGGCTCTCATCTCTTTCTGCATCTCCAGCAGGGAGCCTGGCCCACCGTGGATACCAAATGTTGCGTGATTAGAGAGGCGTGAACTCCTGGTTGGGAGTTCTGGTTTGGTTCACTGCCGCTTCCCCGTGCCAGCCTTGCCATTGAATCCTGGCTCCCCTTTGTCCCAGGAGCCAAGGAACGTCCTTTTGTTGAGTTCACCCGTGTGACAGGCAATGTCCAGAAGACTTAACGTGCATGTTAGGGCTCTGGCCGCCCCTCCCCCACCCCCGTGGACTCACTCCTTGGGGAGTCACTGTCTCCCTCACACCCTACTGTTGTGATGTGTTTCCTTCTCTGGAGCTGCTGGCCCCACCTGTTGGATGTCCTGGCATGTGGACTGGTACTTTCCCGTCCCCCAGACCCACCTCTCTCTCCATCTTGGATGCAGAGCAGTTTCAGGTGGTCCTAGTTGTCTCCAGCTTCTTGCCTAGCACTTCAAGGAACCAATAGACCTGGGACTTTGTCTCAAATCCTGCTACCAGGAGGGGCTGTGTTATGCCCTTGGGCTCTTGTACTGACTCTCACTGGTTGGTGATATGGACCCTGCAGGCCCCACATCACGTCCTCTGGGGCAGAATGGAGCACAGATGAAGAGAAGCAGGCAGGATTGCTTATAGGCTGCTCTCTTAGGGCCTCTGAAATGGCTTGAGGGGTTCCAGATGGGCCACTAACACAGGTGGCCTCTGCCCCCAGCTATGGAACTCACTCTAAATATGATGGTTTGTACCTCTGGGAAGACTCGGGATTCCAGAGCAGTGATATTTCCTTGGCTGGGCCTGGTGGGGATTAGCACTCTCGGCCAATTTTTGATTATCTGCAGGAGAAGGGAGAAGATGGGTTACTGACATTTCCAAATAACCTTGGAATTTATTCTGGCCAACATCTCTGAATGTCCCCCGTTGGAACTCTTTCCAGAGCAGCTACCAAGAAGTCAAGTCTATGTACTTGGCTTTCAAATCCTTTCTTCTTTACTTATTCCCTGTTTTTTTTTTTTTTTTGCCTCATAGGAAAGAGGTCTCCAGCAATGGATAAAGAATGAGAGGAACAGCAAGAGGACTAATACAGCAGTGTGTTTTGTTGTAATTAACAGAAGATCCAACTCTAACTGGCTTGAATAGGGGAAGACATTTATTTAGTTAGAAGAATACAAAGTCTGGTGGTTGGGATGGCATCAGGTTGGGTTTGCTCCAGCGACAGAGGGCACCAGGGCTCCATTTCTCTCCTTCTTCATCTTACAGTGTGGACTCTACCCTTAGATTTCACATGGTAATCCCTGGCTGTTCTAGGCCCTTGCTTCATGCTAGCCAATAACTATGAAGGGTCAGACTTCAAACTCTCTGATGGAAGGTATCATGTTTTCTTTAGCTCCTATTGCTGACCCTATTGATTCAGACCCCGAAAGAGTCCTCCTGTTTTCACCAATAGAACAAGACTGCATTTGGATCAGAAGCAAAGGAAAGCTTCATTATGGGATCAGAGAAAGGAGAGGCGGGAGATCTTGCTCTACAGGGCATGCTTTCCCTGACAAGCAGGGGGGTAGGGCTGCTTTGTAGGGTTCTGGCCCTGGGGTAGGGGGTTGGGGGGAGGGTGGAGTTAAGTGCTGGGCACAGTCTCTGTGCACACCACCTGCTGCCACTGCCGTCCTGGGTGGGGGTGCACGTGCAGCACCTCTGTACATGGCTGGCTGTGTGTTAGGCACAGCCATTCTGCGCTGGGGAATCTAACCCAGTGCAAGGCCTCTGCACACAGGCCCTTATACAGGCAAGTGAAACTAGGCAAAGCACAAAAGTTGGACCTTGTCTTGTCACCTAGATTGCATCTTATTTCCCCCCTCCATCTCAGTGGGTTCTGCTGGTGACAAATCTCTCCTTTGTCTTCCATCTTGCTTCTCATTCTTTTATAAAAATTTTTAAAAATTTACCTATTTTATGATTTTTGGCTGCATTGGGTCTTCATTGCTCGGTGTGGGCTTTCTGCAGGTGCCGTGTGTGGGCTGGGGCACGGGCTTCTCGTTGCTGCAGCTCCTCTTGTGGCTCATGGGCTCAGTTGCCCTGTGGCATGCGGGGTCTTAGTTTCTGAACCAGGGACTGAACTTGTATTCCCTGCATTAGCAGGCAGGTTCTGAACCACTGGACCACCAGGGAAGTCCCTTGCTTCTCATTCTTGAGGGATGCTGTGGGTCTGCTAAATTTGGGTGTGTTGTCATAATCCCAGGGAAGGGAACAGAGCTTCTCCCCTGCAGCCTTTAGTGCTGTTTGATTGTCCCCCCAGGCCTTAGCACTAACCACAGCTGGGAGCAACCAGCATTTGAAGTTTTACAGATTCTAACCTTTTGGAGTTAAAGGACATGAGACAGTCTAAGATACAGGCCTGCATATCAGCAAGAGAACAAGGGTTGAGAACAAGCCTAGGAAAGGCAGAAACCAAGTGATGCTGGGGAGGGTCTGTTTGAACCTCTCTCCATATTTGTTCAGCCAGGTAAGACTGACAGCCTCCTGTTGGCCTATTTGCTTTTTTTCAGTA
The DNA here is from genome assembly GCA_007570785.1 of Antilocapra americana. NCBI lineage: Eukaryota > Metazoa > Chordata > Mammalia > Artiodactyla > Antilocapridae > Antilocapra > Antilocapra americana. The sequence continues at coordinate 25,175,250 of ML662436.1, forward strand.
GCCTGTCGGCAGGCTCTTCAATCGGGTCGCTTGCAATGACATAAAAGAGAACCTGGTGTATGGGCCAGGGCACAGAGCCCTCCCTGGTGATCTAGGTAACCTAGATTACCTGATTACAAGTAGTCAGGAGGGGTCTGTTGCCCCAGGTTGTCTCTCTGGAAGGTGGGGCTGGGGATCTCTTCACTGGAGTTTGATGTGCCCAGAGAGTGATACTTTGCAACTTCAGGGCAGAATGGGTGGTTAAGATCACCAAGAGGAGTCTGTTCCCGCTTAGAGGTGAGCTTATCTTGTAAGTTGCTGGTTTTCCAGGTTTTTGGGTGCATCCAGTTTCCTGGTCTGAGGCGGATAGAGAAGCAGTCAGTGGGTGGGGACAGCACTTGGTTACCGTATATCCTGAGGACTTCCATTGTTTCTCCTACTTGGAGGCTGCACTTGAGTCGCTTTATTTCAAGGAGGTTCAAGCGTCCCTTCTCTGGGGCTTGGGGAATAGCTTACTATGTGTGTGTTCAGATGCACTTCAACTTGAACTTCTCCCTTGGGGCTAACTGCATACAGAGCAGAGCAATCAGAGTTGGCTGACATAATTTGACCAAGGCCATTTTAAGGTCTGTTTGGATCTCTCTACTTTCTTCCACTGGGGTCTCTATGCTGAGTGCAAGGTCCTTTTTTATGCTCTGGACTGAATTAGACTTGCTAAATACTCAATTATTAGACATGATAAATGCTCAAAGAATAGATTATTATGCAGAGTAGTGCCTGGCACAAAAATGTGGTAAAAATAAAGTTACCAACAATGATGCGAAATCTGTATGCAGGTAAAGAAGCACCAGTTAGAACTGAACATGGAACAACAGACTGGTTCCAAATAGGGAAAGGAGTATGTCAAGGCTGTATATTGTCACCCTGCTTCTTTAGACCAATGTATAAACTCATTTAGCTTCAGGATAGGAAAAATACTGTGTAATTCCAGGCTGGCAGACCCTGGAGGGAGAGTGTAAAGAATGCCTCTCTTCCCTCTCCCTCATTGTAGCTTTACTATACACAGAGGATAAGGCAAAGAGGAACGGGAGACAGAATCTAGAGCCAAAGGTGGTGTTGGGGGAGGCGGTCCAGAACCAGCTATGCCACTTACTAGATGAATAGCAGAGAGCAACGGGTCTCTTGGACTGCAAGTCCCAGTTTTTTATCTGTAAAATGAAGTGACGCAAACACAACCAATATCCAAGTATGTGGTGAGGGTCAGATGTCCAGAAGGACTTCAAAATAGTATGTCAAGGTCAGTACAAGCTCTATGAACATTTGTGACTCATAGCGTTGGTTGGGCTGTGCATAAGGAAATTGTTTGGCAAAAGAGAGGGACATGACACCTGGGTCATGCCGAGGGTGGTCTCGCCTCAGGGCAGGACCTTTGCTGTCCCTAAGGTGGAACTGGAGTCCGAAGTGACCTAGGGTGGGAAAGAGGTGGGAGGTGTGGGGCCGCAGGGTTTGGGACTCTGGTTGCTTCAGACTTTGCTGCTACAAAAGAAAGCAGAACTACCAATAGCAGTAATAATAATTACTGGGCTTCTCTGGTGGCTCAGATGATATAAGAATCTGCCTGCAATGCAGGACATCCATGTTCAATCCCTGGGTCCGGAAGATCCCCTGGAGAAGGGGATGGCAGCCTGCTCCAATATTCTTGCCTGAAGAATTTCCATGGACAGAGGAGTCTGGTGGGCTGCAGTTCATGGGGTCGCACACAACTGAGCAACTAACATGCACACACAATAATAAAAATAATAGTTAAAAAGTAAAACCTACGATGGGGCAGGACAGCAGACAGGACTCAGGAATGCAGAAACAGACTCTTTAGTTGAGACAGAGGTGTTTGGGGTGCCAGCACAATTTTTTGGTTGTTAGGTAAGGACCCCACCACTTACCAAGATTGGTGAAGATGCCAGTTTTGTGTCAGAGCCAGGCATGGGCCATGGCAGTTTGAGAGTCAAGGAGAAGCAGAAACCAGGCCCCAGAGAAAGAAGTTTGTTAGACCTCAGGGGCAGTGTTATTGTTTTGTTTTGCTTTTAAAGCAGCACTTTACTCAAAATCTTTGCTTGTAAGACCGCGGGGCTAAAATAAGTGCTCCAAAACTATAGAGAGCAAAGACGCTGGGGCTCCCTGGGACAAAAAGACTCTGAAGGCCTGAGGCTAAGCCAGGTAGAGAACAGGTGGAGGTGGAAGGTCAGAGTGGTTCCCAGTCTGCAGAGCCAAGGTCAGGTCCCCCAGACCTCAAACCTGCCCTTGTGAGCAGGTGGCGTGTGGAAAAGGGCCATGTTAGCAAGCAGGTGCCAGGGGAAGCTTAAGGAGGCTGAGCAGATGGGTACAGCCTGTGGGTGGAGGAGCCCACACAAATTAGGCTGAAGGCACAAAAGATTTGAAAAGAGAAATACTAGCCTGATGCTACAGGGGAGATTCACCGAGTTTCCCAAACGGGGGTCCAAGGGTCCTTGAACACCTACAGATGAATCTTGGGCATCCGCAAGTTCTCTAAGAGGATATTTAAAATTCTGCATTTTTATATTGGTCATGACCTGAAAACAAAAAATCAGTATAAGCATATTCTGGGTAATCTGGATTAGTGACCTCTGATCGTTTTTTTTTTTTTTTTTTTGGCATCCACCCACAGAAGGAATCCATTTTACTAGTGACCTGGTTTCCATACACTGATATTAACAATCACATAAGTAGAGCTGACAGGCAGCCCATCCAGACCAGGGCAGCCACAGCAGCTGTGAAAATATGAAAAGACTCCGAGCCAATTGGTGGATAGCTCTGAGCCTCTAGAGTGTCACCACCCCCACCTCCCTGATAGCCTTGATGCCTCCTCTGCCGTCCTCCTCAACCACCTCAGGATGCAAGGATCAGCAGAGGAGAAGCGAACGGGGAGAGTGTAATAGCTTCCTATCACTGCTGTGACCACGCACTAGATGGGTTAAAATAGCAGAGCTTTATTCTCCTGCAGTCCTTGATGCCAGAAGTCTGAAATCAGAGTCCTTGGGTCAAAACCAAGATGTTAACAGGGCTGTGCTTCTATCTGTATCAGATCTCCCCCTGCCTTTCTCTTTTAAGAACTTATAAGAACACATGATTTTATGACTGTGCAAGCGTGGCCCACACAGATAATCCCAGATAATCTATCCATCTCAAGGTCCTTAACTTAATCGCTTCTGCAAAAGTCCCTTTTCCTTATAAAGTAACATTTACACATTCCAGGGATTAGGACCTGATATCATAGGGAGCCCTTACTGGGTAACTACAGTGCCTGTGGGGCCTTGCTCCAGAGATGCAGTATCTCTTTGGATTGGTCACTCCTGTGTGTGTGTATCTGTGTGTGTATGTGTGCTTGAAATAATTCTCTTTATACAATACTTATTCTGACATAAAGTGATGTACTTTGATGTTTTTTCTTTTTTTCTATTACTTAAAAAAGTAGTTGTTAATTTAATTTTAGTTATCTATCATTTCTCCCAGTTTTATTGACATGTAATCATGATGGTGTGATCACTCCCCTAGAGCCAGACATCCTGGAATGTGAAGTCAAGTGGGCCTTAGAAAGTATCACTACGAACAAAGCTAATGGAGGTGATGGAATTCCAGTTGAGCTATTTCAAATCCTGAAAGATGATGCTGTGAAAGTGTTGCACTCAATATGCCAGAAAATTTGGAAAACTCAGCAATGGCAACAGGACTGGAAAAGGTCAGTTTTCATCCCAATCCCAAAGAATGCTCAAACTATTGCACAATTGCACTTATCTCACACGCTAGTAAAGTAATGCTCCAAATTCTCCAAGCCAGGCTTTAGCAATACGTGAACCGTGAACTTCCAGATGTTCAAGCTGGATTTAGAAAGGGCAGAGAAACCAGAGATAAAATTGCCAATATCTGCTGGATCATCGAAAAAGCAAGAGAGTTCCAGAAAAACATCTATTTCTGCTTTATTGACTTATGCTTTATTGACTGTGTGGATCACTATAAACTGTGGAAAATTCTGAAAGAGATGGGAATACCAGACCACCTGACCTGTCTCTTGAGAAACCTGTATGCAGGTCAGGAAGCAACAATTAAAACTGAACATGGAACAATAGACTGGTTACAAATAGGAAAAAGAGTACATCAAGGCTGTATATTGTCACCCTGCTTATTTAACTTATATGCAGAGTACATCATGAGAAACTCTGGGCTGGAAGAAGCACAAGCTAGAATCAAGATTGCCGGGAAAAGTATCAGTAATCTCAGATATGCAGACAACACCACCCTTATGGCAGAAAGTGAAGAGGAACTAAAAAGCCTCTTGATGAAAGTGAAAGAGGAGAGTGCAAAAGTTGGCTTAAAACTCAACATTCAGAAAAGTAAGATCATGGCATCTGGTCCCATCACTTCATGGCAAATAGATGGGGAAACAGTGTCAGACTTTATTTTTGAGGGGCTCCAAAATCACTGCAGATGGTGATTGCAGCCATGAAATTAAAAGATGCTTACTCCTTGGAAGGAAAGTTGTGACCAATCTAGATAGCATATTAAAAAGCAGAGACATTATTTTGTCAACAAAGGTCTGTCTAGACAAGGCTATGGTTTCTCCAGCAGTCATGTATGGATGTGAGAGTTGGACTGTGAAGAAAGCTGAGCACTGAAGAATTGATGCTTTTGAACTGTGGCATTGGAGAAGACTCTTGAGAGTCCCTTGGACTGCAAGGATATCCAACCAGTCCACCCTAAAGGAGATCAGTCCTGGGTGTTCATTGGAAGGACTT